>CM077164.1:76385157-77588970 GCA_039583875.1 Platanthera guangdongensis | reverse complement strand
CTCCGTTGATTTGCCTTATCCACTACAACGGCTCTCAACCCATGGTCCCATGCTGTAGCAGTTGACCCTTCTCCCTGAAGTGTTTTTACCGGTGGGGTCTCGGCCGCCTCCGGTCCCATAGCTGGCAGGATGACTCGTTAAGGGGGCTTTCGCTCCTTTTGGCGGAGATGGCCAGGTCCCGCAGGCCTCGGCTGCACCAGCCCGCTCAGCGAATACGTTGGGTTGGACGTTTCTTTCCGAGCTCGTGCCAACCTCGAAAAGAGCGGGGATTGTGTACAACCCCATATTCGCAGGTTTTTGGTTTTAAGCTTTTTGAGTGGTTTGAGCTCTTGGTGGCCATTTAGGCCTAGCCCTCAGAATATACTAGTAGGGGAGGAAAAATCTGCCTCCCCCAGTGACCTTTTTTGGGGGCGGGTGCGACACATTGGTCGGCACCCGCCCAGCTTGCTAAGTTCGAGGTGGGGGGCAAGACCGGCCTGCGGGCAGGGTCTCGCCGGCGGCTTGCCTGGTGGCGAGACCGGCCTGCGGGCGGGGTCTCGTCGGCGGCCTGCCTGGGTGGCAAGACCTACCTGCGGGCGGGGTCTCACCGGCGGCCTGCCTGGTGGCGAGACCGACCTGCGGGCGGGGTCTCGCCGGCGGCCTGCCTGGTGGCGAGACCGGGCCTGCGGGCGGGGTCTCGCAGGCGGCCTGCCTAGTGGCGAGACCAGCCTGCAGGCGGGGTCTCGCCGGCGGCCTGCCTAGGTGGCAAGACCTGCCTGCGGGCAGGGTCTCGCCCGGCGGCCTGCCTGCGTGGTGGCGAGATCGGCCTGCGGGCGGGGTCTCGCCGGCGGCCTGCCTGGGTGGCGAGACCTGCCTGCCGGCAGGGTCTCGCCCGGGTGGCCTGCTTGTTGGCGAGACCGGCCTGCTGGCGGGGTCTCACCGGCGGCCTGCCTGGGTGGTGAGACCTGCCTGCGGGTGGGGTCTCGCCGGCGGCCTGCCTGGTGGCGAGACCGGCCTGCGGGCGAGGTCTCGCCGGCGGCCTGCCTGGGTGGCGAGACCGGCCTGCGGGCAGGGTCTCGCCCGGCGGCCTGCCTCGGGTGTCCGGGGGGGGGGGGTAGGGGGCTTGTTTTTACTGTTGTACCCCCAAGGGTGGATTTCCCCCTCTACCCTCCGATGTGGATGTTTTCTCTTGGTGCAAGAAAGTTTGGCGTAGGGGTATTGTTGATTTTTTGGTCCATGGGGTTGGAAAAACTACAAATTGACCCTTAGGGGTGCCTTGGAGAGCATTACTTCTTCATTCTCTCTTCATCCTTCAAGGCACCCTAGCTCAAGCATTGGTTAGGGAGGGGGAGACCTCAAAGGTCTTCCGGGTGTGAGGTGAGACCTCCGTGCTAGAGCCGAGGGTCTGTTTCTAGCTTCTTGATCCTTTGGTCCGTGACGTTCTCCTGAGCGTAGTAGGTGCGAGGTCACCCCTTTCTAGGGACCCCGAACTCTACAGAGGTCATTTTTTGGCTTCAACAATGGCTCTCTAGATCTCTCCCCTCTAATGATTTTCGTATATGTCTTTTAGACAAGAGATCTCCCTCTTAAAAACGTGCAACCCTCTTCCAATAAATGCCTCCTTCCAATTTTAAGTTTGATGCAAAGTTCGAATTTTAAATTTTAAATTCGTCCAGAACTTGTTACAACTTTTCAGGTTGTTACAACAATCTGTGCATGCTAAAATGTAAGTCCAGCTTTACTTCTCCAGTTTTTTGGTATTTCTAGCAAGAAAATATTGGGAAATAACCAAATTATCTTTAAATAAAATAATATGAATTTACTTATACTTTTACTTATTTAAATCAGCATTTTCTCATTATGATGAATATTAAATCAAAATAAAGAACTAGATAACTTCTTTTTGGGAAGTTATCAAAACACTAGGCCGATGGCTTGGAACCAAGGAACAGACCCTGAGCTATAACGTGAAGGTCCCATTGCACGCCCGAAAGATTGAAGAGAGCTTCCCTTCCCTAACCAATGCTGAGCTGAGCACCTTGGAAGCCTACCAAAACTAACTAGAGGAGGAAGAATCTAACGAAAAAGATCTCCTCCAAAGGTTTCCATGTGGTCTATTTATAGTTTTGTAAGTTTGGCCTGCCAATAGCGGAATCTCACCTTTTGGTTTTACTAAACACAGTTCAAATTGGTATGTCAACAACGAAACTCCACTGTTTGGAGGGACTATTGGTAGACCCAAAATAGATCACTTTAGGGAAAAACTTCTGGACGAGTCGGCCACTCGATAGAGAACGCGAGTGCTTAAAGAGACCATCACTCGTCCCTCACCTTGGCCCGGGGGCGAGTGCGGGCCACGCCGCCCTATTGTACGTGTTGCCTATTCTGCTATATTTGGCACTGCAATTTGCTCCTGGCCGGCGCTGCTTCTTTTGGAGACCGCTCAATTCGAGGATCTATTTTGAACCCCCCCCCCATAAAATCAATTGATGATGAAGGATGATCTCGTAGAAGAGATTTGATCTCCTTCCATGGGTGTAGTCAACCACCTCCCCTCTTTTGGAATTTCCTAAATTCCAGCATTTGCATTGGTGACAGAAAATTATATTTTCCTATTTTGAGTGGATTTAGCCAGCCCCCTCCTCTCTACCCATTTTGGGTTCTTCATGCCTATAAAAGAGGGTTGATCGGTCTTCCCCTATGCAACGAAGGAAACATTCGGCCAGACAAGAATACACAGAGTGGTCGACCGGTCTTGACCGAACCAAGGTCTTTCTTCCTCGTTGCTTCCGTGTGTGTGTTTCTCTATGGTTGACGCTACCTACCTTGTCGTAGAGCTTCTTCCTTGCTGCAACCTTGCCGTCGGGCTTCCTCCTCATTGTAGCGTGCCCGACTCTCGGCCGCCGGCTCTTTTCTTGCCGCTAGATTTCTTTCTCTTCGCAGCGTGTACGATCGAATCTTGAAAAATTTGAAATCGCCATCAATCTCTCAGTTTATTTTTCTCTCCTTTATCGTATTGTATGTTTGAGAAACAAAAAAATAAATATTTTTCTGCACGGTGGACATACCCAATTTCAGTGAACCACTTTAAATTTGGTGTTCATTGTTTGTAGTGTTTCTTATTGTTTTGTGATTATTGTTTTTCATAACAACTCCTTTTGTCGTTAGAGTATTTTTCTGAGGATCTGAAAATTATCTGTATGGACCTGTTTTTCATAACACGCCCCACTCTCCCACCTCTTGTCCCGAGCCCAGGGCGAGTGTAGGAAAATATAACCCACTCGCCCCCTGACTGCCTTGGGCACTCGCCAAGCACAAGTCGGGGCTCCGCCTGCCCATTCGACTCGTCTAGATCTGAACGGCCCCTACTGGACTTGATCGCAACTGAGGGCCTCACTTGTCGAATATGAGGTTGTATAGATGGGGATGAGTGCCATAAAAATGAGATTTGAGGTCTTATGCCCAAGGTGGATGGTGTTACTCCAGTCACATGCATGTATGTGTACAAGATCAATAATAAAGCAGACAACAGTGTGGAGCGATACAAGACACACCTTGCAGCTCGGTGTTTCTCACAACAGTACGAGGAGGACTGTGATGAGACATTCAGTCCTGTGACAAAAATGTCTTCAGTGTAGGTTGTGATTGCATTGGTGGTGTGCCAAGGTTGAGGATTATGGTAGTTGGGCTTAAAAAATATTATTCATGGAGAGATTGACAAAGATATTTTCGTGATGCAACCGCATGATTACATATCTGAGGAACATCTAGATTACATTTGTAAATTGAAATTTGCTCGAAAAGATATCATGATCCCATTTTGAGAGGGGTATAGAAAATCAAGACCAGTCAAGTGAATTATGATTATTTCATTTATTTTCAATTTTCTAGTTTGGCCTAGAGCTTTCAGTTTTTGCTCTCTAATTTTCTCTTTTACAAGTTAAGCACTGCCTCTATTCACATAAAAAGAACAAAAAATTGCAAGAAGATGGTTTGGATATAAGTAGAGTTAGCTATTTTAGGTTCCGTTTGGGGGGGACTTATTTTCATCGGTCATGCAGTTACGAGCGCATGAATCGAACCTTAAAATATGTCCCGCCAAACAAAACTTGGTGAGGTTTTGTCTCACTCTATTGGTGTTGTACAATTCCAGAAAAATTGAAAACTCTCCAAAATACAAATGCTGCCAAATTGTTGAGTTCCAGAAAAAAGGAAGGTTTTCATTTCAGTTTTTTGAAGATTTTCTGCTATGAAATCGAAGTATATTTTACCTTGCCTTTTCTCTCAGTTTTGGCTCCGTTTGGCACGGTGGTGGCTATGGAGAAAATTGTCATTCGTTAACACTCACTTAAAGAACTTCATCCGCTTTTATGTTCAATCAGATGATGTTGTTAGTGATCCTTAACAAATGATGATTTTACCCATGCATTTACGACCGTCACAACCATGCTAATCTTAAGTTGTAACATGTATACCATATTATATACACATTACAACACATTTACACATTACATCACATTTAACATTTAACATTTTACATTTACACATTACATCACAAATAACAAAATAGCTTACAATTAAGATTAGCAGTGTGCGTATACGTTCATAGTTGTTGAGCTCATGTTTATGACACGCGAGGAGGACCCGCAGGATATAAATTTCCTCTTTTTACAGCATATTGATAAAAGTAAAATATTGATGATCATTGTATTTTTTTATCTTTACAAAATAAGTCACTAATGATAATAATTTTGATATCATGAATACGAAACAAATCAAATTTAAAGTTAACCAATGACTAAAAGTATGAACGAGGTAAGAAAATACTTGAATAAAAATGTCAAGAACAAGATAAAACAAACTACAAAATAGTGTGATTTCTTGACACTAAATGAAAATACAGTTGGATTTTTGTACTAAAAAAAGACCCACAATTTTTTTTTGTTACACCCACAAAGAATTTTCTCGTTTGGAATAGCGTTTTCTAATGGAAAAACTCTATTTGATTAGCAAACACGATAATTATTAATTAATTAAACAGTTTTTTGAGTAAGATTTTTTTGGCGATTGATATTTGCACCCCTTAATTGGATATACACAATTCTTTGATATACGCAGCCAATAAAGCGCTATTTGTACACCATTTTCTTATTTGTAGCCAACCAAATTGCATTTTGATTTCTAAAGTTCAACCATACATTCAGCAATAGGTTTTATACATTGTAATTTCTACAATACTATTAATGTCATTAACCTTGCATTCAATACAAAATAAGAATTTGTCGGATAGTACAAAACAAATCGGCGATATACTAAGAACCTAGGGTTCATGTTGCAAAAATGATCAAAAATGGTTCATCCATAATATATGACTTGCAAAAATAGCCAAATCAGGTACGTAAAAATTTTTTTGTGGAGAACGTCGGTTAGCATACTTCATACCATATATAGTGTAATGGTTGTAAAAATATGCATCCAAAAAGCATTGACCCAAAATGTTTCAACCCAAAAAATGTCACATACGTCAAGAAACTCAAAAAAATAGAGTTGCTAAGTACGAAAATTTTTTACATGAATCTAAATTGCACAAATTCTTACCTTTTAATTAACCTTCAAGACTTGTTATGTACGGAATGTCTTAATGTTCTGCGAGTTCATAGTGATATCTTGTCCAAACAGGAAAAATTGATGGTAGTGGGCAAACTTCACTCACCCGCAATGAAATGAAATGATTGTCATTTATAAAGGCAATGTAAATAACCCTTCTGTTTTTTGGAGGCGCTAAATGTAGTGGGAGAAATGTGAAGGATTGCTCGGTCGATAAATGAACAAGTTGAACATTGTAGTAAGATGCAACTACTAGACCAATGTCGGGCATAGTCATCCATTTATCAATCGACGTCGGGGCAACATTACAATCAAGAGAGCTAAGTAATTCAGTTCTTTTATATGCACCAAAAATATCATTATACAATTTTTCATGTTAGTGTAGCTCATGTGTTGGATCTTGACGAACTTTCATCCAATCTTTATGCATGTTCATTATCTTGCCAATAACCCTATATCCACAATGACCATCACCCATGACATCAATAGCCTCAATAATGTGTGCAGACATGTGTTGAAACCAGAAACCTGGTCTCTGTGGAGTTCGGGGTCCCTAGAAAGGGGTGACCTCACACCTACTACACCCAAGAGAACGTCACGGACCAAGGGATCAAGAAGCTAAGAACAGACCCTCGGCTCTAGCGCGAAGGTCCCACCTCACACCCGGAAGGCTACCTGAGCTCTTCCCCTCCCTAGCCAATGCTCGAGCTAGGGTGCCTTGGAGGAGCTCTCTCAACTCTACCAAGAAGAAGCCAAGGGAGGAGCAAGCAAGAAGAAGGAGAAGATGATGAAAAAAAGTCCCTCTCCAAGGCACCCAAGGGGTCTATTTATAGTTTTCCAAAACCCCTTGGACCAAAATGACCGAGATACCCTCACGCCCAAAAAGCCTTGGGCCAATAGAAAACAGCCACGCCGGGGGGTAAAGGGGGAATTTTCCCGAGGGCAAGAAGGTAAAACTGCAAGGGGGCAAGGGCGAGACCCTGGCCCCCGGCCGGTCTCGCCCGCCAGGCCGCCGAGCAAGAAGAGGCGGGGGCGAGACCCTGGCCCCCGGCCGGTCTCGCCCCGCTAGGCCGTCGAGCAAGAAGAGGCGGGGGCGAGACCCTGGCCCCCGGCCGGTCTCGCCCCGCTAGGCCGCCGAGCAAGAAGAGGCGGGGGCGAGACCCTGGCCCCCGCCGGTCTCGCCCCGCTAGGCCGCCGAGCAAGAAGAGGCGGGGGCGAGACCCTGGCCCCCGGCCGGTCTCGCCCCGCTAGGCCGCCGAGCAAGAAGAGGCGGGGGCGAGACCCTGGCCCCGGCCGGTCTCGCCCCGCTAGGCCGCGGAGCAAGAAGAGGCGGGGGCGAGACCCTGGCCCCCGGCCGGTCTCGCCCCGCTAGGCCGCCGAGCAAGAAGAGGCGGGGGCGAGACCATGGCCCCCGGCCGGTCTCGCCCCGCTAGGCCCCGAGCAAGAAGAGGCGGGGGCGAGACCCTGGCCCCGGCCGGTCTCGCCCCGCTAGGCCGCCGAGCAAGAAGAGGCGGGGGCGAGACCATGGCCCCCGGCCGGTCTCGCCCCGCTAGGCCGCCGAGCAAGAAGAGGCGGGGGCGAGACCCTGGCCCCCGGCCGGTCTCGCCCCGCTAGGCCGCCACAAAAAGCTTAAAAAACTAAGCACGCCTCACAAAGGGTCCACTCTTCGCGAGCTGGGGCGGCCTGCGACCTGGCGGCCTGAGGCGGCTTGCGGCCTGGCGGCCTGGGCGAGCTGGGGCGGCCTGCGACCTGGCGGCCTGAGGCGGCTTGCGGCCTGGCGGCCTGAGGCGGCTTGCGGCGGCTTGCCAAGAGCGCCTTGGGGGGGAGAAATATTTTCTCCCCTACTAGTATGTTTTGCAAGTTCACCAAAAATTGGCCCCTAGGAGTGCAAAACTCCCAAAAAGCTTAAAAACTTGCTTACCTTGTTTTGGGGCCCACTCTTCGCGAATACGGGGTTGTACACAATCCCCGCTCTTTTCGAGGTTGGCACAAGCTCGGAAAGAAACATCCAACCCAACGTATTCGCGGAGTGTAACTTCCCCTCGGGGTCAACCTGCCATGCCAGCTAATGGGAGCCTGGGTGGCGAGACGGCCTCGGGGTGCAAAGCACTTAGTCTCCACGAGAGGTACCACCGGCCCTGCCAGCTAGTGGGAGCCTGGCAGCGGGACCACCTCGGAGAAAAGGGACTTACTCTCTACGAGGGGTACCACCGACCCTGCCAGCTAGTGGGAGCCTGGCAGCGGGACCACCTCGGAGCAAAGGAACTTACCCTCCACGAGAGGTACCACCGACCCTGCCAGCTAGTGGGAGCCTGGCAGCGGGACCACCTCGGAGCAAAGGAACTTTGCCTCCACGAGAGATCAACCTGCCCCGCCAGCTAGTGAGAGCCTGACAGCGGAATCCATCTCGGAGCTAAGGGACTAAGGCTACCACGAGAGATCAACCTACCCAGCCAGCTAGTGGGAGCCTGGCGGCGGAATCATCATCGGAGCTAAGGGACTTGGGCTACCACGAGAGATCAACCTACCCAGCCAGCTAGTGGGAGCCTGGCGGCGGAATCATCATCGGAGCTAAGGGCTTTGGGCTACCACGAGAGATCAACCTACCCAGCCAGCTAGTGGGAGCCTGGCGGCGGAATCATCATCGGAGCTAAGGGACTTGGGCTACCACGAGAGATCAACCTACCCAGCCAGCTAGTGGGAGCCTGGCGGCAGAATCATCATCGGAGCTAAGGGACTTGGGCTACCACGAGAGATCAACCTACCCAGCCAGCTAGTGGGAGCTGGCGGCGGAATCATCATCGGAGCTAAGGGACTTGGGCTACACAATCAAACCTTGTCAAATCCTACATCCTCGAACGGGGAAAAAGATGGGTTACATGATTCCCCCGACTCAGCTGGTCGGGGGTTGGACTCATTACAAGACAAGATACATACAGGACTCTACCGAGGCGAGGCTTCCTCAGGGGGTCGGGGCCTGGTGGTCCTCATCCGCTTCCTGCTCGCCGGACACTTCCATCCTGCTCAGGCTCTCCATGATCTTTTCCATCTCCTCTGCCTTGGCCAACCAAGAGATGGTGTTGACGGCCGTGACGTAGCACTGTCTTGCCATCCTGGAGTCTCCCTTGACTCTGACCTGGATCCCTCCTGAGCTGAACTTGAGGCATTGGTGGAATGAAGACGGCACACAACGGAAGGCGCTGATGAGGGGTCTTCCGAAGATGGTGTTGTAGCTGCTTGGAGTGTCAACAATGACGAACCGGCAGTTCCTCGAGACTCCTCCCAATTTTACTTGGAGCCCCACTCCACCCTCGACCTCCTTCCTCTCCCCTGAGAATCCGAACAGGGGATCATCCGAGGCCAACACCCTCCTTGCTCTACCTTCATCTCGTCAAACGCCTTCTTGAAAATGACGTTGACGGAGCTTCCGTTGTCAACCAAGATCCGGGAGACGGTGTAGCCTTCGATGGCTGTCTGGATGACCAGCGCATCACAGAACGGATCCTCATGATCCGGCAGGTCCTTCACCGAGAAGGTGATCTTTTCATCTGGGGGCGGGGTCTGGGAGGTTGAGGCAACGCTCCTTCGGTACATGACATGGAGGCTTGCCTTCCGAGTGGCCTCAACCCCCACTCCACCGTGGATCACTCCTATACCACCTCGGGTTCCCACGTCGACCCGGTCCTCGCATATATCATCACCCACTTCTCTGGGGTAGAACCTCTTCCACCCGCACCGGCGGCTGCAGCTGGGCAGGGCCTCTCGCCCCCCTCACTTCCAAGAACTCGGGGCAGGTGGCTGTGGCGTGCCCCTCCACCTGGTGGAAGTCGCAGTACGGTAGCGCTCCTCCCCTTTTTCGGCGGGCTGGACGCTCTCTCCTATTACCTCTTCCCCCTCCTATCGCCAAGGCTTGCTGTGGAGGGGGTAAGAGTTGCCTTGGGGCTTGCCTCTGGAAGTTGTACCTCCCTTGGCCCACATGGAAGTTCCCCCCTCCTTGGATGAGAGCTCTTCCTGGACCTTGGGCAGGTCCTCCCTGCTGCCTCCAGCCTGGTTCCGGACCCTCCTGTCCCTGGAACCCCTGAGTTCTCTGCTCCTCTCTCCTTCTTCCTTCCTGATGCCTTGAGCCACCCTGCTCCTTTGACTCTGTCTCTGTCAACTTTGCCAATTTTTGACAAACGCCGGGTTGGCTGCCTCCATGGCAATCTCCTCTGTCGCCCTTTCCATCAGCTCCTCGAAGGAAAGGGGGGCCTTCCGGGTCAAGCTCATCTTGAAGAAGCCCTCCTTCAGCCCAACGGTGAAGGCCATCTGGAGAGCATACCCTGGCATCTCCTGGACCTCCAAGATCTCCTCTTGGAACCTGTCTACGTAGCGGGCCAGCGGCTCCTCGGCCCCCTGCCTTATCAAGAAGATGGACTCAGGACTCCTCTTCCTTCTTGGAGGTGGAGAAGCGGAGCTGGAAGCTTCGGCTCAAGTCCTCGAACCCGTAGATCGACCTCGGAGGGAGTTGATGGAACCAGTCCCTTGCCTTCTCCTTCAGAGTGATCGCAAAGAGGCGACACTTGAAGGCATCTGTCATCGGCCTGATGGAGACGGCATCCTCGAACCATTGCAGATGCTGGACGGGGTCATCCTTCCCCGTGTAGTAAGCCATGTCTGGCTCTCTGAACCCCTCGGGAACGGGAGCTGAGATGATTAGCTCGCTGAAGGGTGACCCCCTAAGGGGGGTCTCGCCACCTCCACTCGCGCGACCTGCTCGCCTTGAAGGTTGGCGCTCGCCGGGCTAGAGAACAACTCTCGGCCGGTGAGATCTCGCTCGACCCCATCGCCCATCCTCTCCTTCCCGGGCCTTCTTCCTGGGACACTTCCTTCTCCCCCCGCTGGGGTCATCTCGCATAGACCCCTGGGAGTCGACTCGTCGAGGGGGGGAGCTAGCTCCTGGGGGGTCGGGGTGGAGCTGCCACCCTGAGGAGCAATGCTTCGCAGCATCTCCATGATGCCCTGGATGGAGGCCATGAACTCTTGCCTCCCCACAAAGGGTCCTGGGGTGGGGAGCTCGCAGAGATCATCACTACCTCCTTGACCTCCTGTCATGACACCCTCTCGAGATCTTCTGTGCTGGTCACTCTCCACGCTCACCGCACCAAAATGTTGAAACTAGAAACCTGGTCTCTGTGGAGTTCGGGGTCCCTAGAAAGGGGTGACCTCACACCTACTATACCCAAGATAACGTCACAGACCAAGGGATCAAGAAGCTAAGAACAGACCCTCGGCTCTAGCGCGGAGGTCCCACCTCACACCCGGAAGGCTACCTGAGCTCTTCCCCTCCCTAGCCAATGCTCGAGCTAGGGTGCCTTGGAGGAGCTCTCTCAACTCTACCAAGAAGAAGCCAAGGGAGGAGCAAGCAAGAAGAAGGAGAAGATGATGAAAAAAAGTCCCTCTCCAAGGCACCCAAGGGGGTCTATTTATAGTTTTCCAAAACCCCTTGGACCAAAATGACCGAGATACCCTCACGCCCAAAAAGCCTTGGGCCAATAGAAAACAGCCACGCCGGGGGGTAAAGGGGGAATTTTCCCCGAGGGCAAGAAGGTAAAACTGCAAGGGGCAAGGGCGAGACCCTGGCCCCCGGCCGGTCTCGCCCCGCCAGGCCGCCGAGCAAGAAGAGGCGGGGGCGAGACCCTGGCCCCCGGCCGGTCTCGCCCCGCTAGGCCGCCGAGCAAGAAGAGGCGGGGGCGAGACCCTGGCCCCCGGCCGGTCTCGCCCCGCTAGGCCGCCGAGCAAGAAGAGGCGGGGGCGAGACCCTGGCCCCCGGCCGGTCTCGCCCCGCTAGGCCGCCGAGCAAGAAGAGGCGGGGGCGAGACCTGGCCCCCGGCCGGTCTCGCCCCGCTAGGCCGCCGAGCAAGAAGAGGCGGGGGCGAGACCCTGGCCCCCGGCCGGTCTCGCCCCGCTAGGCCGCCGAGCAAGAAGAGGCGGGGGCGAGACCCTGGCCCCCGGCCGGTCTCGCCCCGCTAGTCCGCCGAGCAAGAAGAGGCGGGGGCGAGACCATGGCCCCGGCCGGTCTCGCCCCGCTAGGCCGCCGAGCAAGAAGAGGCGGGGGCGAGACCCTGGCCCCCGGCCGGTCTCGCCCCGCTAGGCCGCCACAAAAAGCTTAAAAAACTAAGCACGCCTCACAAAGGGTCCACTCTTCGCGAGCTGGGGCGGCCTGCGACCTGGCGGCCTGAGGCGGCTTGCGGCCTGGCGGCCTGGGCGGCTTGCGGCCTGGCGGCCTGGGCGGCCTGGGCGGCTTGCGGCCTGGCGGCCTGGGCGGCTTGCGGCCTGGCGGCCTGAGGCGGCTTGCGGCGGCTTGCCAAGAGCGCCTTGGGGGGAGAAATATTTTCTCCCCCTACTAGTATGTTTTGCAAGTTCACCAAAAATTGGCCCCTATGAGTGCAAAACTCCCAAAAAGCTTAAAACTTGCTTACCTTGTTTTGGGGCCCACTCTTCGCGAATACGGGGTTGTACAACATGTATGATGAGATTTGCTTCTGCACATTTTCTAGAAAATTATTTCTAGTTATTGTGATTCTCGTTGCCGCTTTTTTCATATTAGGTTTTAATGTCTCTTTTCCCTCCATCAATGCATGTTCGAAATACGAAGAGTCCCTCTTTGTTGTTCTTGTGACTGAGTTGTTGATGGGTTTGCGATATCCCACAATTTTCTTTTTGTTTCTATCTTTTGAAGGTCACTATGTGCATTATACCTTTGTAATAATCCTTCAATATCATTTTCAATGTCATTTGATTTCATTGCTTCTTGCTTAACCTTAAAATTTGTTGTATTATTATTTAAGGTTAATTGTTTCCAATGTTTATGGACCATGCATAACATGTCCGGATGACAATGCATTCTCTTTCTTCTTTATCATCTCTAAAGCCGCAATTGATATATTGCCAATCAGTTCAAAATATAGCAAACCTTTAAATTTTGTGCACACTTCTATTTTACTCTGACCAGACACTCGCTTAATCTCTGTATATTGCAAGTTACTCAATTGATCGAATGTTTTCCAGATAGTTGCAAGATTACTAATGAAAACTTCAATAAATTTTTTAAGCTGACTGTGTCGACCCTCTACGCGATTTGTAGACGTGTTTCCCAAATGCAAATAATTATCAACCCATGCAGAAATAATGTACTCTTTGAAAGAATCCAACCATATAGTAGTGACATATGAAAGCACATTTGGATATTTGAATGCATACTCGCTCACCATTTGATTAAAGAGCATGTTAAAATCATTTTCAGAATCTGTTAGTACTAAGCTTTGCCACACTCCCAAAAAAGTGTCGCATTCATTCCTCTCTTTGAAAAACTTTTTACAATTTGCTAAAATATTTCGGTAAATATGCACACGACATAATGTTTTTTTGTTTGGGGAAATACATTTTTTATGGCGTTCAAGAGAGCCATATCCCTATCGGTTACAAAGACATTTGACATCACACTCTTGTCAAACATACACTTGAAACAATCTAGTGCCCACTAATAGCTTGACTCTGTTTCATTTGATATTAAGGCAAATGTAGAAAAGAATGTCTAATTTGTAGATGTCACACCAACAATACATAGCAGTAGTAAACGATATCGATTTGTCTTATAAGTACAATCAATAATAAATATGTTGGAGAATATATTACTAAGCATTACTGATGTAGGATGGGCAAAGTAGAAACACTCCAAATGATTAGTAACTTCATTCACTTTGTGGTAACTATTGTATCCATACTCAGTTACACATTTAAATAAGAATTGAATTGGAGTTCCGCCATCTAATTCAATCAAATACCTCCTCGCTTTCTCATTGTATATTGTTCTCATTGCAGTTTTATTTGCCGAATCTATTTTTTTAAATGCAGACACTATCTTACGTAGTTTGACTCCTGCATTATACATGTCTTGAACAATTTTTGTTCGTGCTTATCAAGCTTGTCTGCAAAAGCGTGTGCCTCAAATTGAACAAAGTCGTGATTATGAATTCCATTTAAGGCTTCTACTTTCCACTCATCCAAATTCTCCAAATGGCCTTAAGGGAGAACTTACAACCACAATGCTTAGAGTTTGATTTCCTCAATTTTTTTCACATACCCTTTCTTATCTTGACTTTCACATGTAAATCCGCCTCTATCACAACCTAGAAAAATCTTAAGTTTTACCCTTGCCTCAATTTTGTCTGCCCTGACGGTAATGATAACAAATCCCAGGCTTCTCCCAATATTCCTAGCTCATGTAACAAACTCCTTCTTACTCTAAAAACTCAAATTTGTTTGAAAGTGATGCCCAACATCTGTCTCGGCACATTGACTCTCTTTGTTGGTTAACAACATTATGCCTTATGAATTCATTTCTATCAAAAAAGTGAGAGATGAAAATAATTTAAGACTGATGGGTTTCACCATTGTGGAAACCACCCGTCACCACAGATCTTCCCAAAACCCCGAGGTAGTAGGAAGGGGGACGGGGGTACATAAACACCAATGACCACCCGCTGCAGGCGATGTGGGATTAATCCATCCACGGGATGACAGAGATATTCCGCCACACGGGGGCCCACGGGGATCAACACCCAGACCTAGAACGCGATGGGGAAGCCCAAATATGCGGCCCCACACACACCCAATCCCGCTGGACCTTTGTTCTCAACACACCCCCGCAGCGGGATGACTCTGATACCATGTGGAAACCACCCGTCACCACACATCTTCCCAAACCCCGAGTAGTAGGAAGGGGGGACGGGGGTACATAAATACCAAGGACCCCCCGCTGCAAGCGATGTGAGACTAATCCATCCATAGGATGGCAGGGATATTCCGCCATACGGGGGCCCACCGGGGTCAACACCCAGACCTGGAACGCGATAGGAAAGCCCAAATATGCGATCCCATACACACCCAATCCCGCTGGACCTTTGTTTTCAACAACCATCATTTATAGGAGAGAAAGCCCCCCCCCCCCCCCCCCTCATGATCTCCTCCCAAAGTGGATCACCGTGGGCCATCCCCCCCATGAACTCTCATGTTGAGAGAATTATGGGGGGGGGGACCCACTCCCTCTCCCCGTGGAGGAGGGCCGCCGCCGCCGGGAAGACCCCCGCCGTCGGGCGGCCTGACCACCACCGGCGGCCGACCCCCTCCGAGCCTATTGACATGTTGATTCCTCCCAATATTGTTCATTAGCTACACGATCTCAACATATTTGGACCCTCCGAACCGCCAGCCTCACCAGTAGGGTAGTCGCGGCAGGCCGCCGGCCTGGCCACGGGCAACCGCGACCGGCCTAGCCGCGCCCTACCACGACCGATTTAGCCGCGGCCGGCCTGGCCGCGGCCGGCCTGGCTGCGGCCGGCCTAGCCGCGGCCGGGTGAGGCAGGCCTAGCCGCGGCCTGGCCATGTCCGGCCACCTAGCCGCCCCTAGCCTAGCCACGGCAGGCCGCCGGCCTAGCCGCGGCCGGCCCCGGAGGGCCGCCACCGCCGGCCACCACCGTCGCCGTGGCGGCCCGTCGCCGTGGATGACCTCCCCACCGTCCGATCGAGGGAGGCTCTCCTCGCCATCCGATCAAGAGGGTAACCACCCACTAACCCACTACTTTAGTGGTGGGGCCCGCCATGATCCTCCCCCGGAGGCTATAAAAGGGACCCCAGAGCCTCTTCATTCTGGACTTTTTCCTCTTCTCCGGGTTGTCTTCTTCTTCCTCAGGTGAGAGCTCGCCTGCCTCCTCCCTCGCTTTGGCCTCCTGTCGCCGTGAACCACCGACGGCCACCAGCGGCTACCAGCGCTCCACCAACACGCCATCAACAGGAAAACGCCCAAGTCCCAAAAAAGCCAAATGAAGAAGGCTACCGTCGCAAGTGTACGCGATCAAGTGTAACAGGAAAACGCCCATCAACCGTCGCCAGCAAGTGTACGCGATCGCAAACACCAGAGCACCAGGATCATCCCACACATTTCAACATCCAAGCTACTCCCGCGGCGCAGTCTGTTGCCCGTCGGGAGCCGTAGTCTCTCTCCCCCAAGTTGTAACGGGAGCAGTCTGTCGCCCCGATTCTCCAACGCACTGTAATCACCAGAATCTAGTGGAATTTGATCGGCGCAGACCCAGTCACGTGGTTTTTACCCATTTAAGGGGGTTTCTACGTCATCACATCTTGTGTCAACCTTCTACTTTCATTGACTGTGTGCGCGCTCAACCGCCTCGTGAGCTAAGACGGTCCGAGCAAATCCGGTCCGACCGGGGCATCGAGTTAGTCCGCAACAAAGACTATAATTTCTACAAAAAATTTTGCATACATTTTTTTAAAAAATTAAACATGCTTTTTATACCTTCAAAATTATAAAAAAATCCACCTAAGTTCTTCTACAACCACGACCTTTTGTTGTGAACATCAACCCTAAAAATCACAAAAAAAGATGAGAATCAAAACCCTAAATACCCAACATAACTCAATAATCACAGAAAAATGAGAACTCCCCTCTTAGGTTGTTGAGAAATCAAACTTAAAAGAAAAAAAACTGGAAAATGAAGCAAGAGATAACTTAGGTGGAGGTCGGAGGCACGAAGTAGCAAATCCGGCGGGATGTGGGCGGGATGGAGCAAGAGATAACTTCAAACGCTGGAGGCGGAGGCACAGAGTTGCTCCGTCAAGTAGCAGCTCTGGCGGAAGAGGCTCCGACGGGATGTGGGTGGGCGAACGGTGGAGGTCGGGAGTCGCGGATTCGCACACGGTTTTCCGGAAGAATTTAGGGGGAAAGGAATTAGGTTTTCGGAAAAGAGGGGCTGTGATTAAGGCTTCATTTGTTTTGGCGGAGACGGGTAGATCCGACGAGGGGAAACAGAGTGTTAGAACCGGAGAGGGAGGTGGCTGCTACAAACAGAACTTTTTGAGGCGTTTCTCAATGCGTGCGGGTGGAAACAGAACAAACGACGCCGAAGGTTTATTTGTTTACCCTCCTTTTGATAGCATTTGCTCAAAACAGAGCAGCGAAACAACCAAACAAATAGAGCCTAAGAAAGAGGGAGCACAATAGATATTTATTTTAAACTCAATGAATGAGCTGCAAACACAGAGTATGGAAATTAATGATGGATATTTTAAGGGTGCTGTTACTAGCAAACCCTATTTGGTTTTTAGCAAACCATTAGTATTAGCAAACCTTCAATTTTCAAAATGGTTATTTGAAAACCATTTTGTTACTAGCAAACCACTATAAAATTTTTTTTAAAAAAAAAATTGTTTAAATCATTCATTATTTCAAAATAACTCACTACTTATAATGACATTAAAAATTGATCTCAAATGTATTCGTTCAACTACTAATGTTAGTACTAGAAATTAGCCAAAATGCTACAAAATTGTGTTTTGTATGACCAAAACTTTTTTTTCAACAAAATATCATCATCTGCTCTGAAATCTTTAAACAAAATATTATCATCATCTGCACAAAATTAATAGTAATTGTTAGAAATTTTATGTTTAGTAATGCTTCTACAATGTAAATGTAATTGACAATTGTTTTTCTACTTGAAGCTCACCAAAGACAAAAGTCAAGAAATGCAAAATCCAATTGCCTTTGTATAGCAATTACGTCCATTATCCACACTTTCACCTGCATCCGAAATTTAAATCATTTATATTGCATCGCAAAATAAGTTAATATAAACAAGTATATAAACAATGTTTCACTTACATTTCATTCCTTTTTGTTGAGAATGCATTCCCATGAACTTCCAACTTGTGTTTTATATCTCCTCCAAGGAGAGTATAATGGTGGAAGTGGAGTTCCTTCTTTCATGCATAATTTGACAAAATGATTACCGTTTATGAATCCAATCCAAATAGTGTTTGGTACGTGAGGAATTGGTGCGTCCAATGGTAAGAATGTTAGACTTTGATTTTTTGAAATCAGAGCAACGCATATATTGTAGCAACTTGAAATCACCAAACCCATTCGGCATCGTCATCCACTTATCATATGGTGCCGGCGTGTTTTCACAATCAAGAGAGTTGAATAAGGCTTGCTTTCTCGTGCTTCCGAATATCGAATCATATAGAATAGGTCTTTTCTCCAATTCATTCATTAGATCCAGTCGAACTTGTTGCCAATTATCTCCCATGTGTAGTGATTCACTAATAACTCGGAACCCACAATGGCCATCCGCGATGACATTACAAACATCAACAAAGTTTTCTGCAACACAACTCGGTAGTTGTCGACGAACATTATCATAGAGTTTATTTCTGCGCACACTTTGTTCTCTTGATGATTTTGACATTTTTGTGTGTGTACCTTTGACTTCCTTCATAATGTGCTCAAATAACGACGGATTGCGTTTAGTACTTATGTAATTATTTTGAACTGCTTTCTGCTTTTTGACCTACCTTTTAGAGAAGTTGGCAAAATAGGTTCCTTTGTTTGACTACATGTTGGATCCATGATCTCACGCAATTTATTTCTAATCTCCTTCTGCTGGTGTTCGTTGGTGTTTGCGTACCTTTGTATGATCCCCTCCAACTCAACGGCTATATCAATTTCTGTCAAGTTAATCGATTCTTGGGTATGCGGTGTTTCATCACTCTCCAAAAGAAAGGATAGTTGCTTCCAATGTTTATGAACTAACCATGTCAGACAACTTTTGTTTTCAGATATGTAAGGAGCTAACTCATGAGCACATGGTAAACCAAGTGTGTATCGATTTGTATGTGGACAATTTTCGCCTCCGACAAATTTTGAGTTATGACACTTTTCTTCCTCTACTTTTATCAATTGCAATGCGTGTAATGAGACTCGCCCAATAAGTTCGGAGTATAACGATCCTTTGAACTCCTTACTTACTTGAATTGTGCTATGACCAAATGATCGTTTTATTTCAGTATGTTGGAGAGATAACATTTGATCGAATGTCTTCCAAATAGTTGCCAAATTGCCAATAGATACTTCTAAAAATTTCTTCAACTTACTATGACCTCATTCAACACGATTTGTGGTTGAGTTGCCAAGGTGCATGAATTTATCTATCCAAGCGCATACAAAATACTCTTTCAAAGGTTCAACCCATGTTGCACATACATAAGAGACAACATCGGGTATGTACTGGAGTATGAACTCAAAAAAGAGTTATACCTCATGTTGAATTCATTTTCATTTCTCGCATCAACTATGCGTTGGAAAACACCAGAAAAATTTCGAACTTTTTTCCTCTTTAAAATATTTTTTGCAGTTAGCCAAAATATTTCTATGGACGTGTACTTGACATAAAATATGTTTAACATTAGGAAAAGTATACTTTATGGCATTCATTAAAGCCAAATCTCTATCTGTGACAAGTACATTAGGTAATGAAGTTTCCCCCAAAATTCCTTTGAAATGTTCCAACGCCCATCTAAAGCTTGTCTCCGATTCATCAGACAAAAAAGCAAATGCTGCGAAAAATGATAATTGAGTAGATGTAACACCCACCACAGACAATAAAGGCAACCGGTATCTATTGGTTTTATAGGTACAATCCATTAAGAAAACGGATGAAAACATTCTACTAAGTTTGATAGCAACTGGATGGGCAAAGAATAAGCTGACCAAATTTTTTTTGCCTTCAAAAACTCGATTATAACTCAAATATCCGCTTTCCTTTAGACATTTATACAGATACTGTATAGGTGTGGCACCCTCTAGTTCTTCTTTTGCAACTTACGTCGTTCATTATAAATTGTGCGCATCACTGTGCGATTCTCTGGATTTCTTTTCTTAATAGTTGATAGTATGCATCTTGGTTTCACATTTGAGGAGTACATGTCATGAACGATTTTCTTCTCTATGCAATCCAACCTACCCGCAGTGGCGTGTGCTTCTAAGTGTACCATTTCATGATTATGAGTCCCGCATTTAACTTCAAGTGTCCATTCAGGGGAATGAGCATCTTTTTTCCCAATCAAAGTGAATGGGCAACCACAACGTTTGCTAGTAGTTTTTCTTAGATTTTGTTTTACCCAGCCTTTTTTACATTGCTTTTCACGGTAGTGTCCACCTCTATCACATCCAAGAAAAACTCGCGGTCGTGCTCTAACACCATCTACTTTATCTGAACCTTTAACAGTAACTGCAAAGCTAAGGGATTTGCCAACAGTCCGTGTCCAATCAATTAGTACTTCCCGGGAAGGAAACTGAATATTGGTTTCAAAATGACTACCAACTTCCAACTTTATTTCAGAGTCACTATTCAAAAAAAAAATCAAAAAATCATAAGAAGAACACTTTAAATTATGAAGTACTCAAACGTTCAGAATACCTTTGAACAGAGGACTTCAATTTAACAATATCCTTTAGGGATTCGATGTTCACAGTATTTTCAGTCATAGCATATGATAGTTAACCTGAAAAGAAGAAAAAAATCACGTGTCAATGGGGTTGAAAATTACTTTGTGTTTGGTTTACGACAACAAAAATTAGTGCAATCGGCACCTTCCAAGACTGTCAAGATGTTGGGTAAGCCCCTCGATAGCAGAAACAGGGGAAAAAAATTGAATTGCAACTCCAGCAACCCACACAACTAACACAATATGTCATGCCGCCTATGTCTCAAAAAGCAGTAGCCAACAGCATAAAAACAATGGGTAGTAGCTGGTCGATGGCGGAAAAAGCTTAGCAAAGTAGGCTCGATTGCGAAAAAGGGCTCATCAGGTTGAACCATAACATGTTCTGTACATAGCAATTAGTTACACGCATATTATTTTTATGCCTTTCTTATTTTTACTAGCAATGAGTTCCATAAGGAATTCTCCCTACAACTACAGATAACTAATATAACAACTGAAATTAGTTTAGAACCTAATGGCGCCATCTGAAGTGGTTTTGATGATTAGCATATGATGTGAGCACATTAGCTTGTCTGTATAAATATAGCCAAAGTATTCTAAAACAAGCGTGTATCGCGGTGAAATGACCAAATATCTCTACTGACGCATTAAAATTTGTGAAGCTTATCCATATTGTGAAACTTGTCCGGCTCAAGAAGAACAAAAACAAAGGAGAAAGCCTTATCTCATTCGGGAAGGGAAGGGTGAAAAACCTTAACTAGACATATGCTATGCATCACAATCATAACAGCATCACTTGAATGGAAGTGAAAACTTGATCGAGGAATCAAAGAAGTGCTGAAGGAGAGAAGATGAGGAGCTAGGGTTAGAGATCTGACGGCGGGAGGTTTGCCGATGAGAGAGCGAAAGCGGCGGGCCTCTTTGAGCTCCTCCTTATCTTCGATCGTCACCTCAATCTTCACCCGAATGTCGCCGATTCGCAGGGAAGAGGAGTGAATGCTGTCGCTGTCGAGCGGGAGGTTGTCGCCGGGTACCGCGCACAGTCGAGGACATACGCGTCGTCGACTCGTCGGGAGAGGGGCAGCGAATCGCGAAACTCCGGTGGGAAGGTGACTCGCGAATCGCGAAACTCGGGAGAGGGGCAGCGGCTCGCGAACTGCGGGTGGGAGATTAGGTTAGGTTTGCTAACAGTGGAAATGAGCCAACACAAAAAGGTAAACTTTTGCAGTTTTGATGGTTTGCTAAAAACCAAATAGGGTTTGCTAGTAACAGCACCCTATTTTAAACCCTGGAAATCTATTAATTTTACCTATATATATTTAAAAAAAAAATAATAGTTTGGCCAACTCAAAAAAAAATTATAATATAATAATAATAATAATAAAAACTAATATATATATTTACAAATTTATAAAAAACCAAAAAAAAATTGAAAAACTCAAAACAAAAAAAACTTTGAAAAACCTTAAAAATTAAAAATTTGAAAAAACTATAAAACTAAAAAAAACTAAACTAAAAAAAAAAAAAAACTAAAAATCCAAAATGAAAAAAAACTTAAAAAAAAAAAAATATATTTTTATTTTCATTCTTGTTTTTGACAAAACTTTTTAAAAAATATATTTTAATTTAACTTCTTATATTTTATTTTATTTTGATTCGGCGCGCTCCTCACTCTTGTGCGCGCTAGGGGATCACATTTTTATCACGTAGTGGTCGCTAAGGCCTTAGCTACCTCCGACTCCCCCACGCACATCGCCCCCCTACCGCCCGCGATCTTTAGGCCGAGTTTATCTTTCTTATTTTTTCTGTTATCTTTTTGCTTTTTCTTCTAAATAATGCAGGGTTCCAACCTGGGCCTCCCGGACTCGTCTTAGGGAAGCTCCTACCCTCCCTTTTTCTTTTTTGTACTTATTATATTTTGTATATTATCGTTCCGCATACTTAGATTGCAACATTGGGGACAATGTTGGGTTTAAGTATGGGGGTGTTTTCCTATTCTGCACTTTTTATATTCAGTACTTAACAAAAAAATACAAAAAAATGCAAAAATCAAAAAATTTCAAAAAAAAATTTTTAATTAAAAAAAAAAAAAAATGGCAAAAAAAAAACTTCAAAACAAAACAAAAAAAAATTTTCTCTTTCCCCCTCTTCTTCTTTTTTGTAAAAACTTGCTTCTTGCTTGCCCGCGACGGTCGACTCATCGAACCAACCATTCAAATAAGAGTCTGTTCGCGGGGCCGCAGTCGAGTTTTTACTTTGCCTTTTTTTTTATAAAAATCTCTCTTACCCCCTATCTTCTTTATAAATAACTCTTCTTTCTCTCCTCATTCTTGTAAATAGCTTATCCTCAAAAACTAAAAATAAAAAAAATTAGAAAAACCCAAAAACCCCAAAAAAATAAAAAATCTAAAAATCCTAAAAAGATAATAATTAAAACACAAAAAAAAAATGATAAAAACTCTAAAAATTCAAAAAAAAAAAATGGTTTTGTTAAAATTATGTAACAAAATAATTCGAATACACCATATCTTAACTCTTTTTGTTTTCCAAAAATCTAGTTTCGAGTTAATTTATATGCGAATTTTAGTTATTCTTTGCTTACTATTCGTTTATTAATTAAAGTTCGATAGATTTAAGTGTCTGGGTTAAGATTTAAAGAATTTTTTATGTCTTTTCCTTATAATAGGGAACTTGTTTTTCACCACCACTTCTAATTTTATAAATAGAAGCTCGTTTTTTATGTTAGAAAATAACATCCATGGATTTCAATTATTTCAACTTCATGCTTTTAGAAACATTGGAACGTTCATTTAAAAGGTTGCTCTCAAAACTTTTTGATTAAAAGCTAGTTTATTTTTTGAAAAACTAACCCACTTCCATTTTTTTCGTGTCTTAATTGACATGATTCCCCCCTATCCCTTAAAAGATCCTATGTCAATGGGAATAAGATTTCGTTCCGTAAACATAGGCACCCAATAATTTAAAAAGATTATATATGGAGTAAGAGGAAAAATTCATTACTCCTACAAATATACATTGGGTTAATTTTATTTATTATGAAGAAAGAAAAAAAAAGTTTTTATGTGTTAGGAAAATAAGATTTCGTTTTCCTAACTATCCAAAAGAAAAAAATTGGAGGTTCGAGAAAAAATTACCTCACCTCAATATCCAAGCCTTCTTCATAATCCACCAAACCACTTCGCCTATTTCAATGATTCTAGACTTAATTTAAAATTTTTTTGAGAGCATAATTTTTAAATTGCATTATTTCTTTTAACTTCTTTTAAGCTAAAGTTTTTTGTATAAATCCAATCCATCTTTGTTAAACTAACAAAAATAAATTTTTGCTTTCTATTTTATTTTTTCTAGAAGTCTTTTTGAAACTGTTCCTCTATTCATAACATTTCATAAACTACGATTTAATTCTTTAACCCCAGATGTTTATTTTGATCTTCCTTTTAATTAAGTCAAGCGGTAGCTAAACTTAGGATTTCTTTTATTCCTTATAAGTTCATCTCCAACTTTTGCTCTGGAATAGCAAAAGCTTAAGTATGGGGGTATTTGATAAGTTGTAAATATACCTATTTTTCTGTACATTAATTTAGTTGTTTTCATTTATTTTTGTCGTTTTTACTTATTTTTATTCAATAAAATGCTCCTATTTTTGTAAATATTATACTAACTTAGTTTATTTTATTTTTCAGGAAAAATTGAAAATCTGCCAAAAAATTGACATGTCACGCCCGTGACATATTGGTCACGCCCGTGACCAGGGCGTGACACGTCAAAATCCCGTGAATCAGCAATTTTTGAAGACCAAAGCCTGACACGCCCGGGGTCACGCCCGTGTCACCCGACACGGGGCGTGACCCAAGCCCGTGACACTCCACTCGACGATTTCATCTCGACGATCGTCGAGTGTCGACACTAGCAGTCACGCCTAGAGTCACGCCCGTGACCTAGGGCGTGACACCTCTTTCCGCTCGACGATTTTCAACTCGACACTTTCAGCTCGACATTCGTCGAGTGTCGACACCAGCCGACACGCCCAGAGTCACGCCCGTGACCTGGGGCGTGACCTTTCCAGCTAGCCCGACAAGACCTGCCCGAAGACTTTCGGCGCGCACCGCGCCCAGTTCCACCTTCCTGTCACGCCCCCTGTCACGCCCGTGACCAAGGGCGTGACCACTGCGAGACCGACACGTGTCCAGGCCGAAGTCAACTTTCCCGTCAAATCGCCGGCCGCCTTCCAAATAGTACTGTCCCGCCCCCTGTCACGCCCGTGACCAAGGGCGTGACCCTTGTAAATTTTTTCTATAAATTCAGAGCTGCTGCTTAGGATTCCTGTTCCTTTTTTTGAACCACTTTGCTTAGGGTAGGTGCTGCCGAATTGCCTTCTTATGCTATGTAAGGGATTTTCTTCGCCCTCTCTTAGTGTTTGTTTTTAGCTTTCTTGTAATCACTTTTTTCATTAATAAAATGTGTTAGTTTTTTCTCTCTTTGCATAGCTTGGAATCCATTTATGTGCCCTACTCGAAGTGATTTTTTAATGTTTGTTATTATTTTGTTTTTCCTTTATGTCTTCTAAATCATTTTAGCTTATAGCTTTTGTCTAATTTCTAGCCGTTATAATCGCAATTTTATGCAAATACTTGTTTAGGTTTAGTTTATTATTACTTTGTTTTCATTCCTATAGGTTTATAAAAGATGTTTTAAAAAGTGATTTTTAATTTTCTTTTAACTTAGGCTCTTTAGGATTGTAAAATTTTTCGTTCTCTTTTAGTCTTATTTCCACTTTTTAGGCATTTCTATAAAATTATAAGAATGAAAACATATTCGTTTTAATTTTTCTAGCATTTTCATTTTTGTTTTTTATTTCAAAATCTTTTGTCCGTTTAATTTTTTCGTCTTCTTTTTACGCATTTCTACCGCATTTTAGCGGTAGAAATGTATTCGTTTTAATTTTTCGATCAATTGCATTTTCATTTTTATTTGCAAACTTTCTTCCCGTTTAATTTTTATTTTCGCTTTTTATGCATTTCTACCGCATTCTAGCGGTAGAAATGCAGTTGTTTTAATTTTTCATTAACTTAGTTTTTTGCAATTTTTTATGTATACGCATTTATTTCCGCCTACTCGTTAAGAGTTAAATGGCGCTCGCTTATTTTAATTCTGTAGAGTGCGTGAGTTTGTAATTTTCCTTTTTTCCGCCTACTCACTTGAGTTTAATGGCTGGATTTTATTTCGGTAGAGTGTGTGTGTTTTCATTTATGTCGAGAGAGAGTGTGCGTGCGTTGCATTTATTTTGTCCTACTCGGTTGAGTAGGACCTGTATTTATTTTCTCCTACTCATTTGAGTAGGACTTGCGTGTGTGCGTTTTACTGCTTTCATTTCTCCCGCCCACGCAGTTGCGCCGAGACTCGCAATTTACAGCTTTCTTCAGTCCTACTCGTTTGAGTAGGACTTGCACTTTTCAGCTTTCATTTACTGCTTTATTTCCTGCTTTCATTTACTGCTTTCTTTATCGCTTTATTTTCTGCTTTTCCCGCAAATCGTCCCCATTCCGATGAGTGGCTAACCATTCTTAGCCCTCGGTATCGAAGAGCATTGGGACAGATAAAATAGCTTAAAATAATTAAAGGTCTAATTTTTCTAATTAATTAATAGTACTTAAGGTTTGCCCGGGGTTTACGACGCGTAGGACCACATATCGATGTGTGGGCCCTATTTCCGTTTTTCATACGCTCGTCGAGAGGCCGTGCGTATGGACAGATCACCCCTTGGCAAAGAGAGTTCCGCACTAACCCTCGAGAGAGGAGGCGCGCCAACTCTACCGGATTGGGTTCCCCACCCAATAGCGGGGTTCTTAGCGTAATGCGGGCGTTAAGAGGAATCCTTCGTCGGACTAGCGTTCGGTCGAATAGTCTTAGCGTTCAGGTGAGCGATAGTCCTAGAGATAGGTGAGCTCATTTTAGTGGAACCTCCACGGCCAAGTCTCCGCCTTAATTAATTAGAAATTTAGGAGCTCTTTTTATTTAAAGTCTATTTTAGTTCAATTGTTTTTTCGGTGCCATCGAGCTAAGCTCTTCATCGGCACCACCTTCTTGCTTTCTTTTTATGCTTTCATTTTCTTTCTGCCTTTTTATTACTGCCTTTTTATTATATATAAAATATAACCCGACAAGTTAATTATCGGTAAAATAATAGTCCCCTCCAGGGAAGAGTAGAAATAATCGAACCGGACCCGAGAACAATACGACCTCGATATTCCACCCGGAATATCCTGTACTACTCACGATAGGTGCACTTGCCTCCTTTCGTTAAAACTCGATTTCTAAACCTTTTTTATATCCAAAATAAATAAATAAATATGCGCGCCCCGTTTTCTTAAATAAATTCACTTCCGCCTTTTTTCGCAAATAAAACCGCCGGGTCGCCGCGTGACCATAAATAATTTTGGAGTTTTAACCATCAAGTGTAGTCTCCCTACGGGTAGTATTGTGGAAGGATGTAAGTGCGGTGTTGACCATCACTAGTTGGGTTAAGTGTTGAGATGTGGTATAGACGGACGGTTGGGCTTGGTCCTCGGTGTTCATGTCCCGGGGCTCCTTCCGTGCCGAGTGGATGGTTGGGTTGTGTCCTTGTGCTTACTTCCGAGGCCCCTTCCATGATATGTTGATGTGGTATTTGCATGTGGTGTGAGTCGACACGCGGTGTCGTAATCCTGGGTTAAGGATAGTGTGGCAGGTCTACGGGCTCGCCGATCGTCACACCAACGGGAGTTGACAGTTAGACTTTGGGAGGTTGGGCTGTGTCCTCGGTGTTCACGTCTCGGGGCCCCTTCCGTGCCAAGTGAACGGTTGGGCTGTGTCCTCATGCTTTCTTCCGAGGCCCCTTCCGGGTCACACCAGGTCAGTTCAGGGCTGTGTTCTCGGTGCACATCTACCCGAGACCGCCATTGGGCCATAGTACGCATGGGCTCCGCTATTATGTTCTTAGCATTGAGGCGTATGGAGGCCTAGGTGAAGTAGTGTGGATACCCGCGTAGTAGTAGAGATGCATGCTCTACTGTCACCACCTGGCCACAGCGGCTGATGCCTGAGAGGTTAGCTACCTGCTCAAATAGTGGGAACTATTAGTCTATGTCGACATAGCAATTGCATGTCTGTGATCATGGGTGAGTCATTGCATAACATACATACCATTTCATAACATTGCACAACAAGATCCTCATCGTATAAGTTTATATGGGCACTCCTATACGATGAGTTACTTTATGTAAACCGATCCTTAACTAATAAGCTTGTTGGGCATCCTTATAAGTTAAGTTACTTTCCTGCTGTAGTTACTTGTACTTGATGATTTGTTATTGCTCTTATAGAACTGCTAGTTTATAATACTGTTATTCATGCACTATTACCACCTGCTTATATCTGTTTTATTACTTATATATATTGTACCCTTGTTCCATTCTCCGCCCGGTGCCGAGGAGTCTCCGGGGGAGCGGATGTGAAGCCACTTAGTCTTTTCGACTAACGGTTGCTACGTCTTCCTTTTTAGGAGGTCACCCCACAGGTAGAGCAGCCGCAGACTTTGCAGCAGGACAGCCAGGCCAGGACAACAGGGCCTGAAGGGACGGTACCATCGCTACCGTCGGTTACAGATGTGAGTGTTGTGAGACTCTGATGTATCCCTTTTGCGCAATTTTATAGTTGAACTCTGATCTTGTAGAAGCATGTTTTAGCTTCTATTATTTTTTGTATTTGGACTATATACTTGGTGTGGATTTGACTTCTCTTTTATATTATAGTTGGGTTGACATGTTTATATTGATATTGGTTGTAGCCGACGGAATAGGCGTCTTGTGGTACAGGTTAGCCCGTGTGCTAATGCTACCGCAAGACGGCTGTTCCGGGCATAAGACCCCCTTCGTCCATGTTTTGGGATCCGGGAGGGGGGGGGGTCTTACAAATGGTATTAGTTTGCCACGATCCTCAACTAAAGAAGTCATTCAACAATGGTACCACCCCCGTTCGATTTGTTAGTTTGGGGACAAACTGACTTAGCGGAAGCAGTGGTGTGCTCATATGTAATTCACACTAAGTTGTCCAACTTTGACCTTAAGATTAGCCAACCTGACCATAAGTTTGTGTTCTACGTGTAGATTCCAGTTCATGTTGAGTCGATGAGGGGTACTCCTACCCCTTCCATACCCACTCAGTTCCAACAATCTATGTTGGGGCAGACGCTCACCGCCATCCTGGATGCCTTTAGGGCGCAACAGCCTCCGGTGCAACAACAGGCTCCGGGCTCTAACTGGTTGATCACCTTTCGGGCCCTCTCCCCTCCCGCCTACCTTGGGACGGAGTCGGTCGTATGCACGGAGGAATGGCTTGACACGGTACAGGAGTTGCTGGCGGGGATCCGTTGTCCAGCCAACATGGCTGTGACATTGGCAGTGTCCGTCTTGGAACTACATGCTAAGAGGTGGTGGAAGTCCGTCATGGGCTCCACCTTCCAAGGCCAGATCATTACAGAGATAAGTTGGAGTGTGTTCTCAGATGTCTTCTTGGAGCACTTCATTCCCACATCCGCTCGAAATGAACTCGAAGAGATGTTTGTTCTGCTGAAGCAAGGATCAAAATCAGTTACGGAATATCAGCAAGAGTTTCAGCACCACGCGAGGTTCGCGGCTTCTTATGATTTGGATGATAGGAAATGCCAAGCGTTTCTATAAAGGGCTGCGAGATCCCCTAAGGCATGCCCTTTTGTTTATAGCGGACGCTAGCTTGGCGAAGATTATCGACATGGCGAAGAGATTGGAGGCGGATCACTTGAGTAGTGGTAAGAGACATGCGGAGGGCGTGATGGAAGCTGGCCCAAGCAATAGAAGAAAGAGAGACTTTAGAGGAGGAAGAGGACGTCAAAGAGGTGGAGGACGTTTCCACCGAGATTTTGGAGTGGGGCACCCGATTCCGCAGCCACCTGCATTGCCTCCATCGCCATAGCCTCAACAATTTCAGCAACCTGAGGGGCGTCGCGGGTTGGTGTGTTTTGAATGCAACAAGCTGGGCCACATTCGACGTTTCTGCCCGCAGTTGTTTGGGAATGTCCCTCCTGCTCTCCCTCCGGCAGCTCTGCGGGGGCGGGGTTACATACGTGGTCGAGGACGAGGACCGCGAAGAGGAAACCACGGCCCTGCTCGGGATCAAGTGTACGCGCTTGACATGACGCAAGAATAGAATCCCCAAGATGTGATTGCAGGTATGATTTAATTGATTATCACGTTTTGATTGTTTAACTTAAAGTTGTTTGAGACATACTAGACACCTAGCAATAAGTTTTGGTTATTTGTACTTAGGCACCGGGATAGTTGGCGGGAAGATGACCTATGCGATGTTCGATACCGGTGACTCACACTCCTTTGTGTCTGAGGACTTCATTAAGTACATGGAGGGCGTACAATACTTTACTGGTATAGCCCGACGAGTGTGCCTACTGGATGGCTCGGAGATGATTGCAACCGCTAAGTGCGAGCTCAAGATATTTATTGAAGGAAAGGCCTTTGATATGCCTGCCACGGTCTTGAGAATGCCGGAGTTTGACATCATTTTGGGCATGGCATGGTTGGACTGGCACTTTACAAGGATTGATTGTTCAGAGAAACAAATCTACTTGAGACATGGAGACTCCGACGTCATCTTCCAAGGTATTAGCTTCGCTCCTTGCATGTCGTTATCTTCCGTTCAGATTGTAAAAGCCCATATGAAGGGGGATGAAGTCTTCATGATCTGGTTCGAGTTGAAGGAGATAGCATTGAATATAAAAGACGTACGGGTAGTGCGGGACTTCCCCGAGGTATTTCCTGAGAAACTGCCAGGATTACCCCCGCATAGAGAGGTCGACTTCCAGATTAATCTAATACCGGGTGCCAAGCCTATATCCAAAGCCCCTTACCAAATGGCCCCAAAGGAACTCACGGAGTTTAGAGTTCAACTGCAAGAACTGGTGGAGTCAGGGTTTGTTCGCCCCAATTCGTCACCCTGGGGAGCCCCTATATTGTTCGTGAAGAAGAAGGATGGAACCCTCGTTTGTGCATAGACTATCGGGAACTCAATCGGCTGACGGTGTGGAACACTTATCCGCTACCTCGGATCGACGAGTTGTTCGATCAACTAGTCGGAGCGCATTGGTTTTCTAAGCTGAACTTGTGTTCAGGGTATTATCAATTGAGAATACAAGAAGGGGACATCCAGAAAATGGCCTTCAGTTCAAGATATGGGTTGTATGAGTTCACCGTAATGCCATTTGGGCTCACAAATGCCCCTTCGGCTTTCATGAGCCTGATGAACAAGGTATTTGAACCGTATTTGGACATCTTCATCATTGTTTTCATCGACGACATCTTGGTCTACTCAAAGACGGAGGAGGAGCATGTCAAGCTCCTGACCGTGGTGTTGGAGAAATTGAAGGAGCACGCCTTGTACGCCAAATTCAGCAAGTACGAATTCTGGCTTAAGGAGGTTGGTTTCTTGGGTCACGTGATCAGTGGAACTGGGCTAGCAGTGGATCCGTCCAAGGTGCGTGCCGTGAAGGAGTGGTCTCCATTGAAGTCGGCGGCCGATGTGCGGAGCTTCCTTGGGCTTGTCAGGTACTACCGCAAGTTCATGAAAGGGTTCTCCAAGATTGCACTCCCTCTTACTTCATTGACGAAGAAAGGTGTGCCATTTGAGTGGAAACCGCAATGTGAAGTGGCGTTCCAGGAGCTGAAGGATAGACTTACCTCCGCCCCCATCCTTTCACTTCCGTCTGGGAAGGAAGGATTTCAAGTTTACACTGACACATCATACCAAGAGATGGGAGCGGTATTGATGCAGCACGGGCACGTGATTGCTTGTGCTTCAAGACATCTGAAGAATCATGAAATCAATTACCCGGTTCACGATTTGGAGCTGAGAGCAGTGGTGTTCGCCTTGAAGGTTTGGAGACATTATCTATACGGCGTCCACTGCGAGATCTTTTTAGAGCACAAAAACTTGAAGTATGTTCATACTCAGAAGGAGTTTAACTTGAGACGAAGGAGGTAGTTAGAATTTCTATGCGACTATGAGTTCACTATGAACTACCACCCCGGAAAAGCGAACTCGGTAGCCGATGCGTTGAGTAGAAAAGTACTAGGCTCTAGCCCAGAGTCTCGGTTGATGAGTATGGAGTTGGCTCGGATGATTGAGAAGATGGATATTACTTTGGTATTTAAGGCTCCTTCGGCAGAGTATACAGAGTACTTGGAAAGCATAAGCATAGTTTGTGATATTCGGGATCGAATCAGCGTGGAGCAAGGAATGGATGCGGCCCTGGCCCCGGCAATCAAGTCAATCGAAGATGGGACTATGGATGAGTATACGCTAAAAGGCGGCCTTATTTATTTTCGTGGCCGGCTCTACATTCCCATGGGCGGTAAAATCCGGGAGGATATCTTGAGAGAGGCTCATTGCTCTCAATATTCAGTGCACCCGGGTATTGCTAAGATGTAAGCCGGTTTGCGGAAGACCATGTGTTGGTCTGGAATGAAGAAAGATGTCAGATATTTTGTTACACACTGCGAAGCTTGTCAAAGGGTGAAGGCGGAATGCAAGAGTCCTGGTGGTTTGTTACAATCGTTGCCCATCCCCGAGTGGAAGTTTGAGGATATCTCCATGGACTTTTTCCATGGGTTACCTCGCTCACGCTCAGGGAATGATTTGGTGTGGGTGACCGTTGATCGACTGACGAAAGTAGCTCGGTTCATCCTTATGAATAAAGAGGCTCACGTGGATGTCTTGGTACGCCTCTTTGTGGAGCAGTTCGTACGGTATCATGGCATGCCTAAGACAATCGTTTCGGACCGGGATGGTCATTTCAGCTCAAGGGAGTAGAAGGCGGTACATGCGTATTTGGGCTCGCGCCTTACCTTCAGCACCGCGTTTCATCCCCAGACGGACAGACAATCTGAAAGGACCATCCGGACATTGGAAGATTTGTTGAGATTATGTGTGTTGGATAGAGGAGAGTAGTGGGAAAGGATCTTACCGTTGGTAGAATTCTCCTACAACAACAGCCACCAGGCTAGTATCGGCATGGCTCCTCATGAAGCTCTTTATGGAAGGAGGTGTAGAACCCCCTTGTCTTGGGTGCAAGATGAAGACCCGAAGGCTTTGGGTGTTGAATATATTGAGGATACCGATGCAGCGGTTAGACTGATACAGGATCGCATGTTGGAGGCTCAAAGTCGGCAGGAGATGTATTATAATACAAGGCACCGGATGGTGGAGTTTCAAGTTGGTGATAAGGTGTTCCTGAAAATCCGACCGATGCATGGAGTGTCACGTGTGCGTGGTGTGAAAAAGCTCAGCCCAAGGTATGTTGGGCCTTATACTATATTGGAAAGGATCATCCTGTTGGCCTATCGGTTGGAGTTACCATCCGAGCTAGAGAACCTCCACGACGTGTTCCATGTGTCGTCGCTTCGGAAGGCGCTATTGCAACCCGATCAATACATCCCCACAACTGATGGTGCTGTGGCGTCTAATAGGCTTGTGCGACTAGAGCCGGTGCGGATCGTAGATAACGAGACAAGAATGTTGCGCCGCAAAAGTGTTCTCTTGGTGAAGATGTTATGATCTAATCATGGGAAGGAGGAATATACATGGGAGCCAATGGATTTGATGCAAAAACGCTATCTGGAGTTGTTTGCTCAAGGTAATTTTATTTAAAAGCATATTATATTTTCTGTTATGCTTTTCTCCCTATAGCCTAAGCCTGATTTCGGGATGAAATCTTTTATTTTGTTTATAGGATTTGTAACGTCCCGAATCGCACTAGGCACCTCGTGTGTGTTTTTGAGTCAGGAGAGCTGACTTGGGGTTCGGGGGACTGCTGACAACTGGGCAGCACATGTGAATAGAAGGAGAAATCAGTTAAGCATATGACACGGGTAGAGACACGGGCGTGTCCCTACCCGTGTGTGAGTGGCCAGCTCTCGAGTTGATGACTCGAGTATGTCCAGAGAAGGACACGGGTAGTGACACGGGCGTATCACTACCCGTGTGAAGTGATACGGGTAGAGATACGGGCATGTCCCTACCCGTGTGTGAGTTTGTTGAGTTGAACTCGATAGAGTGTGTCGAGACCGACACAATGTATGACACGGGTAGAGATACGGGCATGTCCCTACCCGTGTGTGAGTGTGTCGAGTTGAACTCGACAGAGTGTGTCGAGTTGAACTCGACAGAGTGTGTGTAACACCCCCTATCCGTCGGATAGCATATAGCAGTAGGTCCGGCCGAGGCCCGACGCCATATACCACAGACAGACCGGGTGGTTACTTATGGAAACCATCCAACCAATCTCAACGTCCTACACAGAGCATTCTAGTGGAAGCAGTTTAAAAAGGTTGTAAACAAGAACCCAGCAACAAGCACGAATGTCCACTACTACGAAAATAGGAATGTTATTACAAAATACTCAAAACAAGCCTTAAGGCCTTACAAAATGTTTCACTTGACTGTTACATGATTTACAAACCACGGCACGCAGGCCGGTCATACATGAATAAAGCACTAAACAATTCCATTTGGGCCTTCGAGGGCCGGCTTCGCAAAAAGGGCTTTAGCCCGCTATTGACCGCTTGGTCCAGCTGCACCTGCAAGCAACAAACCACCGCACGGTGGCAAAACAAGGCAACAGTCAGCAATGCTGACCAAATTATAACGATCCCGCCCCCAACTCGGGGCGGCGATGCTCCTTCCCTGCATTTCGTTAGCATAAGCGAGCCATATAAATAACCATAGCCATGTCATCACAGACGTTGGCTCGTACGACCACACGCCCCGTGCACTCAGGGCACATTCTCGGTGAACCGGTCGATGTCACGTCAATTAAAGCCATTAACATTCCGGACTCACCACCGCCACTTAGACGGCCAAACCTATGAGCAATTTGTCTTCCTGGCCTGGGTCACGACAATTTAAGCCATTGACCGCCGAATACCCTACTCTATGCCAACGGTAAGTGCCACGTGCCTTTAGGTCTCTTTAACCGAACGACATAGAACGGGTACGGTTCCATCTAACCCGTGCTCACATCCCAACGACAATTTAAGCCATTTGCGCGGGTCAAACTTCCACCGAGTCCCATTTTCATCACAAGTCACATAACCCCGTTATGTTCAAGTTGGCTCTCAAGCCACCAAGTTGGCAAGATCTCGTATCCGCCCAGTTTTCCGGGTGCACCTTTGGGTTAGTCCCCAAGGCTCTCTGCTGCAATCTACCGTGTAGAAAACCCGAAAAACAACCAATAGCACGGAGTCTTCTCCGGCCTTATGCAATGCAACATCACCGATCCAGACTAACATGTCCGGGTAGGCTTCACATATCATGCCTACGTCCGTTCTCGCATACGGACTCTAAACAACGGGGACTTTACATATCTACCCGAAGGAACGCCTCCAACTCTCCGCAAACTTGCGAGAGCGGGCTTCCTATGCTAGGAAAGAGAGCTATTCGTGCTCAAGATGAGGATCGTTACCCTTGAGTTCCTCTTTGGCGCCATCGAAAAGTAATCAGATAGAAATCATCGCACTAGCATTGCCTCCGTGGATCCGGAGTCGGCTTGCGATTCGGAGCTCCGAAGCTCCTCCAATGGCGGATCTAGCTCCTTCTTCTTCCCTTAGCTCTTCTCTCTCTCCAAGGACTTAGAAAGAGAACAAGTGAAGAAAAGTGATGGATTTCTAAGTCAACCCACGGGTATATCCCTTCAGGAACATCCCCCAACCGTTGGATCTCAAAACAAGGAAACGAACGGCTTTGATTCGGGGCTGAAATGCCCAATCTGGACCGAACACGGCCTGGCACACGCCCGTGTCCAGGGCCGTGTGCCGCATTCGCCGTCAAAATCGAATCTCCTGGAACCTCACACGGGTATCGACCACGCCTGTGTTCGAGCTGGCACGCCCGTGTTCCACTTCACACGGCCGTGTAGCCGGCCGTATACCCCATGATTTTTCCCCATTTTCAACCCGAGCACTGCACGGGTTCTAGGACACGCCCGTGTCCTTACCCGTGTCACCTTGACACGCCTGGACCCCAGGCAGTGTACACGGGACATTTCGTCGAGGGAAGATCGACGACTTGATGACACGGCCTTGGACACGCCCGTGTCCTAGGCCGTGTGCCTTGTCTCGACGATCGTCGAGTGAATCTCGACGACTCCCCGGGACGATCGTCGACACGGGTCGACACGCCCTGCGACACGCCCGTGGCGCAGGCCGTGTGCCCATTCTCGACGAATCGTCGAGTACAACTCGACGACTCACGGCTAAGTGTCGACACGGGTCGACACGCCCTGCGACACGCCCGTGTCGCAGGCCGTGTGCCCCCTCTCGACGAATCGTCGAGTCAAACTCGACGACTTCGCGGCTAAGTGTCGACACGGCTTGACACGCCCTGGGACACGCCCGTGTCCCAGGCCGTGTGCCTGCTGCCAGAACCTAAACTGGCCCAAAACGTCCCCCTTTTGCTCCTTTGAGTTTCTGGGCGTTACAACTCTCCCCCTCTTAAAAGAATTTCGCCCACGAAATTACATAAAGGAAAGACATGTACAAAACCAAAATTTGTACCTGAGCGGAACAACTCCGGATATTCGTCAAGCATAGTCTGCTCTCTCTCCCAAGAGAGCTCCTCACGACCGCAATTGTCCCACCGAACTTTGACCATCCTGATCTCTTTATTGCGTAGCCGCTTGACCTCCGAGCCCTCAATCCGCACGGGCTTGACCTTTGTCGTTAGCCCACTATCCACCGGCACTTGATCGACCGCGATCACTTGCGTAGGCTCTTGCACCGCCTTCCGAAGCACCAAAATGTGGAATACATCGTGTAAACCACTAAGCTCCACTGAAAGCTTCAACCGATAGGCTGCTTCCCCAACTCGCTCCAGAACCTCGAGCGGTCCAAGGTACCTCGGGCTTAGCTTTTTCAATCGCCGCACCCGCGAGACACCCTTGAACGGCTTGATCTTCAAGTATACATAATCGCCCACAGCGAACTCCACGTTCCAGTGCTTGGCATTATAGTACTTTGCTTGCCGGTCCTGAGCGATAAGCAACCTCTCCCGAATGGTTCTCACCAAAAAAGTAGCACCCTCTACTTCCGATCGCTTATACAACTTTGACTCACCCATTTCTATCCAAGACAACAGCGTGCGACATCTTCTACCATATAGGGCCTCGAAAGGCGCCATCTGAATACTTGCTTGGTAGCTGTTGTTGTATGCGAACTCCACCAAATAAAGATGGTCTTCCCATTGCTTTCCAAAATCCAAGACACACATGCGAAGCATGTCTTCCATGGTTCTATTAACCCTCTCGGTCTGCCCATCCGTTTGTGGATGGAAGGCTGTGCTAAACTTCAGCTTTGTTCCCAACATTTGTTGCAACAGCCTCCAATCATTGGACGTGAACCGCCCATCTCGATCACTCACGATGCTGCGGGGCACACCATGAAGCCGTACTATGTTATCCACATAAAGCTTTGCCAGCTTCTCCACCGGATCATCCTTCCTATGCGGAATAAAATGCGACACCTTCGTTAATCGATCAACAACCACCCAAATGGCGTCGTTTCCCTTTTGCGACCTTGACAAACCGTGCACAAAGTCCATAGAGATGTCGTCAAATTTCCACTCCGGAATAGGTAAGGACTTAAGAAATCCTCCCGGCTTTTGGCACTCCGCCTTTACCAAGGCGCAAGTTTGGCACTTCGCCACGTATAGCGCCACATCCTTCTTTAAACCCGGCCACCAAAACAGTTTCTTCACATCACGGTACATCTTTGTGCTCCCCGGGTGAATCGAGTACTTGGTATGGTGTGCCTCGTACAACAACTCCACCCGTAAATTGCCCACACTTGGGACGCACAATCGACCGTCTTTCCAAAGCAATCCGTCCTCCACGACGAATTGGGAATTTGACCCATCCAGAGCCTCTATCATGAACTGCTTCATATGAGCATCCATATCCAAAGCCTGCCGAATCCGATCAGCCAGGTCATATTGGACTTCAGTCCAATTCAGAACTGCTTCAGCACTTGATTGTCTGTCCACACAAACAATCTCCAACGCCTCCAACTCTCGCACCAACCGCTCATCGTGCACCGATAGCCAATTGGCTTGAGCTGGGGCTCGGCGACTCAACGCGTCCGCAACCGCACTCCCTTTGCCGGGCACGTAGTGGATCTTGAATGTATAGTCCCCCAGGAACTCCATCCACCTACGCTACCGCATATTCAGATCCTTCTGATCAATTAGATACTTTAGGCTCTTGTGATCGGTGTAGATATCAATCTTCACACCGTACAAATAGTGTCTCCACAGCTTCAAGGCAAAAATCACGGCCGCTAACTCCAAGTCATGGACCGGATAATTCCTCTCGTGCACTTTTAGCTGTCTCGAGCCATAAGCTATCACACTTCCGTGCTGCAGTAGCACGCAACCCAAACCGCTGCCCGAAGCATCGCTATATATCTCATAGCCTTCGGTCCCACATGGCGAACTCAGCACAGGCGCCGTGGTCAACCGACACTTCAACTCCTCAAAAGCTCGCGCGCACTCCGGCGTCCAAACGAACTTATGCTCCTTCCTCGTCAAAGTAGTGAGAGGTAACGCTATCCGCGAGAAGTTCTCTACGAAGCGCCTATAATAGCCGGCAAGCCCCAAAAAGCTCCGGACTTCTGCTATCGTAGCAAGCTCAGGCCACTCCCGTATCACAACAATCTTCGCCGGATCCACAGCAATACCCTCTCCACTCACTATGTGACCGAGGAACGCTACTGAGGATAGCCAAAACTCGCACTTCGAGAACTTGGCATACAACTGATTTATCCTTAGCATCTCCAACACCAAATGAAGATGCTTGAAGTGATCTTCCTCACTTTGCGAGTACACCAAAATATCGTCGATGAAGACGATCACGAAATGGTCCAAGTACTCCTTGAACGTCCTGTTCATCAAATCCATGAATACTGACGGCGCATTAGTCAGCCCAAACGGCATGACCGTAAACTCATAGTGCCCGTATCTCATACTAAACGCTGTCTTCGGGATATCACTCTCCCTTATACGCAGCTGATAGTACCCAGCCTTGAGATCTAACTTCGAGTACACCGTCGACCCGACTAACTGATCGAAGAGATCATCAATCCGAGGGATCGGGTACTTGTTCTTCTCAGTTAGCTTGTTTAGCTCCCGATAATCAATACATAGCCTCAAGCTTCCGTCCTTCTTCTTAACAAAGAGGACCGGGGCGCTCCAAGGCGAAGAACTCGGGCGCACATACCCTTGCTCCAACAACTCTTGCAGTTGAACTTTCAGCTCCGCCATTTCCTTAGGCACTAGCCGATACGGCGATCGTGACACAGGCTTTGCACCTGGCACTATCTCGATCGTAAAATCTATCTCCCGTTGAGGCGGGGCTCCAGGAAGATCTGCGGGGAACACATCAGGGTATTCCGATACCACTGAAATACAATCCAATGCGGGCTTCGGCTTTGCAACCTCCACTAGTGTAAAGAACAGTTCTGCTCCAGCACGAACCGCCTTCACTAGCTGAAGAGCAGACATCAACGTCTTGCTCGACCCCTTTAAGCCCGTAAAAGTCGTCTCACGACTCGCTCCCAGCTTAACTTCCTTGCTACCGCAGTCTATATGGGCCTGCTGCTCCAAGAGTCAGTCCATGCCAAATATGACGTCGAACTCCACCAACGGAAGTAAAGACGCCCGCAGGTCGAACACCTGCTCCCCAATACGAATCTTAACATCGCAGATCCTATCCGCTCGCATCGAACACCCGTTGGGCAACAACACATCCAACTTATCCTTCGCCATCGAAGAAGGGACTCCGATGCGTGATATAAATCCTTCGGACAAGAAGGAGTGTGAGGCTCCCGTATCAAAGAGTGCTCGTGCCGGATTTTCACAAATCAATACAAATCCTAAACAAGTAGTTGTAAGGTAACATGTGCATAACAAGTATTTAAAGAAATTGACTTGCTATAAATTAAATCGTACCTGTCACCACATCAGCTTGTTTAATGGCCTCCTGTTGGCCATGATTGTAGACCCTTGGTTCGGCCGGAGCATAATGGGATGCGGTCGACTCCACCGCCTTTCCCTTCTCTTCATAAGTAGCTCCCGGCCTCCTCTCGGACTTAGGACGTCCGCTCCAACAATCGCGGGCGAAATGCCCCGTCTTTCCACATGTAAAGCACGCGCCCGGGGTCCGACTCGTAGTCTCCCCAGAAGCGCCAGAAGGAGCTGGACCCGAAGTCCTATGCTTCTTGAAAGCCCTCCCATAGCCGGACTTTGAAGTAATCGGCACTCTGAACTCAGATTTCTTCTCACCCAAGCTTTTTTTCGATTGTACATTCTTCATGTCCTTCTCCAAGGACCGGGCAGTATTGACCAAGGTTAAGAAACCCTGCGTCATCGGCCCCGACAGTAGTAGTCTCAACTCATCTCTCAATCCTTCATAAAAACGATTAGTCTTGCGCTCCTCATCCATAATGGTGGAACTAGCATAACGACTCAGACGAGTAAACTCGTGGAGATATTCATCCACGCTCCTCTCACCCTGCACCAACTTCAGGAACTCATTCTCCATTGAAATCCTCTGAGTAGAAGGGAGGTATCTTGCTAAGAACAATCTCGAGAACTCTTCCATCGGAACGTCTATCAGTTGTCTACCTCTCAAATGATGCATCTCCAATCCTTCCCACCACATCCTCGCTTCACCGTCCAGCAAGAACGAAGCGATGGTGGTCATTTGCCACTCCTCCGTCTCTGTCGCCGTCATGACTCTCTTCACCCTAGAGAGCCAGTCTTCAGCCTGAGATGGGGTTCCCAACCCCGAGAATAACGGAGGGTTAAAGCTCATTACATGCTTCAGCTGCCTCTCAGTTGCCCTCCTTGGCACTACCGGTTCTACAACCACTTGCTCCGCCCTCCTCGGCTCAGCCTCTTGCAGAGGTTCTTGCTCCATCACGGGAGCGGGCTGCTGCGCTTGCCTTCCAGGCTGAGCATTAATCACGGCCAACACCGCTTCAGCCACCAATCGTATATTTTCAGCCGACAGAGGTGTTGCAGGAGCAACATCCGGTGCACTACTAGCCTCAGAAACTCGGCATTCTGACGGCCCAACACCACTTCTGGTCACCTATAGTGGTACAAAACACCGTTAAGCGACCAAATAAATTGCAAACAGCAATTATAGGAACACGCATGTTCCTCAAACACGAGTATTTTCATTCCTAAGTGGACATTCATGGGTTCTTTTTACCATTATAACGATGACGCACACAATGTGCTCACCACCCCTTAAAAAGAATTCGCCCACGAATTCACTTTAAGCCCGACCAAAACCAGCAGTCTGATACCAAATTGTAACACCCCCTATCCGTCGGATATCATATAACAGTAGGTCCGGCCGGGGCCCGACACCATATACCACAGACAGACCGGGTGGTTACTTATGGAAACCATCCAACCAATCTCAACGTCCTACACAGAGCATTCTAGCGGAAGCAGTTTTAAAAGGTTGTAAACAAGAACCCAGCAACAAGCACGAATGTCCACTACTACGAAAATAGGAATGTTATTACAAAATACTCAAAACAAGCCTTAAGGCCTTACAAAATGTTTCACGTGACTGTTACATGATTTACAAACCACGGCACGCAGGCCGGTCATACATGAATAAAGCACTAAACATTTCCATTTTGGCCTTCGAGGGCCGGCTTCGCAAAAAGGGCTTTAGCCCGTTATTGACCGCTTGGTCCAGCTGCACCTGCAAGCAACAAACCACCGCACAGTGGCAAAACAAGGCAACGGTCAGCAATGCTGACCAAATTATAACGATCCCGCCCCCAACTCGGGGCGGCGATGCTCCTTCCCTGCATTTCGTTAGCATAAGCGAGCCATATAAATAACCATAGCCATGTCATCACAGACGTTGGCTCGTACGGCCACACGCCCCGTGCACTCAGGGCACATTCTCGGTGAACCGGTCGATGTCACGTCAATTAAAGCCATTAACATTCCGGACTCACCACCGCCACTTAGACGGCCAAACCTATGAGCAATTTGTCTTCCTGGCCTGGGTCACGACAATTTAAGCCATTGACCGCTGAAGACCCTACTCTATGCCAACGGTAAGTGCCACGTGCCTTTAGGTCTCTTTAACCGAACGACATAGAACGGGTACGGTTCCATCTAACCCGTGCTCACATTGCAACGACAATTTAAGCCATTTGCGCGGGTCAAACTTCCACCGAGTCCCATTTTCATCACAAGTCACATAACCCCGTTATGTTCAAGTTGGCTCTCAAGCCACCAAGTTGGCAAGATCTCGTATCCGCCCAGTTTTCCGGGTGCACCTTTGGGTTAGTCCCCAAGGCTCGCTGCTGCAATCTACCGCGTAGAAAACCCGAAAAACAACCAATAGCACGGAGTCTTCTCCGGCCTTATGCAATGCAACATCACCGATCCAGACTAATATGTCCGGGTAGGCTTCACACATCATGCCTACGTCCATTCTCGCATACGGACTCTAAACAATGGGGACTTTACATATCTACCCGAAGGAACGCCTCCAACTCTCCGCAAACTCGCGAGAGCGGGCTTCCTATGCTAGGAAAGAGAGCTATTCGTGCTCAAGATGAGGATCGTTACCCTTGAGTTCCTCTTTGGCGCCATCGAAAAGTAATCGGATAGAAATCACCGCACTAGCGTTGCCTCCGTGGATCCGGAGTCGGCTTGCGATTCGGAGCTCCGAAGCTCCTCCAATGGCGGATCTAGCTCCTTCTTCTTCCCTTAGCTCTTCTCTCTCTCCAAGGACTTAGAAAGAGAACAAGTGAAGAAAAGTGATGGATTTCTAAGTCAACCCATGGGTATATCCCTTAAGGAACATCCCCCAACCGTTGGATCTCAAAATAAGGAAACGAACGGCTTTGATTCGGGGCTGAAATGCCCAATCTGGACCGAACACGACCTGACACACGCCCGTGTCCAGGGCCGTGTGCCGCATTCGCCGTCAAAATCGAATCTCCTGGAACCTCACACGGGTATCGACCACGCCCGTGTTTGAGCTGGCACGCCCGTGTTCCACTTCACACGGCCGTGTAGCCGGCCGTGTACCCCATGATTTTTCCCCATTTTCAACCCGAGCACTGCACGGGTTCTAGGACACGCCCGTGTCCTTACCCGTGTCACCTTGACATGCCTGGACCCCAGGCCGTGTAAACAGTACATTTCTTCGAGGGAAGATCGACGACTTGATGACACGGCCTTGGACACGCCCGTATCCTAGGCCGTGTGCCTTGTCTCGACGATCGTCGAGTGAATCTCGACGACTCCCCGGGACGATCGTCGACACGGGTCGACACGCCCTGCGACACGCCCATGGCGCAGGCCGTGTGCCCATTCTCGACGAATCGTCGAGTACAACTCGACGACTCACGGCTAAGTGTCGACACGGGTCGACACGCCCTGCGACACGCCCGTGTCGCAGGCCGTGTGCCCCTCTCGACGAATCGTCGAGTCAAACTCGACGACTTCGCGGCTAAGTGTCGACACGGCTTGACACGCCCTGGGACACGCCCGTGTCCCAGGCCGTGTGCCTGCTGCTAGAACCTAAACTGGCCCAAAACGTCCCCCTTTTGCTCCTTTGAGTTTCGGGGCGTTACAGTGTGTCTAGTTGAACTCGACAGAGTGTGTCGAGTTGAACTCGACAGAGTGTGTCGAGTTGAACTCGACAGAGTGTGTCGAGTTGAACTCGACAGAGTGTGTCGAGTTGAACTCGACAAAGTGTGTCGAGATCGACGAAATGTATGACACGGGTAGAGACACAGGCGTGTCCCTACCCGTGTTTGTTTGTATCAAGTTAAACTCAACAGAGCGTGTCGAGATCGACAAAGTGTGTTGAGATCGATGAAATGTATGACACGGGTAGAGACACGGGCGTGTCCCTACCAGTGTGTCACTGTGTCGAGTTGAGTTTGTCGAAATGTATCCAGAGAAGGACACGACCAGGGAACACGGCCGTGTCATGTGGACACGGGTCGGGACACGGGCCGGGACACGGGCGTGTCCCTCCCTGTGTCAAGTATTGAACCGACACTGAAACCGTCGTAATGCTTCGCCCAAGCGGGACATGGGTACGGACACGGGCGTGTCCCTACCCATGTCACTTTTTATATATAAGGGTTGTGAAAACCCTAGCCATTTTCACTCCTCATTCCAGCCACTTTTCCTGAGAGAATTTCTTGAGAGAAGGAAGTTGCTAGAGCAAGTTCTAGAGGAGGAGAACCGTCGCCGCCGTGGAAAAAAAGATGCCGGCGAGAAGAGTCACAAGATCCATGTCCAAAAATTATGGAAATGCCAGAAATGAGGTGAGCTTTCTACCCTCTCCCTTGGTGCTAGTTCTATAGTTATTTTCTAGGAAAGATATCGACTCAAGAGAGTCTTGATGGAGAAAAGGAGTTTTCTAGGGACGGCCATGCTATAACATGTGTTCTAGGTTTTAGATCTCTTCAACCTCCCCTTTCTTCTATGTGATGATGAGTGGATGGTTTCGTGAGGAGAAGTGGTCTCATGAGGGTGAATAAGGGAGGAGGAATTTCTGTGTGATTTTGGAAGACCAACTTGAGGAGGGAGATGAACCGATGTTGTTCATTCCTCTTTAAGATACGTGCAGAATCTGTGTTCTGCGCGCATCGATCTTCTTGGCCATTTTCATGTTGGATATGTCCAGATCTGGGCTTTCGACTAAACACGAAAGTTTAAGCCCTTGAAAATACCTTTTCAACGAATGGTTGCATGACTTTAGGCGAAGTCTGTAGCCACGGGAAAGCCTGAACGAAAATGACGTCTATAAATCCTGCATGCAGAAATTGTGTTCTGTGCGCAGCGGACTTTGAAGCCGAATTCAAATAGGATACACTCAAATCTGGGTTGTGGGCTGAATATGAAAGTTGTAACCCATGGAAACACCTTTACATCGAGGGGTTACACTTCTTCACCGGATTCTTGTAGCTTCAGGAATATCCGGTTGAATTTGCTCTCCAGATTTATTCTGCACTTAAATTCTGGGGTTTTATATAATATGGATTTGGATTCGGTGGAATCGATGTTGCAAATTAACTTGAGATTTTGGTGAACTATTTTATGTTAACTACCGTAGTGCTATGAATGATGAAGTTTATTAATTTGATTTCATATAACTGAATTGTGAAGCAAGCTTACTTAAACGAAATGACATGTTAGAAATTGGTAGACTATTATATATGTGCATTATGTTATATCATGTTGAAATCATTTGGAATGACATATAAAAGGATAAACTATGACCATGAGTATGTTTGATGGTTGCAATGAAATTTAGTAGTCCAATACTTAGAGCAGTCTCCCTACGGGTTGTATTGTGGAAGTATGTAAGTGCGGTGTTGACCGTCACTAGTTGGGTTAAGTGTTGAGATGTGGTATAGACGGACGGTTGGGCTTGGTCCTCAGTGTTCACGTCCCGGGGGACTACTTCCCTGTCGAGTGGATTGTTGGGCTGTGTCCTTGTGCTTACTTCCGAGGCCCCTTCCATGCCACGGTGATGTGGAATTTGCATGTGGTGTGAGTCGACATGCGGTGTCGTAATCCTGGGTTAAGGATAGTGTGGCAGGTCTACGGGCTTGCCGATCGTCACACCAACGGGAGTTGATAGTTAGACTTTGGGAGGTTGGGCTGTGTCCTCATTGTTCACGTCCTGGGGCCCCTTCCGTGCCAAGTGAACTGTTGGGTTGTGTCCTCGTGCTTTCTTCTGAGGCCTCTTCCGGGTCACACTAGGTCAGTTCGGGGCTGTGTTCTCGGTGCACATCTACCCGAGACCCCCGCTGGGCCATAGTATGCATGGGTTCCGCTGTTGTGTTCTTAGCGTTGAGGCGTATGTAGGCCTAGGTGAAGTAGTATGGATACCCGCCTAGTAGTAGAGATGCCCGCTCTACTGTCACCGCCTGGCCACGGCGGCTGATGCCTGAGAGGTTAGCTACCTGCTCGAATAGTGGGAACTACTAGTCTATGTCGACATAGCAATTGCATGTGTATGATTATGGGTGAGTCATTGCATAGCATACATACCATTTCATAACATTGCACAACAAGATCCTCATCGTATAAATTTGTATGGGCACTCCTATATGATGAGTTACTTTATATAAACTGATCCTTAACTTATAAGCTTGTGGGAGCATCCTTATAAGTTAAGTTACTTTCCTGCTGTAGTTACTTGTACTTGATGATTTGTTATTGCACTTATAGAACTGCTAGTTTATAATACTATTATTCATGTACTATTACCACATGCTTGTACCTGTTTTATTACTTATATATATTGCACCCTTGTTCCTTTCTCCACCCGGTGCCGAGGAGTCGCCGGGAGAGCGGATGTGAAGTCACTTAGTCTTTTCGACTGACGGTTGCTACATCTTCCTTTTTAGGAGGTCACCCCGCAGGTAGAGCAACAACAGACTTTGCAGCAGGACAGCCAGGCCAGGACGATAGGGCCTGAAGGGACGGTACCGTCGCTACCATCGGTTACACATGTGAGTGTTGTGAGACTCTGATGTAGACCTTTTGGGCAATTTTATAGCTGTACTCTGATATTGTAGAAGCATGTTTTAGCTTCTCTTATTTGTTATATTTGGACTATATACTTGTTGTGGATTTGACTTCTCTTTTATATTATGGTTGGGTTGACATGTTTATATTGATATTGGTTGTAGCCGGCGGAATAGGCGTCTTGTGGTACAGGTTAGCCCGTGTGCTAATGCTACCGCAAGACAGCTGTTCCGGGCATAAGACCCCCCTTCGTGCCGTGTTTTGGGATCCGGGAGGGGGGTCTTACATGTCGTTCAGCCACTATGATGACTAGCAAGAAACCGAGTACATCCACCAAGGGCTACCACCCAAATATCATCAAGTAAGTCGATCATCTATTATACGCGACACACTTAAATATTATTTAGAAGCTAAATAATCTTTAATTAATTATTTTGAAAATTTTGAGCGTTGATTGAATTTAACGAGCGACGTTGAACAAGTAGTATCAAAGTAGGATTATCATATATTTTCAACACTTGTCACTGGGTCGATCTCGTTTCCTGAGATCGAAATAAGCATATAATATGTTTTAAAAGTTTCGAAATCTCACACACTGGTGCAGTGATTTTTCAAATTATTTTAAAATGTTGGCGAGAATTTTAAATAAAAGATAAAATTAAGAGTATTTCTTTAGACAACGCCGCAAATAATACCACCGCAATTAAGTGACTAAAATGTGATTTAAAACCCATGTTAAACGATGCTTTTTTTCATACTCGTTGCGTCTGTCACGTTTTAAATTTAGTCGTACAAGAAAGTTTAACATATATGAAATCATATATTAATAAAATACGTTTAATGTTACAATTTATTTATAGTTCTAAACAACGACGACAAGATTTTAAAAAATTCTTAAACATCCATGGTCAAAATTTTTTGAAACCTTTATTTGACATGCCCATTAGATGGAACTTGACATTTACAATGTTAAAACGAGTAATTCGTCAAAAAAATATTAATAATGTAATACTATACTATGTTAGATCAACATGAATTAACCAAGTCCGATTGGGCAGTTTTAAAAAATTATATGGATTTATTAGATATTTTTTATACGGCGACAAATTTTTTATCTACCGTATATTATCTACTAGCTGCTAGTTATTGAAAATATTTTAAATATTTCATAACAATTAAATGATTTTAAGCAACACGTCAGGTGGAGTGCTTTAATAGAAATAATGGAAAACAATTTTTAAAATTTTATAGAGAAATCTCAGTCATGTTTTCATGCGCCGCCGCTTTGAATTCTCTTTTTGGCGTAGACGCCGTAAAAATTTTTATAAAAGAAATAAATAATAATTTATGCATAAATCTCATTGATTCGGATTTGGATAATCTTAATATTTTAAATTTTAACATTATTTTTACTGAATGTTATTGTTGGAACAAAGATTCGGCTCCACCTACAGTTCGGACCTAGGGTGCAGCTCACACCTGCTTCTCACAAGCCGTCCCTTGGTAAGAGATTTTAATTTGGGGAATGACCCTTGTCACTAACGTAGATGTCTCACCTCACACCCGGAAGACTTTTGAGATCTCCCCCTCCCTAGCCAATGCTGAGCTAGGTGCCTTGGAGGATGAAGAAAGAGGATGAGAAATGGTGAAAAACTGATCCTTCTCCAAGGCATCCCAAGGGTCTATTTATAGGTATTTGGGGATAGTCTGCCAATAGCGCAATCCTGCTGCTCTGAAATTACTGAAATACCCCGGGGCTGGTCTGCCAACAGGCAAGCTCCACTGTTCTGAACAGCTATTCGCAGCACACCTGGAAAAAATAGCAGATCATCAAGCCGGGCGAGCTGCTCAAGCCGGGCGAGCACTAGGGCTAGGGCGGGTACTAGGGCCGAGGCGGGTGCCGGCCTCGCGCCGCACCTGCCCCCTAAAACAGGTAGGGACGGGTGTCGGCCTCCCGCCGCACCCTCCCCCATGAATTAGAGGCCAAGACGAGTGCCGACCTCCCTCCGCACTCGCCCCATGAGGAGGGGTCGGGGAGCACTACAAGAAGAAGATTTGTGGAGGCGTTTTTTTGCCGCTCTTTATAAAACGAGGCTAAAAACATTAATTTTAGGGCATTTTTTATAAAAAGCATTAACATAATTTTCTTTTAGCTGCGTTTTTAAAAAATCGCCACTTGATTACTAATTAAACACTAATTAAAAAACACGCGCGTCTATTTTTTTGATTTCGAACCCTTGGATTAACTCACGCCGCCCGAATTAAAAACAAACCCCGCATGCTGCTTCGACCTCATTTGGTAACCCGTTTTGGGGCTTACCGTTTCAAAAAAATGCTGAAAACCGGTTTTAGGCGTTTGTTTTTCCGCTTCTTTTTCGAGCCGCGCCCCGTTTCATCCCGACTGAAAAATCTGCGGGCCAAAACCCTCGCCATTTCCTGCGTTCTTTCACGTTTCCCCCCCTCTCCCGCATCACCTCGATCGAGGGTTTTTCCCACCACATCGCTGATCCGCCGCATCGTCGCCGCCCCTATCTTCTTCTGCAGAACGATCCGCCGCATCCTCGCCACCCCATGACATCGGCTACGCCCCGATCTTCTTCCGCAACGTCGGCTACGACAGCTACACCCCGATCTTCTTCTGCAGAACGATCCGCCGCGACCTCTCTTGCCGGGCATGTTTCTTCCCCTTCTCTTGCAGATCACTTCTTCCTCCTCTCCTCTCCATCGATATGGCTTCACTGATTTGCAGGATAATCCCTGTTTTGCAGCAGTCCTCTCCATCGATCCTCTTCTCTGGTTGATCCATTGCTCCTTGCTGTGAGAGTTTTGATCCACTGCTCCTACAAACTTGCAGCAGGTATATAGTTGCTTTTTTGTGTTGATCCATTGATCCTTGATTTGTTTTTGATGTGAATGTTTGTTAGGTGTGTGTGTATATTATTGTGTATCGAAAGCTCGCCACCAAACCAAGAAGAAGAAGAAAAAGTCACTCGAAGTAGTCAGCCGTTATACTTCTGTAGGTGTGTGTTAATGTTGATAGTGTGTGTATGTAATGTGTGTGAGTGCATGTAATGTGTGTAAGTGTATGCATGTGTATGTGTGTGTGCGGGTGTGTGAGTGTAATGTGTGTGTGTGTGTGAGTGTAATGTGTGCATGTTTGTTTTTTGTGTAATGTGTGTGCGTGAGAGTGTATGGATAGTGTGTGTGTGTGTGTATTTATGTGTGTGAGTGTATGTGTTGATTTTTGAGAAAATATGTGTGTGTGTTTTTTGTGTATGCGTGTGTTGGACGTGAATGTTTGTGTAAGGTGTGTGTGTATATGATTGTGAATTTTATACTTGTGTAGGTGTGTGTGATTGTTGATAGTGTGTGAATGTAATAATTTTTTTAGGTTCATGTAATGTGTGTGAGTGTATGCATGTGTGGGTGTGTATTTGTGTGCGCGGGTTTGTCAGTGTAATGTGTGTGTGTGAGTGTAATGTACTGTGTGTGAGTGTAATGTGTGTATGTTTGTTTTTGTGTAATGTGTGTGCGTGAGAGTGTATGGATAGTGTGTGTGTGTATTTATGTGTGTGAGTGTATGTGTTGATTTTTGAGAAAATATGTGTGTGTGTGTGTGTGTGTGTGTGTATGTGTGTGTGTTTTGTGTATGTGTGTGTTGGACGTGAATGTTTGTGTAAGGTGTGTGTGTATATGATTGTGTGAGTGTGTGTATGCATGTAATACTTGTGTAGGTGTGATTGTTGTATGAGTGTGAATGTAATATGTGTGTGAGTGCATGTAATGTGTGTGAGTGTGTCTATGCATGTATGTGTTGAGTTTTTGGGAATGTTGTGTGTAATGTGTTTGTGACTGTATGTACTGTGTGTGTGATTTTGGTGGAAATATGTGTGTGTGTGTAGGAGTGTAGTTTGTATTTATGTTTGACTTTGTTTCTCTCATTCAGTTTATGCATTATGGGTAAACATAAAGAAGGCGGTGTTAGTGCAAATTGGGAGGCGGGCGATGTTCTCATTTTTTGTGATTTGTGCTTGAAAAAAATTGAGTTGGGTAATCGCCCAACAACGCACTTTAGCAGGGATGGTTGGTCCAACCTAACCACAGGATTCCTCGCTCGTACGGGAAAGTCTTATGATCGAAATCAAATGAAGAATAAGTGGGATCAACTTAAGAAAGATTGGAAATTATGGCGAGAACTTAAGGGCCGTGAGACAGGTCTGGGATGGGATCCAATCCGCAAGACAATTGCTGCTTCAGAAGATTGGTGGACTGAACTCCTCAAGGTACAGATTTAAATTTTAAACCTCTTGTTCTAATTACTGTACATTAGATTATTCAAATGATGTTTTTTTTCATCGCAGGTGCTTCCAAGTGCTAGGAAATTTCAGTTCTCTGGAATACCCCTGATTTAGAGGATAAATTAAATCTGATGTTCCGCCCGGTCATAGCAACTAGGGATCTAGCTTGGGCACCCAATTCAAGACAGTTTGAGCATGAGTCGATTAATGAACATGACATACCTGCTGGTGATGATACACATTCAGTTGAGGCAGGGAACAAACGGACGATCAGTAAGGGTAAAAGCAGGATGACAAATAAAAGAACAAGGAGCTTGACACTAGATGATATAGCTGAGACATCACGCATTATTGGGAAGTGCATGATGGAGCCTCCTCGCATCCAGATATCGTCATCTGTGTACACCATTCCTGAGGCGATTGCTGAACTCAAAACTATTCCAGAAGTTATGGATGAATCAAACTATGACTTCTACGACCATTGCACCATGGTCTTGTCAGAAAAACATTACTGAGAAACCTTTATGAGCATTCGAATGGATCGACGGCTCAAATGGCTGCAGACTCGTTATGAGAAGAGATCGGGCTAGTTGCACTGTGATAGACTTTTGATCATGTTTATCTTTGTTTGTGTGTTTGTTTTTCCTCTGTGATGGACCCATGTTAGGTTTATTTTCGATCTGTGATGGACCCATGCTATATTTATGTTCGACTTTTTGGCTTTATGGTGGACCCATGTTATCGTTATGTTATTTTTTTATTGCAATTGGCATTCTATTTATGATCATCTTATGTTTGTTTAAATTTAAAATTGATGCAGATTATTTTGTCTTCCTCTGATCAAACTGACAGTTCTAATGAGGGGACTCAGCGACAAGTAGTTGAGCGGATTTACCGTGATAGAGCAGTGAGTGGACAACAATATTTAGCATCAATGAACATTAACCTATTTGCTGGTTGTTCATCAAATGTAGCTTGCATGACATCAAGCCAAATAGGGTCTAGGTGGCTTGGTGAACTTCTCGATGGACACCCTCATAGATTTTTCAGTTCATTTAGAATGTCGAAACTCATATTTGTAGATTTGTTAACACTCCTCATACAGCAATATGGGATGCAAGGATCCAGGAGAACTCTACCCCGAGAAATACTTGCAGTTACATTGCATATTTTAGGTCATAATGTACCCATGCAAATTGCAGGCGAACGATTCCAACACTCCACAGAAACTATTAGTACGTTTTTCTCAAAGGGAATCACTACTATTAAGAGGTTATCTTCAGATGTCATTATGCCAGTAGATCATCTTTTCAGGGATATTCCCCCCCCCCAAATTCTGAATGATTCTCGATACATGCCGTTCTTTAAAGAATGTATTGGGGCTATTGATGGGACACATGTTGATGCTCGCATTCCTACTGATCAACAAGTTTCGTACATTGGCCGTCATGGGACAACAACACAGAATGTTATGGTGGTTTGTGATTTCAATATGTGTTTCACATTCGTACTTGCAGGTTGGGAAGGATCTACTCATGACAGCCGTATTTTTTACTGTGCCCTTATGGATCCAAGTTATAATTTTCCGTATCCTCCACTAGGTCAGACTTGTATTTCTTAAGATTTCAGTAGTTTTTAATTACTTTGTTTGCCATAAATTAAATTTAAAATTTGTAGGCAAATATTATGTTGTTGATGCGGGATACCCTCTCCAACGTGGTTTCTTGAAACCATATTCAGGCACACGATATCATTTACCAGATTTCAGAAGGGGCAGCATGCCTTTACAAGGACGCCGAGAAATATTCAATCGGGCACACTCATCCTTACGAAGTGTTATAGAACGTTCATTCGGAGTTTCGAAAAAGAAATGGAAGATACTTAGGGATATGCCGCCATATAGTTTGTCAAAGCAAAGAGACATTGTAATTACAACAATGACTTTGCACAATTATATTCGCAGGCACCCATCCCGCTCAGACAGTCATTTTCAGGCTTGTGATCTTGATGAGCTTTTCATTTACCCAGCGGGCCGTCAAAGAAGATCAGGGCAAAATGATGAAAGCTCGGGTGGAGATCATGTTAGAGGAATTCGAGTTGGAGTTGAGGAGATGTCGGCGAAGCGTGACTCGATTGCCAAGAAACTACATGGTCCTTGAACGTATTTGATGTATCTGCGTATTCAACATATGTATTCCATGTTTTGGATATTTTGATATTCGCATGTAATTGAATGTTTATATGTTTGTATGAATGTTGTGTTGCTGCATACATTGTCACGTACTTATATTTTCTGTAATTTATATAGAACAAAAAAAAGTTTGTATAATTTTTTTTAATAAAACGCCACCGCTGTATTACCAAATGGTTTTCTGTTTCGAACAGCTCTGCAAACACAGACTACCCAAACAAATCTCCATTTCCACCAACCAGTTTCTAACAGCTCAATTTACAAACCTCTATTTACAACAACTCCTTTTACAACCGCAGCCGCTAAACCAAATGAAGCCTTCGTTTCCTCCATCTCCCCGACTCCCGCTGCCCCAAGTAAAAAAACTTAACCTGCTTCTGTTGATCTCTCTGTTTCCTCCCCCCATCACCTGAATACCAGCTGCACATACCCTTCTTTACTCCATGCTGGAGCGAATCGAAGCCCCTTTCTCTGTCATTTCTTTCTTGTCAGTCTTCGTGGTTAGGAGTCGTAGCAAGGTTACTGGAAGGCATTCTCCAGTGAGGAGGAGATTTCAGGTCAGAGAATCCTTCCACTCTTTCTTCATCTTCCGCTCTCACCTTGAAAGCACTAGAGTTTGCAACCTCATCGGGTGTCTTCGTCAAGGCAAACACTAGGTTAAACCTCTTTCCCCTTACTACTCGACCATAGTCATAGTGATTGGAACTTCTCATTTTCTGGGAATGTGGAGCACTTCTCCAAGCGATCACACCTCCTGGATTTTCTAGAAATTGGTCCTTGCTCTAAGAGATCTTTCATCATCTGCTTACAATTCCAAATAGGGAAGCAGTAAGGAATTTATTTTCACTTATAAAAAGAAGTTTTCATAAATATATGAGCAAAAAACTCTAGAAACCATCGGTCGGAAGCAAAAAATAGAAAAACTAATTTAGACTAGAGTTACCTTTCTTGTTGAGTGTTTTATTACTGCATAATTAGGATTAAATTTCTTCTTCTTATACCGTGAGAACAAAGGTTTTGTAATCCGCGAACTACTGTGATTGATTTTTGTTTAGACTTCAGTGATGATGCTAGCATGCTTGTGTTATGAAATCAGTTGGTATTGTTAAATCGTTTGGTATGCACTTATATATTTATAGATTTTTTCTTGCCACCGGTAACTGTTGAAGCCAAAATTTGACTTCGACAAATGTTCGCAAAATAGGGGCGTAGCCGACACCTACTTGGCCCAAGCTCCGACCTCCGATTGGTCGTGAAGGACTAGAAAACTGGCTCAAAGCCGCAGCAGGAAGGTCCCACCGCTTACCCGGAAGATCACTGAGAGCTTCCCTCCAAAGCCAAAAGCTGGGCTTGGAGCTCCTCAGAAAGCACAGAAGATGATGACACAAATCCCCGGGAGTGAAAAAAAGTGTGCCTCTGAAGAACCCCTATGGGCCAATTTATAGATTTCTGAAACTGTGCTGCCAATAACCAAACTGTACTGGTTTGAAATTACCAGGGTACCGCTGGCTGGGTCTGCCAACAGCCAAACTCCGCTGTTCTGAGGTGCTATATGCAGACCACTAAGGGTAAAAGGGTAAAAAAGCCTGGGGTAGAAGAGTAAAATCCCCTGTTGTCATGGAAATATGAAAACGGTCTCTTTTCTTCCTGGCGAGTGGAAGAGCACCTATTGGCAAGACAGACCCCTCTACCCATCTCGCCAGAATCCTTTGTCACGAGGTCATCTCGCCGCGGGAGGTCTTCTCGCGCCCCTAGGCGGTAAGTCTCGCTTATTGTAGGGACCGTTCAACTCGCCACACGCGAGTTGACCCCCCATGGTCCCACTCGCCTATCTATCCTTCTCGCCTGCCCCGAGTATCCGCATCTGGAGGGTCTCTCGCGAGTCCGAGGTTGTACACGATCCCCGCTCTTTTCGAGGTTATCCTAAGCTCGGAAAGAATGTCCAACCGAAGCTCGTTATTTAAAGCGCATTTAAAAATGTATTTATGAGGAATCTTTTATGAGGCCCCCACCGGAGCCTATAAATATAGGATTCCTACTCCACACACCGGATGCCTCACTTTGCACATCCTTCTTCCTCAGCTCGAATCCTTCGTCATGACGCATAGTCAGAGCTTCCGTGAACATCTCGCACTGGTGCGAGAGCAGCACAAGGCCAACATGGCTACTTTTACTTCATCATTAGTTCGCCCTCTTCCCCCATCGTCTCGCCTAAAAAAGATGAAGGCAGGTGGTCCGTCGTCTTCCGCCGTGGATCTGTCTCGCGCTGTTCCGGAAACTGACCCCACTCCTCATACATCTTCCAAGGAGAAAGAGGTGGGTACTCGCTTCTGCCTCTGTCATTTTTGCAACGTGTGTTTTCTCTTTTGTTGATTGGTTTTTTCAGGGAGCTCTCGTGGTTTTGCAGCACCCGGAGAACCCGCGAAACGGTTCTGCTGTCCACCGCGAGGAGTACGACTCGCAGCCATCTTATACTCCCCCAACTACTCCCAGCGAGAGGAGGGACGACCGCTCCCAGGTCGCCGGGACCTCTCGCCTTCCTGGTAAAGGACCTTCTCTCGCGCTTTTGAATCCTCTTCTCTATTCTCACACCCTTCTGCGAGTGCCTCTTCCACCCTGCCTCTGCACTCCTTGCGCAGATTCTCGGGCCAACTCGCCCGCTAAGGAGCAACCAAGGCGACTCTCCGTCTCGCCTCCTCCTCTTGTAGATGGAATTGAAGATTACCTGGGCGACCCTTCTAACCCAGTGGAAATGAAGCGCAAGACATATGAGTTGTTTCGGAAGCACTCACGCATCATCCATTCCTTGGCGCAGGACAAGCAAGCTGCGGAGAGGAGTATCAAATGGCTGGAGAATGAATGCACTCGTCTATCATCCGAGGCCAATGCCGAGCTAGATGTTGATGGCACCAACCCTGACGCCATCATTAATGAGACTGATATGCAGCTCCGTCTCGCGCGTCGTGGGCTTGAGTCCATTCGTGCCTTCCACTCGCGCAGTAGACCTCAATGCACGGGAGCTCGCGGTGGTCGCTGGCAATGGCACTCGTATTGAAGGACGGCTGTCTCGCCGTTTCTCTTTTCTTCTTCATTTGAATGTTGTAATAATAGCAGTCTTGTAGCGTCATCTTGCCAAAAACATCAAGAAACTCGGTGCCCGCCGTACGCGGGACGATCTCTGAACATATATTTTTATTGGTGGTTCTCTTTATTTCTTTTCTAACTCTCTATTTTTATATAATAGCAGTTGTTTTTAATTTATTCTCTGTAATTGCGATGGATCGTGCCGATCGAGGTTTAGGAGAGAGAAACAACCGCCGACTCTTCCCCTTCCCTTATACTTTTTCCCGCCCATCAATCATTGCTTTGTATCCGCTATAAATACACCTGGATCGGGATCAGAAAGACACCGCACTCTTCACTCCTACTGCTACCCAAGCTCTTGCTTCTTTGATTCTTTCGTCTCGCCGGTCCCTTTCGCCCTTCTCTCTTGGTTCTCTCACCAACTCTTTTTTCTTCTTCATCTCGCCGAAGACCGTCTTGCCACCAAAGATGGGCAAGAAGAAAGTTGAGGAAGGTGAGGGGCGCAGTCGCTGCGAGAAGAGGGTCACAGACCACGACTTCCCGCTCGGCCGACTCGCTCAAGAAGACTACTGTGCATTCGTCCGCGAGTACCTGGGGGATGGTGTCGAGTCGCGTCCCCCCAAAGTCGGCGAGTCCATCAACACTTACTACCCGGGAGAACTTGCCTTCCCTGTCTCGCACTTTGAGGCGGGGTTGAGGTTGCCTCTTTGGCCTGAGGTAAAACAGGTCTATAAATACTTTGGCATCGTCCCGGCGCAATTCAACCCTAACGCCATCTCGGTGTTGATTGCTTTTGCCTGCTATATGCGCCAAGAGCGCATCGAATTCAGCTTGACGGTCTTCTGCAAGCTCTTTATCTACCATGCCAATGCTGATGGCGTCTCGTACTTCATCGGGCAGGGGCTTAACGTGTGCGAGACGCCCAATAAGAACCACCACTGGCTCACCCGGTTTGTATTCATCCGGGGAGATCGCGCTAATTTTGGCGGCATCCCTCTCACGCTGGTGTCTCCGCCAGAAAGCTTCTATGCCACCCCACAGGTCAGTGGCCCAGAGAAGCTGCTGTGTGAATACCTCGTCGGCAAGAACTTCGAGGTCAACTTCTTGCGGCGAGGCCTCGACTCGCTTCCTCCAGTGCTCCTCGGTGAAGGTATTCCCGCTCCTTCATCTCACGTCTCGCTATTTGCCATCTCGCTGTAAAATAACCCTTGCCTGTCTTTAGGAGAGCGAATCATTCCAGCCCTCCCCCCTTACAAGAGCAACATCCATCCAGCAAAGGGACTCGATCTCGCCAATACGGCAGCCGAGGCGGCGAGAGAGTCCTTGGCACCCATCCCCCGAAGAGGCCCACAGGCGACACGGCCCCCTCTCGCTCTAGCCCCCCTAGAAAAAAGATGAAAAAAAGCCATAGTGATTTCCAAGGAAAAGAAGAAAGCTCCCCAAGGGAGCCCCATTTCTGTATGGGAATCTCCATCGCCCCTTTCGCCTAACCACCAGGCCGTCTCGCCTACTCGCGAGACGGTACTCCTTAATCAACCGGCTGTCATCCCCAGTCAGCCGGTTGCTGCCTCCAACCTGCCTGCTACTCCATCCAACCCACAAGCTGTTCTTCCCTACCAGGCGGCTGCCACCTCCTCTTGCGAAGGTGACTCCTCCAGCCCTCCTGCCCCCTCTTCCAATATGAACTATAACCTAGGTACCGTGGTCCACGATGCCGTCGGTGACCTAGTTCTGCTGTGGGGGCGGGACGCCAACCACGTGTCCATCTCCACTCTCCTTCCTTTTGGAAGGAGCAAGTGGTCCCCACCAGCCATGCCTTTGTAGTGGGGTACGACCTCTACGGCGGCCTTGACGCCGTCTTGCCTGAAAGCGAGTCTACCAGGGATCTCGTGCTGAAGACTTCCCACCACCAAATGTGAGCCTTGGAGTTCTCGCACCGCTCCTCTCGCCGCCTTATTTATATCAACGTAAAATGGAAAGCCAGTGAGGAGAGCCTGGAGGCAGAGCGAGAGAAGTCCGACGGTCTCGCGAAAAGGCTATCTGAAGCCGAGTCCGTCCTCGCGAATGCCCAAGGCTGTGTGGTAAGCCTTAGACTTTTTCCTTAGGTTTTTCTTTTTCAATCATTCTTGGCTAACTAATGGGTCGTCTCACAGGATGCCGAGACGGCGGAGCAATTGTGCTCACGCATGATGGCTTTGGAGGAGGAGGTCAGGGAATTAAAAACTGGTAACGCACGTCTTCAGGCTGACGACGAGTTGTCGTCTCGCCGCGAGCCCTTCCAGACGCCTTTGCAGCACTACTCTTATGAGGAAGTCGAGGTGCAGTGCCGAGACGCTGGCGTTCAGGCGACAGAGCTGGTGTTGCAGATGATGAAGAACATATGGGTTGTGAAGGACGATTCTGAAACTGTGGCCGCTCGCGACTTGGTTCCCGAGCTCTACAGCGAGGAGAGCGATGATTCTTCATCTGGTGAGGAGGACTGACGTGCCAACTCCAAGATCCAGAATCCCTCTCTCCTTCTCTTTTTCTGCTACTTGTAAAACTTACCAATTTTTTTGTGATTAGAAATCTGACCTTTGTAACGAACTATTTTTTGGTCAAATGCATATTTTGTCCTTTTACCACTTGCACGCTTTTTTCTGCTTGCCTTCGCTTGCGAGGCGACGTTATTTTGCCGTATTGCCGACTTAACTCTACCCTCTTTTCTTTGCTTTGTTTTGCTCGCTACGAGACGATCCCCTGACGTCCTTATGTCTTCGAGACGGTGCTGTCCACTCATCCTTGTAACTGCCGGCTGCGAGTGACTCCACTCATACTGCCTCAACTTTTACCCGAGTTTATTTCCTTCCCCCTAAGTTTAAGCTGGGGTGTTTTTTTAAGGAGCTTTTCCCAACTATTTTGTCATCGAATGAGTTTACTTCCTTGCTAGCTTGGTGAGCTCCGGCAACAAGTCCACCGAGGACCGGTTCGAGCTCGAAGTGAGTAGAATGTCCCAGGTTTAGACCTGTTCCTAATATTTGGACCCAACCTTCAAGAACTAGACCTATCCCCCACAGGCGAGCCTTCGGACCTGCAAGCTAGATGAGAGCCTGCGCAGCGGGTCTACCTGGGGCCGAGCCGAGCTCGGGGTGCCGATGAAGTTCTCAAACCAAACCTATCCCCCACAGGCGAGCCTTCGGACCTGCCAGCTAGATGAGAGCCTGTGCAGCGGGTCTACCTGGGGCCGAGCCGAGCTCGGGGTGCCGATGACGTTTCCTCAAACCAAACCTATCCCCCACAGACGAGCCTTCCGACCTGCCAGCTAGATGGGAGCCTGTGCAGCGGGTCTACCTGGGGCCGAGCCGAGCTCGGGGTGCCGATGACGTTCTCAAACCAAACCTATCCCCCACATGCGAGCCTTTGGACATGCCAGCTAGATGAGAGCCTGCGCAGCGGGTCTACCTGGGGCCGAGCCGAACTCGGGGTGGCGATGACGTTTCCTCAAACCAACCCTATCCCCCACAGACGAGCCTTCGGACCTTCCAGCTAGATGGGAGCCTGCGCAGCGGGTCTACCTGGGGCCGAGCCGAGCTCCGGGTGCCGATGATGTTTCCTCAAACCAAACCTATCCCCCACAGGAGAGCCTTCGGACCTGTCAGCTAGATGAGATCCTGCGCAGCAGGTCTACCTGTGGCCGAGCTGAGCTCGGGGTGCCCATGACGTTTCCTCAATCCAAACCTATCCCACACAGGCGAGACTTCAGACCTGCCAGCTAGATGAGAGCCTGCGCAGCAGGTCTACCTGGGGCCGAGCCGAGCTCGGGGTGCCGATGACATTTCCTCAAACCAAACCTATCCCCCACAGGCGAGCCTTCGGACCTGCCAGCTAGATGAGAGCTGTAACGCCCCCGATTTTTTTCGACAATTACTTAATATTCCCTTGGCGTTACGTTGACGTGTTTCCAGCTTGTGCCATTATTTGAGTACCTCGTTAGGCGTTCTTAGTGGTCGTAGCCTATTTGCAGGGTTCCCCAGCTAGCCGGAGTCTATTTTGGAGACTCGGCTGAGCCTCTCAGGGAATGCTTGTGCTATGGCTTCGGGAGGTGTTAGCCCGAGTGTTTGATCGTCGGAGGTTGTTTTCGACTTCGTCGTTGTTTTCGTGGCCTGAGTGTTTAGCTACGGTGCGAGTTTGGTCAAAACCCGAGATCGTTTATTTTCACGTCGTTTCGACGATTGCTTGTTAGCGGGTAGTCATTTTTATAAGCGTATGTATATATTTGCGCATTTTGGGTTGGTGAGTGATTTAGGCGTGCCGGTGAATAAATGCATACGTGCACGTGCGTGCGTAACTTTTAAAAAAAAAATGTGTGTTGCATGTGCGTGTCTATTCGTATATGTGTATAGAGTATATGTATGTGTATAAATAGATGAATATGTGTAAATATGTATACATGTGTATAGGTATATAGGTATATAGGAATACGTACTTAAGTAGGTTTTTACTTATCTAATAAGATTTAATTAGGGGTTGCCTTTATACTTGAGTCAATTAAAAATTAGTATAGGGTTAATTAATTAGATAGGTCATATAATATATATATAGGATGGTTTAGTAAGTTAGGTTTTCTCCTCCCATTTCCTGAACCCAGCGGCCTGCTCCTTGCGGATCGAGCGAATGAGGCGGAAGCTGTGTGAGCCCCGGCCGTCCAGCCCCTGCCCCGTAAAGCTCGGAATCTTCGTTTGAGGCCGGATCCGAACTCCTCTAGGCAAGACCTTCGTTCCGAGGTAACCATTTTTGGATTTCACCATCTTCTTTCCGATCGGGTGTTGAGGGTTCTTGTTCTTTCCTTGCTTTGACCGCCCAGATTTTCTTGTCCAGATTTTTTGTAGGATTTTTCTGTGATCTTGTCCTGTTGGGAAGAACACTGCTGGCCGAACTCCTTCAAAAGCCAAGGCAAGTATCCACTTGCCAAAGTAACTTTTCCATGCTTAGATTTTGTTGTTTGATTTCTGGAGATTGATTGATTGTTCTTGGACTTGAATATGAAATTAAGATCGGTATTAGTATGGTCACTACTTTGAAAACAGCTTTTCCATGAGATTGGTTGGTTGTTCTTTGTATTCCATGTATTGCCTTTATTTTGTTGTTTCCCCCTAGTTTATTCCTGCACATTCGCAATATAACTTGCTCCGTAACCGGATTTGTATCAAAACCACCCAAATCTCATGTTTTTCTTTTATCTAGTGTTAATTCTCCGGTTTGCATTCGATGTCAAACCCCCTTGCTTATGTGTGTTATCAATCACTCAATTTAAGCGTTTATGTTTTGATAGTGAACTAATCGAACATGTGTTGTACCAATCTACTTGCGCATTTATAGTATCAAACTACTTGGATACATTTAGTATCGTGTTATTTTCTTTTACTTCGTATCAAATCACTTGAATAAACAAACTATGGGTTTAGTACTCTGGTAAATATATAAATTCGTAGGTGTAAGACCTCTTGATACTGAAGTTTAGCCCAAGATAACTGCTTGCGATATAATATTTTCAAGTGTTTTGCTATCTGTAGTGCTTTGTGTACTCAAGTTGAATATAATTATGCGAGGATAGATGCGTGTCTAGTTAACCAACGCCGTCAACCGCTAGGCAGCTGAGTCTCTTAGGTGGGTTGCTCTAGATGGTTCAGGGTTCAGTGTGACTTCTCGGTGGTACATGGAGCCACCAGCAAGGGTTCTCCCGAGCCGCCCAGTACTGGAGTAGGATGTGGTTTTCGGGGTGGGTCGGACTGATACCACCACCCTTGTTTTACTTCTTGTCTTACTAAGACAATATGGGTTGTTTGGTTGAGTTGGACTGATGCCACCACCACAGCACCTTGAGATATTTAGGCCTGATAGACTTGGTTGGACCTGTTGCCACCAGCCTAGGCCCTTGTTATTGATTTTGTCCATCTCCAGTATTAGGTGATTCTTTCTGCTCTAGGTTTATGTTAGGATTTATTTGTTTTGCTAATCCTTCTTGCAGTGATTTGTGAAGCTTGACTTCATCCGTGCACTTGGTGCACCCCTTTTTACTCACTTTTGGCGAGTATTTTTCTTTCACCTGTTTACTTTGTCCTTACATGTTTTACTTCTTCTTTATACTATTTTCTCATTTTCCTATTGATAAATTGCTTTGTTGAGGTGTTCTTTTCTTTGAATGCCTCAGGTTCAGGTTTATAGCCGACTGTGCGGCTAGGTTTTCTTCTGAAGCTTGCTAGTGCTATAACTACTGCTGAGTTTTTCTCTTCCTCACTCTTGGGAGGTAAATTCTTTAGACTTGATGTACAGATATGCCTACTCACCAGTGGGTTCGTGTCAGTTGTTGACGCTCACTGGTGGTTTCTCTTTTAGATGCTTTGTACTTTGCTTATACTGCTAGCTTTCCTGTTTTAGAGTTTATTCAACTTGCTCTTGGGAAGCTTTATGGTAGGTTGCTAGTTAATTTTAAAAATCTAGAAGCACTATTATATGTATATCTCATGATCAGCATGCTTTATAAAACTCAACACTACTGTCCAAATGACGTAAAAGATTATTTTTGTATATATGGTATAACATAAATGTAGGGTATGCATAGTATAAGTTGTCCCCTGGGGACACTTATGCTCTATTTTAGGATGTCAAATGTAACTAAATTAATTTTCACTGCATATAACTATAGTTTTTAATTGTGGACTAGCTGATCCACTGAGCCGAGGGATACGGCCTCTAAAATATAATTGATTTTCACATCATTAAAGCTTATGATTTTTCATAGTCATAGTAGTTGGTGGTTGCCTGAGCGTCGGCAGTTATCCCCTGCCCGACGTGGCATAACAATGCGTGTTTTTCTCCTACTTTGATACTTTTTAATTTCGGAGAAAATGCGGGTTGTGACAGTTGGTATCAGAGGGAGGTTGCTTGACAATTTGTTGGACAACCTTTCCTTGTAGGTATTAGATGTTTAGCATCATATCATACACACACCGATATGTCATCAGCACGTCTTGGCTGAAGCACGAACACTACACTAATAGCATAACATGAAGTATACGGGGAATACTATGTAGTATGGAATGCATAATATGTGTTTGTATATGGATCCATCATAGGAGGCAACATGTGAGGGTTATGTAGTATGAGATGCATAACCTCACCACATGAATGCGACTAGCATGTTTTTTTTCGTTTCATGGAAATGTTATGTAGTATGGGATGCATAACATTTTCATGTGTACGCCGCTCATAACATGCATTAGGGCCTTTTTAGAATGCATAGCACAATCATGCATAGCATAACATTGCATAAGCACAGCGTGCCAAGCTAAAGACTTGCAGGATGACATATGTACACACATGGTTTTGAGTCAAAAAGAATATAAATTCATGCATTCCCGATATAGGCACAAGAGTTAGTGTGATGGTGGTGAACCATCTTAGGTTAAGCATGACATTATTTCCTCTGAAAAAATATATATATATATATATATATAAACCCCAGAGCAAGTTGGCAGTGAAAGCAAGTACTTATGTAGGTTTGTCTGTACCTGTTTGTTTTGTCCTAGTAGTTGAACTAGGTTCTGATGATTGCTTGTTTGTTCTTTTTAGTATGGCGCCTAAGCGTAGAGTGACGAGGTCGACTCCCCAATCTGAGGGTGAGTCTTCTGGTGCTCAAAGCGGTGCAATTGTGGAGAGTCTGAGGCAGAGCAATGAGGCTCTATCGAGGCAGATGGTGGACGTTCAGTCTCAGATCCAATCCCTGATGTCTGTGGTGGCAGGACTAGCCCCGAGAGCACAGGATCCTGCTGCGGGTATAGCTGTTCCTGCACCTCTTGCACCCCCAGCCCCTTTGGTGCCTCCAGTGGTGGTGCCCCCGGAGATGGCTTTCATCACTCAGTTCCAGCGACTGCGACACCCTACCTACGATGGTAACGTGGACTTCATGATATTGGATGACTGGTTGATTTCCATAGAGGAAATGTTTCACTATTCTGGAGTTTCTGATGATCAGAAGGTGATGCTTGCCGCCTACCAGCTAAAGAGGTTGGCAAAGAGTTGGTGGATGAGAGAGAAGGAGGGCATGGTAGGAGGATGCTCTTGGGATTCCTTTAAGGAGATATTGATGAGGAAGTTACTTCCTGCAGTTGAGCGGGACAGATTGATGAACGATTTCTTGCATTTGAAGCAGAGGTAGCTCGCGGTCAGCGAGTATGAGATTGAGTTCAGCAAACTCAGTCGGTTTGCCCCCAGTTTGGTGAGTTCTGAGGAAGATAGAGCGAAGCGATTCCTTGGAGGCCTGAGAAGTGATGTTCAGCAGTTAGCGGTTACTCATGGAGCGGTGAGTTATGCTGGTGCGGTAGAAGCTGCTTTGAAAGTGTAGGCCATCGAAAATGCTAAGCAAAGAGGGCAGCAGCGAGGAATGAAAAGTGGAAGGCGGCTGAAGGGAAGAGCCCCCAGGTATCGGGTGCTCCTTCAAGGAAGAGGAGCAAGGAGGTCTGTAGCTTCTGTGGCCGGCCGGGCCATCCGTGGAGAAATGTTTCAAGAGGCAGGCAGTGCAGAAGGACCAGGTTCATTCTATTCAGGGCGCTCCCATGCAGAACGTGGTGTGTACATTGTGTAAGAAAGAGGGGCATGATGTTGCCCGCTGCTGGTTGAAAGATAAGGTCTGTTATCAGTGTGGACAGAAGGGTCATACCAAGGCAAGGTGCCTGCAGCTCCAGTCTGTGCTCCGACCAGTTCCTCTTCAGGCATTGCCACCGCCTCAGTCTATGGATAAAGGCAAAGGGAAGCTGAATGTGATATCATCAGCGGAGGCTCAAACTTCGATGCAAGTCATTTCAGGTTAGACTTTCTCGCTAGTCTTTATGCTTTAATTGTAATTATAGTTTGCAATTGTTTGCTTGAATGCGTGTGCAATTTTATATAGGGAGTTTTAAGGTAAAGAACCGTTGGGCGCGCGTTCTCTTCGACTCAGGTGCTACCCACTCATTTGTGGCTAGGGCCTTTGCAGAGCGGTTCCAGTTGGATCTAGATCGTGTCGGTGATGCCTTTTATGTCAAGTTCCCCTCGGGTGATTCTGTGATATCAGATCAGGGCATTCAGTATTGTCCTATTATGTTGGGGATTTTTTGGCTAAGGCAAATCTGAAGATGATTGACTTGGAGGATTTCGATGTTATCCTAGGCATGGATTGGTTGTCCCGATATGATGCGGTGATCTAGTGCAGGGGTAAGCGCTTGGATTTCAAGAAGGACAACAGTCAGCCTGGGAGTATTTATGGCGATCCGCGCCAGGTCTCTCCGGTGATCTCTGCGTTATGTGTTCAGAGGTTATTCAGTTCTGATTGTTTTGCTTGCTTAGTCTCAGTGCTGGGGACTGTTAGCACTTTGCCGCGATTGGATGAGATTCCTGTTGTTCGTATGTTTTTTGATGTGTTTCCTAGCGACCTTCCCGGTCTTCCTCCTGTCAGAGATGTCGAGTTCATGATTGATTTGGAGCCGGGTACGCATCCTATTGCTAAGGCGCCGTACCGGATGGCCCCGCGAGAGCTGGAGGAGTTGTGTACCCAGCTGGATGAGTTGTTGGAGAAGTGTTTCATAAGTCCGAGTTCGTCGCCTTGGGGTGCCCCTGTCCTCTTTGTAAAGAAAAAAGATGGGTCGATGCGCCTTTGCGTCGACTGCAGAGAGCTGAACAAGGTCACCATTAAGAACAAGTATCCTTTGCCTAGGATCGACGACTTGTTCGATCAGTTGCGTGGTAGCTCAGTATTTTCTAAGATTGACCTTCGATCAGGCTATCATCAGCTCAGGATCCGTGAGTCGGACATTCCACGGACTGCTTTCAGATCAAGGCATGGTCATTTTGAATTCCTGGTTATGTTGTTTGGTTTGACCAACGCGCCATCAGCATTCATGGACATGATGAACCGGGTGTTCAAGGATTTTCTGGATAAGTTTGTGGTCGTATTTATAGACGACGTTCTGATTTATTCTCGGGATGCTGCAGAGCATGATCAGCACTTACAATTGGTTTTATCTGCTTTGAGAGACCATCAGTTATTCGCCAAGCTGAGTAAATGTGAATTCTGGTTGCCCCAGGTTTCCTTCCTGGGTCATGTGGTGAACAAAGACGGCATTTCGGTTGACCCGGAAAAGATTTCTGCAGTGATGGATTGGCATAGGCCGAGCACACCCAAGGATATTAGGAACTTCTTGGGGTTGGCCGGTTATTATAAAAGATTCGTGGAGGGCTTTTCTACCTTGGCAGCCCCGTTGACTAAGCTGACGCAGAAGAATGCGGCGTTCATTTGGAGCGAGAAATGCGAGGAGGCTTTTCTGGAATTAAAGAGGAGATTGTGCACTGCTTCTGTTTTGACGTTGCCTATGGGGGGCAAGGACTATGATGTGTAAGTGGATGCCTCGCATGTTGGGCTCGAAGGCGTGTTGATGCAAGAAGGGAAGGTGATTGCGTATGGGTCGAGGCAATTGAAGACTCATGAGAGGAACTAACCTACGCATGATCTTGAGTTCGCAGCAGTGATCTTTGCCCTGAAGCTGTGGAGACATTTACTTTATGGTGCGCAGTGCAAGATCTTCACCGATTATAAAAGCCTAAAGTATGTATTCACCCAAAAGGAGCTGAATTTGCGCCAGTGACATTGGTTAGGGTATGTTGCAGATTATGAAGTGGAGATCCAGTATCATCCGAGCAAGGCCAATATGGTGGCTGACGCCCTGAGCCGTAAGACGGGAAAGATCTTTAACCTCTCTGTTGAGCGCTTGGTGGAAGAGTTCCTCTTGATGGACATCTCGGTGGGGTGCTGTGACTTGCAGAGCAGTTTGGCCGTGGCAGAGTCTTCTTGGATTTCACATACCAGGCTACACCAGAAGGAAGATCCAGATCTTTTGCACCTATATCTCCGAGCTGAAAGAGGAGAATTGCCCGCTTTTTCTATTGATGATTCGGGTACTTTGAAGTACCGTGGCAGGTTTTACGTCCCCGCTGTTTTGGACATTCTAGTCATGTTGTGTAAGGAAGCGCATGGCTCGAGTGTTGCCTACCACCCGGGCTCAACTAAGATGTATCACGACTTGAAGCAGATTGCCTGGTGGTATGACATGAAGGGGGATATAGCCCGGTTTGTTTTTGAGTGTTATACCTGCAAGCGAGTTATGGCCGATCATGGAAGACCTGGTGGCAAGTTGACCCCATTGGAGATCCCGACTTGGAAATGGGAGAGCATTTCTATGGACTTCATTACAGGCTTACCGAAGTCTCCTAGAGGTTTTGACTCTGTTTGGGTGATAGCGGATAGACTGACGAAGTGTGCTCACTTTGTGCCGTATAAGATTGATTATCCGATGAAAAAGATAGCGGAGCTGTATTTGAGCGAAGTCATCCGATTACATGGAGTTCCCGTTAGTATCATTTCAGATCGAGACTCCAGATTTACTTCCCATTTCTGGAAGAGTTTGCAGGAGGGTTTGGGTACAGACTTGAGATATTCTACCGTGTACCACCCGCAGACTAATGGGCAGACAGAGCGAGTCAACCGGATTGTGGAAGATATGATCCCCTGTTATATTCTGGACCACGGAGGAGCGTGGGATGAGCGCTTGAGGCTGATGGAATTTGCATATAATAACAGTTATCAGGGGAGCCTGCAAATGGCTCCTTTTGAATCCTTGTATGGGAGGCGTTGTCGAACACCGTTGTTTTGGACTGAGGCTGCTGAGAGGCCTTTGTTGGGTCCTGATGCGCTCGAGGAAATGGAAGTTGTTGTGAAGCTTATTCGGGAGAAGCTTCGTTTAGCTCAGGAGAGGTATGAGAAGAACGCCAACCGGCGTAGATCCGATTTGGAATTTTCAGTGGAGGATATGGTATTCTTGAAGGTGTCCCCGATGGTTGGAGTAAAGAGGTTCGGCAAGAGTCATAAGTTGGACCCAAGGTTTGTGGGCCCATTCAAGATAGTGGAGAGTATTGGCGTGGCAGCTTATAGGTTGGATTTGCCAGCAACCTTTTCAGGTGTGCACAATGTTTTCCATGTGAGCCAGCTGCGGAAGTGTGTGCGGAATATTAGGCAAGTGTTGGATGTTGTGCCTTAGTTGGAGCCTAATCTGACTTTTGTGGAAAGGCCGGTCCGCATTCTGGATTCCCAGGATAGAGTGTTGCGGCGAAAGACCATTCCCATGGTCAAAGTCTTATGGAGGAACCAAGAGGTGGAAAGCGCGACTTGGGAGTTGGAGTCGGCAATGAGGGAGGCTCACCCTCATCTCTTTCCTTGATTTTGTGCCTGGTATGTTTTGCCTTCACTTTTATAGCTCTTGTTATGCTATTTCAGTTTCTTCCTTGTTAGAAGCTTGTGCGTAAAGTTTCGGGGCGAAACTTTCTTTTAGGGGGGGGGGGTGACTGTAACACCCCCGATTTTTTTCGGCAATTACTTAATATTCCCTTGGAGTTACGTTGACGCGTTTCCGGCTTGTGCCATTGTTTGAGTACCTCGTTAGGCGTTCTTAGTGGTCGTAGCCTGTATGTAGGGTTCCCCAGCTAGCCAGAGTCTGTTTTGGAGACTCGGTTGAGCCTCTTAGGGAATGCTTGTGCTATGGCTTCGGGAGGTGTTAGCCCGAGTGTTTGATCGTCGGAGGTTGTTTTCAACTTTGCCGTTGTTTTCGTGGCTTGAGTGTTTAGGTACGGTGCGAGTTTGGTCAAAACCCGAGATCGTTTATTTTCACGTCGTTTCGACGGTTGCTTGTTAGCGGGTAGTCATTTTTATAAGCGTATGTATATATTTGCGCATTTTGGGTTGGTGAGTGATTTAGGCGTGCCGGTGAATAAATGCATACGTGCACGTGTGTGTGTAGCATTTTAAAAAAAATGTGTGTTGCATGTGCGTGTCTAGTTGTATATGTGTATAGAGTATATGTATGTGTATAAATAAATGAATATGTGTAAATATGTATACATGTGTATAGGTATATAGGTATATAGGAATACGTACTTAAGTAGGTTTTTACTTAGCTAATAAGGTTTAATTAGGGGTTGCCTCTATACTTGAGTCAATTAAAAATTAGTATATGGTTAATTAATTAGATAGGTCATATAATATATATAGGATGGTTTAGTAAGCTAGGTTTTCTCCTCCCATTTCCTGAACCCGGCGGCCTGCTCCTTGCGGATCGAGCGAAAGAGGCGGAAGCTGCGTGAGCCCCGACCATCCAGCCCCTGCCCCGTAAAGCTCGGAATCTTCGTTTGAGGCCGGATCCGAACTCCTCTAGGCAAGACCTTCATTCCGAGGTAACCATTTTGGGATTTCACCATCTTCTTTCCGATCGGGTGTTGAGGGTTCTTGTTCTTTACTTGCTTTGACCGCCCAGATTTTCTTGTCCAGATTTTTCGTAGGATTTTTGCTGTGATCTTGTCCTGTTGGGAAGAACACTGCTGGCCGAACTCCTTCAAAAGCCAAGGCAAGTATCCACTTGCCAAAGTAACTTTTCCATGCTTAGTCTTTGTTGCTTGATTTCTGGAGATTTATTGGTTGTTCTTGGACTTGAATATGAAATTAAGATTGGTATTCGTATGGTCACTACTTTGAAAACACCTTTTCCATGAGATTGGTTGGTTGTTCTTTGTATTCCATGTATTGCCTTTATTTTGTTGTTTCCCCCTTGTTTATTCCTACACATTCGTAATATAACTTGCTCCGTAACCGGATTTGTATCAAAACCACCCAAATCTCATGATTTTCTTTTATCTAGTGTTAATCCTCCAGTTTGCATTCGATGTCAAACTCCCTTGCTTATGTGTGATATCAATCACTCAATTTAAGCGTTTATGTTTTGATAGTGAACTAATCGAACATGTGTTGTACCAATCTACTTGCGCATGTGTAGTATCAAACTACTTGGATACATTTAGTATCGTGTTATTTTCTTTTACTTCGTATCAAATCACTTGAATAAACAAACTAGGGGGTTTAGTACTCTGGTAAATATATAAATTCGTAGGTGTAAGACCTATTGATACTGAAGTTTAGCCCAAGATAACTGCTTGCAATATAATATTTTCAAGTGTTTTGCTATCTGTAGTGCTTTGTGTACTCAAGTTGAATATAATTATGCAAGGATAGATGCATGTCTAGTTAACCAACGCCGTCAACCGCTAGGCAGCTGAGTCTCTTAGGTGGGTTGCTCTAGATGGTTCAGGGTTCAGTGTGACTTCTCGGTGGTACATGGAGCCACCAGCAAGGGTTCTCCCAAGTCACCTAGTACTGGAGTAGGCTGTGGTTTTTGGGGTGGGTCGGACCGATACCGCCACCCTTGTTTTACTTCTTGTCTTACTAAGACAATATGGGTTGTTTGGTTGAGTTGGACTGATGCCACCACCACAGCACCTTGAGATATTTAGGCCTGATAGACTTGGTTGGACCTGTTGCCACCAGCCTAGGCCCTTGTTACTGATTTTGTCCATCTCCAGTATTAGGTGATTCTTTCTGCTCTAGCTTTATGTTAGGATTTATTTATTTTGCTAATCCTTCTTGCAGAGATTTGTGAAGCTTGACTTCATCCATGCACTTGGTGCACCCCTTTTTACTCACTTTTGGCAAGTATTTTTCCTTCACCTGTTTACTTTGTCCTTACCTGTTTTACTTCTTCTTTATACTATTGTCTCATTTTCCTATTGATAAATTGCTTTGCTGAGGTGTTCTTTTCTTTGAATGCCTCAGGTTCAGGTTTATAGCCGACTGTGCGGCTAGGTTTTCTTCTGAAGCTTGCTAGTGCTATAGCTACTGCTGAGTTTTTCTCTTCCTTACTCTTGGGAGGTAGTTTCTTTAGACTTGTAGTACAGATATGCCTACTCACCAGTGGGTTCGTGTTAGTTGTTGATGCCCACTGGTGGTTTCTCTTTTAGATGCTTTGTACTTTGCTTATACTGCTAGCTTTCCTGTTTTAGAGTTTATTCAACTTGCTCTTGGGAAGATTTATGCTAGGTTGCTAGTTACTTTTAAAAATCTAGAAGCACTATTATATGTATATCTCATGATCAGCATGCTTTATAAAACTCAACACTACTTTCCAAACGACGTAAAAGATTATTTTCGTATATATGGTATAACATAAATGTAGGGTATGCATAGTATAAGTTGTCCCCTAGGGACACTTATGCTCTCTTTTAGGATGTCAAATGTAACTAAATTAATTTTCACTGTGTATAAGTATAGTTTTTAATTGTGGACTAGCTGATCCACTGAGCAGAGGGATACGGCCTCTAAAATATAATTGATTTTCACATCATTAAAGCTTATGATTTTTCATAGTCATAGTAGTTGGTGGTTGCCTGAGCGTCGGCAGTTATCCCCTGCCCGACGTGGCATCACAACGCGTGTTTTTCTCCTACTCTGATACTTTTTAATTTCGGAGAAAATGCAGGTTGTGACAAGAGCCTGCGCAGCGGGTCTACCTGTGGCCGAGCCGAGCTCGGGGTGCCGATGACGTTTCCTCAAACCAAACCTATCCCCCACAAGCGAGCCTTTGGACCTGCCAGCTAGATGAGAGCCTGCGCAGCTGGTCTACCTGGGGCCGAGCCGATCTCGGGGTGCCGATGATGTTTCCTCAAACCAAACCTATCCCCCACTGTTAAATTTTCTCAAAGTGGTCAGCAAGATAGCCCAAACACCAAATTAATGTCTTCGAAACTACCCATTTCACACTTTGATCTAGCGGAAGAACAGGGAGCAAGCTCAACACACCAAGCACATGGAAGAACAAGCAGATCTTATATTCATTACACTTCTTTACAAGGCGAGGTATACGTAGCGAGACATGATTTCGCTAGTATAAACAGCTGTAAACAGAAAGCACCAAAAACCAAGCCGGGCGGACAGCACCGGAATCCGCCGAGACCGCCGAGGTCGCCGAGGTCGCCAAGTCTGCTGAGTTCGCCCGAACTTGAGCTGCAATCCACCGAATAGACACGGAGTATGCCGAAGCCGTGAGACCGCGCGGACATACCGTTATTCGCCTCCTGCTGATGAACTGAGGAACAAACCGCCTACCCGCCTGAGACCGGCGGACAGGTTATTGGAGCTGGAAAAGTTGAAACAGAGAACTAACAAGCCGCATAGCGACCTGCTGAATCTGCAGAGACCACACACGTCCAAGTACTTGACCGAAGTCAAAGCCAAACTCCTGGCTCCTTGAAGCTACCCGCGCGACCTGCACACAACAAACCGTCAGCCCTGAATCAATCTGCGCGGACAGAAAAACTGAGACCGCAGTACCTCGCCGAACCCAACTTACTGTTCACTCAGTTACTGTAGACCTGCCAGGGGGGGGTCCTATTTATAGGCGAGGTGAGGAGTGTGGTCACCGGCCAAGAGATAGCGACACCGCCACAACCCGCGCGATAGCTAAACCACCGTCTGCTGAGTCCGCAAGGACTTAGCCGGTACCAAGGATCAACCCGCCAGGAGCAAGGCCACTATGGCAAAGCCTTATCAGTCCGCCTAAGCTATGCGGACAAGGCATCAGCCCGCAAAGCCTACAACCACTGCAGGACAGCAACCCCCTTCAATAGTTGTCCGCACAAACTCGAGGCAGTCCGCATAGAACAAGACAAGCCTCCATCCACCACAAGACCACGACCAAAGGTAGAGTTAGCAACAGTCCGCCCGGTCAGCAGTGGTCTTTTGCAGATACTGTGGACACCCTGATCTTGGCACAGAGTGTGACCAAGTCCAGAACCATCAAAGGCCTAATGCGAGCATGGAGGACATAAAATCCCGTCCGCCAACCATCAAGCAGTCCGCCACACTCCTCCTGAGTAAAGGCTGAGTCCGCAAGAACCTCGCAACCTGTCCAACGCAATGGCCACCTGCCAGACTCCACTCATCAGTCCGCCAAAGTCCTCCTCAGCAGGGCACCTGCTGTACCACCAGAGATCGACAAGGACTCAGCCAAGCTCTAAGCCCAGTCCGCAACAGCCCGCACCGCGGACATGCCAGTCCGCAAGATTCCCGCGGACATAAGACAAACCGCCGGTAAGCACAATCTTGCACCACGGCCACTGAGCAATGCAGCAGTCCGCAAGCCTCTATCCGCGCAGGCCGCTCCTTGGATACACCAACATCCACTGCCTTATCCGCAGATAGTAGGCCGCACAGTCCGCGGACTTCAACGTACAACCCGCTCAGAAGACAGCTGGCTTCCACTAGACCTTCCACTAGGCCACATACAACAGTCCGCCCAGTCCGCCTAGTCCGCAAATGCTGTCTGCTCAGGCCGCCCGGCCTATCCCGTCAACCACTTCCACTTCACAAATTTCAACACTCCCCTTGAAGTGGGAAGTGGTGACCAAGCCCAACAAGCTGCGCAACCGCTCAAAGGGCCCCTTCTACAGTGGCTTCGTGAAGATATCAGCAAGATTATCTTCACTCCGAACATGCCCGACCAGTAGAGATCCTTCCAACACCTTCTCCCTGATGAAATGGTGATCAATCTCTATATGCTTGGTCTTGACGTGACACACTGGATTGTTAACCACTTTGAGGGCACTCTCATTGTCACCCCGGACTAAAGTCGGCCCTTGCACTTCTTCATGAACATCCTCTATAAGCCTCCTCAACCAGATGGTTTCCCGAGCAGCCAAGGCCGAAGCCTTATACTCTGCCTCCATATTTGAGATGGATACCGAGTCCTGCTTCTTGCAACACCACGAGATGCTAGCTGAACCGCAAGTGAACACATAACCTGAAGTAGACCTCCGATCATCCGAATCACCGCCATATCCAGCATCCGTGTACCCAAGCAAAGCAAACTCCAGTCCCTTCTATAGAGGAGTCCCATGTCAGAAGTAGCCTTGACATACTTCAGAATACTCTTCGCCGCCACTAGATGAGATTTCCTTGGTTCAGCCATGAACTGACTTACTCGGCCAACAACATAAGCAATGTCTGGCCTTGTAATCGTCAGGTAAATCAAGCTCCCAACAAGAGCCCTAAACAACAAGGGATCATGAAGAACCCTTCCCTCATCTCGTCGAAGCTTCAGCCCAGGTTCCAGTGGAGTAGAGCACTTCTTCCCTTCGCCTATGCCGAACCGCTTCACAATGCGATCTGCATACCCTTTCTGGCAAATGAGAATCCCGCACTCCTTCCTCTCCACCTCAAGACCGAGAAAGTGATGAAGCTCTCCCAAGTCTTTCATCTCGAAGCGTATAACAAGCTCAGCCCTGAGCCTTGCTACTTCCCCCTCTGAATTCCCTGTGATGATCATGTCGTCCACATACAGCAGGACCAAGACTTGTAGCTCCCCCTTCTTCTTGACGAACAAGCTTGAATCCGAGTTGGAAGCAAGGTATCCACAGAATTGCAAGTACTCTGCAATCTTCCCATACCAAGCTCTAGGAGCTTGCTTCAACCCGTAGAGAGCTTTCCTGAGTTTGCAGACATAGTCCGGATGCTTTTCAGAGACAAAACCAAGCGGCTGATCCATGAAGATATCCTTGTCAATCTCTCCGTAAAGAAAGGCATTCTTTACATCGAGTTGCCACAACCTCCATCCCTTGCTAGCAGCCAAGGCGATCACCACTCTAACTGAAGTCATCTTCGCAACCGGACTAAACGTCTCCTCATAGTCTTCTCCATACTGCTGTGAGAATCCTCTAGCGACCAGGCGAGCCTTGAACCTATCAATGCTCCCATCAGCCTTCTTCTTCAACTTATACACCCACTTGCAAGTAACCAGAGTAATTCCATCAAACTTGGGCACAAGGTCCCAGGTTTCATTCTTTTTTAGAGCATCAATCTCTTCCTTCATGGCACCTTCCCACTCCTTAACTCCAGTGGCCTCGTTGAAGTTTGCAGGCTCTCGCTCATCCAGAGGACCTGCAAAGAAGCAGGAGACAATGCTCACTGCATTCCCATCACAGTACCGAGCCGGTGGCTTAACAACCCTCTTCGATCTCCGAAGGTTAGGCTCCTTGCTCACTGCTTCCGTCGCTTCTTCGGGCTCAACTCCTACTTGGGGCAAGCATTGAGCAGTGCTCCCCCTGCTTCCTGAGCAAGAAGGCTCAGCCTCGGAGTTAGAAGCAACAGGAGCTGCTGGTGAAACAACAAGCTCCTCTTCCAAGCCTTCAGCAGCCACCACCGGTGCTTCATCAATCTTGCTACTTCCGGTTAGCTCAACCGAGCCACCTCCATATAACGTCAGCTCGTCAAACACAACGTCTCTTGACATCACGAACTTCTTCGTCACATGGTCCATGCATTTCCATCCCTTCTTTCGCTCATCGTAGCCAACAAAGACAAGCTTCCTTGCCTTTGCTTCCAGCTTAGTCCGTGAAGCATCCGGGACATGCACGTAGTAAGTTGAACCGAACACCCTAAGGTGTCCCACACTGGGCTTCTCCTTCAGCAACAGCTCAATAGGAGTCTTCATGTTGATTGGGCTGAGCGACATCCTGTTGATGACATAAGCAGCACAAGACATTCCCTCCGCCCAAAAGGACCGTGGGATATCTTTCGCATGAAGCCAACATTTGCAGGTCTCCGTCAGATGACGGATCTTCCGCTCCGCTACTCCATTTTGTTGTGGAGTGTGAGCACAAGTAAACTCCCGTTGGATCCCGTGCTTCCTGCAGAAGTTAGAAAACTCGGAGGAGATGAACTCACCACCGTTGTCCGTTCTAAGCTTCTTGATCCGCAAGCCAAGCCGACCTTCTACCAACTCCTTGAACTCCACAAACAAACGGAAGGCTTCTGACTTCTCCTTCAAGAAGTACACCCAAGTATACCTTGAATAGTCATCAATCAAGACAAGCATGTATCTGCTTCCTCCAAGGCTGGCAGTAACCGTCGGTCCCATCAAGTCGCCATGAATACACTCCAATGGTAGTTTGCTCCTTGTTTGTGATTTATCAAACGGAAGGCGATGTGCCTTACCGTATTGACATCCCGCGCAAACATGCCCGTCACTAAAGGAGGATTACTTAGGCAACCCTTTCACCAAACTTCTACTAGCCATCGCCTTCAGCTTGTCCATGCTTACATGCCCCAGCCTCTCATGCCAGATAGCAGCGCTATCATTGGCTCTCATTCGATGAACATATGCATTGGTTGCAAGAACAAACAAGTTCTTAACCGTCCTCTCTATATGAGCAACATCAGCCTTAATCGCTGATACGTTGCGAAGGAACCTCACGTCTGTTGGCCCAAACAGAACGTGATAACCAGCATCCACCACACTGGTCACCGAGAAGAGGTTCTTCTTCATGCCCGGCATGTGATACACACTCCTTAACGTGAGTGGCCCCTAATCACTACCCAAAGACACGACCCCCTCTTTCTCTACTGCATAAACAGTATTATCAGCAGTAATAATAACTTCATTACCTGAGTATGCTTGCATGGAGGTGAACTTCGACTTGTCTCCGGTGAGGTGATGACCACACCCGGAGTCCACGATCCACTCGCTGTTGAAGTCCTCAGCAGATAAGGCACAGACACAAGTGCCCGTCATGAAAGCTCCGCCCCATTCTGCTTCTTCACTCCTCGAGCAAGCTTCCTCCTTTCCAGCAACATGCCCAGGCTGCAGTTTGACCTTGCAGTCCCGCTTGAAGTGCCATCACTGATGACACCGGTAGCACTTCAAGTTCTTCTTCCAGTCCTTAGAAGCATTGCTCCTCTCCGACTGATATGAAGTTGAAGTCTCCTTCTCACCAGCGGCCTGCACCTTCTTCTTCTTCTTCCCTTCCCATCCTTTCTTCTTGCCTGAGAAGAGAGCTTCGCTGCCTTCCTGATTAAGATTCACTCCAGCCATCTGCCTTGCCAAGCTCTACTGCGATGCAAGCAGATTCTCTAGCTCCAGCAGAGACGGCTGAGTAGCCCATCCTTGAACAGATGTCACAGAGGCCACATACTCCTTCCGCAAGCCGCGGATTATGTGCCTTTTCATCTTAGCCTCAGAGATAGGCTCATCAGGATCAAGGGCCGACAGCTCAGCACACAAGCACTTCATCTTTAAGAAGTACTTCGAGATGGAAAGGTCTCCCTGAGTTGATCTAGCCAACGCATTCTCCAGAAACTGAAGTCGTGCCACATTCTTCCTATTGAACAACTCATCATTGGTTGTCCAAATATCAGCAGCCGACTCACATCCAATGATGTGATCAAACAGTTCTGGTGACACGGCCCTGTTGAGAATGAACTATGCTTTAGCATTTGTTCTTCTCCATAGCCGTACTTGCTCAGCAGTACCAAAAGCAGTCGTGACTTCCTGCCTGTCGTCACCACCGACGACTTCCCACAGCTCCTCACCCAAAAGATAACTCTTCATGCACGACTTCCACTTCTTGAAGTTAGTCGACGTTAAGATTTCAATGCCAAGAACTCTTGCAAAACTCCCTTCCATTGCAACACCTGCTTGGAAAAGCCTTCAGAAGAACAGAGCACCAACACAGGTTGATCACCACTCAAACACAGAGCACAACACTGGTTGAAGACCGCTCAAGCAACTGAACCTCGCTCTGATAACATGTTAAATTTTCTCAAAGTGGTCAGCAAGATAGGCCAAACGCCAAATTAATATCTTCGGAACTACCCAGTTCACACTTTGATCTAGTGGAAGAACAGGGAGCAAGCTCAACACACCAAGCACATGGAAGAACAAGCAGATCTTATATTCATTACACTTCTTTACAAGGCGAGGTATACGTAGTGAGACATGATTTCTCTAGTATAAACAGCTGTAAACAGAAAGCACCAAAAACCAAGCCGGGCGGACAACACCGGAATCCGCCGAGACCGCCGAGGTTGCCGAGGTCGTCGAGTCCGCTGAGATCGCCCGAACTTGAGCTGCAATCCACTGAATAGACACGGAGTCCGCCGAAGCTGCGAGTCCGCGCAGACACACCGTTATTTGCCTCCTACTGATGAACTGAGGAACAAACTGCCTACCCGTCTGAGACCGGCGGACAGGTTATTGAAGCTCGCAAAGTTGAAACAGAGAACTGACAAGCCGCAGAGCGACCTGCTGAATCCGTAGAGACCGCACACTTCCAAGTACTTGACCGAAGTCAAAGCCAAACTCCTGGCTCCTTGAAGCTACCCGCGCGACCTGCACACATCAAACCGTCAGCCCTGAATCAATCCGCGCAGACGGAAAACTGAGACCGCAACACCTCGCCGAACCCAACTTACTATTCACTTAGTTACTGTAGACCTACCAGGGGGTTTTATTTATAGGCGAGGTGAGGAGTGTGGTCACCGCCCAAGAGATAGCAACACTGCCCCAGCCAGCGCAATAGCTAAACCAACGTCCGCCGAGTCCGCAAGGACTTAGCCGGTACCAAGGATCAACCCGCCAGGAGCAAGGCCACTATGGTGAACCCTCATCAGTCCGCCTAAGCTATGCGGACAAGGCATCAGCCCGCAAAGCCTACAACCACTGCAGGACAACAACCCCCTTCAATGGCTGTCTGCGCAAACTCGAGGCAGTCCGCATAGAACAAGACAAGCCTCCATCCGCCACAAGACCACGACCAAAGACAGAGTTAGCAACAGTACGCCCGGTCAACCGCGGTCTTTGGCGGATACTGCGGACACCCTGATCTTGGCACAGAGTGTGACCAATTCCAGAACCATCAAAGGCCTAATACGAGCATGGCGGACATAAAATCTCGTCCGCCAACCATCAAGCAGTCCGCCACACTCCTCCTGAGTAAAGGCTGAGTCCGCAAGAACCTCGCAACCTGTCCAACGTAATGGCCACATCCCGCACTCCACTCATCAGTCCGCCAAAGTCCTCCTCAGCAGCGCACCTGCTGTACCACCAGAGCTCGACAAGGCCTCAGCCAAGCTCTAAGCCCAGTCTGCAACAACCCGCACCACGGACATGCCAGTCTGCAAGCTTCCCGCGGATATGAGCCAAACCGCCGCTAAGCACAAGCTTGCACCAAGGCCACTGAGCAATGCACCAGTCCGCAAGCCTCTATCCGCGCAGGCCGCTCCTTGGATAAACCAACAGCCACCGCCTTATCCGCAGATAGTAGGCCGCACAGTCCGTGGACTTCAACGTATAACCCGCTCAGAAGACAGCCGGCTTCCACTAGACCTTCCACCAGGCCGCATACAACAGTCCTCCTAGTCCGCCGATGCTATCCGCTCAAGCCGCCCGGCCTGTCCCGTCAACCACTTTCACTTCACAAATTTCAACACCCACAGGCGAGCCTTCGGACCTGCCAGCTAGAAGAGAGCCTGTGCAACAGGTCTATATGGGGCCGAGCCGAGCTCGGGGTGCCGATGACGTTTCCTCAAACCAAACCTATCCCCCATAGGCGAGCCTTCGGACCTGCCAGCTAGATGACAGCCTGCGCAGCGGGTCTACATGGGGCCGAGCCGAGCTCGGGGTGCCGATGACGTTTCCTCAAACCAAACCTATCCCCCACATGAGAGCCTTCAGACCTACCAGATAGATGAGGGCCTACGCAGCGGGTCTACCTGGGGCCGAGCCGAGCTCGGGGTGTCGATGAAGTTTCCTCAAACCAAACCTATCCCCCACAGGCGAGCCTTCGGACCTGCCAGCTAGATGAGAGCCTGCACAGCGGGACTACCTGGGGCCGAGCCGAGCTCGGGGTGCGGATGATGTTTCCTCAATCCAAACCTATCCCCCACAGGCGAGCCTTCAGGACCTGCCAGCTAGATGAGAGCCTGCGCAGTGGGTCTATCCGGGGCCGAGCCGAGCTCGGGGTGCCGATGATGTTTCCTCAAACCAAACCTATCCCCCACAGGCGAGCCTTCGGACATGCCAGCTAGATGAGAGCCTGCGCAGCGGGTCTACCTGGGGCCGAGCCGAGCTCGGGGTGCCGGTGAAGTTTCCTCAAATCAAACCTATCCTTCACAGGCGAGCCTTCAGACTTGCCAGCTAGATGAGAGCCTGTGCAATGGGTCTACCTGAGGCCGAGCTGAGATCGGGGTGCCGATGAAGTTTCCTCAAACCAAACCTATCCCCCACAGGCGAGCCTTCGGACCTTCCAGCTAGATGACAGCCTGCACAGCGGGTCTACCTGGGGCCGAGCTGAGCTCGGGGTGCTGACGAAGTTTCCTCAATCCAAACCTATCCCCCACATGCGAGCCTTCGGACCTGCCAGCTAGATGAGAGCCTGCGCAGCGGGTCTACCTGGGGCCGAGCCGAGCTTGGGGTGCCGATGAAGTTTCCTCAAACCAAATCTATCCCCCACAGGCGAGCCTTCGGACCTGCCAGCTAGATGAGAGCATGCGTAGCGGGTCTACGTGGGGCCGAGCCGATCTCGGGGTGCCGATGAAGTTTCCTCAAACCAAACCTATCCCCTACAGGCGAGCCTTCGGACCTACCAGCTAGATGAGAGGGTGCGCAGCGGGTCTACCTGGGGCCGAGCCGAGCTCGGGGTGCCGATGCCGTTTCCATCTTCCTGTCATTAGGACTTCGCAATAGACAATAAACAGGAAGTAGTTTGAGAAATATATTATATTGATCATGCTTTGAGTACACATCTTCTGCTCTCCCTTCTGATGGGTAGAAGCGTTTCAAGTCATCCCCACTCCAGGAGTGGCTCAAGGTCCTACCCTCCGCATCCTGGAGGTAGTAACCTCCTGCTCTCAGTACTCTCTCCACAATATAGGGCCCCTCCCAGTTTGGATTGAGCTTTCCCACCGGGGCAGACCTCCCTGCCGCATCAACTTTCTTTAATACCAGATCTCCCTCCACGAATTGCTTTATCCTGATATGCTTGTTGAAGTGCTTTGCTATTCGACGCTTGATCTCTTCTTATCGATGGCTACCACGTCTCGCAGCTCCTTTGTCAGGTCTAGCAAGAGGCGTAAGCTTTCTTCATTTTCCATCCTCCAAGCATCGTCTCCATCACCTGTAGCCGCAACTCGTGGGGACCGGACCTCGATTCCACGGGTAGGACCGCCTCACATCCAAGGGAAAGCTTGAAGGGAGTCTCGCCGGTGGCCATGTTCGGGGTCGTTCTCAAGGCCCACAAGACCGAGGGGAGCTGTTCTACCCAACTCCACCTCAAATTCTCCACCTTCTTTTTGAGCAGCTTTACGATAATCTTGTTTGCCGCCTCTACCTGACCGTTGCTCCTGGGGTGGTGGACGGAGGCAAACCTGAGGTCGATGCCCAGTTGAGTGTAGAAGCTGATGAACACTTCACTAGCAAACTGGGGACCATTATCCGTGACGATGGCCTGAGGCAGCCCGTGCCTGCAGATGATCTCCCCCCAGACAAAGTTCCTGATGACTTGGGAGGTCACCTTTGCTAGCGCTTTAACCTCCAGCCACTTGGAGAAGTAATCTATCATAACCAGGAGGAACCTTCTTTGCCCACTAGCTGGAGGGAAAGGCCCAACTAAATCCATCCCCCAGATGGCGAAAGGCCATGGTGCTATGATACTTCGGAGCCTTTGAGCCGGCAAGAGCTAGAGGGGGGCGTAGAGCTGGCATTTTCGGAACTTCCTCGCAAACTCTGACGCGTCCTTCCTCAGGGTGGGCCAGAAGTACCCCTGCCTGACCACCCTTGCTTCCAATGTCCTCCCTCCGGAATGACTACCACATTCCCCGGAGTGCACCTCCTCCAAAACATGTCGGGTCTCCTCCTCCGTCACGCATCGAGCTAGGAGGCCCGAAAGCATTTTCCGGTGCAATCTTCCTTCATGCATGAGATAATGAGCTGTTGGAACACCCTATTACTGATTTGGGTCAGGATCACTATGTCTCTTAGGAAACCTGTTTTGACCTCATTGTATAGATCTAAAGGTCAATTAGAATTGATTCTAAGGGTTAGTAGTTAGGTTTGGAAGCTGCCCTCAAGACCAGGTTTTTCAGTTTGGAGACTAAGTCATTTTGTCGAGCTCAGTACGACGAATCGTCGAACTCCAATCGACGATCGTTGAGCTCACTTCGACGAGTCGTTGAACTCCATTCGACGATCTCTGATCTCAACTTCATCAAGTCGTGGAACTCCATTCGACGATCTTCGAGCTCAGTTTGATGATCTTGACTCCAGTTTGATTCTCTATCTCTGAGCTCAGTTCGATGATAGTTGAGCTCAGATCGATGATCTCTGGTTCTGTCTAAGTCCAAATCTCTGAGCTCAGTTCGACGATAGTGGAGCTCAGTTCGACGTTTTTCTGAAGAGTTAAATGTTTTTTAAGATTCAAATACAGACAGTTGAGGAATTATTGTCAGCAATTAATTCAGAGATCTTGTAGCCGTTTTCATTTATTTTGGAGCAAGTTTCAAGGGATTTTCAAGGAATGTTTTATTGGACTTTCCTCCAGAAGACAATTGCAATTAAGGAAGTCATTTAATGACAGTTCAACGGCTATCTTGGACAGAGGATCATTTCTATTCAGAGAAAATGAATAAAAGATCAGATTTTTTCAATTCCTGAAACAGAAGAACAAGAAATTAGAAAAACATTCTCTGCAACAACAAGACAACAACTCTTACAACAAGTATTACATAAGAAAAAGAAAGAGAGTTGCAGACAGTCTCAGTCTCAAAGATTCATACAAGAACACCATCACCAAAGGAGATCAAAAAAACTGAAATCTTTAGATCTCTTTTGATTCAAGTGTTCAAGGCCATCATCATTCAAGACTCCAGACACCTCACATTTCAGTTGTTGCTGAAATCATCATTTGCTGGAGATCAATTTTCTGAAGGCCTATCACTCTACTGCAAAGCTTCACTTCCTGAACAACTCAAGATCTCAGGAGGAGCTTTGACAACATCCACTATCTTCTCTCTGACTGTTGACAGAGAAGATCTTCTCATCCCTCTCTCACTCTCTGCTGTAAAGGGTTTTTCAAACTCCCTTCAAAAGTTTGTGTTTGATTTTTGAGCACCTTATCAAAAGCTCATTGGTGGCAAGACACCTGATCAAAAAATCTGGTTTGGTTTTTGAGCACCTAATGAAAAGCTCATTGGTGCCCAGGACACCTGATCAACTCATCCTGTAGTGGATTCCTACCTAGGGTGGTAGAAGAGTGGATGTACCCAGGTTGATTGGGGAACCACTATAGCTCCTTGTGTCTTCTGGTTGCTTGTTTTTCTTTTTGTTTCTGGCTGTGGTTTATGACTAGGTTGCTTTATGACAAGATTGCTCTGTGATCATTCTGTGATTAGATTTACTTTTTATTATTTGCTTCCTTGTTCACATTTAGAATACAACAACTATTGTAAAAGTTTTTAGCAAGCACCATACTCTATTCATCCCCCTCTAGAGTATATCAGATCTAACTCGCACTTTCAATTGACATCAAAGCGAGGTTGGTTAAAAATACCACATCCCAATGGTTGCACAGGCAAACACCTGAACCCAAAGATCCCTAGTTAGATCTGCTTGTTTTAATCATGGCCAAAACAAAGATTATGCTAGCACCAGACCTCCAGTGTGCAATCTATCCAAGTTTGCACTTTGGAAGGCAAGGATTAGACTCTACATGAATTGTATTGATGAGGACATTTTTAATTCTGTTTTGACAGTGTGTCTAAGACCTCCATAGAACACAAGTACAAGTGTTGTTCCACCTCCATCAGGAACATATGCTGACATCAAGAAGTGGAAAGTAGCAGATGCAAAAGCTATGGATATCTTAGCCCAGACTATGTCTGATGACATTTTCCAAAAAGTAGTTGAATGCAACTCAGCAAAGGAAATCTGGGATAAGCTATCTGAGATAGTTTCAGGATCTGCTGATGAAAGAAAAGACAGAAGATCTCACCTCATAACCCAATATAAGAACTTCAAGAAAGGAGAAGCTGAGCCAGTAGCTGAAATATACAACAGACTCAGCCTGATATTCAATGAACTGAAGACTTTGGATAAGGAGATATCATTGACTGAGCTAAATGATAAAATCTTAATGTTCTTCCCAAGCACTTGGGACTCAAGGATCTGGCCAATCAAGGATGCCAGAAGTCTCAATGAAATCACAACAGAAGCTCTCTTGGGCAAGCTCAAGTCTTATGAGCTGCTCATCAAAAATAGAGAAGAAGAGCAGAAGGCTGCCTCACCAGCCTCAAGAAAGGAAAAGACAATAGCTTTCAAAGCCACTGAAGATCAGCCTGAAGACAAGGTCACAGGCAATGATGAGCTGCTTAGTCTACTGGCCAAAAGATTTTACAAGATGGCCAGAAAGGACTTCAGGAAGAGATCATACAAAGAGCATGACAAGCCGAGGTATGATAAGTCAAATAATAAAGAAATTGTTTGCTTTGGTTGCAGGAAACCAGGCCACATTGTGCCTGACTGTCCAGAGAACAAAAACAAGGACAGAAAGGACAAGAGAGAAAGAAGAAAAGACAAGGACTTCAAGAACAACAGCAATGACAAACCCTCCTCAAGCAAGAACAAACACACAAGGAAGGGATTTGTTGCTGAATCTTGGAGTGAGATAGAAGAAAAATCAGAAACTTCTTCCAGCTCAAGTGATGATGTGGATGATGCTGAAGAGAAGAAATTCTGCATGATGGCTATCAATGCCGCACAACATAATTCTGATGCAGAAGATTCAGAGTCAGACTCAGAGACTCAACTTGAAGAGGACAAGGTAATGGACTCTTTTGATTTCAATTCTAAGGACTTTAAGTATGAGTTTAAAGCACTATGTTTAGACCTATTAAAATCTGAGAAGGAAATTATCTCTCTCAGAAATCAATTATCTGAACATAGTAACTTAAAATCAGAAAACCTCAAACTCTCTGAGGAGTTGGAGTGCTGTAGGGAGCAGATAGCTTCACTGAAAAGTGAGCTATCAGAGGCCAAAAAACTTGAAGAATCCCTCAATGGGAGAAGCATCAAGCTAATGGACATCACAAGCACAGTGAACTCTAGATTCAATAGTACACTAGGCTTGGGTGCTTCATCCAGCCAACCTATAGTTCTAACAACCCCAATTAAGTTTATTTCTGATAAAGGGAAGGGAGTTGTAGAGGTAACTAGGAAGAATTCTGACTTATCCAAGAAATCAAGTGTTCAATAGAAATCGTCGAACGGAGCTAGACGATCGTCGAATGCAGATCGACGATCTCAGGCAAAATCATCGAACTCAGGTAGACGATCTCTAAACCCTGAACTCTGCCACAGTCGATCGTCGAACGGAGCTCGACGATCTAACCCAAGATCATCGAACACAGCTCAACGATCGTCGAGCAGAGATCAGAGATTTGAAAACTTCTTCAAGGGTAAATAAAATTCCAATCCTAGGGGTCCTTCATCCAGATCTAACCCTTATACTGAATGGATAATACCTCCAAGGAGATATCATCCTGAAGGTTATAAGATTCAACCAGGGATGTCATTTATTTTTGAATTTAAAGGTTATCAACCTAGGCCCGAGGTAAACTGGGTCAAAAACAAGTAAATTGCTTTATGTGCAGGTGAAGACCTGTCCAACATCAAACCAATAATGGTATTTGGATAGTGGGTGCTCAAAGCACATGACAGGAAATAAGGACAACCTCACATCCTTCAAAGCCAAGTTTGGACCCAAAGTCATATTTGGTGATTCAAACTTTGGACAAACAAAAGGATATGGTGCAGTCCAGATTTTCACAGTCATATTCAAGAAGGTAGCCTATGTGGAAGGACTGAAGCACAACTTGATCAGCATCAGTCAGGTATGTGATGAAGGCTAACAGGTGACTTTCAGCAAAGCCTTATGCAAGATCAAATCAGAGGACAACACTACTGTGTTGATAGGTAAAAGGAAAGGTAACATCTATTTAGTAGACTTTCTTTCAACAGAAGTATGTATTTGCCTGTTTAATTCTGTTTGTAGACCTAATGTTTTATGGCATAAGAGACTAGGACATTTAAACCTTAGAACCATTGCTAGGCTATCCAAGGACAACCTTGTTAGAGGACTACCTTCTGGCCCCTACAAGAAGGAAGGACTCTGCAGGGCTTGTCAATTAGGCAAGCAAACTAAAAATAGTTTCAAGTCATTTAATAAGAGTGATTCACCTAGGATTTTGTATCTGTTACACATGGATCTTTTTGGACCCATTACAGTACAAAGCTTAGGAGGAAAATCTTACACTTTAGTGGTTGTAGATGACTTCTCTAGATTCACATGGGTGTTCTTTCTGAGGAAGAAGTCTGATAACTTTAAGTGTTTGACAGAGTTTCTCAAATGCATACAGACTGAGTTCAATACTCACATTGCCCTGATCAGAAGTGATCATGGGATAGAGTTTGATTCTCTTCTTATGCAAGAGTTCTGTCAGAGTGAAGGGATTAGGCATACTTTCTCAGCTCCTAGAACTCCTCAACAAAATGGGGTAGCTGAAAGGAAAAATAGAACCCTTATTGAATCTGCCACTACATTATTGTTAGATGCTCACCTTCCTCTATCCTTTTGGGCAGAGGCAGTGAACACCTCCAACTATGTGCTGAATAGAAGTTTAATACAAAAACTGAAGGGCAAGACTCCCTATGAATTACTCAAAGGGAAGAAACCTAAAGTAGATTATTTTAGAATTTTTGGTTGTATCTGTTACATACACAATAATGACAAGAAGTATTTAGCAAAATTTCAAGCTAAAGATGATGAAAGAGTGTTTTTGGGATACTCCATGATCAGTAAGGCTTATAGGGTTTATAATAAATCAACTCTTAAAATTGAAGAATCTGTTTACATATCTTTTGATGAAACTAACATGTCTTTCAAGGAGAAGAACACTTCTACCATAGAACCTTTGCAGGTACATTCTCTTGCTGAAGACTTGGACAGATTACAAATCATTCAAAAAGAGCAAAGCAGTGAAGATGAAGAAGACATTCAACATCATGAAGAGAAACCTCTTGAAGAGCCAGTTTTTGTACCACAAGAGGAAACAACAACACAGGTTGGTGAACAATCAACACCCCCTGTTGATTTAGTAACATCAAGAGACCATCCAATTTCCCAAGTAATTGGAGACATCTCAGCTGGTGTGCAAACCAGAAATCAGGTCAACCAAAACCTGTTGCACACTTGCTTCCTATATCAAATTGAACCTCAATCCAATCAAGATGCAGAGCAAGATCCACACTGGATCATTGCAATACAAGAAGAGTTGCATCAATTTGAAAGGAACAAAGTTTGGGAACTAGTATCAATGCCTAAGGATCACTCCATTGTTGGAACAAAGTGGGTGTTCAGAAACAAATTGGATGATCAAGGAGTAATTGTAAGGAACAAGGCAAGGCTAGTTGCTTAAGGGTACTCTCAAAAAGAAGGCAGAGATTATGACCAGACTTTTGCACCAGTTGCAAGGTTGGAGGATATAAGAATCTTCTTAGCATATGCAGCACACAAAGGTTTCAAAGTATACCAGATGGATGTAAAAAGTGCTTTTCTAAATGGAGACATCAAGGAAGAAGTCTATGTTAGACAACCTCCAGGTTTTATCTCTTCAACTTATCCTGATTATGTTTTTAAATTGAATAAAGCATTATATGGTCTCAAGCAAGCTCCTAGAGCATGGTATGAGACCCTAGCATGCTTCCTTCTGAAAAATGAGTTTATAAGGGGTAGAGTAGACCAAACTCTTTTTATTAGAACCCATAAGTCTCATACCCTACTAGTACAAATCTATGTAAATGATATTATCTTTGATTCTACTGATTCAAATTTGTGCAGAAGGTTTTCCAATCTAATGCATTCTAAATTTGAAATGTGTAGCATGGGTGAGCTATCCTTCTTTCTAGGATTGCAAATCAAGCAACATGCTGAAGGCATATTTATTTCTCAAACCAAGTATACAAAAGAATTGGTTAAGAAATTTGGTGTGCCTGAAGTATCATGCATGAAAACACCTATGCTTACTAATGCTGTATTGGATGCTGATGAACATGGGAAACCTGTTGATCAGACAATATATAGAGCAATGATCGGCTCTTTATTGTACCTTACAGCCAGTAGACCTGACATAATGTTTGTTACATGCATATATGCTAGATTCCAAGTGAGTCCTAGAGACTCACACCTAACATTAGTAAAAAGGATTCTCAGGTATGTTAAAAGTTGTCCAAATCTATGTCTCTGGTATCCAAAAGACTCAGCATTTGACTTAACTGGATTTTCTGATGCTTATTATGCTGGATGCAGAATTGATAGGAAAAGCACCAGTGGAACTTGTCAGTTTCTTGGTGACAGACTTGTCTCTTAGTTTTGCAAGAAACAAACATCTGTGTCAACTTCAACTGCTGAAGCTGAATATATGGCTGCAGGTAGTTGTTGTTCACAAATCTTGTGGATTCAAAACCAACTCCTAGACTATGACTACAACTTAGAGAAGTCTAAAATCTTTTGTGATAATACCAGTGCTATTTCTATAGCTCAAAATCCAGTCCTCCATAGTAGGACAAAACACATAGAAATTAGGCATCACTTTCTAAGGGATAATGTTGAGAAAAATAAAATTGAACTTCAATATATCCCAACTGATTTGCAAAGGGGAGATATTTTCACCAAACCCTTGGATGAAAAGAAACACACCTTCTTCCTAAATCAGTTAGGAATGTTAGATGGAGGAAGTCTAAAATAAGTTCCAAGATTTTAAAACTCTAAAAATTGACCAAGACTAGGCAAACATCTTGATTTTTCTAGTGTATAGAGTGTTTCTGGTCTCTGAACTGCGCTCGAAGATTTTCCCCCAGATCGTCGAACGGAGATCGACGCTTTCCGAAATTGTCGACCAGAGTTCAGCGCTTCTCAGATAGCGTTCAACTATCTCTCCAGGTCAGCGATTGTCAAACGAAGCTCGACGATTTTGTTTTCCGAACTATCGTCGAAGGGAGCTCGACGCTCTCAAATATCGTCGAACGGAGATCGACGATGTTGATGACCCTTCATTTTCCTTTAGAAGCCCCGATCGTCGAACTGAGTTCAACGATCTTTCCTTTTCTACGTCGAACCCTAATATAAAACTCTTTTTTCGGCCGTCGTTCTCCCTTGAGCTTTCATACCTTCTGCAAAAATTCTCTTTCCTCCAAACTTCTCTACACTTGGTCGTTTGTTTGTTGATTTTTGCAGGAAATAATGGCCGTCTCAGTTACAGTCCTAGCCGCCTTGAAATTTGATGCAGGATTTGATATAGATATGGACTCTTTCAATAACAGTGATCAGATTTTCCAAGAAATTCTAGAACTTTTCAAGGAACAAAAGCTAGTTACTATCATGTCCACCAGAATCAAGTTACCTGTTGATGAAATAAAGGAATGGGTATATACTGCCCACAACCAGGATCAAAATACAGTTGTTGGCTCAATTTCTGGCACCCAGGTACCTCTAACACCTACTATTCTGACAGAGATTTTTGGATTAAATTCTGAAAGAGATTCTGCTGAGATGTCTGGAAAAGAATTTTCTACTATGCTTGATAGAATGCGTCATTCTGATGCAAACCCTAGCAAGCTGCTGAAAAAGAATTTGGCTGTTGAATACAGATTCTTGACTGATGTTGTAGGAAAGGTCTTATTGGCCAAGCACTCAGCCCATGATGCCATCTCCAGGTATCAGCTGTGTTTGATGGGTGCTCTTGTAGATAAGAAACAGTTAAACTGGGGAGAAGTTTTCTTTGACCTGATTAAGAAGAAAATCAACAAGAATTTTGTGAATTATGGAAGGATATTAGGGCTGTTTCTTCAGAACAGATGCCCCGCCCTGCTAGTCTCAAATGGGATGCACATCAATGCCTCTAAGAGGCTCTACTGTGCCCTGTTTGGTAAATGGGACAGGCAGATAGTGAAGCCCAGCAGGCCCTCTGCATCTACCACTTCAGGCACAAGGGCTGTTGCAGTCTCTTCCCCTCCAGTCTCTGCCCCTGTAGAAGACTTGCCTAGATCTTCTTCTCCTTCTCCACCTCTTATTTCATCTCCACCAGTCACATCCACCATCACAGTTTCTTCCACCATCATAATTTCAACCCCATCTCCAACTTCTATCCATTCTCCAACTCTTCCACTAACAGAAGAACTCCTCCATCCTTTACATCACTACCCACATCAGGAAATTGATTCGTCATCTCAACTTCCATCTTTCACACTTCTGGATGATTCTTTTATGGATGATTCCCCTTTATCCCCTCCTGATCTACCCTCTTCATCCACATTATATCAACAGCTACTGCAAGATATCATTGCTCAACCCTCCTTCACACCTTCTATTTCTATTCCACTATCTTCCATTTCAACAATCCCCACATCTCAACCTTCCTTTCCCCCATACACCTGCTCTCCACCAACATCTCCAGCTGCTCCACCTTCAGTCCCTATCTCTGCTCAAATCCCTATTGAGCATGTAGATATTCCAGCCTTAGCAGACAGACTTTATGAGCTGATAGCTCCCAGGCTATCCCTCTTGTTGGAGACCTCCTTGGCTCCACTTTTAAAGTCAGTTGTAGACCTGTCTACCAGGCTCTCCTCCCTCTTTCCTCCTCAGGCAATCCCTTCATCTGGGTATCTTGATCCAGCCTTGACTGAATCTAGGCAGGGGGAGATGCCTCATGAAGTGGATGGGTTGCCTGCTGCTGCTATATCTTCAATTTAAGCTCAAGCCTCACCATCTCAAGTTGCAGTTTTCTCAGTGGACCTCAGGTCACTTTTATCAGATTTTGATTATACATATTTCAGCTGTCTTCCAGAGCATACTGCAGTCCAGCCATCAGAAGATCTATCCAAGGCCATTGTGCCCTTTTCCAGCTGTGACACCAGTCTCTTTAATTCTTTTATAAAGTCCCTTTCTGCTGCTGCTACTGCTGTTTCTGTTGCTGCTGCTCCTTCAGTCTCTGTTGAAAGTACTGATGCTGCTCCTACTGCTGCAAATGTTGCTGTTTCTGTTAGTTCTGATATGGTTGATGTTTTAGTTTTTGAGGATATGCAGACAGAGGCATTTGACCTTGAGCCTACTGTTATTGCTGATGTTATTGCTGATGCTGAAACTGTTGTATCTGAAAGTGTTATATCTGAATTTGCTGCCCCAGTTACTGCTGTATCTACTGCTGCTGCCATGACCTCTTCTGCTAGTATTGCTTCTACTCCTCCTCCTGCTATTACTACTATTGCTGTCACTATTGTTTCTCCTGCTCACTCACAACAACAAAAAGACTACCTTAAAAGGATTGATGCTTTATATGATGAACAAAGCTCAGAAAGTGATCAGTTCAGAACTGATTCAGATGATTCTTCTACTACTATAGCAAGGAAAAGAAAGGCCAGAAGCAAGGCAATGAAAAGGGTTCCTCCAGCTAAAGTCAAAGATACTAATGATATTCCATACTACATATTGCATGACTGCCCCATTACAGAACACTGGATGCAATACTCCAAGAATCAACTAAAGGCTATGAAGAAAAAGAGAAAGTATGAGAAAGATTCCTCTCAGTTTCATCACCCTCCTCCTCCTCCTCCTTCACCTGGTGCAGGTGCAGGTGGTAGTTCAGCTGTTCAACCCTCAGCCAGAAGCCAAACCCCTTATCAGTCTCAAGGAAGATCTCAACATAAGGGAAGCCAATCTAGAGGCTATCAATCAAGGAGAGGAAACTACAGAGGCAACCAAAGAGAACTTCAAGTTTATTCCAAAAGTTACTCCAGGCAACACCCATATTCAAGGGAAGAACAAGGTCCATCTGATACAACCTCAGGTCGCTTTCCTTATAAGCTGAAAGGATTAGTCTCCTCCAGAACTCCTCCAGACAATCCCACAAACAGATATGAGCCTCCAGTTCCCTTTGAGGATCCAGAGAACAATCCAACTTCCTAGACAGCTAGGATGAAGGAATTAGCTGCTTTGGATCATATTAAGAAAGCCAGAGAGCAAGGCAAAGACACCTCCAGTATTACTACTTTGTTAGAATAAAGGAAAAAAGAACTGGAAAGATACTCCTCCAGCAAGTTCTTTGATTCTGAAAGCTACATGAAGCTGCACCCTGAAGCTGTAGTGCCAAGGCCAAAATAACAAACATCTCTAGGTGCAGCTAATGACAGAAGATCTAAGAAGGAATCTCTTAATCCAAACAGGGAAATAAAACTTATAAAGAGCAAGGAAAAGGAGTAATTCTGTAAGGTGACAATATATGTTGTTTTATAATCTGTATGAGATAATATCTGTGTTTCTGCAATGTTTTGTTGTTATAATTTTGTTCTGTATGTTTATAATTTTCCAATTTCTGTAAATAGTAATCCTAACCAAAATAGGGGGAGATTGTTGGAACACCCTATTATTGATTTGGGTCAGGATCACTATGTCTCTTAGGAAACCTGTTTTGACCTCATTGTATAGATCTAAAGGTCAATTAGAATTGAGTCTAAGGGTTAGTAGTTAGGTTTGGAAGCTGCCCTCAAGACCAGGTTTTTTAGTTTGGAGACTAAGTCATTTCGTCGAGCTCAGTACGACGAATCGTCGAACTCCAATCGACGATCGTTGAGCTCTGATGAATTGTAAATATACCTAATTTTATGTACATTATTAAGTCGTTTTATTTAATTTTTGTCATTTCTACTTGTTTTTATTCAATAAAATGCTCCTATTTTTGTAAATATTATACTAACTTGCTTTATTTTATTTGTCAGGAAAAAAGAGTCAAAATTTGCAAAAATGACATGTCACGCCCGTGACATATTGGTCACGCCCGTGACCAGGGCGTGACAGCTCAAAATCCCGAAAAGAGGCCAATTTTGAAGAGGAAAGACTGACACGCCCGTGTTCCATAATTCGACACGCCCGTGTCAATTCGACACGGGGCGTGACCCAGCCGTGTCCATCCCGCTCGACGATTTCAACTCAACTTTCGTCGACCCAAGAGGGCCACGCCCGTGTCTGATGTGCGACACGCCCGTGGCAGCCCGACACGCCCCGTGCCAGCCAGGTCAATGTTTCGCGCTCAACGTTCGTCGAACCCAAGAGGGACACGCCCGTGTCCGATGTACGCCACGCCCGTGTCCGCCCGACAAAGTGCCGCCGGCGAATCCCGAAGTCAACATCGCCTTAAAGCGCCGAATGACACGCCCACCGTCACGCCCGTGACCTGGGGCGTGACCGCCGCGTTTTCGGCCGGAAAGTCAAATCGCCGTCAAATCCGTCAGATCGCCGAATCCCGCGGTAAAATAGTGCTGACACGCCCCCCGACACGCCCGTGTCGGAGGGCGTGTACTTGGAAATTTTTGCCTATAAAAAGGCAGCTGCTGTATGAGTTCAGGGTTCCAAAATCCGAACCATTTTGATGTATTAGGGCTGCTGTTGGAGTTGCTTTAGTGCTATGTAAGGATCCCCCCCTCCCTCTCCTTTTTAAGTTTGTATGTTTGAACTCTTGTAATCACCCTTTTTTGTAATAAAAATCGTTATTATTTCATCCTTACATGCTTTGAAATTTCTCCAAATAGCCTCCTTTTCATCAATCTTATATACTTTCATTTTTATTTTCATAATGCGTGTGTGTGTGTATGAGCTTAAAATTGCAAAAATTTTGTTTTAAAACGCAAATGTTCACGTTTTCTTTTCAATTATAACAAAATTTATAGCCGTTATTATGGCCGTTTTCATTCTCTAACTCTTTAAATTTGGTTAGACTTAGGATTTTCATGCTTCAAAAATGCGTTTTTATGAACTTGTAAAACATTAAAAAGGTAGTTTTCATTACTCTTAACTTAGCTTTTACTTTGTTTTAACTATAAAACTACTGCTTCTTTTTAACTTACTCCCTCTTTTTAAACCATTTTACAAGGCTATAGTAATGTATAAATTGTTATTTTTATTTTTCATAAACTTTCATTTTAAGTAGTTACAAAAAAAATATTTTCGCTCGAGCAATTTTTATTTTCACTTTTTAAGCATTTCTATCAAAATCTAACGGTAAAAATGCAAACGTTTTAATTTTTCGGGCACTTAACTTTCTCTCTTTAATTTGAAAACTTTTTCCTCAAACAATTTTTATTTTGCCTTTTTATGCATTTCTACTGCATTCCACCGGTAGAAATGCAGTCATTTTAATTTTTCGATAACTTTGATTTTTGCAATTATTTTAGCCCGAGTGCGTGAGTGTATGAGATAATCTTTATCGTCTTAGTTAATTCATGCAAGAGTGTGTGTGTTTATTCAAGTAGAGTGTGTGTGTTTATTCAAGTAGAGTGCGTGTGTTGTTTTTATTTTTCCGTCTACTCATTTGAGTTAATTGGCTGGATTTTATTCAAGTAGAGTGCGTGTGTTGTTTTTATTTTTCCGCCTACTCATTTGAGTTAATTGGCTGGATTTTATTCAAGTAGAGTGCGTGTGTTGTTTTTATTTTTCCGCCTACTCATTTGAGTTAATTGGCTGGATTTTATTCAAGCAAGTGTTTTCATTTTTTTTTATTTATTTTTTCCGCCTACTCACTTGAGTTAAATGGCTGGATTTGATTTTCCACCTACTCGCTAGGAATTTAATGGTCGGACTTTATTTTGATGTCAATATTTAAGAAAGCCCTGTAATCGCATTTATTTTCTCCTACTCGTTTGAGTAGGACTCGCTTTCATTTCAGTCCTACTCGTTTGAGTAGGACTTGCAATTTTCAGCTTTAATTTTCCGCCCCCACTCGTTTGAGTGGGACTTGCTAATTTCAATTATGCACTTTTCAGCTTTAATTTCCCGCCCCCACTCGTTGAGTGGGACCTGCAAATGTCAATTATTCAATTTTCTCTTATGTGTAACTTAGTTTTATTTCTTCCTTTTGTTATATGTTTGAATGAGTGCGGGTGTGTTTATTTGTAATAACTTTTCTAAAATTAGGTTATTTTGCTTTTCTTCTTATTTTCTTTATAACCTTTCAGCGAATAGTTTAGGACGCTCGCACAACCAATCATATAAGTTATCCCCATTCCGATGAGTGGCTAATTTCTTTTAGCCCTCGGTATCGAAGAGCTTTGGGATCTAAAATGTTTTAAATAACCAAATGTCTAATTTTTCAATTTAATTAAAAACTTAAGGTTTACCCCGGGTTAACGACGCGTAGACCCACATATCGATGTGTGGGTTCTATTTCCGTTATCCATACGCTAGCTAGCCGAGAGGCCGTGCATATGGACAGATCACCCCTGGGTAGATAGAGTTCCGCACTAACCCTCGAGAGAGGAGGCGCGCTAACTCTACCAGATTGGGTTCCCCACCCAATAGCGGGGTTCTTAGCGTACTGCGGGCATTAAGGGGAATCCTTCGTCGGACGAGAGCCCGGTCGAATAGCCTTAATGTCTAGGTGAGCGATATTCCTAGAGATAGGTGAGCTCATTATTTTGAACCTCCACGGCCAAGTTTCCGTATTAATTAAATTGAAACTTTAGATATCTAGTTATTCAACTCTATTTTTAATCCTAACGCAATTCGATACCGGGAGTTATCTCTTCATCGATTATTTTCTTAAAATCTATTTTCGTTCCTATTTTACTTAAAACCCTCAACTTCTATTTCGGTAAAATAATAGTGATTTCGGAGGAGTAGGGGTAATCAACCTGTTCCCGGGAATAATACGACCTCGGTATTCTCCCGAATATCGAGTACTACTTGCGATAGGTGCACTTGCCTCATCTAGCAAGCCCGCGGCGATCGACTCACCGAACCAACCACAGTAAGAGTCTGTTCGCGGGCCAATCAAGTTTTTGGCGTCGTTGCCGGGGACTCTCTTTAAGTTGTTATTCCGAATCCAAACTCTATTACTTTTACCTTTATTTCTAAAAACTACAAAAAATACTTAAAACTTTTCTTCAAAATTCAAAAAAAAAAGAAGTTAATTTTCTGCTTTCCCTTCTAGGGTGTATGACCCGTGGACAGCCTTCGGAGTCCGAAAATTTGGATTTCGATCCTGAGATCGAACGCTCTCTTGCGCGTATTCGGTCTCAACGCCGAAATCCCTCTTTGGATCCCGAAAAATCCATCAGAGAACCCTCTGCCGTTCCTATGGCCGACCCCAATCCGAACGCGGCCCTTGAGCGTACAATGTCATATTACGCCCGGCCAAATTTGGACGATACTGGGTCCAGTATTGTCCGCCCGACGGTGGCGAACAATAATTTTGAGATCAAATCGAGCGTTATCCAAATGATCCAAAACGCCGTGCAGTTCGATGGACAGCCGAATGAGGACCCGAACGTTCATTTGTTTAGTTTTTTGGAGATTTGCGACACTTTTAAGATTAATGGCGTCACTGATGACGCCATTCGTTTGCGCCTTTTTCCATTCTCCCTCAGATCCAAAGCTAAGGCGTGGTTGAATTCCCTCCCACGAGGATGTATCACCACCTGGGCCGAGCTTGCGGAGCGGTTCTTAACAAAGTATTTTTCGCCCGCCAAAACTGCAAAGTTACGGGTGGACATTTCTTCATTCATGCAGAACGATTCTGAGTCTCTTTTTGAGACTTGGGAGCGCTTTAAGGAATTCCTCCGCAAGTGTCCGCACTACGCGCTGCCTGCGTGGTTGCAGGTCCAAATCTTCTACAATGGGCTTAATTATCAGACACGTCAAATGATTGACGCGGCTGCCGGGGGTACCTTGAATAATAAGACCCCCGAGGCTGCCCAAGCTCTTATTGAAGAGATGGCTATGAACGCCTACCAATGGAACGTCCCTCGGGGACGTCCCAAGCAGGCGGCCGGCCTCTTCGAAGTGGATGCCACTGCCCACTTAGCCCTTCAAGTTGAACGGCTGACAAAGCAGGTGGCGGAGATGTCTGCTGCCTCCATCACTCCTCCTTGGGCGATTCCCCCTAATGCCGGCGTAGCAAATGAATTCGTAGACTACGTGGGAAATGCTGGGCGACCTTCCTTCAACCCCAATAACAACCCTTGTAGCAATAACTATAATCCAGGTTGGAGGAACCACCCCAACTTCTCATGGAGCAATCCGAATAATGCGCAGCGCCCCCCCAATTCTTTCGCGCCTGGATTTCTGCCGCCTCCCCCTCTTCCAAAACCCTCCCCGATGGAGGATAATTTTTCTAAATATATAGCTTCCAACGAGTCAAATATCCGGAACATCACCGGATCGCTAAAAAACTTAGAACTCCAGGTTGGACAGCTAGCGCGAATGATGTCCGAGCGCGCGCTCGGGGCACTGCCGGGAAACACGGAGCCCAATCCGCGGGAAAATATCAACGCTATAACCCTCCGTAGCGGAAAGGAGGTGATCGATCCAAAACGGACCGATCCTCAGGTACATATTTCACCTCCGACCCCTCTTCCCCCTTCTTTGATTTCGCCGCCTTTACAAATTTTAAATGAAAAAATTATTAAAACGCCCTTGCCGTATCCGCATAAACTTAATAGTGAGCGTAAGGACGCGCAATTTGAAAAATTTATTTTATTATTAAAACAAATTCATATTAATGTTCCCTTCTGCGAGGCACTCTCTCAGATGCCTAAATATGCGAAATACCTAAAACAACTTCTTTCCAATAAACAAAAATTAGAAAATATTTCGCATATTTCTCTTAATGCTGACAGCTCAGCGGCTCTTACTAATAAATTGCCCCTAAAAAGAAATGACCCGGGACGGTTCTCCATCCCGTGCCTTTTTGGCAATATATTAGTAAAATACGCTCTTGCAGATTTAGGCGCGAGCATTAATTTGATGCTGTTCTCGCTCTTTCAAAAATTAGGTTTGGGCACTCCGGCCCCTACTAAAATGCGAATCCAACTAGCGGATCGCTCAGTTAAGTTTCCCGTCGGGGTAGTGGAGGACGTACTTGTCCGAGTTGATAAGTTTATCTTTCCGGTAGACTTCGTCATCTTGGACATTGAGGAGGACACTGATGTACCAATTATACTCTGTCGCCCTTTTCTCGCCACCTTCCGCGCATTAATTGATGTCAGTAACGGTCGCCTCCTCCTTCGGGTAGGAGATGACGAAGTTACTTTCTCTATTAATCCCTCCATAGGAGACTCGTCATTGAGCGATGACTTTTGTTATAATTTACACACATATCTCGGAGATTGTTCTTCCCCTATTTTTGAGTCTACGTTTTTAAACGACGATCTTTTTGCGCTCGAAAATTTTAACTGCGATGAGGATACGTCTATAGACTTGCCTTTCGAACCAATTGGTAAGAAAGACATAGGAATTAAAACCTCGTTAGAAGAACCGCCCTGCCTTGAACTCAAACCCCTACCCGATTCACTCAAATACGCCTTTTTGGGGAAAGATGATACACTCCATGTTATCATTTCTTCGCATTTGAGTGAATCGGAGACTTCCGATTTATTGGGAATTTTGCTTAAACATCGCCACGCAATTGCTTGGCAAATTTCTGATCTCAAAGGGATTAACCCGTCTTTCTGCACCCATAAGATTTTCCTTCTAGATAATTGCCGCAAAACTATTCAGTCGTAGCGACGTCTTAACCCAAACATGAAAGACGTCGTTAAGGCCGAAATTATTAAATTATTAGATGCGGGGATTATTTATCCCATATCAGATAGTACGTGGGTTAGTCCCATTCACGTGGTGCCCAAAAAGGGCGGTCTTACCGTAGTGGAGAATGAGCACAATGAACTCGTCCCAACTCGTACTGTTACGGGTTGGCGGGTGTGCATCGATTATAGAAAACTAAATGACGCCACCCATAAGGATCATTTCCCACTACCATTTTTAGACCAAATTTTAGAGCGTTTGTCCGGTCATCCGTATTTTTGTTTTCTCGATGGATTATCGGGGTTTTTCCAAATCCCCATTTCCCCCGATGACCAAGAGAAAACAACTTTTACCTGCCCGTTTGGTACCTTCGCATATCGAAGAATGCCATTTGGCCTTTGCAACGTGCCCGCTACATTCCAAAGATGTATGCTGGCGATCTTTGGCGAGCTGGTAGGAGACATTAAGGAAGTCTTTATGGATGACTTCTCTGTTTTCGGAAGCTCTTTCCCGTCCTGTCTTCATAATTTAGACCGTGTCCTTCAGCGATGCGAGGACACGCATCTTGTTTTAAATTGGGAAAAATGTAACTTTATGGTTCGAGAAGGTTTGGTTCTCGGCCATATGATTTCGTCTAAGGGGATGGAGGTCGATAAGGCCAAAGTTGAAATTATAGAAAAACTTCCCCCGCCTTCCAACGTTAAATCTATTAGGAGTTTCTTAGGGCACGCGGGCTTTTATAGACGTTTTATTCAAGATTTTTCAAAAATAACAAAGCCGCTAACTCGCCTCTTGGAAAAGGAATCAAATTTTGTCTTTGATAGCGAATGCGAGTCTGCATTTAATTTCATAAAACAAAAACTTATCAATTCACCTATTTTAGTGGCGCCCGATTGGACCCATCCGTTCGAGATTATGTGCGACGCTAGTGATATTGCCGTAGGAGCCGTTCTTGGCCAACGTATAAACAAATATTTTCATCCTATTTACTACGCTAGCAAGACCCTCACTTCCGCACAAGGAAATTATACGACAACGGAAAAGGAACTTTTAGCCGTCGTATTTGCTTTCGATAAGTTTCGCTCGTATTTAACGTTATCCAAAGTTATCGTATTTACCGACCATTCCGCCTTAAAATATTTGTTAGCAAAAACAGATGCCAAACCCCGCCTTCTTCGATGGATCCTCCTCTTGCAGGAGTTCGATTTAGAGATCCGGGATAAGAGGGGCGCGGAAAATTTAGCCGCCGATCACCTCTCCTGCTTAGAAAATCCCACTGCGGAAGCGCTCGTCGAATCTGACATAAATGATAGATTCCCCGAGGAATGCCTCCTAGCCATAACTACTAGTTCTTCTTCCCCGCCTTGGTTCGCAGATTTTGCAAACTATTTAGTTGCGAGGGTACTTCCAAAAGACTTTTCAAGCCAGCAAAAGAAGAAATTCTTTTCTGACTTGAAATATTTCTTTTGGGAGGACCCTTTCCTTTTTCGTCTCTGCGCGGACCAAGCAGTCCGAAGATGTGTCGCGGGTGTGGAGTGCACGCAAATCCTTAGGCACTGCCACGAGGGTCCGGCTGGTGGGCATTATCAAGCTAACCGGACCGCGCGGAAGGCGCTAGAGGCGGGCTTCTTTTGGCCCACTCTATTCAAAGACGCTCACAATTTTGTGCGCGCATGCGATAGCTGTCAGCGGTCGGGTAACATCTCTCGTCGCGACGAGATGCCCCAAAACATGTTTTTAGTGTGAGAAGTCTTCGATTTATGGGGCATAGATTTTGTTGGCCCCTACCTCCGTCTTTCAAAAATATATATATTTTAGTAGCGGTCGACTACGTATCGAGATGGGCGGAAGCGCAAGCTCTCCCCACCAACGATGCGCGAGTCGTCGTTACATTTCTTAAAAAGCTATTTTCTCGCTTCGGCACTCCGCGCGATATTGTAAGTGATAGGGGGACGCATTTCTGCAACACCCAGATGGCTAAGACGTTAGCTAGATACGTCGTCACGCACAAATTTGCCACCCCCTACCACCCGCAAACTAGTGGCCAAGTAGAGGTAGTAAATCGGGAGATAAAGCGCATATTAGAGAAAACCGTTTCACTTAATAGGAAAGATTGGTCCATCAAGCTCGACGATGCGTTGTGGGCTTATCGTACCGCATACAAAACCGCAATTGGTTGTACGTCGTATCGATTAGTGTACGGCAAAGTGTGTCATCTACCCGTCGAATTAGAACATCGCGCACTTTGGGCTTTAAAACTTTTAAATCTCGACGCTAACTTAGCCGCCCAAAATAGAAAACTGCAACTAAACGAGCTCGATGAATGGCGTGCAAACGCTTACGAGAGCAATAAGTTCTATAAGGAGCGTTCTAAGTTTTATCACGACCGAAAGCTCAAGCCCCCAAAAACTTTTTCTCCGGGCGATCTTGTCCTTCTTTATAACTCACGACTTAGACTTTTCCCCGGGAAACTTAGATCACGTTGGTCCGACCCCTTCAAAGTTGAAAAGGTTTGGCCTTATGGGACCGTACTCGTCTCCCACCCGGATAAAGGCTCGTTTAAAGTGAACGGTCATCGCTTAAAATTATACATAGCAGGCGATCCTGTGGGCGGTAACTTCGAATCCATAACCCTCCTCGATATATAAACCGCCAACATAGTCAAGCTACGTGACTATAAACAAAGCGCTCCTGGGAGGCACCCCATATTTATCTTTTTCGCTCTCTCTTTACCTTTTTCTTTGCTCTCTTTCTTCCTAATGCAGGGTTCCTAAACTGCGCCTTCCCCACCTCCTCTCAGGGAAGCTTCTACCCCCCCCCATTTCTTTCTTTCCTTTGTATATATTATCTTACCTGTTTTGTTCCGCATACTTACGTTACACCATTGGGGACAATGTTGGACTTAAGTATGGGGGTGTTTTCTCGCTTTCTTTTTCAAATTTCTATTTTCTGCACTGTCTTTCTATTTAAATTATGAACAAAAAAAATAAAAACAAAACTCTTAAATAAAAAAAAAACCTTGTTTTATGTCTTTAAAATGTTTTTGTTTTATGTCTTTTTAAACCAAAAAACTTGTAAAAAACAAAAAAAATGCAAAACACTATATAAAACCAAAACCCCAAAAAAATTATAAAACCAAAATTCCAAAAATATTTTTAGTTTCATTTTGTAAAAATCTGTGTACCTATTTTTGTAAATAATCTTCTCTCTCCACCTTCCTTTTCTCTCTCATTCTTGTGAATACCGTTTCTGTTTCTCGCACTTTCCGCAAAAACTAAAAAAAAAACCAAAAAATATTTTGAAACAAATAAATCAAATATACCATCCTTAATTTTCTTGCTATCCAAATATTTTGCTTTGAGTTTATTTATATGTGAATTTTATTAATTCTTTGTTTGTTATTCGTTTGTTAATTATTGATTGAAAAATTTAAATATTCGGGGTTAAGTTTTAAAGAATTCATTATGCTTTGTTAAAAATAGCGAACTCGTTTTAGGCACTACTTCTAATTTTTCATTAATAGAAGCATGTGTATTATGTTAGAAAATAATGATTTTAGGATTCAATTATGTTTACTTTTAACTTTCTGAAAAATTGGAACTTACAATTTATTAAGGTTGCTCTCAAAATTGTTTTTTTAATAAAAAATCTAGTTTTCTTTTCTCACCGTCCTTATCATGACAGACTTGGCATGATAAAATTGTTATCCTTAAAAGATCCTATGTCAATGGGAATAAGATTTCGTTCCGTAAACATAGGCACCCAATAGATTAAAAGATTATATGCTATGGAGTAAGAGGATAAAATTCATTACTCCTACACATATACATTGGGTTAACATTTATTATGAAGTTGAAAAAAAAAACTCAATATTAGGAAAATAAGATTTCGTTTTCCTAATAATTCAAAAAAAAGGAGGTTCGAGAAAAAATTACCTCGCCTCAAAAATCAAAACTCTCTTCATAAACCACCATCAACCCCCTTAGTCAATTTCACGATTCTAGATTTAATTCAAAAATCGTTTTGAGAACATAATTTGTAAATTGCATTATTTCCAGTAAAACTCCTATAGGCTAAAAGTTCATATAATTCCAAACTATTCTTGTTAATCTAACCATTACAATTATTGCTTTCTATTTGATTATATCAAGAAGTCTTTTGGCCAAAACTTTTGCGCTATTTAAATCATCTTCATAAATTTAGGACTTAACTCTTACGCCCCGTTTATTTATTTAGATCTCTCTTATAATTGATTAAGCGGTAGCTAAACTTAGAGTTTTTTTTATTCCTTATAAGTTCATCTCAAACTTTTGCTCTGGAATAACAAAAGCTTAAGTATGGGGGTATTTGATGAATTGTAAATATACCTAATTTTATGTACATTACTTAAGTCGTTTTATTTAATTTTTGTCATTTCTACTTGTTTTTATTCAATAAAATGCTCCTATTTTTGTAAATATTATACTAACTTGCTTTATTTTATTTGTCAGGAAAAAAAAGTCAAAATTTGCAAAAATGACATGTCACGCCCGTGACATATTGGTCACGCCCGTGACCAGGGCGTGACAGCTCAAAATCCCGAAAAGAGGCCAATTTTGAAGAGGAAAGACTGACACGCCCGTGTTCCATAATTCGACACGCCCGTGTCAATCCGACACGGGGCGTGACCTAGCCGTGTCCATCCCGCTCGACGATTTCAACTCAACTTTCGTCGACCCAAGAGGGCCACGCCCGTGTCTGATGTGCGACACGCCCGTGGCAGCCCGACACGCCCCGTGCCAGCCAGGTCAATGTTTCTCGCTCAACGTTCATCGAACCCAAGAGGGACACGGGCACGCCACGCCCGTGTCCGCCCGACAAAGTGCCGCCGGCGAATCCCGAAGTCAACATCGCCTTAAAGCGCCGAATGACACGCCCACCGTCACGCCCGTGACCTGGGGCGTGACCGCCGCGTTTTCGGCCGGAAAGTCAAATCGCCGTCAAATCTGTCAGATCGCCGAATCCCGCGGTAAAATAGTGCTGACACGCCCCCCGACACGCCCGTGTCGGAGGGCGTGTACTTGGAAATTTTTGCCTATAAAAAGGCAGCTGCTGTATGAGTTCAGGGTTCCAAAATCCGAACCATTTTGATGTATTAGGGCTGCTGTTGGAGTTGCTTTAGTGCTATGTAAGGATCCCCCCTCCCTCTCCTTTTTAAGTTTGTATGTTTGAACTCTTGTAATCACCCTTTTTTGTAATAAAAATCGTTATTATTTCATCCTTACATGCTTTGAAATTTCTCCAAATAGCCTCCTTTTCATCAATCTTATATACTTTCATTTTTATTTTCATAATGCGTGTGTGTGTGTATGAGCTTAAAATTGCAAAAATTATGTTTTAAAACGCAAATGTTCACGTTTTCTTTTCAATTATAACAAAATTTATAGCCGTTATTATGGCCGTTTTCATTCTCTAACTCTTTAAATTTGGTTAGACTTAGGATTTTCATGCTTCAAAAATGCGTTTTTATGAACTTGTAAAACATTAAAAAGGTAGTTTTCATTACTCTTAACTTAGCTTTTACTTTGTTTTAACTATAAAACTACTGCTTCTTTTTAACTTACTCCCTCTTTTTAAACCATTTTACAAGGCTATAGTAATGTATAAATTGTTATTTTTATTTTTCATAAGCTTTCATTTTAAGTAGTTACAAAAAAAATATTTTCGCCCGAACAATTTTTATTTTCACTTTTTAAGCATTTCTATCAAAATCTAACGGTAAAAATGTAAACGTTTTAATTTTTCGGGCACTTGCATTTCTCTCTTTAATTTGAAAACTTTTTCCTCAAACAATTTTTATTTTGCCTTTTTATGCATTTCTACTGCATTCCACCGGTAGAAATGCAGTCATTTTAATTTTTCGATAACTTTGATTTTTGCAATTATTTTAGCCCGAGTGCGTGAGTGTATGAGATAATCTTTATCGTCTTAGTTAATTCATGCAAGAGTGTGTGTGTTTATTCAAGTAGAGTGTGTGTGTTTATTCAAGTAGAGTGCGTGTGTTGTTTTTATTTTTCCGCCTACTCATTTGAGTTAATTGGCTGGATTTTATTCAAGTAGAGTGCGTGTGTTGTTTTTATTTTTCCGCCTACTCATTTGAGTTAATTGGCTGGATTTTATTCAAGTAGAGTGCGTGTGTTGTTTTTATTTTTCCGCCTACTCATTTGAGTTAATTGGCTGGATTTTATTCAAGCAAGTGTTTTCATTTTTTTTATTTATTTTTTCCGCCTACTCACTTGAGTTAAATGGCTAGATTTGATTTTCCGTCTACTCGCTAGGAATTTAATGGTCGGACTTTATTTTGATGTCAATATTTAAGAAAGCCCTGTAATCGCATTTATTTTCTCCTACTCGTTTGAGTAGGACTCGCTTTCATTTCAGTCCTACTCGTTTGAGTAGGACTTGCAATTTTCAGCTTTAATTTTCCGCCCCCACTCGTTTGAGTGGGACTTGCTAATTTCAATTATGCACTTTTCAGCTTTAATTTCCCGCCCCCACTCGTTGAGTGGGACCTGCAAATGTCAATTATTCAATTTTCTCTTATGTGTAACTTAGTTTTATTTCTTCCTTTTGTTATATGTTTGAATGAGTGCGGGTGTGTTTATTTGTAATAACTTTTCTAAAATTAGGTTATTTTGCTTTTCTTCTTATTTTCTTTATAACCTTTCAGCGAATAGTTTAGGACGCTCGCACAACCAATCATATAAGTTATCCCCATTCCGATGAGTGGCTAATTTCTTTTAGCCCTCGGTATCGAAGAGCTTTGGGATCTAAAATGTTTTAAATAACCAAATGTCTAATTTTTCAATTTAATTAAAAACTTAAGGTTTACCTCGGGTTAACGACGCGTAGACCCACATATCGATGTGTGGGTTCTATTTCCGTTATCCATACTGTACAACCCCGTGTCCGGCGAGCAAGGTCACAGGGGATCTCGGCAGCAGCAGGCGAGCTCGGCATCAATAGGGGCGAGCCCGAGCTCGGCATCCGCCAGCCAGAGATCGTCGATCGGCGACCCCGAGCTCGGCATTCGCCGAGCGGGCTGCAACTCGCACCCTCACAGTGGAGGTCGGCAGCAGCGTGCGAGCAGAGCACGCCGAGGTGGCCAGAGCTCCCAGCTCGCCCGGATGTCAGAGGTGCCTTTTACTGTTTTACCCCTGCTGGTCTGCCCATAGCCCTTCAGAACAGCGGAGTTTGGCTGTTGGCAGGCCCAGCCAAGGGTTTCCTGGTAATTTCAGGTCAGTTATTTTGGTTATTGGCAGTCCGGATTTCAAAAAACTATAAAAAGGGCCCAAGGGGTACCCCAGAAGGCAGGTTCTTCTTGTGCTCTTCTCCCCAATTAAGTGCTTTCTGAGGGTACCTTAGCTCGGCTTCAGGCTAAGGACGGGAAGCGCTCCGAGATCTTCCGGGTTTGTGGTGGGACCTCCCTGCAGAGCCCTTGGGTCTGTTTCTCCTTGCTTTCGTCATTTTTCTTGCAGGAACAAAGTAGGCGCGAGACCACCCCCTTCCCCAAGGGCGAGCTCCACAGGAAGCCGAGTTCCGGTTTCAACATTTTGGTGCGGTGAGCATGGAAAGTGGTCAGCGCAGAAAAGTTTCCGCGAGCTCGATGACGGGGCAAGGATCCGACAGGCCGAGCTCGCCGCCCCCCCCCCCTGCCTCTCGCAACGGTGGGAATGTTCGAAGACTTCAGAAATGAGGTGCTGAATCTGGTCAAGTTCGCACTCGGCACGCGGGCCGAGTGCTCGACTCCGGCAAACCAGATCGCGGCCGCCCCCTCATTGGGCGAGGACGCTCCCGGCAGGCGAGCTGGGAAAGAAGTGGCCGAGGAAGGCCGAGGGTGCGAGCTCCCCGGGCGCGAGCTCTTCCCCGGCTAGGCAGGCCGAGGCGCTTCGACGAGCTGGGCTCGCGAGACTCGCCAGCTCGCCCAGTAGGGGGAGGGAGCCCTTTCAGCGAGTTGGTCTCTTCAGCTCCGGTTCCAGATGGGTTTAGGGAGCCCTTGATGTCCTACTACACTGGGAAGGGAGACCCGGTACAGCATGTCCAATGGTTCGAGGACGTGGTCTCCATCCGTCAGATGTCGGACGGATTCAAGTGCCGGCTCTTCGCCATCACCCTCCGGGAGAAAGCGAGAGAATGGTTCCACCAGCTACCGACCATCTCCATCTATAGCTTCGAGGACTTGCGACGAGGATTCATGCTGAGATTCACCACTTCGAAGAAGAGGAAGAAGGAGTCCGAGTCCCTGTTTCACATCAAGCAGGGAGGAAACGAGACGTTGGGGAGCTATGTAGACCGATACCAGGAGGAAGTTACTCAGGTCCAGGAGATGCCGGGCCATAGTCTAATGATGGCCTTCATCCTGGGCCTGCAGCAGGGATTCTTCCGGATGGAGCTGAAGAGAGTTCCCACCCCTCTCCTATGAGGAGTTGATGGAGAGGGCGGCGAGAGAGGTTGACGGGGAGGCGTCGAACCCGGAGTTTGCAAGGAAGCTGGCCAGGTGGGCCACGGAGGAGGAAAGGGAGTCAAAGGGAGGAAGAGGACAGGAGGAGAGAAGAGGGGAACCGAGGCAGAGGGAGCAGAGGCAGCTCCAAGGGCCGCAGCAGCCGGGGTGGGGGCGTCAGGAGCCCGACCGTCGGCTAGGCTGGAGGCCTGAGTGGCAGGGGCAGGGGCCACAGAGGGGGAACTTCGGAAGGGGTCACTTTCAGGGGAGGCAAGTCCAATTCCACCCCCCAAGCCGGAGGCAGGGCCAGAGGCCCCGGCTCCCCGATCAAGAGGAGGCCATGGCCATAGCCTTGGGGGCCAGGAGAGGAGTGTGGAGCAGAAGAAGGAGGGAGGTTAGGGTGGAGCTGCCCTATTGCGACTTCCATCAGGAAGAGGGGCACGCAACAGCCACGTGCCCGGAATTCTTGGAGATGAGGGGGAACAGGGAGCGGCAGCAGCAGGAGCAGGAGGCGCGACAGGAAGTAAGGATTGAGGAGGTCCTGCCTCGGGCGGAGGAGGATCGGTGTGAAGACCGGGTGGATGTGGGGACCCGAGGAGGGATCGGGATGATCCACGGGGGAGCAGGGATCGAGGCCTCCCGCAAGGCCAGTCTCCACACCATGTACCGGCGGAGCGTCGCCTCTACATCCCAAACCCCACCTCCAGAGGAGAGGATCACCTTCTCCAGGAGTGATCTACCAGACCACGAGGATCCGTTCTGCGATGCGCTGGTCATCAAGGCGGCCATTGAGAACTTCACCGTCTCTCGGATCCTCGTGGACAACGGGAGCTCCGTCAACGTCGTCTTCAAAAAGGCATTCGACGCGATGAAGGTGGAGGCAAAGAGGGTGCTGGCCTCAGATGGCCCCTTATTCAGTTTTTTGGGAGAAAGGAAGGAAGTAGAGGGAGGAGTGGGACTCCATGTCACCTTGGGGGGGGGGGGGCAGTCCCGAAACTACAAGTTCGTCATTGTGGACGCCCCTAGCAGCTACAGCGCCATTTTTGGGAGGCCCCTGATCAGTGCCTTCCGCTGCGTCCCCTCATCTTTTCATCAATGCTTGAAGTTCAACGCCGAGGGGATCCAAGTCAGGGTTAGGGGAGATCCAAAGGTGGCGCGGGAGTGTTATGTCACTGCGGTGAACACCATCTCTTGGCAGGAGGGAGCCGAGGAGATGGGGCGAAGGATGTAGGAGGACGAAAAGGAAGCAGAGAGGGAGGAGCTGGGAGAGGAGGACTGCGCGGAGAAGGAGGCAGGAGGAGATCTGGAGGAGATGGCCGAGGTAGGGGCCGTGGGGGGAGAGATGGAGGTAGAGGCCCCTGTTCCGGAGGAAGGGGACGCAGAAGGATGGGGGGAGCGGCCCAGGCTGGAGGCGACAGAGGAAGTGGTGGAGCTGGAGGTGCTCACCCGGGGAGGAAGGATGGAGAAGGTTCGCGTCAGCGGAGGACTGACCCCGGAGGACCAAGGCAGGATGTTGGAATGCATCCAGAAGAACGTGGACATCTTCGCCTGGAACGCCGCGGAGATGCCGGGGGTTGACGCGGATGTGGCTTGCCACCGCCTCAACCTGGACCCGGGAACACGCCCCGTTTAGCAGAAGAAAAGATCCACAGCAGACAAGCTGGCGGAACCCATCCGGGAGGAGGTGGCGAAACTCCTCAAGGCAGGCTTCGTGTCTGAGATTCAATACCCCAGCTGGGTCTCCAACGTGGTTATGGTTAAAAAAGGGAATGGCCGATGGAGGATGTGTATCGACTTTTTCTTACTTAATAAAGCTTGTCCCAAGGATTGTTACCCCTTGCCTCGGATCGACGCGCTGGTTGACTCAGCCGTCGGTTTTTCTGTAATGAGTTTTTTGGATGCTTTTTCAGGTTACCATCAGATCAGGATGCACCCCCCAGACGTCAAGGATGTCTCGTTCATCACCGGGGATGGATGCTACTACTACAAGATGATGCCCTTTGGGCTGAAGAATGCTGGGGCTACCTACCAGAAAATGATGGACAGGGTCTTCAAGGAGCAAAGGGGAAGGAATTTGGAGGTGTATGTAGATGACCTCATGATCAAGAGCCGGGATGTGGACTCCCACCTCCGGGACCTGGAGGAGACCTTCGCCACCCTGCACAAGTACAAGATGCGATTGAATCCGCTAAAATGTGTCTTTGGGGCCAGCAGGGGAAAGTTCTTGGGGCATCTCTTCACCCCCGCAGGGGTCGAGCCGAACCCAGACAAGGTCAAGGCTATCCTTGAGCTGGGGTCCCCACGGAATGCAAAGGAGATCCAACGGTTGACAGGGAAGCTAGCAGGGCTGAGTTGCTTCCTTTCTCGGGCAGGGGAGAAGTGCTCCCCCTTCTTCAAGGCGCTAAGGGGGGGTCAGAGGTTTGAATAGAGCAAGGAATGTGAAGAGGCTTTCCAGGCCCTCAAGGTGCAGTTGACACAGGCTCCGCTGCTCCAAGGGCCAAAGGAAGGGGAGGACATGTTCTTGTATCTGGGGGTCGGGACGGAGGCCTTGAGCTCGGTCCTGGTTCGCGAAGAGGGGAAGAGACAACTCCCTATCTATTACGTGAGCCGGGTCTTGAGGAAGGCCGAGCTCCGGTATGCGATCTTGGAGAAGCTTGCGTTCGCCCTAATCATCTCGGCTCGGAGACTGTGGCCTTACTTCCAGGCGCACTCAATCCGAGTGGTGACCGACCATCCCCTCCGCAACATCTTCGAGGGGGTGGAGCACTCAGGCAGGTTGGCTAAGTGGTCGGTGGAGCTGAGCGAGTTCGACGTCTCTTTCATTCCGCGGCTCTCGATCAAGGCTCAGGCGATGGCAGACTTCCTAGCCGACTACGTGGTTGAAGTGGCGGAGGAAGAACTCACTCACCCGGCTCCTTGGAAGGTGAAAGTGGATGGAGCCTCGGGAAGGCATTCCTTAGGAGTAGGGGTGATCCTAGAGAGCCCTCAAGGGACCCGGATCGAGCAGACGGTGGTGGTGCACTTTCCCATTACCAACAACCAGGCCGAGTACGAGGCCGTGATAGCAGGGCTGCGCCTGGCCAGGGAGCTGGGGGTATCAGATGTGGAGGTCCTCACCGACTCCATGGTAGTGGCTTCCCAGATTAACGGGGATTTTGAGGCAAGGGAGCCCACCCTGCGATCGTACCTGGCCAAGGTGAAGGGGGTCATTGGCACTTTTCAAACTTTCACCATCCGACACGTGCCCAGGGAAGAGAATGAACAAGCCGATCAATTGGCCAAGCATGGTCCCCGGGTGGGGGGCACCATCACCGACCTGTTTCGCCCCTCCATCGAAGAAGGAGAGCTCATGGAAGTCGATCAGCAAGCTTCATGGATGGATCCAGTGATTGTTTTTCTCTCCACAGGAAAGTATCCGGAGGGGGTAGACAAGAAGAAGCTGAGGTACAAGTCAGCATACTACCTCCTCCAGGATGGGCAGCTGTACAGAAAGACCCTCTCAGGGATGCTGGCCCGCTGCGTAACTGAGGGAGAAGCGCGAAGGATCTTGGAGGAGGTCCACTCCGGGGAATGTGGGAGTCACTCCGGGAGTCGGACCCTGGAAGGAATGATAGTCAGGCAAGGTTATTTCTGGCCCACCCTGGGCCGGGACGCTGCAGAATTCACAAGGAGATGTCACAAATGCCAACTATTTGCCCCTCTCCAGCTGCAGCCGGCCCAACGGCTCCGTAGTATCACGGCCCCATGGCCCTTCGCAATCTGGGGAATGGATTTGGTTGGGCCGTTCCCCCAAGCCAGCGGCCAGAGAAGGTTCCTCCTGGTGATGATAGACTACTTCTCAAAGTGGATGGAGGTGAAGGCATTGGCCAAGGTGACCTCCCAGCTGATCAGGAACTTTGTTTGGGGGGAAATCATCTGTCGCCATGGGCTGCCGCATGCCATCGTCACAGACAATGGGCCCCAGTTCGCCAGTGCTGAGTTCACCAGCTTCTGCGAACAGCTGGGGGTCGATCTCAGGTTCGCCTCGGTCCATCACCCCAGGAGTAACGGGCAGGTGGAGGCCGCAAACAAGATCATCGTCAACCTCCTCAAAAAGAAGGTGGAAAACCTGAAAGGGAGTTGGGTGGAGCAGCTTCCCGCGGTTCTTTGGGCCCTGAGAACCACCCCCAACACAGCTACAGGAGAGACCCCCTTCAAACTCTCCCACGGGTGCGAGGTCGTGCTCCCCATAGAGTTCGAAGTCCAAACGCTGCGAGTCGTGGCAACAAAGGAAGGCCGTGAGGAATGGCAAGCAGAGAATGAGGAGGAACTGAGGCTCTCCCTTGACATGGTGGAAGAAGTAAGAGACCTCTCCGCCATCCGACAGGAGGAGGTAAAAAGAAGAATGGCCAAGTACTTTGACAAGCATGTCAGGGTCAAGCAGTTTGTGGAAGGGGACTTGGTGCTGAAGAAAGTGGATGCGGCAGGGAGGTCGACATCCATAGGGAAGCTCAATCCCAGCTGGGAGGGACCATTCATTGTAAAAGTAGCCTTGGGGTCAGGGGGCTACCGACTCCAAAATGTAGAAGGCGAGACCCTGAATCTCACCTGGAGTGGTGACGACCTCAAATGATTTTTCCCCTGAAACATGTAAGCAGCACTTTGATTATAATAAATTCCTTCAAGCTCTCTGGTATCGTTGTAATTGGCCTGTATGGTGGAATGTGATGTATTTTGGACCCCGAGCAGATCCCGCTGTCAGGCTCTCACCTAGCTAGCAGGGCTGGAAGTCACTCGGTGTCATCCTTGGCCTCGAGCAGATCCCGCTGTCAGGCTCTCACCTAGCTGGCAGGGCTGGAAGTCACTCGATGGTGGTAGTAGTGGACCCCGAGCAGATCCCGCTGTCAGGCTCTCACCTAGCTGGCAGGGCTGGAAGTCACTCGGTGTCATCCTTGGCCTCGAGCAGATCCCGCTGTCAGGCTCTTATCTAGCTGGCATGGCTGGAAGTCACTCGATGGTGGTAGTAGTGGACCCCGAGCAGATCCCGTTGTCAGGCTCTCACCTAGCTGGAAGGGCTGGAAGTCACTCGGTGTCAACCTTGGCCTCCAGCAGATCCCGCTGTCAGGCTCTCACCCAGCTGGCAGGGCTGGAAGTCACTCGATGGTGGTAGTAGTGGACCCCGAGCAGATCCCGCTGTTAGGCTCTCACCTAGCTGGCAGGGCTGGAAGTCACTCGGTGTCATCCTTGGCCTCGAGCAGATCCCGCTGTCAGGCTCTCACCTAGCTGGCAGGGCTGGAAGTCACTCGATGGTGGTACTAGTGGACCCCGAGCAGATCCCACTGTCAGGCTCTCACCAAGCTGGCAGGGATGGAAATCACTGGGTGTCGTCCTTGGCCTCGAGCAGATCCCGCTGTCAGGCTCTCACCTAGCTGGCAGGGCCGGAGGTCACTCGATGGTTTCGGTCTTGAAGTCGTCAGGTACATGCCAAAGTCTGTGGCAGGGAGCAAAGGGGAAGGGTCCTGTCAGGGCGAGCTCAGGCTCGGCGAACTCAGCTCGGCATAATCGAGAAGACATGCCAGGCTGAAGGGCTCTGCATGGGCGTGTTTAGGCTCATCGTCTCCAGCTCGGCATTGGCGAGTAGGTCGCAAGCCAGGGCCTCGCCAAAGGAAGGCAAGCCGGACCAAGGGACCTCGCCTCCCTGGCCCATTACACTTGAAAAGTTTCTTCTTCGACGGGCACAACCTGAATGGCTCGCATGCGAGTAAGGGTAGGCAGATGAAAGGGTGGAGGCCGCGCGCGAGTAATAGTGGCATGGTAAGGGCGGAAAGCAACTCGCCACAAAATCGTTTGGAGCTCGGCGAACACTCAAAACGCGTCTCGCTCGCGTGTGCGCTCTCATAACCACTCTACTCGCGGAACCTGTCTCTGCGAGGTCGCGGGAGGAAGCACTCGCATACATTCATAACACAACAAGCATAGTAAAGAGAACACCGGTATGATCAAAAAACTTTCATTTATTATTCACAAATGTACAGGGAGCTCGCCACGGCGAGTAGTCAAAAAAGAAAAAAGAAAAAAAAGAAGAAGAGAAAAAATACATGGCTGTCAGCTGGCCTCGCCCCCTCCGCCGGGCTTGTCCCCGCCGTCGCCCGAATGGTCCTGGAAGCTCTTCCCGAACATTGTGTCCAGGCTATCTTCCTTCTCACTGGGCGGCGTCGCCGGAAACAGACTCGGCATCAGGTCCCGAGCAGAGATCTCCCCGCATCCTTCCACCAGCACCCCGGAGTCCTTCATCATCGCGAGGGTGCACTCGGCGGTCTGGATTGAGTTGATCCGCAATCTCTCGATGAGTTCGGCCTCGCCGAAGATGCGCGGGCTCTTGTAGGGGAGTGTGGGATCGATGTCGTGCGACGGGAAGAAGATCTCCGCCTGGCGACGCACCTCGCCGAGAAGGTGCTGGTTCTCCCCCTTCAACTTCGCGTTCGCGCCCTCCAGCTCTCCAAGGCGCGCGCGTAGGCGGCCGTTCTCCTCCCCGAGCTCGGCATTGCAAGCCTGGAGCCCGCCAGCAGCGTCGGCATCCGCGGCCAGTTGCGCGCGCAGGCGGCCGTTCTCCTCCCCCAGCTCAGTGTTGCGAGCCTGGAGCTCGCCCGCCGCCTTGGCATCCTGGAAAAAAGCCCATTTAGCAGCAGCACGAAGCTTTCCAAGTAAAAGAGAGCAGTGCGTCACACTTACCAGCCCGCCAGCAGTCTGGGCGAGAAGACTATCCGCGATGCCGAGCTGCCTCGCCTGATCGGCGACCTGCTCCTTGGCGAGGTCGCGAGCCTGCTCGGCCTTTTCGAGCTAGTGGCTGATGGCGAAGCTGCGGCGCGCCAGCATGTGGTGCAGCTCCAGAGTCCGCAGGTGAGACTGCAGGCCCTCATGGCCGAGCTGCCGGAGGGTCGACCTCTTGTAGGCCTCGGCATCCTCCCGGCCATAGAGGCCGAAGCCGAGGGCGTAGGCGTGACCGGTGGCGGGCTCGCGGTCGTGCCAGGACGGGTGCAGAGTGGAGACGGAGACTCGATGAGCGAGCTCGTCCCACTGCAGCATGGGCTCGCCCACGGAATCCTTCCAGCGCCCGCCGAAGTTGAAGAGGGGGTGTTGCTTCGGCGGCGCGCGCTCGCGGGCAGCCCTCTTCGCCGAAGGAGGAGGGGAGATCGCGGCCGAGGTAGAAGGGCCCTTGCCGCCCTTTCGGCCCTTGCTGGTCGTCTCCTTCAGCAGGCTCTCTGGTGACGCGTCGGGAGGAGTCTCCGACGAGCTGAGGTACTTGGGGCTGGGTTGATGTTGATGTTGTCCCCGCGGAGCCAGCAGGGCCCTCCGCATCTTTTTCATCTGGCGGGGGCCGGATGGCGGGTTCGACCCCGCGTCCTCAGATCGCCTCTTGCCGGAAGAGGGCTGCGAGAGGGCCGCCTCGTCTCGGCAGGCTGCTGCCGCCGCCCTCTCGCGAGCAAGAGGGTCAGTATCGAGCCCCGGGTCCGCGAACGGCGGGTTCGCGGGGATTATCCGCTCCCCTACAGAAAAACACTTGGAAAGGTTAGAAAATTCAGATATGATGATGTTCCGAGCTCGCGAGTAGGCGAGCTCGGCAAGATGAGGAGAGCATACCTTCGCCGGGCAGAACCGGGGGGAGCGCGTCGAGGCCCCTCCGCAGGAAGGCGACCTCGAAATCTTTGTGGAGGAAGAATTTGTGGAGCTCGGCGTCGTTGCCGGACACGGCCGGCGGGCGGTACACCTCCTCGCCTTTCTGTTGCGGTGAGTAGGGGATGTTGCCGAGATCACCCTTGATGAAGGCGATCTTGGTCATCCAGGTGTGGTGCTTGTTCGCGATCTCGCGAACTTTGATCAAGGAGCCGCCGAAGTAGGCGACCCCGTCCGTCGTCGCCTTATAGGAGAAGAGTTTCCTGAACACCGTCAGGTTGAACTCGATCCTCTCCCGCCGGAGGTAGCTCGCGAACGCCACCATCATGGCGATGGCGTTTGAGTTCAGTTACGCGGGGACGGCCCCGTAGTATTTCACGATCTGTCGGATCTCCGGCCACAAGGGAAGTTGCAGCCCCACCTCGAAGTGCGAGATGGGGAATGCGAGCTCGTTCTCATAGAACGTGTTGATGGCCTCGCCCGGCCCCGGCCTGCGCGCCTCAAAGCCCGGCGGCACATACAGGGCTATGAATTCTGCGAGCTCCTCCTCGCTGGTGTGGCCGTCGAAGAAGCAGTAATCCGCGAAGTGCTGCACGCATTTGGAGCGGCCATCGGCGTCCGGGTTGGTCTTGCCCATGATCGCAGAGAAGAAGCGAAGCGCTGCGCGAGCAGAAAAAGGAAAAAAGCAAGGAGGGGAAAGCAGAGCAATAAAGACAGTACGGGGGTAGGTGGGGGGGGGGGATATTTATAGGAAAAGAAATCTGAGGCAGGCTGTCACATCGCCCCAGCTCGCCACCCCATCTCGCCACCCCAGCTCGCCGACTTCCGGCGCATCCCAACTGAGGCTAAGTCAAACATTACGGCTTTTTATTTAAATAACATAATTAAGAATGTTCTAAGAGTTGTTTATCACAGAAGGTGAAAGTTCAGAACAGAAAAGGAGGCGCGCAAACAGGGAGGGCATTGGGACGCGAGCGACGGTCGGCTCGGCAGAGGAGCCCGCAAACTTACCTACCCCGGCCTCGCGACCCCCGCCCCCCAAGATGCCACGCGGGGAGTAGCTCGCGGATCCTTCCAGAATTCCTTTGCGCGACCAAAAGACCGTCGTCTATCTCATCCAGGAGTCAGGAGGGAGACATCAACTCGCCAGGTCGGCCGAGGCGCACCTCCTCAGCAAGACGCGCATAGTCGCGCTGCAGCGTCTCGTTGACTCCTTGCACCTCGCGCAGTCCGCACACCAGCTTCTTAAGGAGCTTGACCTCCCTCCTCGACAGCTCGCCCTGATCCACCTCCGGACCCAAGTAAGAGTCCAGCGAGCTCGGAGTCGGGTGGGGAGAATGGTGGGCTGCCCGCGAGGACTCCTCGGCAGCCGATTGACTGGGAAAGGCTATAAAGGTAGATGTCAGCAGAGCAAAAGTTTGTGAAGCACAGGTTTGAGCGAGGCGGACCTGAAGAGCTCGGCGGCTCAAAGGAGACGCGAGGAGGGATGAACCTCAGGTCCTTCCCGCGACCTGGGCCGCGAGCCCCCGGTGAGATGAGCTCGAAGCCCGGGACAGGAATGGACCCCAGGCCTCCCCCGGCGGCCGCATCAACTTGCCGAGGAGGGGAGCCAGGTGGTGAAGCCAGCCTCTGCGAGCTCACAGGCAAGATCCCGAAGAGGAGCGGCGGATCCCGGGGATGGCTGTCCGGTGCCGAGAGTCGCGAAGTGGCGAGCGCGACCTCGCCTCGCGGCGTAGGGACCCGCGGCGCGGTGCCCTCGTCATCTGGTAGGCCGCCCTGATCGTCACCGACAACAACGACCTCCCTATCATTCTCCAGAATAGTTCGAGTAGAAGAGCCGGTCTCGCGAGCCAGAGTGGCCCTCAGGTCGTGGAAGATGGGCTCGGCCGCCTCGGGGAACGGCTTTGTCCTCTTGGAGCTCGGCTCGGCGGGGTCAATTTGAGGAACTTTCGCGGGGACCGCCGTCAGTGCGGCGACGCGAGCCGCGGAAGCCTGGCGGGCCCGGTCTATGCGCTCTTGAATCTCCTTGGGAAGGGGCATCTTGGCAAGGCAACATGGGGAATAGCAAGAGCCAGGAGGTATAGCAGGTGCATATATATAGCCGCAGGTGGCCCCCACCAGAAGATTCCCTCCAACTCGCCAGCCAGAGCTCGCCGCACACTTCGGGTTGGATAATTCTTTCCGAGCTAGTGCCAAGCTCGAAAAGAGCGGGGATTGTGTACAACCCCGTGTCCGGCGAGCAAGGTCACAGGGGAGCTCGGCAGCAGCAGGCGAGCTTGGCATCAACAGGGGCGAGCCCGAGCTCGGCATCCGCCAGCCAGAGATCGTCGATCGGCGACCCGAGCTCGGCATTCGCCGAGCGGGCTGCAACTCGCACCCTCGCAGTGGAGGTCGGCAGCAGCGTGTGAGCAGAGCACGCCGAGGTGGCCAGAGCTCCCAGCTCACCCGGATGTCAGAGGTGCCTTTTACTGTTTTACCCCTGCTGGTCTGCCCATAGCCCTTCAGAACAGCGGAGTTTGGCTATTGGCAGGCCCAGGCAAGGGTTTCCTGGTAATTTCAGGTCAGTTATTTTGGTTATTGGCAGTCCGGATTTCAAAAAACTATAAATAGGGCCCAAGGGGTACCCCATAAGGCAGGTTCTTCTTGTGCTCTTCTCCCCAATTAAGTGCTTTTTGAGGGTACCTTAGCTCGGCTTCAGGCTAAGGAGGGGAAGCGCTCCGAGATCTTCCGGGTTTGTGGTGGGACCTCCCTGCCGAGCCCTTGGGTCTGTTTCTCCTTGCTTTCGTCGTTTTTCTTGCAGGAACAAAGTAGGCGCGAGACCACCCCCTTCCCCAAGGGCGAGCTCCACAGGAAGCCGAGTTCCGGTTTCAACACATACGCTAGCTAGCCGAGAGGCCGTGCATATGGACAGATCACCCCTGGGTAGATAGAGTTCCGCACTAACCCTCGAGAGAGGAGGCGCGCTAACTCTACCAGATTGGGTTCCCCACCCAATAGCGGGGTTCTTAGCGTACTGCGGGCATTAAGGGGAATCCTTTGTCGGACGAGAGCCCGGTCGAATAGCCTTAATGTCTAGGTGAGCGATATTCCTAGAGATAGGTGAGCTCATTATTTTGAACCTCCACGGCCAAGTTTCCGTATTAATTAAATTGAAACTTTAGATATCTAGTTATTCAACTCTATTTTTAATCCTAACGCAATTCGATACCGGGAGTTATCTCTTCATCGACTATTTTCTTAAAATCTATTTTCGTTCCTATTTTACTTAAAACCCTCAACTTCTATTTCAGTTAAATAATAGTGATTTCGGAGGAGTAGGGGTAATCAACCCGTTCCAGGGAATAATACGACCTCGGTATTCTCCCGAATATCGAGTACTACTTGCGATAGGTGCACTTGCCTCATCTAGCAAGCCCGCGGCGATCGACTCACCGAACCAACCACAGTAAGAGTCTGTTCGCGGGCCAATCAAGCTCACTTCGACGAGTCATCGAACTCCATTCGACGATCTCTGAGCTCAACTTCATCAAGTCGTCGAACTCCATTCGATGATCTTCGAGCACAGTTCGACGATCTTGACTCCAGTTTGATTCTCTATCTCTGAGCTCAGTTCGACGATAGTTGAGCTCAAATCGACGATCTCTGGTTCTGTCTAAGTCCAAATCTCTGAGCTCAGTTCGAAGATAGTGGAGCTCAGTTCGATGTTTTTCTGAAGAGTTAAATGTTTTTCAATATTCAAATACAAACAGTTGAGGAATTATTGTCAGCAATTAATTCAGAGATCTTGTAGCCGTTTTCATTTATTCTAGAGCAAGTTTCAAGGGATTTTCAAGGAATATTTTATTGGACTTTCCTCCAGAAGACAATTGCAATTAAGGAAGTCATTTAATGACAGGCCAATGACTATCTTGGACAGAGGATCATTTCTATTCAGAGAAAAGGAATAAAAGATCAGATTTTTTCAATTCCTGAAACAGAAAAACAAGAAATTAGAAAAACATTCTCTGCAACAACAAGACAACAACGCTTACAACAAGTATTACACAAGAAAAAGAAAGAGAATTGCAGACAGTCTCAGTCTCAAAGATTCATACAAGAACACCATCACCAAAGGAAATCAAAAAAACTGAAATCTTCAGATCTCTTTTGATTCAAGTGTTCAAGGCCATCATCATTCAAGACTCCAGACACCTCACATTTCAGTTGTTGCTGAAATCATCATTTGCTGGAGATCAATTTTCTGAAGGCCTATCACCCTACTGCAAAGCTTCACTTCCTGAACAACTCAAGATCTCAGGGGGAGCTTTGACAACATCCACTATCTTCTCTCTGACTATTGACAGAGAAGATCTTCTCATCCCTCTCTCACTCTCTGCTGTAAATGGTTTTTCAAACTCCCTTCAAAAGTTTGTGTTTGGTTTTTGAGCATCTTATCAAAAGTTCATTGGTGGAAAGACACCTGATCAAAAAATATGGTTTGGTTTTTGAGCACCTTATCAAAAGCTCATTGGTGCCCAGGACACCTGATCAACTCATCCTGCAGTAGATTCCTACCTAGGGTGGTAGAATAGTGGATGTACCCAGTTTGATTGGGGAACCACTATAGCTCCTTGTGTCTTCTGGTTGCTTGTTTTTCTTTTTTGTTTCTGGCTGTGGTTTGTGACTAGGTTGCTTTGTGACTAGATTGCTCTGTGATCATTCTGTGATTAGATTTACTTTTTATTATTTTATTCCCTGTTCACATTTAGAATACAACAACTGTTGTAAAAGTTTTTAGCAAGCACCATACTATATTCATCCCCCTCTAGAGTATATCAGATCTAACTCGCACTTTAATGAGCAACCTTATGCCGGAAGTTTTTTGCCTCCTTGATCCCCTCAGGGAGGGTTTCTATCATGAAGAAGGTAACGAAGGGATCCACCTATGAGGGTCGCCGATCCACCTCCATTAGCTCCCCCTCTTCGATCGCCGGATGCAATAAATCAGTCAAGGTACCCCCTCCTTGAGGTCCGAACTTAGCCAATCGATCGGTAGCAGCACTCTCTTCTCTGGGGACGTGTTGAATGGAGAACGTCCGGAACACCCCGATGATTGCCCTCACCTTGGACAAATACTTCACGAGGGTGGGCTCCCGAGCTTCGAACTCTCCTCGAATCTGGGATGCCACCACCAATGAATCCGTGAAAGCCTCAACATCCTTGATCTCGAGCTCCTTTGCCAAACGAAGGCCGACTATCACCGCCTCGTACTCTGCTTGGTTGTTGGTCGCGGGGAAATGAAAACGACCGCTTGTTCTATGGTCACCCCTTGAGGACTTGTCAATACCACCCCCGCTCCGAGGGAGTGGTTTCCCGAGGCCCCGTCAACCGTCTTCTTCCATGCTTCCTGTGGCCGAGACTCCTCAGCCCCGACTTCTGCAACGCAGTCTGCCAAGAAGTCGGCCACCACCTGTGCCTTAATTGAGAGCCTTGGCACGAACGAAATATTGAAATCACTCAACTCGATAGACCACTTGGCCAGCCTACCCGAGTGCTCCACTCCTTCGAAAATCTTACGGAGAGGATGGTCTGTCACCACCCTGATCGAATGTGCTTGGAAATATGGCTGGAGCTTCCTGGCCGAAACGATCAAGGAGTATGCTAGCTTTTCTAGGATATGGTAACGAAGCTCCGCCTTCTTTAGGATCCTGCTAACATAATAAATGGGCAGCTGCTTTCTCCCCTCTTCTCTAACCAGGACAGAGCTCACCGCCTCTACTCCTACCCCTAGGTACAAGGTTAGATCCTCCCCCTCCTTTGGGCTTTGAAGCAGAGAAGCCAGGGAGAGCTGCTCCTTCAGTTTTTGGAAAGCTTCTTCACACTCCGCGGTCCACTCAAACCTCTGGTTCCCTCGTAGCACTTTGAAGAAAGGTGAGCACTTCTCCCCTGATCTGGAGAGGAATCTGCTAAGGCCGGCCAGCTTCCCTATCAAGCGCTGCACCTCCTTAGCATTTTGCGGTGATTCTTGTTCTATGATGGCTTTTACTTTATCTGGATTAGGTTCTACTCCTGCCGGGGTCAGAAGGTGCCCAAGGAACTTCCCACGGCTTGCCCCGAAAACACACTTTATGGGGTTCAGCCTTATTTTGAACTTCCTCAAGGTGGCGAACGTCTCCTCTAGATCCCGAAGATGCGAGTTCACCCCCTTGCTCTTTACCATGAGATCATGAATGTAGACCTCTAGGTTTCGGCCCCTCTGGCCTTGGAAAACTCGATCCATCATCTGTTGGTAGGTAGCCCCTGCATTTTTCAACCCAAAGGACATCATGTTATAGCTAAATCACCCCTCCCTCGTGATGAAGGAGACGTCCTTGATAGAAAAACCGATGGCTGAATCAACCAGCGCGTCGATATGAGGCAGGGGTAGCAATCCTTAGGGCACGATTTATTTAATAAAGAGAAGTCAATACACATTCGCCATTTTCCATCTCACTTCTTCACCATTACCACATTGGAGATCCAGCCTGGATACTGGATCTCTGAGATGAAGCCAGCCTCTAGGAGCTTCTTAACCTCCTCGCGTATTGGCTCCTCCAGCTTTGTCGCGATGGTCCTCATCTTCTAGCGTATGGGGTGCGTCCGGGGGTCCAGATTCAGGCGGTGGTAGGCCACGTCCGCATCGATGCCCGGCATGTCTGCTGTGCTCCAAGCGAAGACGTCGATGGTGCTTTGAATGCAGGCCCGCACTCGCTCTTGGTCATCGGGACTCAAGCCTCCGCTGATTCACACCCTCTGCACTTGCCCGGCGCTGGTGAAGACTTCCATCTCCACCACCTCCTCCGTCGGCTCCAGCCGCGACTGCTCCCAGTCGTCCCTTGCCTCTTCCTCCAGCTCCAGCTCTTCCTCCCCTCCTGCCCCCTCGACTTCCATCGCCTCACCCTGCTGCTGCTCAATCTCCATGCCTCTCCGGGCTTCCTCCTTAGTTCCTTCTCCTTCCACTTCCTCCTGCTGTCCCTCCTACTACTCCAACTCTCCGTCCCTCCGGACCTCTTGCGCATCTCCTCCCCTCTACTCCTCCTCAATCTCTATTGCCCCCTCCGGGCTCTCCTGCTGCTGCTTGTCCTCTGCACCCCTCTGGGCCTCCCTCTCGGCTTCTCCCTGCTCCTCTGCTATCTCCTTCCTCGCCTCTCCCGGGCTCATCTCCTCTTCCCCGACAGCTTCTTCACGCGCCGCCTTCTCCTTCTCCAACTCCTCCGTCTCTACCATCCAAGATATGGTGTTGACCGCTGTAACGTAGCATTGCCTTGCCACCTTCGGGTCCCCTCTGACCCTGACCTGCACCCCTCCGTTGTTGAACTTCAGACATTGATGAAAAGAGGAGGGGACGCAGCGAAAGGCACTGATGAGGGGACTCCCAAAGATGGCGCTGTAGCTGCTTGGCGCGTCCACGATCACGAACCTGCAGTTCCGTGACACGCCCCCTAACCTCACGTGCAGCCCCACTCCCCCTTCCACTTCTTTCCTCTCTTCAGAGAACCCGAAAAATGGTCCATCCGAGGCCAAGATACTTCTGGTCTCCACCTGCATCTCATCGAAATCCCTCTTGAATATCATTTTTATAGAGCTCCCATTATCCACCAGGATCTTGGAGACCGTAAAGTTTTCCACCGCCGTCTGGATCACCAAGGCATCGCAGAACGGATCCTCATAATCTGGCATATCCTCTGAAGAGAAGGTAATTTTTTCTTTCGGGGGCGGAGCCTGGGAGGTCGAGGATACCCCCCTTCGGAACATGGTCTGGAGGCTCCCCATTTGGGTGGCCTCGATCCCTATCCCCCCATGGATTGACCCAATTCCTCCCCGGGTTCCTACATCCACCCGGTCCTCGCACCTATCCTCCGTCTCCCCCTGTTGCACTTCTACGATCCTTACTGGCGGATCCTGCCTCCTCAATCCTCTATCCACTCTCATCTCCAAGAACTCTGGGCAGGTGGCCGTTGCGTGACCATCCTCCTGATGGAAGTCACGGAAAGGCAACGCCACCCTGCCCCTTCTTCCTTCTCCATCCTCCCTTCTTACAGCTCCTCCTCTAGCTCCTCTCCTTCCTCCTCTGCCTCGACCGATCCCCATTGCCTCCTGCTGATGCTGAAAACGATCCCTCGCCCCCTGTCTCCATGCCGGCTGATCAAACCTCCTTGGCTCACGGAAGTTATCCCTTCCCTGGAAACCCCCTCCTAACTCCTAGGGGAGACCCTCCTAAGGCCTCCAACCTATCCGGTTGTTCGGCTCTCGGGCCGCCCGATGATGCTGTCCTTGCTTCCCCTGACCTCGGGGTTCCTCCCTTCTTCTCTCTTCTCTCTGCTCCCTCTGCTCCCTCTGCACCCTCTGCTTTCCCGCTCCTGGCTCCTTCACATCGTCCTCCGCCAACCTGGCCAACTTCCTCGCAAATGCCGGATTGGTCCTCTCAAAATCCGTCTCCTTTGCCGCCCTCTCCATGAGCTCCTCAAAAGAGAGGGGGCACCCTTTTCAACTCCATACTAAAGAAGCCTAGCCTCAGTCCCAGGATAAACGCAAGCATCAACGTATATCCAGGGACCTCCTGGACTAGGAGGATCTCCTCCTAAAATGGATCCACGTAGTGTCCCAACGTCTCATCCTGCTTCTACCTCACCGAAGACAGGCACTCTGCCTCCTTCTTACGCTTCTTTGATGTTGAAAACCTCAACAAGAAACCCCTCCGCAGATCCTCAAAACAGTAGATTGATCTCGCCGGCAACTGGTGGAACCAGTCCCGCGCCTTCTCCTTCAAGGTGATGGCGAACAGCCAACACTTGAAGGCATCTGTCATCTGCCTTATCGAAACCACATCTTCAAACCACTGTATGTGCTGCATCGGATCATCCTTCCCCAAGTAGTAGGACATGTCGGGCTCCCGGAACCCCTCCGGCACCGGAGCCGAGATAACGAGCTCACTGAACGGGCTCTCGCCACCTGCTTGCCGAGAGGGCACGTCTCGCGGCCTCGGCTGGCTGGACCGATCCGCGAGACCGTGCCCAGGGAAGAGCTCTCACACAGCTGCCTCCCTCTCGCCGTCTTCTGCCAGGATCTCCTTCCTGGGATGCTAGCCTGGGAAGAGTTCTCGCGCTGCCACGTCCCTCTTGCCAGCCTCCGCTGGGACCTCCTTCCCTGGGTGCTGTCTAGGGGCGTTCTCGCCTAAGAGCGGGACCACCTCTATTGGGACCTGAGGCGTCGCCCACTCTCTCCTTGCCGAGAAGGCCAAGCTTATGGTCTGCAGGACCTCACGCCTGAAGTCATCCAACATCTTCCTCATCGCCTCTTCTCCCCGGGAGGGGGAACCTCTGGAACCAGATCCTTCACCTTCACCTCCTGCCATAGGACCAAACTTAAACTTTTCTTGTATCAGCTACCTTCCACGCTCACCGCACTAGAACTGTTGAAGCCAAAATTTGACTTCGACAAATGTTCGCAAAATAGGGGCGTAGCCGACACCTACTTGGCCCAAGCTCCGACCTCCGACTGGTCGTGAAGGACTAGAAAACTGGCCCAAAGCCGCAGCAGGGAGGTCCCACCGCTTACTCGGAAGATCACTGAGAGCTTCCCCTCCAAAGCCAAAAGCTGGGCTTGGAGCTCCTCAGAAAGCACAAAAGATGATGACACAAATCCCCGGGAGTGAAAAAAAGTGTGCCTATGAAGAACCCCTATGGGCCAATTTATAGATTTCTGAAACTGAGCTTGACAATAACCAAACTGTACTGGTCTGAAATTACCAGGGTATCCCTGGCTGGGTCTGCCAACAGCCAAACTCCGCTATTCTGAGGAGCTATATGCAGACCACTAAGGGTAAAAGGGTAAAAAGCCCGGGGTAGAAGAGTAAAATCCTCTGTTGTCATGGAAATATGAAAACGGCCTCTTTTCTTCCTGGCGAGTGGAAGAGCACCTATTTGCGAGACGGACCCCTCTACCCATCTCGCCGGAATCCTTTGTCACGAGGTCATCTCGCCGCGGGAGGTCTTCTCGCGCCCCTAGGCGGGAAGTCTCGCTTATTGTAGGGACCGTTCAACTCACCACACGCGAGTGGACCCCCCATGGTCCCACTCGCCTATCTAACCTTCTCGCCTGCCCCGAGTATCCGCATCTGGAGGGTCTCTCGCGAGGCCGAGGTTGTACAGTAACAGTAGTCTTTTTGTTGCATGAGTACTTGATTCAATATAACACGCATTGATGCTAGTTTTGATCAAAATCTTTGACGTTATGGTATATTGATTGATGATTGTTGTTCTAAAATTTTGGGTCTAATTAAGAGGTAGTTCTTCCTCAATTTGGTATTACAATTGTTTGTTCTATGTGCTTTACTGTGGTAAGTTTCAAATTTTCATATAAAGTTTGTGTGTGGGTGTGTGTGAGCATATTATTGTAAAATTGATCTGGGTGTGTGAGAGTCCACCCTGAACATGGTAATATAAAATTGATCATATTTTTTTTTTCAATTTGTACATTAACTCTTTGTATGAACGTACTAACAAAATGATCAAAATATCTTCGTGCATATGATTAAATTGTCAAAACTGCATATGATATTAAAAACTAAAATAAAAAATTGGATCGTTAGTTATGCTAAGGTTAAATTATTGCCCGTTGTTTAGGATTACGTTTTTTCAGCTTACATTTCAGTCCTACTTTAAGTTAATCTCAGTTTTAAGTTATCTCGCGCTCCCTCGCCAAATGCCTCAGTTAATTTCAATTTAGATTTCAATTTTATTTTCAGTTAATTTCAATTTAGATTCCAATTTTATTTTCAGTTAATTCCAATTTGAATCCGAGTTTTCAATTTCAGTTTTCATTTTAGTTTTTTATTTCAGTTTATGATTTCATTTTGATTTTCAATTTCAGTTTTGATTTTTAATTTCAGATTTTCATTTTTTATTTATGTTTTGATCTTTGATTTGATTTTAGATTTCAGTTTTGATTTTTGATTTCATTTAAATATTCACTTTCAGTTTGGAGTTTTTAATCTCATTTTAGTTTTTGTTTTCATGTTATCCCACTGTACGAAATCACAAACATGTCATATAACACCAAGGAAACAAATAGACATTTCACGTTATTGGGCCTTAATTATTAGACTAGTTCTAATTAATAAGCATCTAATGAAAGAATGTGCCGATATCAAACGAATAAGCAATCAGACCTTAGTTCCTACAGGAAATGCAACTTGTCACAAATCCTTCTGTTAAAAAGACAATCCAAGGTTAGAACTCCGGTAAAACCAAAATCACACTAAAGGTTCACTTGATTGACTTACATAGAAAACTAAATTATAATTTGGTAGCTTCAGTTTCACTGATTGTGTAATCATTATATTTAAAGGTATTTATACAACATTTCTTCCAACATTTTTTCGCAGTTGCTGCCATTTCATGATTTCTTCCTGCAGCATTTTGTTCTGACCTTTTGCATGATGTTTACATAATGTACTCTGCTTGTATTTAAATTCAATTAACCGTCATCGGCACGTCGCAAAGGAATTTAAGTGAAAGAGAGGAAATCAAATGATTTTGTTTGAGATTTGGGCCTACAACTATTTGATTTGTTGAATTAATTTAATACTTTATATGTTTGAAATTAATTAAAAATCAAAACTGAAATTGAAAACAAAATGAAATCATAAACTGAAATCAAAAACTAGAATGAAAACTTAATTTAGTACTGTATATGACTTCCACTGCTCTGAATTGAGATGATAAAAAAGAAAAGACACGTGCCCGATTTATTTGATACAATATATCTAATGAAAAAATGATTTTATTTCAGGATATATCTAATTACTGAAATATGGACTATACGGTCATGATCGCAAGTCACAACAAGACTTTTGGGAGGTGGAATCTGCATTTTGGTTCTCGTGATGGTCATGGTCATGCTTCACAAGCATATGTGTACTCTTTATGAGAACATAGATCTTCTTGTTAAAATTTTGTAATAAATGGACAATTTTATTTTTTTATTGTAAAATGAAACAAGATTATTATGGAATGTATATCTTCATATTGATTGATTGATTCTCTTCATATATTTTAAATTAAGTCTAAATAATTTTCTTCACGGAATGACTTTTCTGTTTTCTTTGCTTAATCTGTGTTGCAGTATGCAGACCGGGCGGTCTGGCGGTATGACTGGCGGATTAGATACCGCACGGTCTGTCGGTTTCTCTCCATCGGTTCGGTAGCTGGACTATTGTTGTTTGGTGTCCAGGCGATCTAGCGGTTTGTCTCAGGTGTGTTTGAGACCGGGCGGTCTGGCGGTCTCCTATGGCGGCTTGTTCTCTCCTTCTGGTGGTTGCTGGGCGGTTAGCCTATTCGTCTAACCGTACGACAGGTTCGGCTTGTTTTCTTATTAAACCGCTTATACCTGTAATTATTTAGTCTCACATTGCTTATTTGTAATCTCTCTCATCTCCTCCATTCTATAAAAGAGAGATCATACCTTTGTAATAGACACTTTTTTGGATAATAAAATTTTTGTTATTCTAATTTCTGGTTTCTACTTGTATGTTCTTACATGGTATCAGAAGACTCGATCTTTTCCGCCTCATTCAGTGCCTTCTTCTGCCCATGCGGTTTGCCTTCTTCTTGTAGTCTGTTCGCGCGACCTCTTTTCCCTTCCTTGTCGTTGCCTTTTTGTGTGCGTGGCCTCTCTTCTCGCTCCGTCTTTCTATCTGCGACCTGTTTTCGCGGTTTCTCTGCCTCTTTTCTCCCCGTGAACTCCTTCCCGTTCGTGCGGTCTTCTCTATCTCTTGTTCGTGCGGCCTCCTTTTCTAGCCGCACGACTTCTTTTCCTCTGTTTTTTTTTCATTCTTTGTCACTTCCCTTTGTGTGCGCGACCTCTCTTCTCGCTCCATCTTTTTATCCGCGACCTGTTTTCGCGGTTTCTCTGCCTCTTTTCTCCCCACGAACTCCTTCCAGTTTGCGCGGTATTCTCTATCTCTTGTTCGCGCGGCCTCTCTTTTTGCCGCACAACTTTTTTCCCTCTGCTTTGTTCTGCTTCTTGGTCGTGGACTTCCTTGCCGCGGGTGTGTTGACACTGTGACTGCTGCAGAACCTCTTCTTGTGTCCATTGCGGCCTTCCCCGCCGCACGACCTACTTGCTGGTCGCACCATCTCTGCGGCTTGCTATTCACGCGGCCTGTTTCTACTCGCGCGACTTCTTGTCTCTTCCATGGCTCTTTCCGGGCATACTGTGGGTCGCTGTTGGCTAGAACATCCACATCTTCTCCCCTCTGGTAACTCTTCCGTCTCGGTGGTCACGCATCAGGTAGTGCCCACATGGTTTCTCAAGGTAAATGGTTAATCGACTATGGTGCGACTAATCATATGACAGACAATCCTCAGTGCTTTTCTGTCACAACCCGCATTTTCACCACAAATAATAACTTATCAGAGTAAGAGAAAATGCGCGTCATGATGTCACGTCAGTAGGGGATAACTGCGGACGCTCAGGCAGACACCTACTTAAACATGAAGAAAGATTCTATCAGTTATGTTAAGGAAAATCAACTATGTGCAATAGTTAGCCGTATCCCTCGACTTAGTGGCTCAGTTAGTCCACGAATCAAAATATAGTTATACGCTGCGGAAAAATACTTGTTTAGATTGACTCAAACATCCTCTGTGAGTATAAACGTCCTCAAGGATAACTCATGATATGCAAGACTCTAAATTTATAATAGTAGTAAGGATAGCTTATACGGTCGCCAAATATAACAAGTTAGAGTTTTTAAATTATGCAGTGTATGAAGTAATAGTAATAGATTTTATTCTTAAAAATACCTAACATGTATTCCTAACATAAATCATCCCAGAGAGCAAGCAATCCACATCCACATGTAGAAAAAAAAACTAAGCAGCTAGCAAGTATCAAAAGTAACAATATGGTGGACATCAACAAACTGACACGAACCCACCTACAGAAAAGTATGTCTGAACCAGTAGCTAAATAAATAACAAACTACCTCATTGAGACGAGGTAACAACAACGGCCAACACTGCCGCCCAGAAACTCCAAAACTTGCTCTGCTATCTGCTACTGCTCTGAACTTGAGGCATTCCAAAGACAGAATACCTCAGTAAGAAGGAACAAATGGTGGCAGAAATAAATAAGCCCAATTAAACAAAGGTCAAAGGGGTACCAACCCAAGACCAACAGTATTGAAATAAAGTACAAAAAAAGAACAAGTCATCATCATGAAAAAGGACTCTTACGTGATTCGTCACGTACAGCAACATTACACCAGACGCACGAGGCTATAAGGTGACAACATGAATAATTCGTAAGGAAGAAATACAAATCCTTTATTAGGAACCTGTGGTCGACTTTACCCAAAAATACGGGCGAAGTGGTCACTCGTGGACACACTACCCAAAAACACGGGCGAGGTGGTCACTCTTGGACACACCGCCCAAAATAAGAATATAAAATCCATCTAACTGCGAGGGAGTCTCATACTCTCCACCATACACCGCAGACATCCAAAAGCCGGGTAGACTTCCATAGGGCACTAATAAAGGAAACAACCACTACGGAGGTGGAATCATCCATTAACTCCCGCAATCAAGAAACCCAAAGAAAACATAACACAAATATCTCGGGATTTGGCTCGATAGATTCTACTTGACATTACCAGATTCAAGACGCGATTGATCAACCTCTAGGAGCAATTTACAATCCTAGATAAACTCTAACTCGTTTAATAAAGAAAGCTAAGACATTTATAGTCATCATTAAGACACATTAGGAACGATTAAACATAACCAGACACGATCGAGCTTACCATGACAAATCCTTACAACACCATGTGATCGTTGAAACGGTTAATTATAACAGTAATTTGGAAGAATAAGCGCAGAAAATTTAAAGACATGAAAATATAGCCGTTACCATCAAATCAGACAAGGACAAACGAGGGGAAACCACCACTTGCCTTGGTTTAACCGGAAAAGTCCACCGAATCACTCCATGTCGTAGATCGGGGCAAAAGGATTTCGGGAGGAGTTGAAATCTGAACAAGAACGGCTGAAAAGGAGGTTCGGGCCGAAAAACCCTAACGAGAAATCTCTAGAAACGGGGAAGATATTGATGGCGTAGCTCTCGGCGAGAGCTTTCCAGATCTATACTCGGTTGAAGATTTCGAGCACCGGAGCACCGTCGGCGGCCACCAGAAGAGGTACGAACGGACGACCTATTTCTCAGATGCCGCTCTGGTTCGAGAAGAAGAAGAAATTCTCGGTCGGTTTAATGATGATGATGAAGAAGAAAGTATTTAAACTCAAATAGCAGAAATAAACCGGGTTCAGCTAAAACTAGTTTTTCGAGACAGAAGGAACGGCCACTCGAGTACTAGAAAAGGACTACTCGAGTAGTAAGGTGACTACTCGAGTACTCGAAAGGAACTACTCGAGTAGTAAGGTAATTACTCGAGTACTCGAAAGGAACTACTCGAGTAGTAAGGTAACTACTCGAGTAATCGAAAAGAACTACTCGAGTAGTAAGATTACTACTCGAGTACAAGAGGAGACCTACTCGAGCACTTAATACAGATACTCGAGTACTCGAAAGGAACTACTCGAATAGTAAGGTAACTACCCGAGTAATCGAAAAGAACTACTCGAGTAGTAAGGTAACTACTCGAGTACTCGGAAGGGACTACTCGAGTACTCGAAAAGAACTACTCGAGTACAAGAATGGAACTACTCGAGTAGTAAGGTAACTACTCGAGTACTCGAAAAGAACTACTCGAGTAGTAAGGTAACTACTCGAGTACTCGAAAGGAACTACTCGAGTAGTAAGGTCACTACTCGAGTACTCGAAAATAACTACTCGAGTAGTAAGGCCCCTACTCGAGTACAAGAAAAGACCTACTCGAGTACTTAAGGCAGCTACTCGAGTACTCGGAAGGAACTACTCGAGTACTTGAAAGGAACTACTCAAGTAGTAAGGTCACTACTACTTGAAAGGAACTACTCAGAAGGAACTACTCGGGTACAACTGATTATTTGCATGAATAGTACACCTACACGAGACGCAGGAATTTCACTCGAGTCAAGCCTTGTAGGAAAAATAATTTCTTTGCAAATGTAACCTTTTGATCAAACTATACAAATGAATAGTAAAAGACATTTTTGAATAGTACTATAATATTAAAATAATCATTGTTATATATTTTTGAACAAGGATACTACGAGATCAAAACGGTGGCCTAAATGATCGCCAAATTAAACGAAACTCACGTCGTAGGCAAATACCGACGCTACGAACACAACGACGAAGTCAAAACCAAAATCCGTCAAGCCATTCCCGAGATATTAATCTTCAAAGTATACGGCGAACATAAACAATTCAAAACTTTAATCGCGCGCCGAGACTCCAAAAATGCTCGGATTGCGACAAAACTTGACGAGCAAGTCCAAAATTACTTAACTTAATTTCCAAAAGCAAAATTTTCCCATACAATAAGAATTCGGCCGACTCGATCGCACGGATGCGAATATGCCTTAACGGCATTGCGTCGTCAACTCGACGTTAAAAGTAACGCCACGACGTCATAAATATGACGTTGCCCATTCAAACAAAATCATCGAAAAATCGGGGGCGTTACAGTCACTCCCCCTAAAAAGAAGTTTCGTCCCAAAACTTAACACAACTCCAAAAACAAATCAAAACAATAAAATCAAACATGGCTGAAAACATAAAGACATACCCAAAATTACGAGAAGAGGTGCAGATGAGATTCCCTCATCGCCGATTACATTTCCCACGTCGCGCTCTCGACGTCTTGATTTCTCCAAAGAATCTTGACCATAGGGATGGTCTTTCTCCGCAACAGACGCTCTTGAGAATCCAGAATACGAATAGGTTCTTCCACATATGTAAGGTTGGGCTGAATCTGGGGTATCGAGTCGAGGACTTGACGATCATTACGAACACACTTATGCAACTGGCTCACATGGAACACATCATGGACACTAGGGAAGGTTGCAGGCAACTCCAGCCTATAAGCTGACACTCCGATGAGCTCAAGAATCTGGAAAGGTCCCACATACCGGGGGTCTAACTTGTGGTTCCTTCCAAACCTTTTAATGCCAGACATCGGAGAAACCTTCAGAAAAACCAAGTCTCCAACGACAAACTCCAGATCAACCCTTTGTTGATTTGCATACTTCTCATATCGCTCTTGTGCCACACGGAGCTTTTCTCGAATATGAGTCACGGCACAATTCATCTCCTCAAGGGCTTCCGGACCTAGCAACGGTTTCTCACCGACTTCAGCCCAAAACAAAGGAGTTCTACATCGCCTCCCATATAAGGCCTCAAACGGGGCCATCTGCAGACTCTCTTGATAACTATTATTGTAAGAAAACTCCATGAGTCTGAGACGCTCATCCAAGCACCACCACGATTCAAAATATAACACCTGATCACGTCCTCTATGATCTGATTTGCTCTTTCCATCTGACCATTCGTTTGCGGATGGTAGGCGGTGGAATACCTTAAATCGTTACCCAACCCCTCCTGTAAACTCTTCAAAAAGCGAGATGTAAATCTGGAGTCTCGATCTGATACAATGCTTACAGGCACTCCATGTAATCTTATAACCTCTTCAAGATATAGCTCGACTATCTTCTTCATCGAATACCCAATCTTAAATGGGACAAAGTGAGCACACTTTGTCAATCTATCAACTATCACCCAAATAGTGTCATGCCCACGGGGAGATTTTGGTAGTCCGGTGATAAAATCCATTGAAATACTCTCTCACTTCCAACTTGGAATATCAAGCGGTGTCAATTTACCACCAAGCCTTCTATGATCAGCCTTAACACGCTGACACGTATAACATTCTGATACAAACTTCGCGATATCATTCTTCATCCCTGACCACCAAATGATTTGCTTTAAATCCTTATACATCTTTGTGGAACTAGGGTGGTAGGCTACACTGGAACCATGAGCTTCAGCACAGACCTTAGCCCGAATATCGCCGAAGGTGGGGACACATAATCTACCCCGATACTTCAAGGTGTCCAACTCATCCACAGAGAAATCAGGTAACTCTCCCTTCACAGTTCTATTCCGGCGGTGTAACAAATCCGGATCATCTTTCTGATGTGCTCGAGTAAGGAAAATCCAAGAGGGTTCTTCTGCTTCTAGACTAGCAGACACAGTACTACTCCCAACCTCAATATCCATCAACAAAAATTCTTCTATCAAAGACTGTACCGACAGGTTAAAAATTTTAGCGATCTTTCTACTCAAAGCATCGGCTACTACATTGGCCTTTCCTGGATAATAAAGAATTTCCACTTTATAATCAGCCACATATTCTAACCACCGACGCTGGCGCACATTTAGTTCCTTCTGAGTGAAGACATACTTCAAACTCTTATGGTCCGTATAGATCTTGCACAACGCGCCATATAATAGGTGTCGCCACAGCTTCAGCGCATAAATTACGGCAGCAAACTCCAAATCGTACGTAGGATAGTTCCTCTCGTGAATCTTTAGTTGCCTCGATCCATACGCGATCACCTTACCATCTTGCATTAAAACATAACCAAGTTCGATATGTGACGCATCAACATATACAACATACTCAACTCCTTCGGCAGTTAAGGTTAGAATTGGAGCAGTACATAATCTCTTCTTCAACTCTTGGAAAGCCTTTTTACACTTATCACTCCAAATGAATGTAGTATTCTTCTGAGTAAGTCTAGTTAGAGGAGCAGACAACAACGAAAATCCTTCCACGAATCTTATATAATATCCAGCCAGGTCTAAGAAGCTCCTAATCTCCTTAGGTATAGAAGGTCTCTCCCATTCCATCACAACAAAAATCTTGGTCGGGTCTACAGAAATACCGTCCTTGCTTACAACATGACCCAGAAAGGACACCTGAGGTAGCCAGAACTCACATTTGCTCAACTTTGCATATAGCTTATGCTCCCTCAGGGTTGACAAGACCAAACGCAAATGCTGAGTATGCTCCTCAACATTGCTGAAATACACCAAGACATCATCTATAAACACAATAACGAACCGGTCTAAGAAATCCTTAAACAGCATATTCATCAAATCCATGAAAGCAGAGGGTGCATTGGTTAAACCGAAAGACATCACCAAAAACTCATAATGTCCATGCCGTGAACGAAAAGCGGTTCGAGGAATATCTGCCTCACGAATCCTCAACTGGTGGTAGCCTGAGCGAAGATCGATCTTTGAAAATACCGAGCTACCATGCAACTGATCAAACAAATCATCAATCCTTGGCAGGGGATATCTATTCTTAATGGTTACCTTGTTCAATTCCCTATAATCGATGCAAAGCCTCATCGATCCATCTTTCTTCTTGACGAACAAAACAGGATCACCCCATAGAGAAGAACTTGGTCTAATAAAACCACACCTCAGCAACTCATCGAGCTGAGTACGCAACTCATCCAACTCACGCGCAGCCATACGGACGATGCTTTGGCATTAGGACGAGTACCTGGCTCGAGGTCTATCACGAACTCTATCCCCTTTTCAGGAGGAAGTCCTGGAATACTATCAGGAAAGACATCTGGAAACTCTCGCACCACCGAGACATCCTCCAGATATGGTGTAACAAAAGATATTTCCAGGGCAGAAATAGAAACTAAAAACGCCTCGCAACCAGACTCTATAGTACGGCGAGTACACATCGTAGAAATGACAGGGGAAACTCTATCCTGAAATCCATAGACGCTCATAGGTTGTCCGTCATCCATCCTGAAATCCAGTCACTTAGCCTTGCACTGGATGACCGCATCATACTTGGACAGCCAGTCCATGCCCAAAATCACGTCGAAATCAGCTAGATCTAAAATCATCAGATCCGCAAATGCCAGAAAATTGCTAAGATAAATAGGGCATCTCAGAACTCCTTGATTAGATATCACCGAATCACCGGAGGGATGCTTGACATTGAAGGAGTCTCCTAATTGATCCACACCCAGACGATGCTTATCAACGAACCTCCGGGCCACGAAGGAATGGGTGGCACCCAAATCGAAAAGAACGCGCGCCCACCTATTCTGCACCTTAAACTCCCCTAAAATCGTAACATACATAGCTAAACGAATGATAACTAGGGCAACAATGATGAATAATAAGTATATTTTAAACTTGGGCTAACCTGATATCACTTCCATAGAGGTTTGGGCTTCCTCGTTAGTCATCACATTCAGCTTTCCTTTCCCTTTATCCAGGTTTGGTGGTGATGGCAGAGCTCGAAGTGGGGCAGGCTGCAGTGGGGGCTGACCCTGGGGGCACGAAGACTTCTGGTGTCCCTTCTGCCCGCACTGGAATCAAATCCTTTCCATCATCCAGCACCGACTCCCATCATGACCCTTCCTTGCACAGAATGGCACACTAGCTCCCCCTTGGGTGCACCTTGGATGGTGTGCACCTGCTGCTGCTTCGGGGTGGCAGTCCTCTTGAAACATCTTTCATAAGAGTGGCCGGGACGACCACAGAAACTACACACTTCCTTACTTTTCTTCTTCGAAGAAAGGCCAGATGCCCTGCAGCTGCCATCCTTAACGCCTTTCCTTTTCTCCTTCCTCACCGCAGCACCGCGGTTCTTAGCATTTTCAATTGCCTCCACTTTCAAAGCGACTTCCACTGCTTCAGCATAGCTTTCAGCTCGGTAAGCGCATGCCCACTGCTGGACATCGCTTCTTAGTCCTCCAAGGAAACGCTTCACTCTATCCTCCTCAGAAGCTACCAAATTAGGAGCAAACCTGCTCAGTTTGCTAAACTCAATCTCATACTCACTTATGGTGAGCTGTCTCTGCTTCAAATACAGGAAGTTATTCATCAGATGGTCCTGCTCGACCGAGGGTAGAAATGTTTTCAGCAGCATCTTCTTAAAAGATTCCCAAGAACATCCTGCCTTCAGACCCTCTCTTTCCCGAATCCACCAACTCTTTGCCAGGACTTTTAACCGATAGGCTGCAATCATTACCTTCTGAGCTTCTAGAATTTTGGAATACGAAAACATCTCCTTGATGGAGATGATCCAATCATCTATAATCAGAAAGTCGGCACTCCTATCGTAGGTGGGAGGTCCCAACCGCTGGAAGTGTGATATGAAATTCATTTCTGGTGTTATTGCCATCGGGGGCACCAGAGGAACAGGGGTATCAGGAACGGATTGGCCCAACGCAGGCTCTTGCACTAAAGGTTGCTACGCGGGAGCAGAAGACAACAAAGACTCAATTTGCTATTGCATCGCAACTAATTGCCTTGACAGAGCCTCGTTGCTCTGACGCAGGCTCTCGATAATTGCATCACTCTGTGCACCTGACGACTCACCCTCCGATTGGGGAGTTGACCTCGTCTAAGGACGCTTTGGCGGCATTCTAAAAAGCAAACGGACAAGTCATCAAAATCCTAGCTTACAACAAGGCAACACGACTAGTTCAGACCATACTTAAAAGACACTTGCTTATGCTGCAACTTGCTCTGGGATTTTATAATGATGTTATGTCCTACTTAGGATGATATCCTCTCATCCTTTTGACTCTTGTTCCTATGACATGAATGCATGGATTCTTTTTTTTCTTATTTAAAATTATGTGTGTACAAGTGTCATCATGTAAACCTTAACTTAGCACGCGTGCTTATGCGATGATATGCAATGTATGATGTGCTATGCATTCTAAAAAAATGCCCTAATGCATGATATGAGCGGCGTACACATGAAAGGTTATGCATCCCATACTACATAACATCGCATGCAATGAGAAAATAAAAACGTGCTAATGGGCACCCATGTGATGGTGGTTATGCATCCCATACTAAATAATCGTCACATGTTGCCTCCTATGGTGGATCCATATACAAACACATATTATGCATTCCATACTACATAATATGCCCCGTATACTTCTTGTCATGCTATGAGTGAAGTGACTATGCTTCGGCTAAGGCATACTGATGACACATCAGTGTGTGTATGAAATGTCACTAAACAATTAACACTAACAAGGGAAGGTTTCCCGACCAATTGTCAAGAAACCTTCCTCTGATACCAACTATCACAACCCGCATTTTCACCGCAAATAATAACTTATCAGAGTAATGGAAAATGCGGATCATGACGCCACGTCAGCAGAGGATAACTGCGGACGCTCAGACAGACACCTACTTAAACATGAAGAAAGATTCTATCAGTTATGTTAAGGAAAATCAGCTAAGTGCAATAGTTAGCCATATCCCTCGGCTTAGTGGCTCACTTAGTCCATGAATCAAATACAGTTATACGCTGCGGAAAAATACTTGTTTAAATTGACTCAAACATCCTACGTGAGTATAAACATCTCCAAGGACAACTCATGCTATGCAAGACTCTAAATTTATTATAGTAGTAAGGATAGCTTATACGGTCGCCAAATATAACAAGTTAAAGTTATTAAATTATGCAGTGCATGAAGTAATAGTAATAGATTTTATTCTTAAAAATACCTAACATACATTCCTAACATAAATCATCCCAGAGAGTAATCAATCCACATCCACATGTAGAAAAAAAACTAAGCAGCTAGCAAGTATCAAAAGTAACAATACGGTGGGCGTCAACAAACTGACACGAACCCACCTACAGAAAAGTATGTCTGAACCAGTAGCTAAATAAACAACAAACTACCTCGTTGAGACGAGGTAACAACCACGACCAACACTGCCGCCCAGAAACTCAAATACTAGCTCTGCTATCTACTACTGCTTTGAACCTGAGGCATTCCAAAGATAGAACACCTCAGCAAGAAGGAACAAATGGTGGCAGAAATAAATAAGCCCAATTAAATAAAGGTCAAAGGGGTACCAACCCAAGACCAACAGTACTGAAATAAAGTACAAAAAAAGAACAAGTCATCATCATGAAAAAGAACTCTTACGTGATTCATCACGTGCAGCAACAGTACACCAGACGCACGAGGCTATAAGGTGACAACATGAATAATTTGTAAGGAAGAAATACAAATCCTTTATTAGGCACCTGTGGTCGACTTTACCCAAAAATACGGGCGAAGTGGTCACTCGTGGACACACTACCCAAAAACATGGGCGACGTGGTCACTCTTGGACACACCACCCAAAACACGAATATAAAATCCGTCTAACTGCGAGGGAGTCTCATACTCTCCACCAAACACTGCAGACATCCAAAAGCAGGATAGACTTCCACATGGCACTAATAAAGGAAACAACCACTGCGGAGATGGAATCGTCCACTAACTCCCGCAATCAAGAAAACCAAAGAAAACATAACACAAATATCTTGGGATTTGGCTTGACAGATTCTACTTGACATTACCAGATTCAAAACGCGGTTGATCAACCTCTAGGAGCAATTTACAATCCTAGATAAACTCTAACGCGTTTAATAACGAAAGCTAAGGCATTTATAGTCATCATTAAGACACATTAGGAACGATTAAACATAACCAGAAAAGATTGAGCTTACCATGATAAATCCTTACAACACCATGTGATCGTTGAAACGGTTAATTATAACAGTAATTTGGAAGAATAAGCGCAGAAAATTTAAAGACATGAAATATAGCCGTTACCATCAAATCGGACAAGGAGAAATGAGGGGAAACCACCACTTGCCTTAGTTTAACCGGAAAAGTCCACCAAATCACTCCACGTCATAGATCGGGGCAAAAGGATGCGGGAGGAGTTGAAATCTGAACAAGAACGGCCGAAAAGGAGGTTAGGGCCGAAAAACCCTAACGAGAAATCTCTAGAAACGGGGAAGATATTACCACGATGGCGTAGCTCTTAGCGAGAGCTTTCCAGATCTATACTTAGTTGAAGATTTCGAGCACCGGAGCACCGTCGGCGGCCACCAGAAGAGGTACGGATGGACGACCTAATTCTCACACGCTGCTCTGGTTCGAGAAGAAGAAGAAATTCTCGGTCGGTTTAATGATGATGATGATGAAGAAAGTATTTAAACTCAAACAGTAGAAATAAACCGGGTTCAGTTAAAACCGGTTTTCCGAGACAGAAGGAACGGGCCACTCGAGTAGTAGAAAAGGACTACTCGAGTAGTAAGGTGACTACTCGAGTACTCGAAAGGAACTACTCGAGTAGTAAGGTAACTACTCGAGTACTCGAAAGGAACTACTCGAGTAGTAAGGTAACTACTCGAGTACTCGAAAAGAACTACTCGAGTGGTAAGATCACTACTCGAGTATAAGAAGAGACCTACTCGAGTACTTAATGCAGCTACTTGAGTACTCGAAAGGAACTACTCGAGTAGTAAGGTAACTACTCGAGTACTCGAAAAGAACTACTCGAGTAGTAAGGTAACTACTCGAGTACTCGGAAGGGACTACTAGAGTAGTAAGGTAACTACTCGAGTACTCGAAAAGAACTACTCGAGTAGTAAGGCCCCTACTCGAGTACAAGAAAGGAACTACTCGAGTAGTAAGGTAACTACTCGAGTACTCAAAAAGAACGACTCGAGTAGTAAGGTAACTACTCGAGTAGTAATGTAACTACTCGAGTACTCGAAAGGAACTACTCGAGTAGTAAGGTAACTACTCGAGTACTCGAAAAGAACTACTCGAGTAGTAAGGCCCCTACTCGAGTACAAGAAAAGACCTACTCGAGTACTTAAGGCAGCTACTCGAGTACTCGGAAGGAACTACTCGAGTAGTAAGGTAACTACTCGAGTACTCGAAAGGAACTACTCGAGTAGTAAGGTCACTACTATAGTACAACTGATTATTTGTATGAACAGTACACCTACACGAGATGCAGGAATTTTACTCGAGTCAAGCCTTGCAGGAAAAACAATTTCTTTGCAAATGTAACCTTTTGATCAAACTATACGAATGAATAGTAAAAGACATTTTTGAATAGTACTATAATATTAAAATACTCATAGTTATATATTTTTGAACAAGAAAACTACGAGATCAAAAAGGTGGCCCAAACGATCACCGAATTAAACGAAACTCACGTCGTAGGCGAATACTGACGCTACGAACACAAAGACGAAGTCAAAACCATAATCCGATGAGCCATTCCTGAGATATTAATCTTCAAAATATACGGCGAACATAAACAATCCAAAACTTCAATCGCGCGCCGAGACTCCAAAAATGTTCGGATTGCGACGAAAATTGACGAGCAAGTCCAAAATTACTTAACTTAAATTCCAAAGGCAAAATTTTCCCATACAACAAGAATTCGGCTGACTCGACCGCACGGACGCGAATATGCCTTAACGGAATTACGCCGTCAACTCGACGTTAAAAGTAACGCCACGACGTCATAAATATGACGTTGCCCATTCAAACAAAATCATCGAAAAATCGGGGCATTACATTTTCTCTACTAGAAACACATGATCGGTTGCCCCTGGTCCTCGTTGCATTCGACTCTCCCTCCCCGGTCCATGGGACAGGAGTTGTTCATGTCAATCCGTCTCTTCGCTTGTAGGACACTCTCTATGTGCCAAAGTTTCAGTGCAATTTATTATTGGTTACCTCTTTATGCAAGCAACTTCAGCGCTCCGTCACATTCACTACAAGTTTTTGTTCTTTTCAGGATCGAAGCTCCCAACGAATGATTGATATTGGGACTGAGAGCGGCAGCCTCTACTTCCTCGATAACGTTTCTGCTCTACCTGCCTTCTCCTCCTCCTCTACAGATCTTCTATAGTGGCATCTCTGCCTTGGTCATCCTCCTCCACGGATTCTTCATCAGCTTCTGCCCCACCTCTCTCCACACAGTTCTCCTCTCAACTACGACGCTTGTCAGCTTGACAAGCATCACCGTTCCTCCTTCCCGCCGAAGCAAGGTCATGACTCTACCCGTCCGTTTGATCTCATTCAATCCGATGTCTGGGGTCCTGCTCCTGCCCTCACCTTTGGTCGGGGTAGTTCTTATTTTGTTACCTTTATTGTTGACTTTTCTAGATGTACTTGGGTGTATCTCTTACGAGATAGCTCTTAATTATTCAATTGATGGACATTTTTTTATCACTTAATTCACAATCAGTTTGGTGTTTCAATTGAAATCCTTCGCTTTGATAATGCTAAGGAGTATATTAGTCAAGCCTTTTCATCTTTCTGTATGCAATATGGGATCATTCATCAAACTAGTTGTGTATACCTCCCAACAAAATGGAGTGGCGGAATGCAAAAACCGCCACCTCCTTGATGTCGCTCGCATTCTGATGATGCAGATGCATGTCCCTCGCTCATATTGGGGCTATGTAGTTCTCATTTATTGCTATCTCATCAATCACATTCCCTCCACAGTTTCATTTTTCATTCTCTATCCATAAAAGGATCATTTTCCTCTTCCTCTATGTATCTTTGGGTGCACAGCTTTTGGGCACGCTCCCTCCACCATCCATGACGAACTCTCCCCTCGCTCCACCAAATGTGTCTTTCTGGGGTACTCTACTACTCAGAAAGGCTATTGTTGTTTTGACCCCATTCTTCAAAAGCAGTTCATCTCCGCCGATGTTACCTTCTTCGAGAATGCTCCCTATTTCTCCGCCGACTCCTCTCTCTTCACCATCGAGAATGTTCTCACGTCTTCTGACTCTCCTACTGTTCCCACCAACCCATCGACTGCTACCGACATTTTTCCACCTCCACCATCTCCATCGTCTCCTCCTCTATCTTCACCTCCGCTATCTCCCTCTTCTCCATCGCTGTCACCCTCTACTCTTGGGCAAGCCCTCTCCGCCATGGATGCTCCAGATGATGAGGATCCTGCTGACCTGGATCTTCCTATTACCCTTCGTAAAGGGGTTCGGGTGTGTACCCAACACTCGCTTGGTGTTGTTGTTTCCTATTATCGTCTTACCCCATCTCCCAGGGCATTTGCACTAGCTATCTCTACAACTGCCACCCCCCGCTCCTACCAAGAGGCCCTTACTATTCCTCATAGCAACACTTCCATGGATGAGGAGATTGCTACTCTCACTGAATGGGATACGTGGACCTTTGTTCCTCCTCCTTTCGGCACATATGTTGTTGGCTATCGTTGGGTCTTTCTGGTGAAGTTCAGTCTGGACGATAGTGTGGATCGTTACAAGGCACATCTTGTTGCCAAAGGCTTTACCCAGACTTATGTGATGGAGACTACGGCGCGCAACACCTTGAAGACGGCGCACTGACAAATGACCGTGAAGAGCATCGCCATAATAGGCGTCCGGATCGCAAGCCGATTTATTAATAATTAATAATAATTGTTATCAAATTATTATTAATTATTAATCCATGCTTTGTGTGTTTTTTTTAATAATTGCACTTTTATTTCATGTAATATGTACATTATGGTTATGATATAAAATCATGATGTATGTGTGTGTTTTATTTTCATGTTTTCATGTTTGTGCTGCATGTAGCCAGTTGGAGTGTTGTTGTTGTTGTAGCCTATATATAGGCATGTCACCCCTCTATTTGGAGAAGATTGAATGAAAAGAAATTAGAAATTCCTTACCTCTTGAAGCTCCCTCCTTCCTCATCTCTTGGCCGATCTTTCTCTTGCTCCCCCTTCTCTCTCCTTGGCCGCCGGCCACCTCTCATCCCCTCTCTCAAATCTCGGCTTTTCCTCCTCCCTCCCTCTTTCTCCAACCCGGCCACCACTCCTCTCCTACCCGAGCCACCATCCACAACTCCCAAGGCCGCTACCTCTTCCTTTTCCCTCCAACAAGAACCGACTACCCTCCTCCTTCCTCCTACCCGAAACACCACCATCAGGGCCAACCCAAGCTGCCTCCGCCTCCACCAAGACAACCGCCACCTTATTTCTCTCTTGCCATACTTGAAGATATTTACTTCCATATTAAGAAGATTTCGACGGGACTCTCCATTTCCAGCGTAACGCAACGAAGGCGGATGAATTTCACTCCTACCGGCGTGATTCTGGTGGAGCCGTTGAAGAACGATCCTCGCCGAGTGAATTGGAATCACCCATTCCGGTTGGGTAACGAACCTTTCCACTTTCGTGTGTCTCTTTCCTTAAATAATCTTGTGGTGGAATTTCTGGCATTAAATTTTGAAATCATTTGAAATTTCGTGATTAGATTTAATTGTTTTGCGTTGTTTTCTTGATCGACTTAATTTCGTAAAGGGTTTGGCGAGCCCTCGTTGTCTTTTGTTGGGAGAGATCTACCTTTTCCAAATTCGTGATTATTTTCGGCAGATCTCTTTGGGTACAACCTTCGCTCGTCCGGATCCAATATTGGTCCTTTTTACCTCGATCGGATACTGGCCTATCGCCCTTATTTGATCTCGAAACGATTTGGCTACCCGTACGCTAGCGTGAAATTGAATGAATGTGATAGCATGGAGCGGCGTAGAACAATTGTGTGAGCGTAGAATTCATCATGAAGAGATAGTCGTGCGCGTCCGTAGTTATAATTCGGCTCTAACGCGTACGTCTACATCAATTTGGTATCAGAGGGAGGTTCTCGTCAATTTCCTAATTGACACTCCTCCCCCTCTTCAAATAAAAAACAAATAAATTTGAAATTTAATTGAAATTCAAAATTTAAATTTTGAATTTTGAAATTTGAAATTTCAAATTTCAAAATTCAAAATTTAAATTTCAAATTTCAAATATCAAAATTTCAAATTTCAAATTTCAAATTTCAAATTTCAAAATTCAAAATTTAAATTTCAAATTTCAAATTTCAAAATTTCAAATTTCAAATTTCAAAATTTAAATTTCAAATTTTGAATTTCAAAATTTAAATTTCAAATTTCAAATTTCAAATTTCTAAATTCCAAGTTTCAAATTTCAAAATTTCAAATTTCAAATTTCAAAATTCAAAATTTAAATTTCAAATTTCAAATTTCAAATTTCAAAATTTCAAATTTCCAATTTCAAGTTTCAAAGTTTAAAATTCAAATTTCAAATTTCTAATTTCAAAAAAATCCAAAATTATGGCCTATGACGTTCACGTTTCCCGGTTGGACTTTTGGTATGATAAAGCCATGACTAAGTTTCCCCCTAGGCAATGCCACACTTGTCCTACTTATGACGGTTTAGGGTGTCCTAAAATTTTTAGGGATTGGCTTAAGGGTATAGAACTTCATTTTAAGTGTTAATAGGCCAGACCCAGTTATTTTGGCTGAATGAAGAGCGTCGTGTTGATGGCTATCAGTATAATTGGCAGGCGATGCGTAGCCTCCTTTCGGATCAATTTGATCCCGCCTATCTCCGTACTACCAACACCAAGCCTGTGAGTGACTATAGTTATGGCATTAGTTCCATACCAAGCTGTATGACTGACTATAAACCAAATGCCCAGATCCAACAGCACAAAACTGAAAATTTGGCCCCCCTTCAACAAGGGAACAAGTCGATCTCTGATTATATGCAACTCTTTAAGGATTTGACAGTTAGGAGCGGTGTGAAAGAGTTGCCTGATTTAGTTATAAACTCCCCTGATGAGTCTAAGGTCGTGCCTAGGACAGTGCCCGTCACTGAGGACGAGGCTGAATACACTGGTGATTTGAGTGACGATGAGGATATTGGTTACCCTAGTGACCTGGATGAGGATTCCACCATTGAGGAATCATCCCTACTCCCCGTCGACGACATTCTGGAGCCTACGGTTACTCCTGCTGAGATTACACCTGAGTCAGTAGGCATTTTACCTGATGATGAGAGTTTACTTAGTAGTGACTTAGGATATGATCTGTTCGGACTCGAGCTGGATCCTCTTAGACCGAGATATATTGAGGATTGTTCTGATGATCCTGAAATATTGGACGTTCCGACTGATTGGGAAGACTTACCGTTGGTGAACGAGTTATGCTTGGATGATTTTAGTGCTATGAGCCCGAATGATATTTCTTTGATGCAAACACCTTTATCTGACGTTCCCGATTTAAAGCTTCTGTCGGGCTCAATTCTACCTTTGTCTGAGACCATAATTGATTCTAAATTAAATAACTTGGATAGTGTGTCAGAAGAAATTGTAAGCAAGGAAGTTCCATTATTGGACGACTTTTTGGATTGTACCCCGGGTTTGATTTTACCGACTCGTCCCCCTGACCTGTTGACTCGACGTACTGATCATTTAGGACATGAGTGTGGTACGATTTATTTCTGGAGTTCTACAGTGCCCTCTGAGTTCATTCTGCCAGTTCCCCCAGATGAGGTCCCATTAGTGCCTCCAGATCTCATATTATTGTTGCCGACCTATGACCCGACCACTGATTCTGAATTACATGATATATCTAATGAATTGGTAGACATGTCAGACGAATTTTCTGTAAGGGCGAATCCATTGTTTGAATTTTCATATGAATTTAATGGCTTTCAACCTGGTGATCTTTCTTGGACGTTAAACCCATGTTTCGACGTTGAGAAGGACTTAGCTCCTCCTTGGGACATGTCCCATTTGACGGCCTATTACCCTACGAGTCCATCGTTGGTCACACCCTCAGATGTTTTAGATTTTATTTCTGTGGCGACTATCTCCTTTATCCTAATTTTATCCTCCATGAATTTTAAAGAAACTCACTTATCGAATTATACATTTCGGATAGGGCCGCTTTTAGTGCCTCCTGATGAGATTCCCTCGGCACCACCAGATTTAGTTCCGTTGGAGCCGCCTTATGTCATTTCGTTATCACCGAATGCACTAAGTACGTTTGCGCATGATGATGCTCGCAATGAATTTCATTTACGCAAGCACTGTAGTGAAGCGCCAACCACGTTACAACAATCTATTCAAATTCTTGCTAGCTTACAAAAAAGAGCGTCTTACGGTATAATTTGCGATTTTGACTTGGTGCATCTCGTCCCTGAACGGTTGCCTTCGGGCACTATAGAAAGTGGGCGAGTTGGCGAGCTGGACCATTTGCGGAATTTAATGACATTAGGAGAACGCGCACTACTTTTGAGGTTTTTCACTGATTGGGGTGATACCCTTATTTTTAATGTTTCTGATTTAACGCTGCATATTTTCCACCACTTGAGTTATTTGCCTGTCTGTTTGGCTCCACTTTGTTCTCTTATGGGTTGGGTAGTGAGTTTGTGCCTGGATCGCTTTCTTTTTCTGTCTTCACTGGAGGTACGTTTGTAGTTGATGTTGAAATTTTTCTTCCTTTATTGCCTAATGCTTTTCCGAGGTTCCCCAGGACCATCTTTTTGCATTACAGGTTACTCCAGGTTGAAGTGCATTCCTCTACTTGTGGCGATGTTGGCCACTACCTGCGTCGTTGGCGGGATTGTCCAGTCTCTGATGTCCATTGGTCGTTTGGATCGGGGGTAGCTCGTTTGGTTGTAGCTGTCCCACGCTGGTGCAGTAATATCTACTCATCGGTGATGAGTATTTTCGAGCGGGGGAGGATTGATGGAGACTATGGCGCGCAACACCTTGAAGACGTCGCACTGACAAATGACCGTGAAGAGCATCGCCATAATAGGCGTCCGGATCGCAAGCCGATTTATTAATAATTAATAATAATTGTTATCAAATTATTATTAATTATTAATCCATGCTTTGTGTGTTTTTTTTAATAATTGCACTTTTATTTCATGTAATATGTAAATTATGGTTATGATATAAAATCATGATGTATGTGTGTGTTTTATTTTCATGTTTTCATGTTTGGGTTGCATGTAGCCAGTTGGAGTGTTGTTGTTGTTGTAGCCTATATATAGGCATGTCCCCCCTCTATTTGGAGAAGATTGAATGAAAAGAAATTTGAAATTCCTTGCCTCTTGAAGCTCCCTCCTTCCTCATCTCTTGGCCGATCTTTCTCTTACTCCCCCTTCTCTCTCCTTGGCCGCCGGCCACCTCTCATCCCCTCTCTCAAATCTCGGCTTTTCCTCCTCCCTCCCTCTTTCTCCAACCCGGCCACCACTCCTCTCCTACCCGAGCCACCATCCACAACTCCCAAGGCCGCCACCTCTTCCTTTTCCCTCCAACAAGAACCGACTACCCTCCTCCTTCCTCCTACCCGAAACACCACCATCAGGGCCAACCCAAGCTGCCTCCGCCTCCACCAAGACAACCGCCACCTTATTTCTCTCTTGCCATACTTGAAGATATTTACTTCCATATTAAGAAGATTTCGATGGGACTCTCCATTTCCAGCGTAACGCAACGAAGGCGGACGAATTTCACTCCTACCGGCGTGATTCCGGTGGAGCCGTTGAAGAACGATCCTCGCCGAGTGAATCAGAATCACCCATTCCGGTTGGGTAACGAACCTTTCCACTTTCGTGTGTCTCTTTCCTTAAATAATCTTGTGGTGGAATTTCTGGCATTAAATTTTGAAATCATTTGAAATTTCGTGATTAGCTTTAATTGTTTTGCGTTGTTTTCTTGATCGACTTAATTTCGTAAAGGGTTTGGCGAGCCCTCGTTGTCTTTTGTTGGGAGAGATCTACCTTTTCCAAATTCATGATTATTTTCGGCAGATCTCTTTGGGTACAACCTTCGCTCGTCCGGATCCAATATTGGTCCTTTTTACCTCGATCGGATGCCGGCCTATCGCCCTTATTTGATCTCGAAACGATTTGGCTACCCGTACGCTAGCGTGAAATTGAATGAATGTGATAGCATGGAGTGGCGTAGAACAATTGTGTGAGGGTAGAATTCATCATGAAGAGATAGTCGTGCGCGTCCGTAGTTATAATTCGGCTCTAACGCGTACGTCTACATCATTATGGTGTTGACTCTTTTGACACCTTCTCTCCAGTTACTCGTCTTAGTACCATCAGGGTCCTCCTCGCTGTGGCTGTAAAATAGGGATTGATCCATTTCTCAACTGGATGTCAAGAATACTGTTGGATCCCTAGTTGATTTGGGCTAGGCTCACTAACTTAGGATGTGACCCATCATGTATAGCCAGGGTCAATTTATGTCCTAGAGTCTAGGTTAGGTCCTTAGTCTCAACTCCAGATGGACCAGCTTTCAACAAGACCTACAGAGACTCCAGACTCACAAGTTTTCAAGACTAAGTAAAGTGAGTTCGACGTTCGTCGAACTCAGCTCGACGAAAAGAGTTTTGCGCTCGACGATCGTGAGACAATTCTTAGTGCTGAGCTCGACGATCTATGTTCTCTGTTCGACAAAATTTCAGTTTCTACATCAAGCCAAAGTCAGGAGGACTTCAAATTTTTCTAAGTCCAGCTCCATGCTTCGGACGACGAATTATATTCTGAGCTCGACGAACTTGGACCTCAAGTTCACAGCTTCTCAGGTCGACGAAGTCAGCTTCTCAGGTCGACGAATGTTATTCTCTACTCGACGATTTCTGGACTCAGAGAATCTGTGTTGACACTTAGGGTTTGTGTCAACACCAGACAGTTTGTGTGGACACCAGGATTGCAATCGACACTAGCTTATGTCGACACCAGGATTTCAGTCGACACCAGCTTATGTCGACACTAGAGGATTTGTGTCGACACCAAGATCAATCTGTCGACACCAATTTATGTCTACATAGTATTTCAGCAGATGCAGGATATTTTGTCTAAGTCCAGAACTTTTCTCAGCTCGATGATTTTGATTCTTAGCTCGACGAATGAAGACTGTCTATCAGATGAATGAAGATTGTCTGGTCGATGAACTCTATCAAGCTCAGCTCGACGAACTCAAGCTCAGCTCGACGAACTCAAGCTCAGCTCGACGAACACAAGTTCAGCTCGATGAATTGTGTACCTTGTTCGACGAATCCAGATTAGGTTTTCTTCAAGGTTCCCGTCCCGTTTCTTGGCGCTGATTCCTGAACATTTATTGCCAGATCTTCTCGGAATGTTAACGTTAGAACGTGCATTGACTATGGACGATTACATGCCTTTTTCCGTGGGATAGTTAGGAAAGTCATTGATTGGTGATTCTTTCCAAGGCCGACTGTAATTACTGCTCGACATTCAAAAGTTTGAATATTCCTCAGTCAGTGAGGAAGAGACACAACAGATACAGAAAAAAAATATCAGAGACACAGTAAGAGAACAGAATCAAGCAGAGTTCAAGAATCACAGTACAGAAAACAATCTGACAGACACTCTGAAGATTGCAGAAGAACAAAACATTCTCAAATCTAAAGTTCTTGACTGCAATCAGCCTTGAGCAGAGAACTTTTGAAGAAGAAGAATAACCAAATTTAATCAAGAGTCTTCTTCTTTCTATTCTCAGGACAACTTCAAAGGACAACAGAACTTTATCAGTCAAAAGAAGTTCCTGAAGCAGTTCTGGTCCAGGCATTGTAGGGCATTGAAGGCCTATCACCCTGAAGCAGTGCTCCAGCATTCCTGACCAGTTCAAGATCTCAAGGGGAGCAAGATCTGCTACATCAATCCACAAGTCTTCTCTCTGATTATTGATAGAGAAGACACTATCACCCTCTCTCTAATTCCTGTACAGGGTTTTAAATCCCTTCAAAATTATTCTGGTTGCAAGTCTCCTTCCAAAAGACTTGAGGATTTGGTTTTTGGGGACCTGATCAAAACCCATTGGTGCCCAGGACACCTGATCAACTCTTCCTATAGTGGATTCCTACCTAGGGTGGTAGAAGAGTGGATGTACCCAGATTGGTTGGGGAACCACTATAGCTCCTTGAGTCTTCTAGTTGCTTATTTTCTTTTGTTTTCTGGCTGTGGTCTGTGATTGCTTTGTGTTTAGTTAGTTGTTGTGTTTACTTTATGTTATTTGCTTCCCTGTTCACTTAGGTATACAACAACAGTTGTAAAAAGTTTTTAGTAAGCACCATACTCTATTCACCCCCCCCCCCTCTAGAGTATATCAGATCTAAACTCTACTTTCAATTGGTATCAAAGCGAGGTTAGTTAAAATACCAGACCTCAGGTTGGTTAAAATACCACACCTTAGTGGTTGCAAAGGCTAACACCTGAACCCAAAGATCCCTCTAGTTAGATTTGCATGTGTTAAGTTTATTACTAGATTTATTTCTACACAGAACATGGCCCAAAACAAAGATTATGCTAGCACCAGACCTCCAGTGTGCAATCTATCTAAGTTTGCACTTTGGAAGGCAAGGATTAGATTGTACATGAACTCTATTGATGAAGACATTTTCAATTCTGTTTTGACAGTGTGTCCAAGACCTCCAGAAAATACAAGTACAAGTGCTGTTCCACCTCCTTCAGGAACAGATGCAGAAATCAAGAAATGGAAAGTGGCAGATGCTAAGGTAATGAATATTTTAGCCCAGACTATGTCTGATGAAATATTCCAAAAAGTAGCTGACTGCAACTCAGCAAAGGACATCTGGGACAAGTTATCTGAGATAATCTCAAGATCTGCTGATGAGAGAAAAGATAGAAGATCTCACCTCATAACCCAATATGAGAACTTCAAGAAAGGAGAAGCTGAGTCAGTAGCAGATATGTATAATAGACTCAGTCTCATAGTCAATGAGCTGAAAACATTGGACAAAGAGATCTCATTGACTGAGCTCAATGATAAAATCCTAATGTGCTTCCCAAGCACATGGGACTCAAGGATCTGGCCAATCAAGGATGCCAGAAGCCTAAATGAGATCACAACTGAAGCTCTCTTGGGCAAACTCAAGTCTTATGAGCTGCTCATCAAGAATAGAGAAGAAGAGCAGAAGACTGCCTCACCAGCTATAAGAAAAGAAAAATCAATAGCTTTCAAAGCCAATGAAGATCAGCCTGAAGACAAAGTCACAGGCAATGAAGAGCTGCTAAGCCTTCTGGCCAAAAGATTTTACAAAATTGCCAGGAAAGATTTCAGGAAAAATTCTGCCAGTGAGCATGACAAGCCAAGGTATGACAAATCAAATAATAAAGAGATTATTTGTTTTGGATGCAGGAAAACAGGCCACATGGTGTCTGACTATCCAGAAAATCAGTATAAGGACAAAAAGGACAGGAAAGAAAGAAGAAAAGACAAAGACTTCAGGAAGAACAACAATGACAAACCCTCCTCCAACAAGAACAAACACACCAGGAAGGGGTTTGTAGCTGAAACTTGGAGTGAGACAGAAGAAGAATCTAAAGCTTCATCCAGCTCAAGTGATGATGAAGATGATGTTGAAGAAAAAGAATTCTGCATGATGGCTATCAATACCTCACAACAAAATTCTGATGCAGGAGAATCACAGTCAGAATCAGAGACTCAATCTGAAGAGGACCAGGTAATAAATTCTTTTGATTTTAATTCTGAGGACTTCAAGTGTGACTTTAAGCACTGTGTTTAGATTTACTAAAACCTGAGAAAGAAATCATTTCTCTCAGAAATCAGCTATCTGAACACAACACTTTAAAATCAGAAAACCTCAAACTCTCTAAGGAGTTGGAATTCTGTAGGGAGCAGATAGCCTCACTGAAAAGTGACCTATCAGAGGCCAAAAAGTTTGAAGAATCCCTTAATGGGAGAAGTATCAAACTAATGGACATCACAAGCACAGTGAACTCAAGATTCAATAGTACACTGGGCTTGGGTGCCTCATCTAGCCAACCTGTAGTATTAACAACCCCAATCAAGTTTATCTCTGATAAAGGTAAGAGAGTTGTAAAGGTAGCTAGGAAGAATTCTGATCTACCTAAGAAAACAAAAGTTCAACAGAAATCGTCGAACGGAGCTAGAAGATCGTCGAATGAAGATCAACGATCTCAGGCTAAATCATCGAACTCAGGTCGACGATCTCTAAACCCTGAACTCTGCCACAGTCGATCTTCGAACGGAGCTCGACGATCTGACCCAAGATCGTCGAACTCAGCTCAGAGATCGTCGAACAGAGCTCAGAGTTTTGAAAACTCTTTCAAAGGCAAATCAAAGTTCAATCCTAGAGGTTCTACATCTCTGGTTTAACCCCTATACTGAATGGATAATACCTCCTAGGAGATATCATCCTGAAGGCTATAAGAGTCAACTAGAGATGTCTTTTATTTCTGAATTCAAAGGTTATCAACCTAGACCCAAGGTAAACTGGGTAAAAAAATAAGTAAATTGCTTTATGTGCAGGTGAAGACCTATCCAACATCAAACCAACAATGGTATCTGGAGAGTGGATGCTCAAAGCACATGACAGGAAATAAGGACAATTTCACATACTTTAAAGCTAAGCTTGGACCCAAAGTAATATTTGGTGATTCAAACTTTGGACTAACAAAAGGATATGGTGCAGTCTAGATTGACACAGTCACATTCAAGAAAGTATCCTATGTGGAAGTACTGAAGCACAACTTAATCAGTATCAGTCAACTGCGTGATGAAGGCTATCAAGTGACTTTCAGCAAATCCTCATGCAAGATCAAATCAGAGGACAACACCACTGTGTTGACAGGTAAAAGGAAAGGTAACATCTATTTAGTAGACTTTCTTTTAACTAAAGTAGACATATGCTTGTTCAATTCTATTTGTAGACCTAATGAATTATGACATAAGAGATTAGGACATGTAAACCTTAGAAACATTGCTAGTCTATCCAAGGACAACCTTATTAGAGGACTACCTTCTGGCCCCTACAAGAAGGAAGGACTTTGCAAGGCTTGTCAATTAGGCAAGCAAACCAAAAATAGTTTCAAGTCACTTAATAAGAGTGATTCACCTAGGATTTTGTGTCTGTTACACATGGATCTCTTTGGACCCATTACAGTACAAAGCTTAGGAGGGAAATCTTATACCTTAGTAGTTGTAGATGACTTCTCTAGATTCACATGGGTGTTCTTTCTGAGGAAGAAGTCTGATAACTTTAAGTGTTTGACAGAGTTTCTCAAATGCATACAGATTGAGTTCAACACTCACATTGCCCTGATCAGAAGTGATCATGGGACAGAGTTTGATTCTCTTCTTATGCAAGAGTTCTGTCAAAGTGAAGGGATCATGCATACTTTCTCAGCTCCTAGAACTTCTCAACAAAATGGGGTAGCTGAAAGGAAAAATAGAACCCTTATTGAATCTGCTACTACATTGTTGTCAGATGCTCACCTTCCTCTATCCTTTTGGTCAGAGGCAGTGAACACCTCCAACTATGTGTTGAATAGAAGTTTAATACATAAACTAAAGGGCAAGACTCCCTATGAATTACTCAAAGGGAAGAAACCTAAATTAGATTATTTTTAAATCTTTGGTTGTATTTGTTACATTCACAATAATGACAAGAGATACATAACAAAATTCCAAGCTAAAGCTGATGAAGGAGTGTTTCTGGGATACTCCATGATCAGTAAAGCTTATAGGGTATATAATAAATCTACTCTTAAAATTGAAGAATCTGTTCATGTATCTTTTGATGAGACTAAGATGTCATACAAGGAGAAAGAAATTTCTACCATAAGCTCTTTGTAGGTTCCACCATCGTGTGAGCCTATGGATGGACTGAACCTTACCCAAGAGGTATCAAACCATCCCACTCCACAGGATGCTGAAGATAGTGATGAGGAAAGTCAAGAGGAAGTGGCTGAACTTCCCCCAACAGTTAGTATCATTCCCCAAGAGGAATTAAATACTGAAGCTGTTACTCAACCAACTCCACCAACTGATCTTGTCACACTTAGAGATCACCACAGATCTCAAGTGTTTGGAGACATCTCAGTAGGTGTACAGACAAGGCATCAACTCAACCAAGACTTGATGCATGCCTGTTTTCTCTCTCAAATTGAACCTCTCACCATACATGAGGCAAAGCAAGATCCCCACTGGATCATTACAATGCAAGAGGAACTCAATCAGTTTGAGAGATGTAGAGTTTGGGATTTGGTTCCTAGACCCCATAACTACCCAGTTATTGGAACCAAATGGGTCTACAGGAACAAGTTGGATGCTCAAGGCAACATAGTGAGGAACAAGGCTAGACTTGTTGCTCAAGGCTACAGACAAGAGGAAGGAATAGACTATGACCAAACCTTTGCCCCTGTTGCAAGGTTAGAAGCCATTAGGATATTCCTTGCCTATGCAGCTTACAAGAGATTCAAGGTCTACCAGATGGATGTCAAAAGTGCATTTCTGAATGGAATACTTCAAGAAGAGGTTTATGTAGAACAACCTCCAGGTTTTATCTCTCCAACTCAACCCTCTTTTGTTTTTGAATTGCATAAACCTCTCTATGGTTTAAAGCAAGCTCCAAGAGCTTGGTATGAGACCCTAGCAAGCTTTCTTTTAGAGCATGAATTTACAAGAGGAATCATAGATAAAACACTTTTCACTAGACATCATAAGGACCAAATATTATTAGTACAAATATATGTGGATGACATTATTTTTGGGTCTACTGATCCCAAATTGTGCAAGAGGTTTGCTGACCTCATGCATTTAAAATTTGAGATGAGTAGCATGGGTGAGCTTTCCTACTTCCTTGGTCTCCAAGTGAAGCAGCTCCTAGATGGTATCTTCCTCTCCCAAGCTAAGTATGCTAAAGAGCTTATCAAAAAGTTTAGGATGGGTGATGCTTCAGGGATGTAAACCCCTATGTCTACAAATGCTGTTGTGGATTCTGATGCAGTAGGGAAACCAGTGGATCAGAAAAATTATAGGGCAATTGTTGGATCCTTATTGTACCTAACAGCTAGCAGACCTGATATAATGTTTGTCACATGCCTTTGTGCTAGGTTCCAAGTGAAACCTAAAGAATCTCACCTTATTTTCCTAAAAAGAATTTTGAGATATATAAAGAGTTGCCCTAGTCTAGGACTCTGGTATCCTGCAGAGTCAGAGTTTGAGTTAACTGGATACTCAGATGCTGACTATGCTGGATGTAGAGTGGACAGGAAAAGTACCTCTGGAACATGCCAGTTCCTTGGTATGAGACTTGTCTCCTGGTTTTGTAAAAAGCAGACATCTGTATCTACATCAACTGCAGAAGCAGAATACATGGATGCTGGTAGTTGCTGTTCACAAATGCTATGGATACAAAACCAACTCTTAGATTATGGTGTCAACTTAAATAATTCAACTTTATTTTGTGATAATACTAGTGATATTGCTATAGCACAGAATCCAATTCACCATTGTAGGACTAAACATATTGAAATAAGACATCATTTCATTAGAGATAATGTGGACAAAAAGAAAATTAACTTGATCCATATTCCTACTGATCTACAAAGAGCAGACATTTTCACCAAGCCATTGGATGAGAAAACCCATCTGTTCTTTATAAATCAACTAGGAATGATTGATGGAGAAGAGTTAACCTAGTTTCTGTCTGTATTCGATGAATTTTCCAGAGTTCGTCGAATAAAGTTAGACGAATCAGGGGAAGTTTGAGAGATTCTCGTCGAACGGAGATCGATGAATTCTCTGTGTGAGGGAACAATTTTCGTCGACCAGAGATCGACGAACTTTGCTTCAGAAGACGCTTCGTCGAACGGAGTTCGACGAACTGTTTTCGATTCTTCTGGATGAGATCGACGAATTATCTGTCTATAATTTATTTCGTCGAGCTCAGTTCGAAGAATTTTTCTTTTTCGTGGACCGGAGTTTGTCGATTTATATTCTGAAAATCTTATATCTGGTTTTCTTCGACCTCCGTCCCACGCTTTCAGTTCCTTTGCTCTTGATCGCTGTTTCTCTCTGTATTTTTCTTGCAGGACATCAATGGCGATTCCCTCAGGTGCTTTGGTTGCAATGAAGTTTGACACTGGATTTGACATGGACTTTGAGTCGTTTCAACACTCTGACCCCATCTTCCTTTACATCTTGGAACTACTGGAAGAACTAAGTTTAAAAGATTTCATGACCAGGCGCATTAAACTTTATGGAACGGAAATACGAGAATGAGTATTTACATCTACAGTCTCTGAAGAAGATGTTTTGACCGGCAATATAGGGAACACTGCTGTTTCCCTCCCTCCCGCAGTTCTCACTGAAATATTTGGATTAGTGAACGGAGAAGACAATCTGGAAATGGATTCTGAGGAATTCAGTGATATGTTGAAACTAATGGGTTTCTCTGGGAACAACCCTAATAAGTAGTTGAAAAAGCAATTATCCGCCGCCTACCAATTTCTGGCAGATATTATGGGAAAGATTCTGATGGTCAAGCACTCTGCTCATGACTATATTACCCGTCACCAATTTCTGATAATGTCTGCAGTAGTGCATAAGCGACGGGTTGATTGGAGTAAGGTGTTCTTTGAATTGATCAAGAAGAAGAACAGCAAGAAGGAAGTTTGCTTTGGTAGAATATTGGGAATATTTCTCAAGGAGAAGGCTGCTGAATGTATGGTCTCCCCGACCATCTCCATAAACGCCAGCAAGCGCCTCACTTGCGCTCTGTTTGGCAGATGGGAGAGGACCATCTCCAAGCCCTTAAAGGCTTCTTCCTCTACCCTCCAAACTTCTGAGAGTACAAGGGCTATCAAGACCGCTCCCCACCCTGTTGAAGAGGTTCCTCCATCTCAGCCATCTCTTCCAGCACCTCTTCCTCCAAAGAAGCCTCCTCATGTACCTACCCCTCCTTCATCTCCACCACTTGACCTGACAAACATTCCATCTCCACCTCCATCTTCCCCTCTGCAAGTTAATCAACAACCCACTCCTCCAGATTCCCCTCATGAGACAATACTTCTTACACCTCCACAGTCTCCTCTTCCCCCACACTTATCCACCATTCCATCTTACATCATACCCTCAGACTCAATCATGCTAGATGCCCCCACTCCATCTGTTATTCCTCCTCCCATTCCATCCCCTTCCCCTTCCCTAATTGATCCCTCTACCCTCATTTCTTTGCTCACCCCTCTCATAAAATCTTTGATCCAGGAGGCAATTACACCTCTTGTGACCTCCATCAATTCTTTATCTGCCCAGATCTCTCTTCTATCTGCTGTCCCCTCTTCATCTAGGGGCTTGGCTCCAGGTATTCCTGAACCCAGGCAGGGGGAGATGCTCTGTGATGAAGTTGCAGCAGATACAGATACAGCAGCAACAGCAGCAGTCACAGTAGTAACCTCTCCAGCAGATTCAGATTCAGCTGAGGATATAATAATTTTGACAGACTTTGATGCTGAAATGTTTGAGTTAATTCAATTTATGGATACTGACATTGACTTGGATGCGTCAGTTGCTCAAATAACTCCTGTTGGTGATTTCTACTTAAATTCCACAGTGACTTTATCAGTTTTGTTGAGAAGTTTTGATACTGTATATATGCAATCTCTTCCAGCAGTTTTCTCTAAGCCATATTTGGATATGGTACCATATAGCTCTCCAGCCAGTCCAGCAGTTGCTAAGCAACTCTGTGATAATTTTGCTCTCTCAGCTTCAGCCTCCATCTCAGCTTCCAGCTCAGAGGTCATTCCAGAAAATACATCAGTGCTAGTTTCAGCACCAGATTTTATTATGGATGACTCTCCAATGCCTACTCTAGATGAGCTTATTCAGGCAGACATTGAAGAAGAGAATAAGGCAGTAGCTGATAGCTCTGTCTCCTTTGTTTCTGAATCTTGTACAGATAATTCTTCCCTTGTTGCTGATACCCCTATTCCTGAACCTTCTGCCTCTCCTCCAGCAAAGGCTGTTGTTTCTGATAAAGCTTTAAAAGCTTTGGATGCTCTTTATGAAATCCCTCAAGGTTCTGAGTCAGAAGAAGATGATGATGATTCTGATGAGGATGCAGCTAGTAAGAAAAAGAGATTGTTGGCAAAGAAGAGAAAGGCTGCTCCTCCTCCAGCTCCCAAGCCAAATCCCAATGCAGACACTCCCTATTATATTCTGCACAAGGTGACTCCATATAAGGGAATGCCAGCATGGATGTGGCTCTCCAAAAACCAGCAGAAAGATAGAAAGAGAAGCAGGAGATACTCCCCTCCTCCAGTACACAGATACAGGATGGATCCTCCTCCTCCAACAGCTGGTGCCAGTGGCTCTAGCTCCCAGAGATCTGCCCCAATGCAAACTTATCAGAGACAATCAGGGAGATCTTCTGGAAGCAGCCAGCAGAGGACATCCTCTTCAGGTAGTCAACAATATAAGCAGCAACAGCAACAACAAAGTCCTGAAGTACAAAAAGCTGAAAGCCCAAAGAAGCCAGACTCCCCTCCAATTCCTTTTGAAGATCCAGAGACTGCTAATACTGTAAGAATGGCTAGGTACCAAGAGCTGATTGGTCTATCTTTGATAAATAAAGCCAAAGCAGAAGGAAAAGATATCTCTGGTCTCTCAACAATGTCAAAATATAGAAAAGAAGAGCTGAAAAGGTTTGACAAAGGCAACAAACTGTTTAATGTTGATGACTATATGAAATTACATCCAGAAGCAGTTGTCGCCAGGGCTACATCATTGAAAATTATTGGGGCAGCTGATATGACCATGATAGTGGCTCAAGCTCAAGATCCTAATAGAGAAATCATTTTCAAGAAGCCAGGAGAAAAGAAAGCAGGAGACAAACCCCAGCAGAAGAAGCCAAAGAAGTAATTTTCTTGTTGGTTCATTTCTGTATGTTATTTGTTTTTTTAAACTATACTATCTGTTAAGCAAAGCTGTGTATATATATATATCTGTTGCATGTGTTATAATTCTCTGCCAGATATATCTCTTCTCTTGCTTAGTTTTTCTGTTTTGAGTCTCTGTTAGTGACCTCACCCAAATAGGGGGAGATTGTTGGATCCCTAGTTGATTTGGGCTAGGTTCACTGACTTAGGATGTGACCCATCATGTATAGCCAGGGTCAATTTGTGTCCTAGAGTCTAGGATAAGTCCTTAGGCTCAACTCCAGATGGACCAGCTTTCAACAAGACCCTCAGAGACTCCAGACTCACAAGTTTTCAAGACTAAGTAAAGTGAGTTCGACGTTCGTCGAACTCAGATCGACGAAAGGAGTTTTGCGCTCGACGATCGTGAGACAATTCTTAGTACTGAGCTCGACGATCTATGTTCTCTATTCGACAGAATTTTAGTTTCTACATCAATCCAAAGTCAGGAGGACTTCAAATTTTTCAATGTCGAGCTTCATGCTTCGGTCGACGAATTATATTCTGAGCTCGACAAACTTGGACCTCAAGTTCACAGCTTCTCAGGTTGACGAAGTCAGCTTCTCAGGCCGACGAATGTTATTCTCTACTCGACGATTTCTGGACTCAGAGAATCTGTGTTGACACTTAGGGTTTGTGTCGACACCAGACAGTTTGTGTCGACACCAGGATTTCAGTCGACACCAGCTTATGCCGACACCAGAGGATTTGTGTCGACACCAAGATCAATCTGTCGACACCAATTTATGTCGACATAGCATTTCAGCAGATGTAGGATATTTTGTCTAAGTCCAGAACTTTTCTCAGCTCGACGATTTTGATTCTGAGCTCGACGAATGAAGACTGTCTATCAGATGAATGAAGATTGTCTGGTCGACGAACTCTATCAAGCTCAGCTAGACGAACTCAAGCTCAGCTCGACGAACACAAGTTCAGCTCGACGAATTGTGTTCCTTGTTCGACGAATCCAAATTAGGTTTTCTTAAAGGTTACCGTCCCGTTTCTTGGCGCTGATTCCTGAACATTTATTGCCAAATCTTCTCGGAATGTTACCGTTAGAACGTGCATTGACTATGGACGATTACATGCCGTTTTTCCGTGGGACGGTTAGGAATGTCATAGATTGCTGATTCATTCCAAGGCCAACTGTAATTACTGCTCGACATTCAAAAGTTTGAATATTCCTCAGTCAGTGATGAAGAGACACAACAGATACACAAAATAAAATATCAGAGACATAGTAAGAGAACAGAATCAAGCAGAGTTCAAGAATCATAGTATAGAAAACAATCTGACAGACACTCTGAAGATTGCAGAAGAATAAAACATTCTCAAATCTAAAGTTCTTGACTGCAATCAGCCTTGACCAGAGAACTTTTGAAGAAGAAGAAGAACAACCAAATTCAATCAAGAGTATTCTTCTTTCTATTCTCAGGACAACTTCAAAGGACAACAGAACTTTATCAGTCAAAAGAAGTTCCTGAAGCAGTTCTGGTCCAGGCATTCTAGGTTATTGAAGGCCTATCACCCTGAAGCAGTGCTCCAGCATTCCTGACCAATTCAAGATCTCAGGGGGAGCAAGATCTGCTACATCAATCCACAAGTCTTGTCTTTGACTGTTGACAGAGAAGACACTATCACCCTCTCTCTAATTCCTGTACAGGGTTTTAAATCCCTTCAAAATTATTCTGGTTGCAAGTCTCCTTCCAAAAGACTTGAGGATTTGGTTTTTGGGGACTTGATCAAAACCCATTGTTGCCTAGGACACCTGATCAACTCTTCCTGCAGTGGATTCCTACCTAGGGTGGTAGAAGAGTGGATGTACCCAGATTGGTTGGGGAACCACTATAACTCCTTGTGTCTTCTGGTTGCTTATTTTCTTTTGTTTTCTGGTTGTGGTCTGTGATTGCTCTGTGTTTAGCTAGTTGTTGTGTTTACTTTATGTTATTTGCTTTCCTGTTCACTTAGGTATACAACAACAGTTGTAAAAAGTTTTTAGTAAGCACCATACTCTATTCACCCCCCCTCTAGAGTATATCAGATCTAACCTGCACTTTCAAATACTTTTCTATATGGGGATCTCTAGGAGGATGAAAATATGGTGCAACCTCCAGGGTATGTTGCTCAGCGGGTGACACAGGTATGCCGACTAAAGAAGCCTATTTATGGCCTAAAGCAAAGCCCTCGGGCTTGGTTTGACAAGTTTAGCGGGTTTGTGGCGACAGTAGGTTTTGTGAGAAGTTCTGCCGATCACTCTTTATTCGTTCGAAAAACCTTCCTGGGTCTAGTGGTTCTTGCGGTATATGTGGATGATATTCTTCTCACTGGAGATGATCAGACTGGGATAACTTTGACAAAGAAGCATCTTCGGCACCACCTGTTCACAAAGGATATGAGTTTTCCAAAATACTTTCTGGGGATAGAAATCTCTCGGAAGCCCAATTCCTTACTCCTCTCCCAACGCAAGTATGCTCTTGATTTGCTAAAAGAGGCAGGGTTGACTGGGGCTAAACCTGCATGATGCCCCATGGTGGCTGGAGAAGATAAAACTTGGATGGATGACTCTCCTCCTCTTTCAGATGTTACAATGTACAGACGTCTAGTTGGTAAGCTCATATAACTCACGGTGACCAGACCCGGCATCTCTTATGTGGTTGGAAAGATTAGCCAATTCATGCAAGCTCCTAGGGAGTGTCATCTACAGTCTGCCCAGAGAATATTAGAGTATGTTAAATCAGCGCATGTGAAAGGACTACTCTTTTAGAAGAATAGTCACTCGAGGGTTGAAGCGTACTCAAATTCGAGCTATGCTGATGACAAAGGAGACCGAAAGTCAACATCGGGCTTTTGCACAATTGTGGGGGGAAACCTTGAGAGCTGAAAGAGCAAGAAACGGTCTGTCGTCTACAGGTCCAGTGCAGAAGCAGAATATCGAAGTATGACGTCGAACACATGTGAGTTGAAGTGGTTACGGGCAGTCATGCTTGACTTAGGAGAGGTCTACAACTATCCTCTACCTATGTTATGTGATAACAAGGCCGCTATATACATCTACAAAAATCCGGTCTTTTATGAGAGAACAAAGCACATTGAAGTCGACTGCCACTTTATTCGGGAAGAGATTTTGAAGGAACAAATTTGTACTCCGTTCGTCACCTCCGATAAGGAGTTGGCCGATATTTTCACCAAGCTGGTGTCCGCCTCCTTTTTCCACATTTGTGACAAACTGGACATGATCGATATATATGCTCCAGCTTGAGGGGGAGTGTTGCAGCATGGAGACCGGGCGGTCTAGCGGTTTGGCTCTGGCAGATTGGATAATACACGGTCTGTCGGTTTCTCTCCATCGGTTTAGTAGCCGGACTGTTGCTATTTGGTGTCCGGGCGATCTGGCTGTTTGTCTCAGGCGTGATGGAGACCGGACGGTCTGGCGGTCACCTATGGCGCTTGTTCTCTCCTTCTGGTGGTTGTCGGGCGGTTAGCCTATTCGTCTAACCATGCGGCCTGTTTGGCTTGTTTTCTTGCTAAACTGCTTATATATGTAATTATTTAGTCTCACATTATTTATTTGTAATATCTCTCATCTCCTCCATTTATAAAAGAGAGATCATACCTTTGTAATAGACACCTTTTTTTGGATAATAAAATTTCTGTTATTCCAATTTCCGGTTTCTACTTGTCTGTTCTTACAATCTGTTCAGCTGTATTAGGATATAAATATTTATTTTTTTATATTAAATAATATTGGTGACGTTTTATTAATTAACATAGCCAAAACAACTCTAAAAGTTGCAACGTCTTTATAGATAAACGTGGCTAAAGCTTGCCACGTTTAACATTCCAAAATATGGCCAAAGACCGCCGCATTTATAACCGTAAACGTCGCTAATGTCATCGTTGTATTGGCGACACATATAGTAAAAATGGCGTCAATACTTTTGGCGACACTTGTATTCGCGACGCTTGTGCGACGTTTATAAAAGCGTCGCGAAAATAATAGCGTCGTTTGAAAAACGTTGCCAAAGACTTTTAAAAACGTGGTCGATGTCCATATTTGTTGTCGTGGCGGGTGCCGACCTCCCGCCGCACTCGTCCCCTAGAAAAAGGCCGGGGTGAGTGTCGGCCATCCGCCATACCTGACCGATAAAGGGGCCGGGGCGGGTGTCGGCCTCCCGCCACACCCGCCACCTAGAAAAAGGCCGGGACGGGTGTCGGCGACCCGCCACACTCACCCCTAGAGAAGGGGTCGGGGCGGGTGCCGGCATCCCGCCTCACCCGCCCCCTGAAACCAGACGGGGCGAGTTCCGGCCTCCCGCTGGACTCGCCCCCTAAAGAGGGGCCGGGGCGGGTGTCGGCCTCTTGCCACAACCGCCCCCTAGAATAAGGCCGGGGCGAGTGACAACCTCCCTCAACACACGCCCCCTAGAGAAGGGGCTGGGGAGGCCGCCGTCCTCCCGCCGCACCCGCCCCTTGAAACCGGCAGGGGCGAGTACCGGCCTCCCACCGGACCCACCCCCTAAAAAGGGGCCGTGGTGGGTACTAGCCTCCCGCCGCACCTGCCCCCTAGAATAAGGCCGGGGCGTGTGCCGGCCTCCCGCCGCACATGCCCCCTGAAGAGGGGTCGAGGCAGGTGTCGGCCTCTCGCGGCACCCGCCCCCTAGAACAAGGCCGGGGTGAGTGCCGACCTCTCGCCTAACTCGCCCCCTGGAAGAGGGGCAGGGGCGGGTGCCGGCCTCCCGCCGCACCCGCCCCCTAGAGCAAGGCCCGGGCGAGTGCCGGCCTGCTATTGAAATTTCCGAATCTTGGAGTCAGCAGGGGTTATCTCAACCAAAGATACTCACAACCAGAAACACATGCAGCACAAGAGTCTTTATTGATTACCAGCAATCGCCTTTACAAGGCGAGATATACATGACGAGACATGCTTCACCAAACAACCACCAAAGGGAAAGCAGAGACTACAAATACAAGACAAGACAAACAAGCCGCGTGGACTCAAACACCAAGCCGCCTGTCTACTGCTGTGGAGTCCGCACAGTCCACCAGGTCGCCAGATCGCAATCCAAGTTGCGCAGACTACCCCTTATTCCAAGGCTAGCTCTAGCTACCGATCCGCAAGCCGCCTAACCGCGAGATCGCCTAGGCGCCAGACCGCACAAGCTGAGATGCTGAATAGAACAGTCCGCTTGAAGCAGACGACCTATTGAACCCTGAACCAAGTTGCCAAAGAGATGACCGTCTAGTCGCTGTCCGCGACATGCTGTTTACCGCCTGTTGCTTAACCGCAGAGTACGCACTATCCTTAACCGCAATCAGAGCCAAGTCCTGGCTTTCCAGCGTTATCCACACAACTTGCACAACATAAACCGATCAAATCAATTAAACCACATGGACACCAAAAGTCAGTCTGCAACAACTGTTGCGGGCTCAAGTTACTGTTGACATACTTCGGTTCTCTACTTTTCCTGATGTGACATGGGTCCTATTTATAGGCACGATGATGAGTGTGTTCACCGCCCTTGCCGATAGGATTACCGCCACATCGCGCAGCAAGATGATTCCGCAGTCCGCCGCGACCTGTGCAGGATAGCCAGTCCGCCATAGATTCTCCAAGGGTTGGACACAACGTCAGTATGCCTTGTCGCCAATGGCCAAGACAAGACCGCCACAGCCGGACACCGCAGCAACATTGTCCGTCAACCTGCGGACACAGCTCCAGCCTGCTTATCCCGAGCCCACAGCCTCACCACAAGATAAATGCCGGACACAGCGGACACACCGCTCCAGTTCGCTCATCCCGAGCCCACGGCTTCGCCACCAAGGCAACTGCTGGACTCAGCGCACACAGCTCCAGTACGCTTACACAGCAGACACCTCTAGTCCGCATCTCCCGCAGACTGCCCCAGTCTGCATATCCTGAGTCCACCACACCAGCAAGTTAGCTGTCGGACTCAGCGGACCCAGCTCCAGCCCGCATGCCCTTGCAGACGTAATCTCCAGTCCGCATATCCCCAAGCTCGCAACCAAGGCACACAGCACTTCTGCCGAGCTTGGTGGACTGAGAAGTAGTCCGCGCTCCACTGCGCAATCTCCCCGCACTAAGCCAAACATGGACTTGGTTCAGAACCAACCAAGTCCACACCACTGGCCACAAGGGCGAGTCCGCACTTACTGGAGGACACTGGATCCAGTCTGCCTGCCCTAGCGAACTCCAGTGCCTATCCGCACTGACTGGCGGTCTCCGCGACCTCCACTTGCCGCTTCACTAGAGCAAGACCAAGGCTTCTGCCAAGCCGGTCTGCCGAGCTCCAGTTCTCCATTCTGCTTCTTGCCGGACTCTGCGGATAGAGTCGCTATCCGTCTGGTTACTTCCTGGGATCCAACTGCCTGCTGAGCACAAGACAGCCTGGCTAACCGCAGCTGCTGTCCACGTAGTCCGCGCGAACAGACCGCCCAGGCTGCTACAAAACAAACCGTCTGCAACATCCCTGCCGACCTAGCTGTCCGCCAACCCTATCTGCGTAGTCCGCCCGGATAAATTTTCCATGTGCTCCATTCACCCACTTTCACTTCACAATTTTCAACACACCCCCTTGAAGTGAAAAGTGGTGAATAACTCCAGCAAATCCCGTAACCTTGCACCTGGTCCCTCCGATAGCACCTATGAGGAGATGTCCAAGACATAGTCCCCGCCCTGCATATCATGGACCATGAGGGAGCCACCAACATCTCCCCAAAAGAGCCATGCTTCCCTCTACCTTCTTTTTCAGCTTCAACCTCCACTCGTGCATCACAGGAGTATCGCCACCAACCTTGGGCGCAAGGTCCCAAGCCTTGTCACCACTGAGAGTAGTCACCTCCTCAGCCTTGGCATCATCCACCTCCTTTACTCTAGTGGTGTCATCACAGCTAGAAGGTACCCGCTCGACCTGAGGGCTAGCAAGGAAATATGAGACCAAGCTCGCCGTGTTCCCTTCGCAATATCAAGCTGGTGGATTACTGATCCTCTTCGATCTTCGAAGAACATGATCATGAATAACCACCTCCACTACTTCTCCTGAACCAGCTCCATTCCTGGGCAAACCCGGAATAATGCTCCCCTTGCTTCCTGAACAAGACGCAACCTCACTGGAACCAGAAGCACCTGGAGCAATGTTCCCCTGGTACCTGAACCAGAAGTCTCCTATCTCGAACAAGAACTACTTGGAACATCGCTCCCCCTGCTTCTTGAACCAGAAGCCTCCATCTTCGAGCCAGAAGTACTTCGAGTATCGCTCCCCATGCTTCTCGACCCTGACACCTTTGCCCCAGAGCTAGAACATCCTTGAGCTCCTCGTGACACAGGCAGCTCCCTTGCTTCCTTAACAGTGGCATCCTTCAGCCCACCATCTGACCTGCTCATCTCTAGCTCCACACATGAGCTATCCCAATACGATGTTAGCTCATCGAAGACAACGTCTCTCGACACGATGACCATTTTCGTCACAGGATCCATACACCTCCATCTCCTCTTCTGCTCATCATACCCAACAAAGACTAGCTTCGTATTGAGAGCATCCAGAGTGTGTACGTAGCAGGTAGATCCAAACACCCGTAGGTGCTTCACATTGGGCTTCACCCCGAACATCAGCTCATAAGAAGTCTTCACATTGATCGAACTAAGAGGCATCCGATTGATGACATGTGCCGCACAAGCCATCCCTTCCGCCCAAAAAGCCTTAGGAATGCTTTTGCACTGAAGCCAACATTTGCAGGTCACCGTCAACAAATGGATCATCCGAACTGCAACATCGCCTTGCTGTGAAGTATGTCCACGAGAAAGATCCATTCGGATCCCATGCTTCCTGCAAAATTTCGAGAACTCGGTTGAGCCAAACTCACCACCGATGCTTGTCCTCAACTTCTTGATTCGCAGGCCAAACTGGCCTTCTACAAGCTTCTTGAACTCCACAAACAAGCGGAACATGTTCGACTTCTCCTTCATGAAGTATACCCAAGAAGACCTCGAATAGTCATCAACCAATATCAACATGAACCTGCTGCCTCCAAGACTGTCAGTGACGGTCGGTCCCACCAGAGCACAATGTATAACCTCCAAAGGTGTTTTACATCTGGACTGCGCCTTATCAACTGTAAAGCGATAAGCTTCACCATGCTGACATCCCGCGCAAGCTTGACCGTCACCGTAGGATGACCACCTAGGGAAGCCTCTTATGAGTCTTCTTCCTGCCATAGCTTTCAGCTTGTCCATCCCCACATGCCCAAGTCTTTCATGCCAGATAGCTGCCCTATCACTGGCCTTCATCCGATCAGCACCAGAACTTGTTGATGACCCAACCAAGTTCTTCTCCTTACTCCCTACATGAGCAACATTCGCCGAGAGCAAGACAACCTTGCACTCCTTCCTGAGATGATCACGCTGCTTGCATTTATAGCACCTTGGTGATTCCTTCCTCTTCCCATCACGCCTAAGAGAAACACTCATCTCTTGCTGATATGAAATAGAGGGACCATATTCTGTAGTAACCTTCACCTCCTTCCTGAATAACCCATGAAGGGAAGTCCAAACCTCCGCAGTTGACTGACATCCACTGATGTGCTCCAATAGATCCGATGAGATCACCTGCTTGAGAATAGACTCCGCTCTCGAATTTGCCTCCTTCCAAGCTCTCATCTCTTCAGCATTGCCAACAGTAGCCTCTTGTCTTCCTGCTCCGCATACCGCCTCCCAAAGGTCCTCGCCAAGAAGAAAGCTCTCCATACAAGACTTCCACCCATCAAAGTTCGTCTATGTAAGAAGTTCAATTCCAAGACTACTTGCATCTTCCACTGCCACGGTTCTACCACTAGTTCCCTCTTCACAAGAGTCAGCAACCACTTCAGTTGAACACTGCTTATCCACTCCAACCTCCCTCTGATACTATGTTGAAATTTCCGGATCTTGGAGTTAGCAGGGGTTATCTCAACCAAAGATAGTCACAGCCAGAAACACATGCATCACACGAGTCTTTATTGATTTCCAGCAATCTTCTTTACAAGGCGAGACATACATGGCGAGACATGCTTCACCAAACAACTACCAAAGGGAAAGCAGAGACTATGGATACAAGACAAGACAAATAAGCCACGTGGACTAAAACACCAAGCCGTCGGTCTACTGCTGTGGAGTCTGCATAAACCGCCAGGTTACCAGACCGCAACCCAAGTCGCGCGGACTACCCCTTATTCCAAGGCTAGCTCTAGCTGTCGTTCCGCAAGTCGCCAAACTGCGAGGTCGCCTAATCGCCAGACCGCACAAGCTGCGATGCCGAATAGAACAGTCCGCCTGAAGCAGGTGACTTATTGAACCCTGAACCAAGTTGCCAAAGAGAAGACCGTCTAGTAGCTGTCCGCGACCTGCTATTTACCGCTTGTTGCTTAACTGTAGAGTCCACATTGTACCTGACCGCAATCAAAGCCAAATCCTGGCTTTCCAGAGCTATCCACACAACCTAAACAACACAACCCGGTCAACTCAATCAAACCGCGTGGACACCAAAAGTCAGTCTGCAGCAACTATTGCGGGCTCAAGTTACTGTTCACCTACTTCGGTTCTCAACTTTTCCTGATGTGACATGAGTCCTATTTATAGGCACGATGATGAGTGTGGTCACTTCCCTAGCAGATAGGATTACCGCCACATCACGCAACAATACGACTCCGCAGTCCGTATATACATTCCAGTCCGCCGCGACCTGTGCAGGATAACCAGTCCACCATAGCTTCTCCAAGGATGGACACAACGCCAGTCCGCCTTGTCACCAAAGGCCAAGCCAAGACCGCAACAACCGGACTCCAAAACAACATTGTCCGCCAATCCACGGACATAGCTCCAGCTTGCTTATCTCGAGCCCACAACCTCGCCACAAGGAAAATGTCGGACTCAATGGACACACCGCTCCAGTCCGCTGATCCTAAGCCCACGGCTTCGCCACTAAGGCAACTGCCGAACTCAGCGGACACAGCTCCAATCCGCTTACACAACAGACACCTCCAGTCCGCATCTCCCGCAGACTGCTCCAGTCCGCATATCCTGAGTGCACCACACCAGCAAGTTAGCCGTCGGACTCAGTGGACCCAGCTCTAGCCCGCATACACTTGCAGACGCAATCTCCAGTCCGCATATCCCCAAGCTCGCAACCAAGGAACACATCACTTCTGCCGAGCTTGGCGGATTGAAAAGCAGTCCGCGCTCCACTGCGCGATCTCCCAAGACTGAGCAAAACATAGACTTGGTTCAGAACCAACCAAGTCCACACCACTGGCCATAAGGGCCAGTCCGCACTTACTGGCGGACACTGGATCCAGTCCGCCTGCCCCGACGAACTCCAATACCTGTTCGCACTGAATGGCGATCTCCGCGGCTTCCACTTGCCGCTTCACCAGAGCAAGACCAAGGCTTCTGCCAAGCCGGTCTGCCGAGCTCCAGTTCTCCATTCCGCTTCTTGCCGGACTCCGCGAAGAGAGTCGCTATCCTCCCGGTTAGTTCCTGGGATCCAACTGCCTACTGAGCACAAGCCGGCCTGGCTAACCGCCGCTGCTGTCCGTGTAGTCCGCGCGAACAGACCGCCCAGGCCACTACAGAACAAACCGTCTGCAACATCCATGCCGACCTAGCTGTCCGCCAACCCTGTCCGCATAGTCCGCCTGGATAGGTTTTCTAAGTGCTCCATTCACCCAATTTCACTTCACAATTTTCAACACCTCCCGCCGCATTCGCCCCCCGAAGAGGGGTCGGGGCGGGTGCCGACCTCCCGCCGCATCCTCCGCCTAGAACAAGGCCAGGACGAGTGCCAACCTCCCACACTCGCCCCCTAAAGAGGGGCCGGGGTGAGTGTCGGGCTCCCGCCGCACTCGCACCCTGAAGAGTACTCCAAGCACTAGCAAACTAGGTAAATTTGTCCTCCCCCTACTAGTATATCAAGCAGATCAACAATAAATTGGCTCGCAGGAGTGCAAAACCCTCGAAAAGCTTAAAAATGTATAACAAGTCTTACGCCTTGCTTGGGGGCCCCCATTCCGCGAATACGAGGTTGTACATTTATAATTATTATGATAATTAATACAGATCGTGACCCTGAGAGGATCTATCGCAACCAAAATCACACAATAGTTTTAAAAAAAAATGTTTGAGTTTGCTTATAGGAAAAAAGCGCGCACAACATCTAATAGTTTAAATGAATTATATCCTATTATGGTCTATATGCCCCGAGTTTTACTAACGATCCAAGCTAGCACGATAGCTTCAGAGTCTGTTTTTCTCTTATTGACAAGGTGTTGAACGAGCGGAGAAGTCGCCTAAGCGAATAATCGCTCAAAATCTGTATATGCTACAAGAATCACTTGGATGCGATCAAGAGAAAGCAGCATATTTCATCGATCGAGGATATCTCGTCGAACATGAAAGACGAGATGGACACAATCAAATTAAATTAATTAAATCTTAAAGATGACGAGCCGGATTTTTGAAAAGCCCTCGAAATATATAATTTTTATTTTTTACTTAGTGGATAGTGAGTCATTTGTAATTTTGTTGTATTTGTAATTTTGGATTTTTCAATCACAATTATTTTTTTCAATATATTTATAATGTTGCAAACTTCCGTTCAACATTAATAAAATTATTATTTTTTCTTTCAAAATATGAAAGTAATCGTATATTCGTATTGTACTATTGGTATAAATTATATAAGTTTTTTATTTATTTGGTTTTTTTTTAAAAAATTATTTAAAAAAAAAGGCCCGGCCGTAGGGGCCTTAGCAGGCCCCTCTCGAAACCAGAAACCCAGCTCGGCCCGGCCCGGCTGTAATTATGGCCCGGGCCCGAGCCCTAGCCCGGTTCGGGAAAGCCCTGGCCCGGGTGGCCCGGTTTAGGCCCAGGCTCGGGTGGCCCGGTTTAGGCCCAGGCTCGGGTGGCTTTATGAACACAGCTACTTTAAATTCTGTTCAAAGCTACTTCAGGTGGACATGTAAGGTTTTTGTTTGGATTGATTTAGATCCCCACGGGAAACAAAATGAAATGGTAGTAATTTTTTCCTTAAGTGGAACCAATTTTATACCAATTAGTTCGGTTCCATAATCGGGCAGTTCGGTTAATAATTTTATATATTTTTTTATTACATGATGTATAAGGCTTAGGCTCCGTTTGTGAGGACTTATTTTCACCGATCAAGCGATCACGATCGCATGAACCGTCCTTAATTAAGGCCAGATTCATGCACCGCTTGACCGGTGAAAACAAGTCCTCCCAAACGGGCCTTTAGTTTGATGCAATATTATTGCTCGGATGTGCTTGGACAAAAACGTGAACATCATAAAAAATATATTTGACATGTCAATGATTATGATTATTATTAAAAAAATAAAAATAGTTTTGAATATTAAAGTGGATAAAGTCATAACCACAGAGTTCAAGAATCTCATTGCTGAGAAATAATTTTTTGCTCCGGGTATGATGGTGAGGATGCCCCGCCATTTGCTCGTGCCGATATGGATCCCGCTTTTGATCGCCGCCGCTACATATTCGTGGACATTGATGGCCGTTGCCGCAACTGTCGTTGCCGCCGCCGCCGCAGTTACTTCACATCGTCGTCACCGCCGCCGCCGCCGCCGTTATTTCACATCATGATGATTATAATGTTATTTCACTTTGGGAATAATATTATAATCATAATAATTTTATTATAAACAATTTTGTCTTAAGATTTATAAATTTATAATTTATAAATTTATAAATCTTAGTTGGTGTTTTGGTTTTGTTAAGCTAGTGGCTAGAATTTATTTGGATTTTGGATGAAGGGTGGATGGAGAGGGTGTATTAATATATATGTGTGTATGTTGTGTTGGAGAGGGTATGTTGAAAGAAAAAAAAGGAAACCCTAATCTAATTTGGCGTGAAGCAGCCCGCTCGGCCAGCCGACCCGATCCCGCGCCCCTGGACAAGCCGCGATCTGCTGCTGCCTCCGCCCCCTCCTGGTGGCGTTTCCTGCTGCTCCGGCGACCTCCTCCCTCCTCCGGTGTGACTCTGAAGAAGGCGGCTCGGTTCTCTCCATCCGGTGTGATTCCGGTGGACCCGTGGAAGTGTGACTCTTCCATATCTATCCTTCCCCTCCTCTTCCATTTCAGATTTGGGTAACGAGTTCCTCTTCTCTAACTTGTGTTGTGATTCGTCTAGTTTGTGAGTATTGTGGAAACTTAGATATCATGTTCTATCCTAAAATTTGATCCACTTTGCATTAATAAAATCTGAAAATCTTATCGTGTTTTATCCCATTTTTTTTGCGAAGGTTTTGCAAGGGTAGGTCCCTTTGGACATTTGCAAACCGGGGTTTGTGTAGCCTTTGTTTTCGAATGAATCAAGAGGATTTGGTATATCCTAGTTCAGTTTTGTTTTGAGGGTTGTATTTGGACTATTTTCCGAATCGAAGCTTTAGTCCGGATCACTCTCCATGTGGATGGAAATTGTTGTGATGCGATGCTAGATGTATGGTTAGGTTATGATATTAGTGTATGTTTATGTTCGTGCAGGTTTGGATGGGAGTTTTTCCCCTTATGAGATCGCGATATTTTTAATGAAACTCTGCCGAAATTTTGAGTTTTGCGCGCACACCACGTGTTTGCTTAAATTCCCCTTAGGAGTCCTTTTTCTTTTCGTGTCTTAGTTACTGTTAGGGATTGGCCTACATCAATTTGGTATTAAAGCGAGGTTTGTCAATTTCTCAACTTGGCAACGATCCGCTCTTTCCACGCTACCCCTCACTTGCACTTAGGCACGTTTCGTTGGTTTTAAATTTTTTATTTTTAGTTATATATATAAAAAACATGTTTTACGTTTCTACTTAGTTTGAGTTTTCTGTTGGTCCGTTATGGCGCACAGTCGGAGTCCCCTTCCCTCACTTTCCTCGGTTGGTGCACTTCGCAAGGAGTTGAACCACCAACGTGATGACATAAAGGGTTTGATAGCGCAACTTAGAGGTCAGCTACTGACGCCTCGTCTTGAGCCCCCCAGGCAACAGCTTAGGACCCTTGTTCCTAATTCGATGGTTAGTCAAGCGATTATGACACCACCACCGTGCACCTCTAGGCCTGTTAGAATTCCTGCTCCGACCTATGATGGGTTAGGTGAACCGCGAGTGTTTTTATGTTGGGTGAAGGATATGGAGAGTTATTTTGAGCAATATCGTCTTGTGGACCCCCACAGGATTCCCGTTACGAGACTTCAATTATTTGGTCGAGCTCATACTTTCTGGCTCAATGTGGAGAGACGCTTTGGGGCGCCCCTCGACGACTTACGTATAGGTTGGCAGATTATGAAGAATTATTTAATGGATGAGTATTACCCTCCTTACTGCCGCTCTCAGTCTTCCGATTATCTGAGTGAATCGCCGCCTAAGGTTTTGCTTACATCGAACCAGTACGTTCCCCCGTACTCCCGTACAAGGACGTCTCATGTTCTTATTCCTTCCTGCCAGGGCACTAGACCTATTTCTGACCATAGGAGTGGCTATAAGCCTCACGCTATATCCTTGCTCCGTCAAGATCTGACTATTTCGAGCAATTGTACACCTACCGTTAGTGAGAAGGAAAAGGTTGGGTCCTCTGTCCCGCCCCCTGTCGTTGTCTCTACTAAGGATGCTATAAAACCACGGGTTAAGCCTAGGCATATAGTTAAGAGTTGCAAGGAGAACGCTACATGTTATGCTTGTGGAGCGATTGGCCACTATGCTGTGGAGTGCCCCACAAAGCCTAGGGCTTTGGCTCTTTTAGCTTCGACGTCTGAGCCATCCACTGAGGGTGATGCCGATTGTTCTGAAGACTGCAGTGACGACGAGGAGTTTGGATATCCTAGTGACCTGGATGATGATGTCTCCTCTGAGGTATCCCTCCCTGGGATTAACCCACCTCCCCTCGACCATATTTCAGACCCGTCTCCTATGATAGTTGAGGAACCGTACGATGGCCCAGAGTTAGCTGAAGTACCTACTGAGTTGGAGGAGTTACCTTGCGAGGGAGCTGTACTTTTGGATCGATTAGCGGACGTGTTAGGACACAAATTGATTTTACCTAGTCCGATCCACTTGGTTAAACCGTCGTTATCAGCACCTCCGTTTGATATGACTAGTGGGCTATGTATTAGTGAGTATCCGCCAGCGGGCATGTTTTCATTTGCGACTGCGTATGATTTCCCGGCAACTGTGCCTATTGATTTGGTGTCCTCACGACATTGTTACCTGCCAAATCAAATTGCACATATCTTTCGTCCATCCTGGTACGAACTGCATGTACACATATCGTTGCCTTATGCCTGTGTCTATGAGTTGCATCACTTTCACGTATGTTCACCATCGAGAGCTTCTGACTGCAGAATTGTTGATTCTAATTTAGTCTGGTTAGCTCCCGAGTGGATACCTTCGGGTTCCGTAACAAAATTATTACGTTGGAGCGTCGATCCTTTCATGATCTTCAACAATTTTGGATTTAACACAATTTTTTTAGATTTTTGTTATGCAATCGGTGTTTCGCCGCGTTTCAATTTTTTGGATTTAATTTTGCATATCTGGTTTCCACCTGAGTGGTTTTCTCTGACGTTTCTCTCTTCCACTTCAGATTCTCTTGGGTTGAGAGGTGAGTTTCTTTTCGTGTCGCGCTTCCATTTGGGTTTCCTGGTTATCGCATTGGATGGTAAGATCTGCACTGCTTTTCTTTATGCTGACACATCTACGAGGTTTCCTGTTGTTTTTGCTCATGACAGGTTCTGTTCTATTGCGGATGCCTGCACTGCTTGTCCTGCCCCGTGGATGTCCTCTCTTGCTATGCTACCAGTGGATGCTGCTGTCTCCTGCCCTTCTCTCCATGGCCACTCATCAGGGATGAGTGATTCTGAGCGGGGGATGATTGATGGTGAGGATGCCCCGCCATTTGCTCGTGCCGACATGGATCCCGCTTTTGATCGCCGCCGCTACATATTCGTGGACATTGATGGCCGTTGCCGCAACTGTCGTTGTCGCCGCCGCCGACGCCGTTACTTCACATCGTCGTCACCGTCGCCGCCGCCGCCGACGCCGTTACTTCACATCGTCGTCACCGCCGCCGCCGCCGCCGTTATTTCACATCATGATGATTATAATGTTATTTCACTTTGGGAATAATATTATAATCATAATAATTTTATTATAAACAATTTTGTCTTAAGATTTATAAATTTATAATTTATAAATTTATAAATCTTAGTTGGTGTTTTGGTTTTGTTAAGCTAGTGGCTAGGATTTATTTGGATTTTGGATGAAGGGTGGATGAAGAGGGTGTATTAAAATATATATGTGTATGTTGTGTTGGAGAGGGTATGTTGAAAGAAAAAAAAGGAAACCCTAATCTAATTTGGCGTGAAGCAGCCCGCTCGGCCAGCCGACCCGATCCCGCGCCCCTGGACAAGCCGCGATCTGCTGCTGCCTCTGCCCCCTCCTGGTGGCGTTTCCTGCTGCTCCGGCGACCTCTTCCCTCCTCCGGTGTGACTCCGAAGAAGGCGGCTCGGTTCTCTCCATCCGGTGTGATTCCGGTGGACCCGTGGAAGTGTGACTCTTCCATAGCTATCCTTCCCCTCCTCTTCCATTTCAGATTTGGGTAACGAGTTCCTCTTCTCTAACTTGTGTTGTGATTCGTCTAGTTTGTGAGTATTGTGGAAACTTAGATATCATGTTTTATCCTAAAATTTGATCCACTTTGCATTAATAAAATCTGAAAATCTTATTGTGTTTTATCCAATTTTTTTTGCGAAGGTTTTGCAAGGGTAGGTCCCTTTGGACATTTGCAAACCGGGGTTTGTGTAGCCTTTGGTTTCGAATGGATCAACAGGATTTGGTATATCCTAGTTTGGTTTTGTTTTGAAGGTTGTATTTGGACTATTTTCCGAATCGAAGCTTTAGTCCGGATCACTCTCCATGTGGATGGAAATTGTTGTGATGCGATGCTAGATATATGGTTAGGTTATGATATTAGTGTATGTTTATGTTCGTGCAGGTTTGAATGAGAGTTTTTCCCCTTGTGAGATCGCGATATTTTTAATGAAACTCTGCCGAAATTTTGAGTTTTGCGCGCACACCACGTGTTTGCTTAAATTCCCCTTAGGAGTCCTTTTTCTTTTTGTGTCTTAGTTACTGTTAGGGAGTGGCCTACATCAGGGTAGCATTCCCAGAAGAAGGATTGGAAGTTGTGATCTCGTCAATGGATTAATCCTGCTCGCCGTCCGATCTAGCGTGTACTTGTCAATTTTTTTCTTTTTCTTTTCTTCATTTATTGCTGGTGGCCAGATCTAAAATCAAGCGGTCATCCCAACTCGTGCTCCTTCCACTGAGAATGTTACCCGGACCCAAAATTATCCGTTGCCCAGAGAAGCCTAATGCTCTGTTTGGCACAACGGTGACGGTCATGAACATGAGGGTTTAATTGTCATTCATTAACGCCCAGCTAATGAACTTCATTCACTTTCATGTTCAAATAGATGATGTTTGTCGGACGATCCTTAACGAATGACCGCTTAACTCATGCGTTTATGACCACCACCATGCCAAACTGAGTCCAAGTATAATTGAAAAAGTAATAAAAATTTACATTATAAATTTAAAGGCATATATGTTGAAATGAGATCAATGATACGAAAATAAATAAATATAAGTACTTACATAATCTATGTTTCTAAATCTTGTGACTCCTAATTGAAATATCTTTCACAAATAATATGTTTGTACTGCAGATCTTAATTTGCTACATGTTGCGGCTAACTCGAGTCTCTTGGTAGGCCGGTGTAGATTGGATCGTCTTAGCTCTAGAGCGGTCGAGTGCACAAATAGTCTGTAGATCGAAATGAACATGAATACTGGCAAGATAATTTTTTTAATGTGAAAACCCCTGGAAAGAGGCGGAAAATCACGCGATCGGAGCTGTGCCGACCAAAATTACACTATCTTCTTGTGTTGTTACAGAGCTTTTCTGATGGAGAAGGTGTTGTCCCGCCAGACCTTGTTGATTCCCGCCGCAACCACAAACATCGCTACGGCCATCGTGCATTGCCACGTGCGGCCGCATAGCTCTGGGATGGTCATTACGTGTGTTATTTTAGTTTAATTAATCTCGATAGTTTTAGTTTAAGCCAAATGCTTAGTTGAATGTTTTTGTTTAAGTTTAATCCTGGTAAGTCAATGTTTTATTTTTAATATTTTCTTATATTGTAAAATATTATATATATGATATTTGGGAGAAAAAAAAACCCTTGAGTTTTCTTTGGGGTTCGGCCCTTTCCTCCCGCCTGTGTCGAGACATTTGCGAAGCAGCCCGCCGTTGGGGCGTTAGCCATCTCCCGCTTGTCCGGAGACGACTACAACGCCATATCAGCTTCTTCTCGGTGTGACTTTAGTGGAGCTCGTGCCTCCTCTTACGTCAAGTGTGATTCGGGTGGAGCCCGTGGAAGAGAGACTCCCACAAAAATAATCTTGAGTGCTTGGGTAACGATTTCTCTATTCCATCTTGTGTGTTCATCTTTCTCTACGTGATTTTTGGTGGAAGAGGTCGGACATCGCATTCGAAACTTTGTTGCAATCTTTGGGATTTCATCGAAATCATTTGCGTGATTTTAACCAAGTCTTTTGTGATTTTAAAAGGATTGGGTAAATCCCGAGTTTGCTTCTTGTTGGAAGTAAAACCGACCTCCTTTTGAATCGTCTTTCTCTCTTGGTAAATATTGTGCTTGTTTTACGATTAAAGTCATATTGGAGTGGTTACTCTTACTTGTGCGCGTGTTGTCAGTCGAAAAGGGGCTGAGAGAATCGTCGCAAAAATCATCACAATCACCTCGGCTTGTAGGTCTACATCAATTTGGTATCAGAGCTACATTGACCAATTTCTTAACTGGACCCTGATCCGCATTCTCATTATGCTAGGTCTCACGTGTGCTCAAATTTTATTTAATGTACACAATTTTATTTCACCCATAGTATTCCTAGTAGATTTGATCAAGAGTATCACACCACTTACTCTTTAAGTATGGCCAGCGATTGCCAACCTAATCCCAATCCCTCTTTGGTGGATGTTCTTCGCCATGAAATGAACCAACAAATGGAGGAACTATGGGGAACATTGATTCAACTTTATGCCAACCGAACCCCCTTAAAACCTAGAAGTCATAAGCAACCTAGCCGTCACCACCACCACGAGGAGAACGACCTCAATGAAATGTCCCCACTTGCTTGTCCACAACACCATCACCCCGAATGAGACATCGACCTTACCCTCACTATTAAGATCAATTCCCACACCTATGACGGCTCAAGATAACCCCAAATTTTTCTGAATTGGTGTAATAACCCCATCCGTTTACATATTATATACTAGAAGGTTCGGCCGGGGCCCCACAACATATACCACAAAATAGGCGGTGAAGTCACTGAATGATATCAGAGTTGCGCATCCTAACTCATTGCATTCTAGCGGAAGCCTATAACACTACACTGAACTCTACACCTGAATGCCCACCATATAAAAGCTCCACATTTATCACAACCGTCAGTCAAGCGACCTGACGATCCGTGCACTCAGGGCACATTCTTGGTGTACCGGCGAACCAGGATCCCACCACAGTTGCTCAAGTCGCCTTGCCATCACCGAGTACGACGTACTCGCGGCTACATAAAAGGAGAGGGTCGGTTTCACCTTACCTGTTTCCATTCAATGAGCTCATCAACTCACACATAGCCATCATATCCTCGCAGGACTGGCTTTCCAATCATCGGTTACCCAGGAGCCACGCCTCGCGTTAGCGACAGAATTCAATTTCCATCCCTAGGCTTAACCGAGCATTCACAACATTCACTTGAGGGTATTTTATTGGGCTGCCAAGCCAGTACTTCATGCTACTCCCCTTCACAGGCACAACCCATCAAGCATTCCAAGCAGCATGGGCATTTTCCTGGCTCACCACTCCAGTACTTCCCGCTACTCCCCTTCACAGGCACAACCCATGAACATCAAGCATTACAAAGGGGTATTTCCTGGACTTCCAATCCAGTACTTCCTGCTACTACCCTTCACAGGTAGAACCCAACAACACAAATATCATACAGGTATTTTCCTATACTACCACTCTAGTACTTCCTGCTACTCCCCTTCGCAGGTACTGCCCATCGACTCCTAAACTATATGTTTACCACGGAGTCTTCTCCGGTGCGTATATGCAACATCACCAATCCAGACCAACCTGTCCAGATGAGCTTCACACAACATACCTATTCCGTACTCCATTTCTGGATCTATATGCCAAGTGAGAGGGGATTCCAAGAATCAACCCAAATGACTCCCATAACAAGCCACCCTCTGGTGGGGGAATCAAATGCACATGCCAAAAAGGAAGCCTTCACATGACTAGGAAGAAAGATCGTTACCCTTGAAAACCGCTTCGGCACCATGAGCTCCTCGCTGTCTGGAAAGAACCACAACGGCTTTTCCTCCACAACGCTGGCCTCAGATCTCTCGTCGGAACTCCACAGCACCACCGGTGGCCGGCTTTCCTTCCTCCTCCTCCTCCTCCTCCTTCCTCTCTCTTTCTCTAAGATTTTAGAAAGAAGAAGGCAAGTCTAAAATGAGTTGTTCCAACTCATTTCCTGGCCTTAAGGACACAGGGAGGAAGCTCAGCCATTGGATCCCAGCTGAAGGAACGGACGACCATGATTTTTCCACAAAATCTCATTTTTGCCTGACACGGCCTATGACACGCCCGTGTCCCAGTCCGTGTGCCTCAAGCGGTCGGTACGCCCGTGTCATGGGCCGTGTCACCTGACACGCCTTCAGACACGCCCGTGTCTGTGGCCGAGTACTTCAGGATGCACAAAATCGAGATCAACCCGATTAGGACACGGCCAGTGACACGCCCGTGTCATAGGACGTGTATGCACTGGGCTCATCCCGCAAAGGACACGGCCTGTGACATGCCCATATCCCAGGCTGTGTGCCCATACACGGCAGTTGACACGCCCCCGCTCAACTTTGTCGAGCTGACTTCGTCAACCAGAGGAGGACACGGCCTCTGACACGCCCGTGTCAGAGGGCATGTGCCCTCAATTTTTCGTTGAACGAATTTTCATCGACCTCTCACCGGCTGCTCACCTGAGCAGGACACGCCCTGGGACATGCCCGTGTCCCAGGCCGTGTCACCCATTTTTCCCCATTCTGTGATTTGGGGTGTTACAACTGGATCATGGATATGGAGTGTTATTTTGAGTGACATCACATACTGGACCCGCAGAAGGTTTAAGTGGCCAGGATGAAGCTCACGGGGCGAGCCAAAGTTTTTTGGCTAAATTAGGAGCGACAATTAGGAGTTGAGAATGGTGTTCCCCCGGTCAGTTGGCAAGTTATGAAGAATCTCTTAAGGGACCAATACGTTCCCGCTTATCATCGTACCCAAATGTTTGATAAACTAGCAACTCTTTGTCAAGGTGATAGGTCCGTAGCCATTATATAAGAGATTTAAAGAATAAAATGGTATGATGTGAGGGTCAAGAGATGCTGAAAGTTACTCTCTAGATTTCGTAAGGGTCTTAGTTCTGACATCCAACATAAGCTACTTGCAATAGTCACAATGATTTGAACACCACCTTTAACACTGTACATGACATCAAAAAACATCTATCCTTTAAGTCTAAAGCTAAACACAATTCACATAAAGGAAAAAGCACCTTTGGTCCCTCAACCTCTACCTGAAAGGACAAAGGAAAGTTTAAGACTATAGATTCCACTAATATCGTTAACATGGCTAGTAATTCTAAGAATCCCCAAGATGAACGCATTCCCGTGGGCATGATTATCAAAACTAATGCCACTTGCTACGCTTGCGGGTTAGCTGACCATTATGTCATTCATTGCCCAACAAAGACCAAGGCTTTGTCCTTGGTTGAGCAAACTAGTGAAGCACCCGAGTTTGGTTATGAGGCCACAAATGAGTCGGAATCAGAAGGAGTTCCTAATGATTTAGAGGACGATCTCAACCTTATGGTGATGCATTATGTAACATCCCATTTCCAAATAGACCTCTAAGAGTGGTTTTGGTCATGACTAGGTCAGGACAAAATTCTAGGAAGCCTAAGGGACCAAGTGCACAAGGGTCAAGTTGAAAATCACCCTGGTCTGCATATAACTCATCCTCAAAATTTAGACCTAAGGTTTGACATTAGGGAGCCAACTTGACCCCATGACCCAACCATGACACCATAAACCACCTTGGGTAGTCTATAGGGCCACTAAGGACCCACTGTGGGCAGTCAAAGTGGTTAAGTTGACCTAAGTCAACCCTAACCCCAAATGGGTCAAATTAGCCTACTTAGGGTCAGTTGACCTTCCCCTAGCCAAGTGGACCCAAACCATGCCCTCCTAACCCTAAAGTGAGGTCAATGGGTCACCAAGGACCCATTGGGGTCAACCCAAGAGTATATGTTGGCCAAAGTCAACTTTAGCCCTAATTTGGTCAAAGTACCCTTCCTAAGGGTAGGTGACCTCTAAAGTGCCAAGACAACCCTACCCAACCCTTCCTAGATCTTAGGCGAGGTCAATGGGTCACCAAGGACCCATTGGGGTGAATCAAAGAAGCTAAGTTGACCCAAGTCAACCATTGCTTTAAAAAAGGGTCAAAGTGCCATAACTAAGGGTCAAGTGACCCCCAAGATGCCCAAGCAACCCTAATCAAGTCTTCCTAGACCTTAAGGGAGTCCAATGTGTCACCAAGGACCCATTGGGGTCAACCCAAATGGTCATGTTGACCATGGTCAACTCTATTCTAGTGTTAGGTCAAATTAACCTAAATGGGCTAACCCAAGCTCAAACACATTTCCCCCAATTGGGCTAACTTCATTCCTATTATTAATATGAGTTAGTGGGATGCCAATAGGCTGGAGGAGACAAAAAAATTCGGCCATGGTGAGTAGGAGAGAGAAAGCTCCATTTTTCCCTTTAATGGAGGAGAGAGAAAGTGAGAAAAGGAGGCCATTCATGGCCAATGGAGACCAAAGGCCTCTCCAATTGATTCCAAAGGCTGAATGCATTCCCCCAAATTAGTTTTGAGGGTTTGAATAGCCATGGCCATCCACCCAAGGTAGCTGAAATTAATTTCTCCCATAAGGAAGAGAGAGAAATAGGGGAGAGAAAGCCATTAATGGCCATAGGAGATCAAGAGCCCATCCCCTCACCTCCAATTGCTGGATTCATCTTCCCTGGATAATTAAGAGGAGACTAACAGCCATAATCAACCCTTAATGGCAGAGTTCAGTGAACCAAAGGTGGCCGAATTTTTCACTTTCATGGCCAATAATGGCCATTGGTGCTACACCCTTCCTCTCCCCCATTTAGCTCTTTTAAAAGCATCCCTGGACTCAGAGGAAGAGTTTCCACAATCCCACTGAAGGAGTCGAGCCATTTGGTAGTGCTGTTGCGGAACACCCGAATCTCCAAAATCCGGTCATGGCGCACCACTACCAAACCCGTCGGCAAGCACGGTTGAAGGTCCTCCTCTACTCCTTCTTCAATGGATAGATCTTAGGAATCTTTTAGGATGAAAACCGGGCTCGAATGAGCCAGATCATGTGATGATTTTTCCATGGTTTTTCTGGAAAAAAAATGGAGTGTGGGGTTTGCCAGAAACCACCCCTTCGGCGGCTGTGCCGCCGCCCGACAATAGCCCCCACCTCAACGAAGGTGGTGGCGGTGGTGGCCGGCCATGGAGGTGGCCGTGTGGCCAGGAAATGCTCTTGGAATAGCCTCCAGGTTCGACCAATCATGGCCCTTGGCTGGAGGAAGAAGATGACCAGGAGCCACTGAATATGCTTTAAGATTCGTGCTGATCTGGATTTATTTAATTCATGTTTTATCAATTTCTAACTGTTTACTGGGCTATTATAAATTAAATATTAAAAATACTTAGTCCCCCTACAGGACTAATGACCAACACAAAAATTGTAGCCCTGGAAGTCTATTTTAATTTAAAATTGGTTTGAACAAATTTGGTTAAGTGGTTTGACCACAACACCCGTTTTGGTGAGTACTATACCTAATCTAGACCAGTGACTATTTTGAGTGCCCCCATGAATCCATCCATCCAAATGACTTGAAATTTTTGATGAGGGTCATTCATATCCATGCCTAGAACATATCAAAAATTGGGATTTTTGGAAAATATTTTCCTAATGTTTTTGTAGAAATGTAATAAATAATGTAGGAATTATTTAAAAGGTCTAATTACCTCAAAACCCTCCCAAAGTTTGGTGAGTGGTCATTGGGGTCTTCATAAGGCTCTGTTTAAAATGTCATCTCATTTGGAGATGGTTTGAGTTGAAATCATGCAACCCTAGCCTTGCCATAATAAGGCTATTTAGGTCAAATAGTGCACTTTGGGTTTTGAGTGACCAAATCACCTCAACAGAGGTTGAAATTGGGACCACTGACTTGACATGACTTTTATCATCCACCCAAGGAAGATGGGGTGGATTGGGTTGAGTTTGCCCTAGGACCCAAGACCAAACCCTAAGGATGGTCTTTGGTGCCTTGTGAAGGGCAAGGGGTCAAAAGAACTTATATGGACTTGATACTTGGTAGAGTGAGAAGTAAAGTAGCTAAAACGCCCTGGTAAAATTCTTAAGGGATTTGGGAATGGGTAGTCCCCTCTAAATCCTAACCCTAGTTTAGGGCACAAAATTTGTAGAGATAGAATAGGTTACTAAAATTCATTGAACAGTGATGAAACTTGGGTAGAGTAGTCGTAGGGTCAGTAGGAGCCTCTAACAATTATTGTAGGTATTTCGAAGACATTAACTTATACTTGCAGTTAAAATCTTTAAGTATCCCCTAAGGATGATTGTGATGAAATCATGGTTAAACTAGCTTAAAATATTATGAAACTTGGTCTGTGAGGATATATGATCATTCTATAGCCATGGTAAATTTTGGATAATATTTAAAGACACTTCTCTATTTAATTTCATTTATTGTATTTATATTAAATTAATTAATTAGGGGCTTAAATTTTGCTGAAGAGTTGAGAAACTTTGGATTTTATGTTCAATATTTATATTGTGTTTATCATAAATTTTGTGGAGCAGTTACTTGTCTGCTGTTGGTACATCATGTTCAAACTTGGGGTTTTGGAATACTAGAATAATTAAATAAATTACCAGATAAATTAGAAAAATTATGAAATTCTGGATTTAGACTAAAAAGGTCATTTCAGCCATCTATTAATTATTATAGGATTACTGGATGAATATCTTAGGTACCTCTCATTTTACACGTCATATATCTTATGTTGGTCTGCATTTAGTAAAACTGTAGAATTTAATTTGGAATATGAATTTTGGCACATGAGTTGGGGTTAGATGTTTGCTGGTTGGATAATTAAAAATGAGTTGACCATTGGAAGATAGGATGAGTAGGGTGTTGGTTTGGCTAGTGTTAGGTGGTGCTCGGGATTGATGAAAGATTGTCTTTCTCGTGGGGAGGAAGTGTCAAATACTCTAGGGTTAGATCCAGTACAGCAAGTAAGGGTTTGGGAAATCTGATAACAACCAATAATAGTAAGTGCCTTGCGAAAGGGAGCTTTGGGCGTAATCCCATCGTAGTTCCTAGTGCCTTCAAGAGCCCTTCACGGGGAATACCTTGAGCAGTCCTGGGCTAACTTAAACAGTAAGAATAAAACATTTCAAGAGCAACTAGTATAACTAGGGTTACACATTCACACACCCTAGTAGCTCGGGAGGTAGATTAGGTTGTTTTTATTGCCATCCGGACGGTTCATTCGGAAGGTATATGCACGGACGGATAGTCTGGGGAGCTAGTGGCTCAAAAGGTTTTGGATACAAAATAAGGTGGTGGGTCTTTGGTATCGGACGGTCGTTCACAACGACGTCGATACGTTGACTCGGCAGTGTGGGATACTTAGCCAAAGAAAGTCTGGTGGATATGGCCAGCATTAGTACGCGGATACTCTAGGTTATGTTCTTCTAGGGGCGTACGGGAGGGCTAGGCCTGGTAGTGTGGATACCCGCCTAGGAGTGGGGGGTCCCAACCCACTGTCTCCATTTGCCACTACGGAGGTTCCTGGGAGTGAAGCTAGCTGCCCAAATTGGAGGAACTAAAGGTCTATGCGCATGAGTCCTGTGCGTGGGTTGCATTTGCATGAATCATGACATATCATATCACTACACTCATACTTGCATACGACCGACACCCCAACGTATAAATTGGTATGAGACTTTTTATACGATGGGAGCCTTACTGAAGACCCCTTAATTTATATGTTTGTATGAGAATTCATATAAGTTAAGGTTACTTATTTGTTACTTATTTCTTACCTTGTCTTTCTTAAGAATGCTGCTTACTCTACTTGTTTACCTTACTGCATACTTTTATAGAACTGCTAGTTTGTACCTTTCTTCCTTAGCTATTTAGACAATATATATAACTGCTAGACTAGTTCCACTGTCACCTGCCACTTTGTACTCTCCACCTTTGTAGCTTCCCTTTCCTCCTCCCCGCTCGGTGCTCTATGGGCCATGGGGGGAGGGGTAGGGGATGACAGGGCTTAGTCCTTATGACTAATGGTTTTCGGACCATAGCATTACAAGGGCTCCGGATGGGAAACAGGGACCAGCAGCATAGGGACCAGCACCAGCAGAGTACGGTGCGCATGGAGGTGGGCCAGTCTAGTACCGGAGCACCAGCGACCAGCTCCGTGAGTGATAGTCTTTTTATAGCTTCCGCGAGAGGTTGTAGCGAGGATCTGATGTACCAGGCTTAAGCCCGTTTATATTTCTGTTTTGTTACTTTGCAGTACTTTCTCTTTTCTACTTATGGACATGTCGTGATTTCTCTTATTATATATGACATTGTGGACTCAGCTATTTCATTCCTGATTACTGTTCTCTTGTGAAGATCGAAAATGCCGGCAGAATCGGTGTTTTATAGTGACAACTATCCCGAGAGTCGGGGCCACCGCAAAACGGCGGTTCTGGGTATAAGACCCCGGGGTTTTTTTTTTAAAAAAAATGGGGTCTTACAAGTGGTATCAGAGGAAACCTCGATCGAAAGAGAAGTACTCCACAAAAACCTTAGGCCACCGACGCGCGAGATTAGTTTGCGGACAAACTAGTTGTAGAAGCAGTGGTGTGCCCATAAGGGAAATCACATGTAGAAGTCCATTTTTCGCCTTCCATTCATTCTGTTTGTATGCTAGCTAACAATTAGAATTATTCCTTGTAGCCTGTGGCAAACCCTGCCCCCAACAGGGAACAACTCCGGCTGTAATGATTCCATCTTATAATTCTCTAGTCAAAGAGTTAGACTCAACCCACTAGGAGACATGACTAATCACGATAACATATAGTATGCCCTAGTCTGAAATAGACCTCGTGTATGAACTTAGTTAAGATAAGGAGATACCTAAAGAGAATAAAGGAGGAATATAACACGAGAATGACTACCTAAGCCATAAACTTAGGTGGCCCTACGGTCCCTATCAAGGATTACTCATACCAAAAGGACTGCTTTAAGGAGAATTGAGACCAAAAATCCATTTGCAGAATGGTAGAATACACATAGTCTCAACCCTCGTACTAGTAACAAGATTACTTGGAGACAACCACCATGACAAGCACCGAGGGTCGGATAGGAATTCAAGTCCGGAAGAGACTCGGTTGGGATTGGGAACTTTTTGACCCGGATAAGGTTGTCGTAAATGTGACTCAGAGGGTTTAAAGTATGGAGTATATCAACAAGTTTTAGGTTGGAACCCCAAGTCGAAGATTGATGCCCTAGGGACTGTGCACCCAGCTAGGACGGATATAACATGGCAATATCGAAGATACTTAGCCCAAGGGAGGTAGGGGCTTATCTTTTGTTTATTGGGGGCCTGTCTTTTGTTTATTGGGCAAATTAGTTACTGATTTGGGTTTCCCTTAGACCTCATCTATAAAACATTGTGTCGTGAACATATTGAAATTGAAGTAAAATGTATTCGATTTTACTCGGGTGTACTCGAAAGAATAAGAACATGATTGTGTATAGGAAGTTTATAGAGTCGTCGTCTACACTTACAAATAAGAACTCAATTTACTAGAAGAAAGTTGTGTTTACCAGAACTTATCTTTCCACGGAATAAGAAAGACATCATGGATTTTGTGATGTACGGTGAGGTTCGTCAGTTAATGAGGGCTAAGTACAAGAGTTTTTGGGGAACTATTATAGCCACCTCCTGAGTTAGAGTGGAAGTTCAAGGGTATATTTTGGGGTTTTCGTACACAGGATTCCTCGTCCCCACTCCAGACATAATTATAAAAGGAAAATTGAGGATACACTGACCAAGGTAGCTGGGGTCACCCCAACTCGGAAGAAAAATCCGGTACGTGTTTCATGAAATTTCTCCGATAGATTGACGAAGAGTGCTCACTTTGTGCCGTTCAAGATTGACAACTTCATGAAGAAAATAACTGAATTGTATTTGGATGAGGTCATCAGGTTGCATGGAGTACCTGTCAGTATTTTATTTGATCGAGACTCCAGGTTCACGTCCCGTTTCTGAAAGAGCTTGCAAGAGGGGTTGAGTACCGACTTGAGTTATTCCACCGCCTACCATCCGCAGACAAATGGACAAATGGAAAGAGTAAATCAGATCGTGGAGGACATGATTAGATATTACATTTGGACCACGGTGGAGCGTGGGATGAGCGTCGGAGGCTAATGGAGTTTGCCTACAATAATAGCTACCAATAGAGCTTGTAAATGGCTCCATTTGAAGCTTTATATGGGAGATGTTGCAGGACTCCTTTATTTTGCACTGAGGTTGGTGAGAGACCGTTGCTAGGTCCAGAAGACCTTGAAGAGATGGAAATTTCAGTTAGGCTCATCCAAGAGAAGCTTCAGGTAGGCCAGGAGCGCTATGAAAAGTATGCCAATCGGCGCAGGACCGAATTGGAATTTTTCATCAAGGATATGGTTTTACTAAAAGTTTCCCCGATGTCTGGTGTGAAGCGATTCGGTAAGAATCATAAGTTGCACCCGAGATATGTGGGACCCTTCCGAATTGTTGAGCGGATTGGAGTTTCAGCTTATAGGCTGGTCCTATCGGCAAATTTTCCCGGAGTGCACGATGTTTTCCATGTACGTCAGCTGCGGAAGTGTGTGTTGAGCCACAGGCAGATTCTCGATATTGTGCCCCAGTTGGAGCCAAACCTTTCTTTTGTGGAGGTGCCTGTTCGTATTTTGGAGTCTCAAGATCGAGTGCTGCTAATAATGACAATCCACATGGTCAAGGTTCTTTGGAGAAATCAAGACGTCGAGAGCGTGACGTAGCAATTGGAGTCGGAGATGAGGAAATCTCATCCGCATCTCTTCCCTTAGTTTTGGTAAGTCTCCTTGTTTTTGTGATGTTTGATTCTATCGTTTTGGATTGGTTTTGGTATTGTATTAAGTTTCGGGGAGAAACTTCTTTTTATGGGGAGTGACTGTAACGCCCCCGATTTTTTTCAATGATTTTTTTTATTTGATATCGTCATATTTATGACGTCAGAGCGTTACCCTTTTTACGTCATATTGTTGGCGCTGCACTGTTAGTGCATTTTCGCGTCCGTTAGATCTGATTGACCAGATTTTTGGGATTTTCGTCGAAACTGAAAGTTTTCGAGTTGATAGGTTAAGTTTTGTGGCTTTAACTTTGCCGTTAAATTTGTAGCGTCAGTATTCGCCTTCGGTGCGAGTTTTATTTAATTCGGCGCGTGTATGGGCTTAAGTTCCGTGTCTTCTCGAGTAGCTATGGTTTTTCTCGATTAGCCCGTTTCAAATTTTTCTCGGATACCGTTTTGAGGGTCAAAACTGTGCCGAATCAAAAAATGGTTAACATAAAATTTGTTCGAATCGACGAGATCTACAACTTCTATGTTGACCACTTTTCGATTTGAATTAATTTTAAGCCCCTAATTTCATTTTTTCTGCTGGAACTCGAGTGTTGATCTGCTACTCGAGTAAAATATGCTGCTACTCGAGTAATGCATGGTGGAACTTGAGTGTTGAGGTGCTACTCGAGTAAATTATACTACTACTCAAGTACAGCATGCTGGAACTTGAGTGGTATGCTGTTACTCGAGTAGATACGTCGGAACTCGAGTGATTCATGCTGCAACTCGAGTACTACATTCTTATCTGCATTCGGATGCCCTTTTGAGGGTCAAAAATGCATCGTATCAAAAAATAGTTAACATGAAATTTCTTCTTCTCGATGAGATCTACAACTGTTATGTTGACCACTTTTGGATTAGAAGCCATCTTAAACCTCTATTTTCAATTTTCCCAAAACTGCTCGTAAATAAGCCGTATTATTGATTTCTACTCGAGTACCATTGATCTACTCGAGTACTATTGATTTATCTCGAGTATAATTGTTTTTTTCTCGAGTAATATTGAATTCTCTCGAGTCCTAGTGATTTTACTCAAGTACAATGCAGTCATACCACGTGTTGGTGATCCACCCTCTTCCGAGATATATTGTGCTTAGTTGTTTTCTTCTGGTTTATGCCATAGTTTGCTAAATTTTGCTGATTATGCCCAGACTTGTTCACCTTCGCACTTGATGCATTTCTTTTTAATTTAGAGGTTATTATATTGGCTAACCTTTCTCTACTTATTTTATTTGAATAATTGTTGCTGTTTTTTTTGTTTTTGCATTCTTCCTCTTTGGGATGGGTTTGATACACCTTCTTTTGTTTGGCTTACTCACTTGCTTACCTATTCTTTTTCCACTTGTTTTTTTTTGCTTGCTGAGGTGTTCTCCTCTTGAATGCCTCAGGTTCAGGGCTGTAGACGGTAGTGCGACTGAGTAGTTTTATTGCTGGGTTTGCTGAGGGTGCCTCGAGGTTGCGAGGTAGCTTTTGTTCTTTTGTAGTTTGCATCAGACTTGAGAACTTTTAGTGGGTTCGTGTCAGGTGTTTGACACCCACTGATTGTTTAATGATATTCTTGGATATTTGGCTAGTTGCTAGTGTCTACTTTTGTGTTAGTAGTTCTTGCTCTCTGGGAAGAATTTATGCTAGGATGTCTATAGGTATTTCCAACTATAAAACCAACTATTATTACTATATCATGGACATCATGTTTTAGAACTATAAATCACTATATTTAAATACTGTACAAAGTACTTCGATATTATTACTACAACTTTACTGTAATGCATGCCTTGAGTTTTTTTTGGGTATGCTAGACTCATGTAGGAAGTCTAACCTGTTTACTATAGTATTTGCCGCTGATTTTAACTACTTTTCTTCTGGTGGACTCGTGAGCCACTAAGCCGAGTGATACGGCTAATTGCCTAACTTAAAATAAACTTCTTTAATAAAACATTTAAATCATATTTTTAGTATTGAGTCGGAGTGTTGCCTGAGAGTCTGCAGTTATCCCTTGCTGACGTGGCATCATGACACACATTTTCCATTACTCTGATATTTCGTCGTTATGGCAAAAATGCGGGTTGTGACATTGAGTGAGTAGACTACACTCAACACCTGTGGCCTTAGACACTTTTCAATCTAGCCAACAGTTAGGCTTAGACTACCCAAGCTATACCCAATGCATTTACTTACCTTGCGTTGAGTGAATAGACTTCAATAAATGCCTGTGAACTTAGGCGATTTCTATCCCCCTCCACATCTTTAAATCAAATACAACTTTGTATATGTCATTGAATACCTGTCCTATCATTTTTTCAAGGACCAATCTGCATGCATGAACTTAAGCATACTTCAAATACAACTTTGTATATGTCATTGACATGATTGACTTCTTAAAATATAGGACATTTTCGACAATGGACCCAATAGATAGGGAAAGGTAGGCCCATCTCGGCATGTCCCTCTTGGCATGGCTCTCAGCATGTCCCTCTCGACAGGGCTCTCGACATGTTTCTCTCGACAGAATTTACTTATTCTACTCTTCGAACGGGTGGCGGTCATCACCTAAGAGCATAAGGCTTACGCAAAGGCGCAACTCATACGCAGATAATAAAATGCAAGATGCAGAAAAAAGTAGGAAAAATAATAGCCATTTCGACAAAAAGTCAGATCTTTTCAAATCATATCAAAGTCGTTACATTTGCTTGAGGCGTCTCGCCCCTTATAGAACTTTGCAAAAGAAAAAAAAGGTATTACAAGTTGAAAGCAAAAATACAGAAGCCTTCAGGAAGAACCGGCAGACTTCTTGCTGGAGGTGGCTTCGCTTACGCTAGAGGAGGAGCTTGATTCACTTCCGCTGGATGATTCGTCCTCTTCCTCAGGTTTTGGGATGGGCCTGCATAGCCAGGGAAGGATCCCACATGTCGTAAGTGTCTCGCCGCCCTCGTTCCAGAACCCCGACTCACGCAGTATCTAGATCACAGTCTTGGAGGCCGCGTGGGAATTTTCCTGCATCATCATCTCTATTTCATAGTTAGAGTATTGATGATGCAGGACCTTCTCGGCAGGCAGTGGCGGAAGTAGTGCGTTGGCTTCCTGCACTTTTTTTAAGTTCAGCCTTCAATAGAGCGATCTCGCCCCGGAGAGAAGCATCCCACGCACGCGATAGCTGGGACTGGGAGGAATCCTCCAAGAAATTTAGGGTTAGAACTAATATGAAATTTAAAAAAGGCGAGAGTCTTTTGAAGATTTATAAACCTCAATCGATGGGCGGAGGGCCAGAAGTTGTTGCAAAGCTGCCAGGTCGGCCTTCAGGGTGACTCCCCCAGCAACAGTGAGATCCCTTGATTTGAGCGCCTCAACAAGGTTGCTCTTGATGTTAATACTGTGGAGCACAGTCATATGCACGAGCTCGAACGCGTGCATCTGCGATCGAACGGAGTCATAGGGGAGAGACCGAGTTGTCTCCCAGTCAAACATGCTGGTGTCCAACTGACTGTAAAGCTCGAATCCTATAACGAAGGCTTCGCCGGTGATCATTTCTTTCTCCATCCAGGAGAGGAGGAGTGTCAAGATCGAGACCCGGTTGGCTTTGAGGTCCCACCGGAGCAGGGGCTTGCCCTCTTCATCTACAAACTTGTCGCCAAGGATAATGTTCTGATGCCCTCTCAGCACTGGCTTGGTGGAGGTCTCGGTGGGGGTCTCGGCGACCGCCCAACGACACCCGCTGTGCCCACTGCAGATGGGGTCTCGACGGGGGTCTCGGCGGTGGTCTTAACAATGGACATGCCCTTGTCTGCCTGAGATGGTTTTGACTTCGTGGAGGTGGCCGAAGGAGCGTCGGGTTTCCGCTTCCCGATACTTGGTCTAGAAGAAGTGCCCGACTCATTCCGGCAGACAAGAGAGGCGGACTTGGCGAGTGCCAGGGTGACGCCAGAACCCAGAGCATCATCAAATGGTTGGTTGAGGGTGATCTCCCGCTCACCTGTGAAAGCCATAAAAGGTTAGTCTTAGAAGCTAAAATAAAGATTTGATGGGTAAGGCAGAATGGTACCTTCACCGGGAGGTACCGGTGTGAGGGCGTCGATATCCCGTCGCAAGAACTTCATGTCGAAGTTCTTGTTCCCGAAGAAGTCGAGCAGGGCGGTCTCGCGCCCCGCTAGTGTCGTAGGCCTATTGGTAGCCTCATCGTACTGAACCGATGAGATAGCGATGTTACCGAAATTCCCCGAGATGAAGATAAACCTCTGGGGCCAGTCGTGATTTTTGTTGGCAAGATCAGTGGTCTTCACCGACTATCCCGAGAAGAAGACAACCCCTCCTTTAGCGCGGAAGTTGAATAACTTGCGGAAGATGAAGAGGTTAAATTCGATCCTTTCTGCATGCATGTAGCATGCAAAGGCCAACAATAGTGCCATGGAGTTGGGGTTGAGCTTGGCCGGCACCACTGTAAAGTATTGAAAGGCCAAGCGCATTTCCGGCCAAAGGGCGAGGCAGAACCTCACCTTGAAGTGTTCTAGCGGAATGGTAATCTCCCCTTCTAGCTGGAAGTTAACCATATCCTCCTTCTAGGGGTTACACGCGATGAATCCTACCGGAATGTAGTCGCCACTATGGAGGCGAATTCCCTCTCGGTCAGGCGGCAGGGGGGGGGGGGGAAGCTATCCTTTAGGAAGTTTTGCGCGCATTTTGTGCGGGCTTCGGTTTCACCAGGCATCTTGTGAGTTGGCAGAAAGGGGGAAGAGAGAAGGATGTGCGAGAAGGATCACGCTGTAGAACTAGCGAGTGCAAAAGATAAGGAAAACGAAGGCTTGGTATCAAATGGAAGTAAATGCGGTTGGTGAACCGACCTATTTATACAAAAGTATATGCGCTAATCATGATAGTTTATCTAATGGCGGAAGTGCGGATAACAATTTTGTGTAGTTAGACGTTTCATCTTCTGTTTGGTCCCGCCAACATTTCATATACATTGAAAGTGAGGGTTAGATCTGAAATACTCTAGAGGGGGGGGGGGTGAATAGAGTATTTAGGGTTTATAAAACTTTCTTCTAATTAACAGATCAGTCCTAAGAAAATCTAATCTACCACAAGTGCTACATAGATTAAGTTAAATACCACAAACACAACAAACCTAAGATACACAACCACTGCAAGAACAAAAGAAAATGAGCAACCAGACAACACAAGAATTTTATAGTGGTTCCCCAACCTGGGTACATCCACTCTTCTACCACCCTGGTAGGAATCCACTTAGGTTTTTGATCAGGTGACTGCCACCAATGAGCTTTTGATCTGGTGCTCAAAAACAAATCCTCAAGTCTTTTGATCAGGTGACTTGCAACCAGGAATAACTTTTGAAGGGAGTTAAGAACCCTTTATACAGTGGGGGATGAGAGAGTGATTTTGTCTTCTCTTTCTCAAATACAAATGATAAGACTTTAGTGGATCTATAATGTTTAGCAAAGGCTCCCCCTGAGATATTGAACGCAGGAAGATTTAAGCCTTGCTACAGGGTGAGTAGGCCTTCAATATTTCATCCTTGACCAGCAGGTATTCAGGAGCTTATTGACTGATATAGTATTTGTTGTCCTTTGAAGATCCTGGGATGAAGATAGAAGAAGACTCTTGATTTAAATGGTTCTTCTTCTTCATCTTCAGCTTGCTGTTCTTTCTCTGGTCAAGGGCTAGGGCTTCTTGTTCTCTGTTACTGTATGATTGCTGTCACTCTGTTGTGCTCTGCGTGTTCTCTTGAAAAGAAGGAAGAAAAACCCTTATTGCTGTCTGTCAAAAAAAAGAGAAAAATCCTTTTTATATTTTCCAAGGAATCTTCCTTCTGAATTTGAATTTCTTCATTCATTCAATGCTGACAGCTTGGAGAATATTTGCATTGATTGATTTCCCCAACTGTCCTCATTGAAAATCGACAAGCAATAATCCTGATGAAGTCCATAATCAATGATCCGTCAAATGGTAATATTCAAAGAATATTTAGCATTGATTACTCAGGAATTATTGCAATAAATTAAGGATAGAGGGAGGAAAATATCTAAGTCTGGAACTACACAGAAATCATTAAAAAGAGAACAGAATTCGTTGACCTGGGTCCAGAGTTCGTCGAGCCGAGAAATTATGTTCATCGACCAGAAAATCTTTGTTCGTCGAGCTGAGATCCAAGATCATCGACCTGAGGATAGACAACTGCTTTCTCTGGAACTTTGCCAATTCTGTGTATCCAGATCATCGAGCTGAGAATCAAACTTCGTCGACTGGAGTACAATGAGATGTTTCTTGGACTTTAAGTAATGTTGAAGTAACATGTCTAGAAATCATTGACCTGGGAACTGAGTTCGTCGACCTGAGAACTAGTTTCGTCGAGCTGAGAGCTTCTAACTGTTATTTGATAAAGCTTGCCAGGAATGTGGTCTAAGTTTGTCGAGCTGAGAGGGTGAATTCATCGACTGGAGTATGATCCTGGACTTAGAATACTTAGATGTTTCTGGAACAATATGTTGAAGTAGAATACCCAGAGATCATCCACCTGAGAACTAAGTTCATCGACTGGAGTTCAGAGAAAGAAATTCTGGACTTGGAATGTTGAAATATAGTGTCCATAAATCGTCGTCCCGAGAACCAAGTTTGTCGAGCTCAGCTCAGAGAATTTTTCTCTGAGTTCTTCGAGTTGAGCATGACTTTCGTCGACCTGAGTTCGACGAACGTCAAACTCATTTTCTGAGTTTGAAATTTCTCTTATGTCTTTAATCTTTTGCAGTCTGTTGATGGCTGGTCCATACAGTGTTGACTCTAAGGAAATGGCCTAAACTCTAGGACACAATCATGACCCTTGCTATACATGTTGGGTAAGACATCCTAATTTAGTGAACCTAGCCCAAATCCAACTACTGATCCAACAATCTCCCCATATTTTGGTGAGATCACTAATTACAGACTCATAATAAAATCAAAGCAATAAATATATATTTGTCAAACCCAAACAGTGAAACTAATCAGTTCAAATATCATTTCTTTTTCTTTTGCTCCTTGTGCTTTGCCTCCTTAGCTTTTTATCCATCCTGTGTAAATATGATTTCTCTGTTTGGGTGTGCTGCTTGAATTCTTGTCATTGTTATGTCAGCAGCACCAATGATATTCAAGGAGGTAGCTTTTAACACTACAGCTTCAGGATGCAACTTCATATAATCATCAACATTAAAAAATTTGTTAGAGTTAGCAAACCTGTTAAGCTCTTCCTTTCTGTACTTGGACATTGTAGTATATTCAGATGGATCCTTCCCTTCAGCTTTTGCTTTGTTAATCATAGATAGGCCAACCAATTCCTGGAACCTGCCCATCCTAGCAGTTGTAGCTATCTCAGGGTCTTCAAAGGGTACACAAGGGGAAGCAGGTCTTCTTGGGCTATCAGCTCTATTTTCAGTAATCTTCTGCTGTTGATGTAGAGGTTACTGTTGTTGTTGTTTTTGCCTGATGAATAATGCTTCTGCTGACTGCTTCCTGAAGAGGACGACCTACCCTAATGTCTTTGATGGGTTTGAAACTGGGTAGTCCTCTGAGTTTAAGAACTTGATGCACCAGCAGCAGGTGGAGGAGGAGGAGGATCCTTTCTCTATCTTTGAGGAGGTGGGGAATATCTCCTGCTTTTCTTCCTTTCTTTCTGTTGATTCTTGGACAGCCACATCCATGCTGGCATGCCCTTATAAGGTATGATCTTCTGGAGTATATAGTAAGGAGTATCATTTATAGGATTTGGTTTTGGAGTAGGAGGTGGAGGAGCTTTCCTTTTCTTGGAAACTTTCTTCTTCTTAGGCTCATCATCTGAGTTCTCATCATCATCATCATCATTAGAAGAAGAATCTTGGGGATTGTCATATAATGCATTTAATTCTTTTAGGGCCTCTGCAGATTTTAAAGGTTTCTCTGGCTGGGAGGAAACTGGAGGAGGAGCTGGAACTGGAGAACTGTACACTTCAGTGCTTTCAGCAACTGACTTATTTTCCTCTTCTATATCAGCCATGATCAGTTCATCCAGATCAGGCATAGGTGAGTCATCCATAACAAATGCTGGAGCAGGAGGAGATGAAATAATAGGGGAAACAGCTCTGCATGGAGATGAAGTAATGTGGGGAACATCTTTTGGTGGAGATGAAATAGCTAGAACTTCTATAGCTAGAACCTCTATTATAACAAAACTAGCCTTTAGTTGCTTGGCAACCTTGGGGCTTATGGGAGAGGTGTAGAGGACTATAACAAAGGTTCGCTTTATACTATCTGCTGCCAGAGAGTTGAAATGAGCTATATCAAACATACTCAATAAAGTTAACAGATCTACTTTGGGATTGATAATTTAATCACCAGCAGTATCTATAGTCTTTGAGACAGTCTCATCTATTTCCATATCAGATTCAATAAAATGAATTAAATCAAAGAATTCTTTATCAGCATCTGCTGTTGCTTCTGCTATTACTGCTGCTATATCTACTGCTACTGCTGTTACTGCTTCTGATGTTGCTATTACTGTTGCTTCAGCTGTTGTTCCTACTATTGCTACTGTTTCTTCTTCATAGAGTATCTCCCCCTACCTGGTTTCAGTGGGCACTGAAGCTAGGCCCCTAGCTGAAGAAGAAGTAGCAGAGAGGGCAGATATTTGTCCAGCAAGAGAGGATATGGATGAAGCAAGAGGGGAAATACCCTCTGCTATAAGATTTTTGAGTAGGGGAGTAAGGAGTTCTATCAGAGGTTGTATGATGGAGGGATCTATTGGTAGAAAGGCAGTGGGTTGTGTAGAAGGTGTTGCAGGGGAAATAGAAGGAGGGATGGAAGAGGATGGTGGAGGAGGAGGTAGAGTATCTGACATATGTTCATCTTGAGAAGAAGAAGTATGGAGGAGGGAAGAGAGCAGATTGAAGGATGGGAGGTTGTCCAGATGGTGGGGTAAGGGAGATGAAGGTGGTGATATAGTTAGTGTACCATAGGAAGAGGGAGTGTGAAGTTGGGATGGAATGTGTACATCATGTGGGAAGGAGGGTGGGGTATGAAGGGGAACATGAGTTGGAGATATATTGATTGGAGGTGATGGAGGTGTGGGAGTATGAACTGTGGTTGGAGTGGTGGAGGGAAGTTGGTGTACCACTGGAGAATGAGGTTGGATGGCTGGAATTGATGGAAGAGAAGATGGAACTTCTACAGTAAGGTGGGGAGTGGCTGGTGTAGCCCTAGTACTCTCAGAAAGCCTGGTGGAGAAGGAAGAAGCCTTGGAGGGCTTGGTGATGGTCCTCTCCCACCTGCCAAAGAGAGCACAAGTGAGTCTCTTGGAGGCATTGATGAATATGGTCTGGGAGAACAGGGATTCAACAGCCTTTTCCTTTAGGAAGATCCCGAAGATCCTTACAAAATAGACCTCTTTCTTTGTATTCTTTTTCTTAATCAGATCAAACATAATCTGAGCCTAGTTTACCTTCTTCCTGTTTTCCAAAGCACACATTACCAAGAATTGGTGCCTTGTTATGTAGTCATGTGCAGTGTGCTTGCCCAGCAACACTTTCCCCACAATGTCTGCTAGAAATTTGAACTCAGCAAACAAGTGTTTCTTCAGCAGTTTGCTAGGGGTTTATCCAGAATAACCCATCAGACTCAGCATCTTATCAAACTCTTCATTTTCAATTTCCAATTCATCTATGCCATTGTTTAATCCAAATATTTCGGTTAACACTGTAGGGGTAAGGGAGATGGCATTACCCGATATAGTTTCGGTCATGGTGTTGTCATCTGTGGTTGAGGAAGTATAGACCAACTCTCTGATTTCTGCGCCAGCTATCTTGATCCTAGTGGACAATAGATTCTTCAACTGCTATTCTTCAAGGAGTTGCAGGATGTCCAGGAAGATAGGGTCTGAATATTGCCGCAAGGGTGCCTGCTGGAATCGTCATTAGTGCACCTACAGGAGAAAAACGAAGATCAAGTGCAAAGGAACTGAAAGCGCGGGATGGAGGTCAAAGAAAACCTAGATATAAGGTTTTCCAGAATATGAATCGACAAACTCCGTTCCACGAAAATGAAATAATTCGTCGATCTGAGGTCGACGAAATAATTTATAGTTAAATAATTCATCGAGCTCAGTCTGAAGATTTGAGGACGTTTCATTGAGCTCCGTTCGACGAAAGTTTTCTGAAGCAAATTCGTCGATCACCGTTCGACGAAAATAACTTCACTTACAGAGAGTTTGTCGATCTCCGTTCGACGAATATCTCAAGAACTTTTCCCAATTCGTCGAACTCCGTTCGATGAACTTTGAAGAATTTATCGAGCACAGACAGAACTTAAATTAAAACTTCTCCATTGATCATTCCAAGCTGATTTATAAAGAATAAGTGATTTTTTTCGTCCAGGGGTTTGGTGAAAATATCAGCTCTTCGCAAATCAGTGTAGATATAGTCAAGTTTAATTTTGTTTTTGTGTACACACTTTCTAATGAAATGATGCCTAATGTCTATATGTTTAGTCCTACTATGATGGACTGCATTTTGTGCTATAGCTATAACACTTGTGTTATCATATAAGAGAGTTGAATTATTTAAGTTTAAGTAATAGTCAAGGCGTTGGTTTTGGATCCACAACATCTGGGAAGAGAAACTGCCAACTGTTATATATTCTACTTCAGCAGTTGATGTGGACACAGATGACTGCTTCTTGCAAAACCAGGACACTAATCTCATAGCAAGGAACTGGAAAGTTCGTGAAGTACTCTTTCTGTCCACCCTGCATCAAGCAAAGTCAGCATCTCAGTATCCAGTTAACTCAAATTCTGACTCAGTAGGATACCAAAGGCCTAGACTAGGACAACTCTTTATATATCTCAAAATTCTTTTTAAGAAAATTAGGTAAGATTCTTTAGGGTTCACTTGGAACATAGCACAAAGACAAGTAGCAAACATTATATCAGGTCTGCTAGCTGTAAGATATAGTAGAGACACAACAATGCCTCTATATAACTTTTGTTCAATAGATTTCCCATGTGGATCAGAATCTATTACAGTATTAGGGGCCATAGGCATTTTCTTTGCTGAGACATCTGCCATCTCAAACTTCTTGATAAGCTCTTTAGCATATTTAGCCTGGGAGATGAAGATGCCATCAGGTATCTGCTTCACTTTGAGACCATGGAAGTAGGAGAGCTCACCCATGCTACTCATTTCAAACGTTGAATGCACGAGGTCAGAGAACCTCTTGCATAGTTTGGAATTTGTAGAATCAAATATAATGTCATCTACATATATTTTTACTAACAATGTTTGGTCCTTATGGTGTCTAGTGAATAAGATTTTATCTACTATGCCTCTAGTGAATTTATGCTCTAGCATAAAGCTAGCTAAGGTCTCATACCAAGCTCTTGGAGCTTGCATTAGACCATAGAGGGCTTTATGCAATTTAAATACATGAGAGGGATGGGTTGGAGAGATAAAACCTGGAGGTTGTTCAACATAAACCTCCTCTATTAGTACTCCATTCAGGAAAGCAATTTTCACATCCATCTGGTACACTTTAAACTTATTGTAGGCAGCATAGGAAAGAAAAATTCTGATTGCCTCTAATCTTGCAACTGGTGCAAATGTTTGGTCATAGTCTATCCCTTTTTCTTGTCTATAACCTTGAGCAACATGCCTAGCCTTGTTTCTCACAATTAGACCTTAGGCATCTAGTTTGTTTCTATACACCGATTTAGTTCCAATGACTGGGTAGTCTTGGGGTCTTGGAACTAAATACCAAACTCTACATCTCTCAAATTGGTTGAGTTCCTCTTGCATAACAATGATCCAGTGGGGATCTTGCTCAGTATATTTTATTGATTGAGGTTCAACTTGAGAGAGGAAACAGGCATGCATCAAGTCATGGTTGAGTTGATGCCTTGTCTATACACCTGCTGATATGTCTCCAATCACTTGAGATTTAGGTTGATCCCTTAGTGTGACAAGATCAGTGGGTGGAGTTGGTTCGGCAACAACATTTGAAATTAATTCCTCTTGTGGAATTATGTTTGCTGTTGAATGAGGTTCAACTTCTTCCCAAGGTTCTTCTTCATTGTCTTCATCAACTTGTGGAGAAGGATGTGTTGAAACCTCTTGCGTGAGGCTTATTCCATCCAAAGTCACACATAAGTGAGGTACCTGCAAAGGATTACTGGTAGAAATATATTTCTCCTTGCAAGACATGTTAGCTTCATCAAAGGTTACATGTATAGATTCCTCAATTTTCAAAGATGATTTATTAAATAACCTATAAGCTTTGCTTACTTGGGAATATCCTAGAAAAATTTCCTCTTCAGCTTTAGTTTCAAATTTTTTAATGTATTTTTTGTTATTATTATGTATGTAGCATACACATCCAAATACTTTAAAATAAGTGATTTTAGGCTTCTTCCCTTTAAGTAATTCATAGGGAGTCCTATTCTCAAGTTTATGTATCAAACTCCTATTCAGTACATAATTTGTTGTGCTTACAGCCTCTGGCCAAAAGGATAGTGGCATATAAGCATCTGCAAGTAATGTGCCTGCAGCTTCAATCAAGGTTCTATTCTTCCTTTCAGCTACGCCATTTTGTTGGGGAGTTCTAGGAGCTGATAAACCGTGCCTGATACCTTCCTTCTCACAGAACTCATGCATAAGAAGAGACTCAAACTCTGTACCATGATCATGTTTGATCCAGGCAACATGAGTAGAGTACTCAATCAGAATGGTCCTGAGAAAATCTGTAGGAACTTTAAAGGTATCTGACTTAGATCTCAGAAAGAACACCCAAGTGAATCTTGAGAAGTCATCTACAATGACTAGAGTATAAGATTTCTCTCCTAGGCTTTGTACAGTAATGGGTCCAAAGAGATCCATAGGTAGCAAGTACAAGATCCTAGGTGAATCACTTTTATTAACTGACTTAAAACTAGATTTAGTTTGCTTGCCTAATTGACAAGCCCTGCAAAGGCCTTTCTTTTTATAGGGACCAGAAGGCAAACCTCTCACAAGGCTGTCTTTAGATAGCCTAGCAATATTTTTCATGTTAACATGTCCTAGCTTTTTATGCCATAATTCATTTTGATTGCTAACTAAATTAAGTAGAAAAATGTCTGAATTTGTAGAAAGAAAATTTACTATGTATATGTTACCTTATCTATTTCCAATTAAAACAATTTGTTTTTCTTTATTTGAAATAGTACAAGATGTTAAGTTAAAGTGTATCTGATAACCTTCATCACATAATTGGCTTATTGAGATGAGGTTATGCTTGACTCCTCTTACATAAGTCACTTTCTTGAATGTGACTGCTCCAATCCTTACTTATCCATAGCCTTCAGACTGGCCAAACTTTGAATCACAAAAGATTACCTTTGGTCATAGCTTGGACTTGTAATTATATAAGTTATCCTTGCTGCCAGTCATGTGCTTGGATCATCCACTATCCAGATACCATAGTTGATTAACAACTGGACAGCTCTACACCTGGAGAGAAAATAATTAATTGTTCTTGACCTAGGTTACCTTGTGTCCTTTGTTTTGTTGATAAGAAAAGCTATATATCACAAAGAATTCAGGTTGTGATTTATATCCTAATGGTTGATATCTTCTAGGTGGAATTATCCAATCGGCAAGAGGGTTAAAGGGTTTCCTAGTTTTATTAGGGTTACTGTTATAATTATAATTTTTATTAAGTCTTTCTTGGTTCGACGAAATGTTGTGAGTTCGTCGACCAGAGTTCGACGAAATGGGATGAGATCGTTGATCTCTGCTCAGAGAATGAACATAGTCATTTTATGTGCCCCAAGTTTGTCGACCTCTGCTAGACGAACCATAAACAGTTCGTCGATTGCAGTAAGACGAATGACTATTATATAAATTTGCATTCTGCGTTCGTTGACTGGAGTTTGACGAACTGACCACATTTCATCGCTCTGCATTTGACGAAATCTGCTGAACTTTGTTTTTATCTATGGTTTTCTGGTTTCTGTTATTATGATTTTTAAAGTTGGGCATTACTTCTGTGATTTGTTTATTGGTTATTATTTCTTTGCCCTTAGCAGAAATAAATTTAATAGGGGTTGATAGTATGTTTTTCTTGAGTATGGGGGGCAAACTTGATGAAGCACCCAAGACCAGTTTGCCATTTAGTCTGGCATTGACTGTGCTTGTAATGTACATCAGCTTAAGGCTTCTCCCATTGAGAGATTCCTCAAGTTGTTTGGCCTCACATAGCTGTGTTTTCAATGAAGTGATTTGTTCATTTGCTAGATTTAGTTCATCCTTTAACCTATTGTTTTCAGAAATCATATTTTCTTGATTTGCTAGTATTTCTCTAAGTGTTTTGATTTCCTTTTCAGAGTTTATTAAATCAATGCACATGGTTTTAAATTCAAATTTGAAAGTATCATAGGTATTATCAAAAGTTGATAATACCTGATCAACTTCTGATTCAGAAGCTTCTTTAGTGTCAGATACATCTTCATTTGACTGGCTTCTAGAGGCATCAATGGCCATGAAGCAGACTTCCTTGACCCTTTCCACTTCTTCTTCTTCTTCACTGGAGCTGGAAGATGTGGATTCATCTTCAGTTTTACTTTAGCTTTCAGCTACAAAGCCTTTCTCCTTCTTCTTGTATCTGTTGGAGGAAGGTCTTGAGCTTTGTTGTCTTCTTGTATCCTTCTCTCTTCTTTTCTCCTTCTTTTGATTCTCTAGACACTCTGAGATGAAGTGTCCAGGTTTCCTGCAGCCAAAGCACAACACTTCTTTAGTGGGGGTTCTTTCATACCTTGGCTTGTCATCCTGCCTGGATTACTTTCTTCTGAAATCTTTTCTTGCCATTTTATAGAATCTCTTAGCAAAGAGACTCATCAGCTCTTCATTCACAATTGAGGCTTCAGTTTCTTCCACAGCCTTGAATGCCAGGTTGTGTTCCTTCCTTGCTGGTGGAGGTGTTCTCTGCTTAGCTACTTCTCTGGATTTAATGAGCTGCTCATAAGATTTGAGCATTCCTAAAAGAGATTCTGTGGAAATCTCATTTAGGCTCCTGGTCTCCTTGATTGGCCAGATCGTTGAATCCCATGATCTTGGGAAGCACATGAGGATTTTGTCATTTTCCATAGTGAGGTTGATGTCCTTGTCCAAGGTTTTCAGCTCATTGATGATTGAGCTCAGCCTGTTATAGATATCTATTATAGATTCTGCTTCCTCCTTCTTAAAGTTCTCATATTGTGATATGAGGTTGGATCTTTTATCCTTTCTTTCATCAGCAGATCCAGGCACCATTTGATTAAGGGAATCCCAAATGGCAATGGCTGATGCGCATTCATCCACTTTCTGGAAAATATCATCTGACATTGTTTGGTCCAGAATATTCATGGCTTTTGCATTAACAACTTTAGCCTTATTCTAAACCTCAGTCCACTCAGGTGGTGGAACTGCATTAGTGCTCAATGTTACTGTAGAGGTAGATGGTTGAGGAGGACCTGTCATGATATAATTGTAGATATCCTCATCAATAGAGTTCATATATAATTTAATTTTTTTCTTCCAGATGGCAAACTTATTTAGATTGCATACTGGAGGTCTGGTGCTTGCATAGTCTTTGTTCTGTGCCATGTTGTGCATATAATCTTAATAGAAATAAAAATATCAGATCTAACACAGGATCTTTTGGTTCAAGGGTTAGCTTGTACAACCAAAGGAACCACCTCTAATACCAATTGAAAGTGAGGGTTAGATCTGAAATACTCTAGAGGGGGGGGGGGGGTGAATAGAGTATTTAGGGTTTATAAATCATTCTGCTAATTAACATATCAGTCCTAAGAAAATCTAATATACCATAGGTGCTGTAGAGATTAAGTTAAATACCACAGACACAGCAAACCTAAGCTACACATCCACAGCAAGAACAAAAGAAAAGGAACAACCAGACAACACAAGAATTTTATAGTGGTTACCCAACCTGGGTACATCCACTCTTCTACCACCCTGGTAGGAATCCACTTAGGTTTTTGATTAGGTGACTGCCACCAATGAGCTTTTGATCAGGTGCTCAAAAACCAATCCTCAAGTCTTTTGATCAGGTGACTTGCAACCTGGAATAACTTTTGAAGGGATTTAAGAACCCTTTATACAGTGGGGGATGAGAGAGTGATTTTGTCTTTTCTTTCTCAAATATAACTGAGAAGAATTTAGTGGATCTATGATGTTTAACAAAGGCTCCCCCTAAGATATTGAACTCAGGAAGATTTAAGCCTTAATGCAGGGTGAGTAGGCCTTCAATATTTCAGCCTTGACCAGCAGGTATTCAGGAGATTCATGACTGATATAGTGTTTGTTGTCCTCTGAAGAATACTGGGATGAAGATAGAAGAAGACTCTTGATTTAAATGGTTGTTCTTCTTCTTATTCAGCTTGCTATTCTTTCTCCGGTCAAGGGCTAGGGCTTCTTGTTCTCTGTTATTGTATGATTGCTGTCACTCTGTTGTGCTCTGCGTGTTCTCTTGAGAAGAAGGAACAAAAACCCTTATTGCTGTCTGTCAAAAAAAAGAAAAATCCTTTTTATATTTTACAAGGAATCTTCCTTCTGAATTTTGAATTTCTTCCTTCATTCAATGCTGGCAGCCTGGAGAATATTTGCATTGATTGATTTCCCTAACTGTCCTCATTGAAAATAGGCAAGCAATAATCTTGATGAAGTCCATAATCAATACTGCGTCTAACGGTAATATTCAAAGAATATTTAGAATTGATTACTCAAGAATTATTGCAAAAAATTAAGGACAGAGGGAGGAAAATTCTAATTCTTGAACTTCACAGAAATCGTTGAACAAAGAACAAAATTCATTGACCTGGGTCCAGAGTTCGTCGAGCTGAGAAATTATGTTTGTCGACCAGATAATCTTTATTCGTCGAGCTGAGATCCAAGATCGTCGACCTGAGGATAGACAACTGCTTTCTCTGGAACTTTTCCAATTCTGTGCATCCAGATCATCGAGTTGAGAATCTAACTTCATCGATTGGAGTTCAGTGGGATGTTTCTTGGACTTTAAGAAAGGTTGAAGTAACGTGTCCAAAAATCATTGACCTGGGAACTGAGTTCGTCGACCTGAGAACTAGTTTCGTCGAGCTGAGAGCTTCTAACTGCTACTTGATAAAGCTTACGAGGAATGTGGTCTAAGTTCATCGAGCTGAGAAGGTGAATTCATCGACTGGAGTATGATCCTGAACTTAGAATACTTAGATGTTTCTGGAACAAGATTTTGAAGTAGAATACCCAGAGATAGTCTACCTGAGAACTAAGTTCGTCGACCTGAGAACTAAGTTCGTCGACTGGAGTTTAGGGAAAGAAATTCTGGACTTGGAATGTTGAAATGTAGTGTCCATAAATCGTCATCTTGAGTACCAAGTTCGTCGAGCTCAGCTCAGAGAATTTTTCTCTGAGTTCATCGAGCTCAGCACGACTTTCGTCGACCTAAGTTCGACGAACGTCAAACTCATTTTCTGAGTTTGAAATTTCTCTTAAGTCTTGAGTCTTTTGCAGTCTGTTGATGGCTGGTCCATGCAGTGTTGACTCTAAGGACATGGCCTAGACTCTAGGAAACAATCATGACCCTTGCTATACATGTTGGGTCAGACATCCTAGTTTAGTGAACCTAGCCCAAATCCAACTAGGGATCCAACATACCTGCAGAGGGCGAAAGCCTCCAGGAGGGGTACCAGAGTAAGAGAAAAATAAATAGATAGAAGCGGGGTGAGAACTAGATATTTGACAAGATAGTGCGATAGGGAAAAATAAGATTAAAATGAGATTTAAAAACAATAGGCCTCTCGCCAGGCGAGAGGCATAATAAAATTAAATAAAGATTCAAATGTTCTTATTTATTGCAAGCGCGAGAAGGTACATGCGAGAAGGAAAGGCTGGGGGTTAGGGGAGGAGAAGGAGAGAATCCCTAGAGCTTAGTATTTCTCCCACTACTAGCGACCCCGACCCATCCTCCCAGTCCTCGTGGGAACTTGCAGGTAGTAATAGGCAGTCACATCGGTGAGCTCCTGGTGGACTAGGCTCAGATGATCCCAGGCCCCGTGATATGCCTCCCAGGAGAGGTCTCCTTGCTTCCGCCTCTCAAACGATCCATATCACAGAGGAGATGGGCGTAGTCCTGCACGATCACGGCTAACCGCTACTCCATCTTCACCTAGAAGGCACTCACCTGCATGGAGTCTTCTCGCCACACCCAGACGAGCTTGGATAGGAATATCGCCACCCTCTCACTCTGCTCCTCGTCATATCTAGATGCTTCAAGAAAACTCAGCATTTCATTGGGGGAATGCGGTGGTGAGATCACCTCTTCATCTACCCCAGGAAATTCCGCAGTCTCGCTAGAACCTGGAGAGGGATGGTGTCAGGGTCGACAAGAAGGAGAAAAAGGGAAATCTTTAGGATTACATGAAGGTCAGCGAGAGCTCTCTGGCCGCCCTTCGAAAGGCTTTCCAAAGAGCGGGAGGGGTGGTTTTCCCCATCGCGAGGGGCATGGGATCTGCTTTAGCATCTGGGTCTTGGCTGGAGGCGGGGGGAAAGTTCTTCCTCGATAGAAGGGCGAGAGCTGGACGCAGGAGTAGAAAGTTTTTCAGTGACCCTCTTGGGTGAGATGGGAGGATCATGCGCTGGAATGACAGGGCTCTCGGTAGAAGGAGTCTTGGGACTTGGGTGGATGATGCCCTGGGTAGAGCCTGCAGAAAGCCAAGTGAGCAGTGGAATGCATAAGCTAAATAAAAACGAAAACCCAAAACAAAATATTACCGGAAGCCATAGAGGGCTCGGTCGGGAGTTTCAGAGGCACCACCGCCGAGACCATCTGAAGGTTTTCTTCATCGGGCCAGACCGAATTGTCATTCACTGGAGGGTCGCCGACGATGCCTTCTGGGAACATAGCCTGCGAGAAGGATAGCAAATCAATTTGATGAGCCCACTTTGGGGCGATTTTGTGTCAAAAGCTGGAGGAAGAAAATTACCTCCACCAGAGGAGGAGGGTTCTCGCGGGTCGGGGTCAGAGCTGGCGAAGCAGGTTCACCCTTGGATTTTTTCTGCCGGATGGACTTGGCCTTCTTTCGGATGTAGGCGGAGTCAGACAGTCTCTTTCCAGCGAGCCTTGGCACGAACCCATCACAATCTATGAGGGCCTTTTCCTGAGTGGCAACTGGGTCAGCAAGAGGCCATTAGGGTTGGCATTGAGTGATGCTTCTCCACTCAATGCCTTAGTCCTTGGCCCTTGGAATTGAGTGATGCTTCTCCACTCAATGCTATAGTACCTAACATTGATTGATGCTTCTCCACACAATGCCTCAGTTCTTCGCACTTGGCATTGAGTGATGCTTCTCCACTCAATATCGTAGTTCTTGGACCTTGGCGTTGTGTGATGCCTCTCCACTCAATGCACTATTCCTTGGCCCCTGGCGTTGAGTGATGCTTCTCCACACAATGCCTTCATTTTCGGTCCTTGGCATTGTATGATGCTTCTCCACTGAACGCCCTAGTCCCTGGATGTGGAAGGGTTCCCGCCCAGTGCTTGTTGAAAGGTTTGCGCCCGGGTCAGCGGGAAGCCTTCAGGGTTGGCATTGAGTGCTACTTCTCCACTCAACACTATAGTTCTTGGCGTTGAGTGATGCTTCTCCACTTAACGTCACAGTCCCTAGCATTGAGTGATGCTTCTCCACACAATGCTATAGTATGGTCCAGAGGTAAATTTACCTGGATGCCCTTAGAGGTCTACATTTAGCTCTTCAGGACAGCGGAGTTTGGCTATTAGTAGACCATTATGCGCTGCATATAGATATGGAGGGGAATCGCTCTGAGATTTTCCAAGTTAGTGGAGGGACATCCGTGTTGTAGCCTAGGGTCAGTTTCTTTCTTCCATGTATCCAGCTAGGGGTCTGGGCTTGGGAGAAGTAGGTGTTAGCTACACCCTACACCCAGGGTCCGAACTCTCATTGGGGCTAGTTTTTGGTTCCAACATAGCTCCAGTCCACATGCGCCTATGTAGACAACTCTAGTCCGCATACACCGAGCCTGCAGCCAAAGCACACAAAGATATCTACTAAACTCGATGGATAGAGAAATCAGTCCGCGAAGACTGCGTGACCTCCCGGAATGAGCACACCTGGACTTGGTACAAAACCAAACCATGTCCACACCTAAATCCATCCCTAGTGCGAACACACCACTAACAAATATAAAGACTAGCCTGTATAAAGCTGGCGGACACCAGAACCAGTCTGCAGAAACCAGCAAACTGAGTGGCTAACCATCATATCCGCTCGGCTTCCTCAGGGAACTGACCGCCAGCCACTTCTAAGCAGACCTGCCAGGCCGCCAACTTTTGTCAGCACATGCCGTGCAGATAGACTGCCCAGGCTGCCCACTTACACTTCAAAAAATTCAACATTATATGCCACATGTATGGAAGCCATTTGTATCTCCAGTGGTCTCTGATTAGGGCTAATAAACAATTTTTTGACATGAAGTTGTTCAGTTGACTTTGAACTTTTAAAGACACATGTTTCACCATCCTCATCTATCGGTCGCCAATGTAGACTTTTATCCAAGCCAACCATGTGCTTTGAATGGAAACTTGCGAGTAAGTTTTTTGTAAAGAGGCTAAAGCATATGAAGTGACAATATAAAAGGAGAGGAAAACAAGCTATGACAATCACAACAGAAGTCAAATCAAAGAGAGGTAAAGTCTTGAAGAGGAGAGCGGCATTGGACGACTGAAATCATCATTATGCGTCAACATTCGATTGCGAGCTGCATCGACAAAGAAGAGCGAAAGCATGCAGGTAGTGGCAAGGTGTCAGATTTGCGGGATGCAACAAGGTATGCAGTGCTTGATGGTTGCATGCTCACATGCTGTGGTGGTTTTGCATATCGTGACGTTGTCGGGCTGCATGTTCGTAGGAGTGTCAAGTCCTGACTTGGATCTCTACTCGATGGTGGTGGCGGTGGTTGGACGTCTGATGACAAAGAAGGTTCATTCATCTACAAATCTTGTGTGTCTGTTTTTATGATTGTAATTAAGTTCATGTTACTCCTACAGATTTCTGTTGTCTAAGTTCTCTGCAGTATATTTTTGAATTTGTATTTCTTAGTTTGAGTATTTATTAATTTTATTGTGCTAATAAAAATGTGCACAATATGTATTTTTTTTGACTAATTGGACATTTAAGGAAAGATTTGTTTGTTGTGGTGAATGATTAGGTGCTCTTCCCATCCTTTAAATCTAATCTTGAATTAATCAAGTCTCCTAGTCATACCCGAGAATAACTATGGCAGGAGAAGAATGCAATTTTGTCTCGTTACTTGATGGATAAGCTCGATGGTACTGAAAATTTTAGCTTATGGAAAATTTATGTAAAAAATAAGCCAGTCGATTTGGGGCTTATGCGGGTTTTACGAGGATGAGAAAATTTTGAACGCTAAAGTGAAAGACGAGTAGTGGATTGACTTGGATGAGTGTGTCATTAGCGGCATCAGGATATGTGTTGTCGACAAAGTGGTCTCTAATATTGACGTCGTTGAATCTACAATCAAGCTTTGAAAGATTGTATCTTGACAAGTCGTTGACCATAAGGTTGTTGTTATAATAATTGTTGTATGTGCTAAACATGAAGGCAGGTGACAATATACACCAATTGCAAGTGGTTGGTGAAAGTCTGTATTAAGAGTAGTTATACACCTAGCGGGGGGGGGGGGGGGGGTGAATAGGTTTCCTAGTCTTTTTGGCTAATTTTTTAATTTACTATGTTGGGTGTTAAGTTATTTAGCTTGCTTTCAAGAACAAAAAATAGCACACAACACTTATAGTGGTTCCCCAAGGTATGGTTACAACCACTTTTCCTCCCACCTTTCTAACTGTGTGTTATACAAGATCAACTTCTCCAATCTCAGCTCAAAGAGCTTACAACATAGATCCCTCAAGATCTCTCAGACTCCTCCATGTCCTACCTCATGCCCAATGTAATGCCCCTAATTTTTCAGTATTTAGTTTTATTACTGTAGTGGTGTAATTTTGACGTCAAAGCATTATGTTAATGAATTTTTAGCTTGTGTCGTGGGTAAAGAATGGTTTTGCTCTTTGAGTTTTCAGTGTGGCTGGGTTTAGCCTGTTTGCAAGATTCCCTTGCGAGCCGGGTCTGTTTTGGTGACTCAGTGGAGTCTTTTTCGGAATGCTTGTGTTTTGTCTTCGGGAGGTGTTTTTCAGAGTTTGGTTTGTTGGATTTGAGTTTTGACTCCGCCGTTGGATTTGCAGCGTCAGTATTTTGCTACAGTGCAAATTTCGTAGAATTTCGAGTTATTATGGATTTCAGATTTGTTTTAGAAATTATTAATATTTATTATAATGTATTATGAATTAATTAATTATTAATATAATACTACTGTTCATTATATATATATATATATCTTTATACTATAAGCAAAGAGCAAAAGAGCATGGTGTAACATTTGGATGCCCAAAATACCCTTCATAATGGTGAAACATTTATTCCTTAAATACCCCTCATATAATCAACTGTCCTTTTCATTTATTTGGGTCTTTTTGAATGTGAAAACATATGTTTTTTGACAAAATAAAAAATATAAACGTGATTTAGAATTTTTTACGGTCATTTTGAGTACTCATATGTATATGTTGCGGGCTATGTTGCGGGCGTAGCCCGCAGCGACACATATAACACGGGCGAAGCCCGCCTAGATGAGTCCGAAGACCACCCAAAAGCTCCCCCCTCCTTTTTATTTATTTGGGCCGGATCTTGAGTGGTCTTTTTAGTCATTTCTTCTTATACTTTGAGAACTCATCTTATAGATGCGGTCGAAGATCACCCAACTTGCAGACGACAAAAATGATTCAGTCTGATTTAGCCATCCTGTTCGACATATGGTTGATTTTGAGAACGAATGTCGCATCCACGACAAATGTCGCCCCCAAGATAAATGTCGCTCCCACGACAAATGTCGCCCCCTCGACAAATGTCGCACCCACGACCAATGTTGCCGCCTCAGCCAAATGTCGTCCCCACGACAAATGGTGCACCCTTGACAAATGTCGCACCCACGACGAATGTTGCTCGCACGGGGTCCCCCGTGCACGACTGCTTGTATATATATATATATATATATATATATATATATATATATATATATATATATATATATATATATATATATATAACCGAGACCTACTTTTTATTATCTTCCCCAAATCGACGACGATAGTTCGTTTCACGAAAGATGGAGTTCGGCGGACGGACGGAGCTTTTGGCCAAAGATTTCGGGAGATTGAGTGGTCGGTTTCGACGTTTGAGTAGAGATTTGGAAAGCTCTCGATGAGGGCTTCACGATTGTGGTAAGGTTCACCGATTCCTCGAATTTTCCACGTTAGGGTTATCGTTTTTGACCTCCTATCTCCTACAAAAGTTTCAGGAAACGTTGCTTAGGTCTTTCTATGGCTCATCCTTAAAGCGGCGTGAGAGGGCGGCGTTTCTCTAGAGTTTTGATGCAATTGGATCTTTCCCCCTTGCTTGTTCATTCTTACTTGATCTTTCTACTCTTTTCTTCCTCCCTTAGAGAATAGGTGTAGTTTAGGAAGCATGAAAATATCCCTCTAGGTTAGATCTTGATTTTTGGCCATACCATAGAAATTAGGAAAATAAAATCTAAGATATATCGACAAAGTCTAAGATATGATATCCCAACCTCGTATTAAATAAAATGCGTGCCCCTATTAAGAGTATGATCTGTTGGAACCCTACTTGTGATTTGGGCAAGATTCACTATTAGGATTGATTAGATGACCCAGCATGTATAGTCTAGGGTCATAAGTTAGTTACATGGTCAAGGTTAGCAACACATACTTAGATTATTGGAACCCACCTTCCGAAGACTTCAGAGATAGAAGACTTTGGAGACAAGGTATTTTAAAGAATGTAGAAAAAGGTGTTCGACGATAGCTAAACTCAGCTCGATGATTGTGAATCTCAAATCGACGAACTCAGAGTTTCTTCTTTAATTTGAGCTAGACGAAAGTCTAATTGAGATCGACGAATTGTGATCTCATATCAGAAGTTTAGCTCGACGAAACTTTAACTGAGATCAACGAACTGTGACCTCATATCAGAAGTTCAGCTCGATGAAGGACTATCTCAGTTCGACGAACTTGGAGCTCAGCTTGATGAAATCCTTGCTGAGTTTGACTAACTCCTTACAGGTTCTGTTCGACTAATCTTCTTTGCAGTTTCTAAGTTCAACTACAACAGTTTGATTTCAAATTAAATTATATCTAGACAGTAATACTCTAATAATTAATGCTCAATATTCTCAGAATATAGCTGTTACCTGGCAACATTATTTATAGATTTCACAGAGTTATTACCCTAACATATTTACTGGGATAGTTAGGGAAATACATTCAAGACAAAATTAGCCGTTCCAACTCCCCGAAATTATGCAGAGGATTTCAAGGAAAGATTTTATAAAAGTATTCAGAGGTTTTGAAATCTGCCTGGATATATATAATCCTTCTGAAAATTGCAGTGCAAAAAAAAAACAAGAAAATGATATACAAAATGCTAAGAAATATAGAGCAGAGTTCTTCATCATCTACTTCAAGCTTTTCTTCCAGCAACAGATCTTAAATCTGAGACCAAAAAGTTCATATCTCTCAAAAACATTTACTGGAGGAAGAAGTTTTTCAGAGAAGGCCTACACCCTGAAGCAAAGCTTCCCCTATTGATCAGATTCATACAACTCAGGGGGATCTTTGACATCATCAACAATCCACTAGTCTTCTCAGAGATTTGAGACAGAAGACAACATCATTTTCATTTTCCTTTCACTGTGTGCAGTGTTATAACTCTCATCAAAAGTTAACCTTTTCGTTCACAAGTCACTTGATCAAAAGAATTGGGATTGATTTTTGGGCACCTGATCAAAAGCTCAAAGGGATGCTAGATCTCCCTTAGAAAATAAATCTTCTGGTGACAGAGCACCTGATCAAAAATCTGTGGTGATAGGGCACCTGATCAAAAACCTGTAGTGGATAACTACCAAGGTGGTAGAAGAGTGGATGTACCATAGTTTATTGGGGAACCACTATAAATTCCTTATGTCGTCTAGTTGTGCCTTTACTTGTTTATTTTCTGTGCTATGATATTTCTCTTTATATATATATATATCATCTACTTTAAAATCTGCTGTGAAAATAAATTAATGTTTTAAAATACTCTATTCACACCACTCTAGAGTTAGTTATATCTATCCCTCACTTCCAATTTTTATCAGAGGGTTGCTTTTTTGCTTTCAGAGGGTGACACCAGAACCAAAAGAGCTTTGATAGATTTTCCCTCTTCTCTAGTTTGTCTTTTATATCATGGCATGAAATAAGGAGTATTCAAGTACTAGACCTCCAGTGTGCAATCTTAATAAGTTTGCACTTTGGAAGACAAGGATTAGGCTTTACATGAATTATATTGATGAAGATATATATATATATATATATATAATTCCATTTTGACAGGTCCCCGACTACCATTGCCTACTACAAGTACCAGTGCAGTGCCACCACCCGAGAAGACTGAAGCACAGAAGAAGGCCAAGATTATTGATTCCAAAGTAATGAATATTCTGGCCCAAACTATCTCTGAAGAAATATTCTAAAAGGTTGCTGAATGTACTTCATCAAAGGCCATTCGGGATTCCCTAAATGTTATGGTAGCATGATCTGCCGATGAAAGGAATGATAGGAGATCACACTTGATCTGTCAGTATGAGAATTTCAAGAAGGAAGAGTCAGAATCAGTTACGGACATGTATAACAGACTCAGTCTCATAATAAATGAGCTGAAAACTCTAGACAATAACATCTCATTGATAGAGATAAATGACAAGATCCTTATATTCTTCCCTAGCACATGGGACTCTAGGATCTAGCCAATCAAGTAAGCCAGAAGCCTAAATGAAATCTCTACTGAAACCTTATTGGGCAAGCTTAAGTATTATGAGCATCTCATCAAGACCAGAGAAGCTAAGCAAAGGAATTCATCATTAGGAAGGAAAGAGAAAAGCATTGCATTCAAAGCAAGTGTAGAAGCATAAGCCATTCCTGACAATGAAGATCTAATGAGTCTCATGGCGAAGAGATTCTACAATATGGATAGGAAGGATTTCAGGAGAAGATCTTCCAGAAATGATGATAAGCCAAGGTATGACAAAACCCCTACTAAAGAAATATTCTATAATGGGTGCAGGAAACTAGGACATATCCTTCCAGAATGTCCTGAAAAGGTAAATAAAGACAAGATGAAAGAGAAGGACTCCAGGAAGCATTCACACAAGCCCTCTTCCGTCAAATACAAAATAAGCAAATAGGATTTGATGCTGAGACTTGGAGTGAATCTGAGTGAGAATCTTCATCCAGCTCTAGTGAGGATGAAGAAGAGGCCAAAGCCAGAGAGATCTTCTTAATGACAATCAATACACCTTGCAGTAACTCTGAAGCTGCTAATTCAGAAGCTGACATCTCAGAAGTTGAATCTGTATCAGAAGAAGATTATGTAATCTCTTCTTTTGATTTTACTTCAGATCAATTTAAAACTGAATTCAAATTGTTATGCAATGATTTAATTAAATCTGAGAAGGAAATGAAACTCCTAAGAGAAAAGCTTTTGAATACTTATTTTCTAAAAAACATCAAGTTTAAAGGAGATTTAAAAACTGCTAATGATCAAATAATATCTTTGAAAACGAAATTATGTGAGGCAAAGAAATTTGAAGAATCCCTTAATGGGAGAAATATCAAATTGATGAATATCACAGGCATAGTGAATGCCAGATTAAATGACAAACTGTGCTTGAGAGCTTCATCTAGTCAGCCTCCTCTATTATAGAAAAATACTTTATCTACTCATATAAAATTTGTTTGTAAAAAAGGAAAAGAAAAGATAGAAGACACTAATAAAGACATAGAAGTTTTATATAAGACTAAACAAAATAAAGAGAAAAATTCTAATAATAAAAATTATGTTCAACATATTTCGTTGAACCAAGCTCGACGAAATGAATATGGTTCGTTGAACTCAGATCGACGAATTATGAACGCAGACTTTCAGTATAATTATTCATCTAACTGTGCTCGAAGAACTAAATATGGTTCATCGAACTACGATTGACGAACGTGGGGTGCAGAGAATAAATACATTCATTATGTGAACGGAGTTCGACGAACTCATCCCTATTCATCGAACGCACATCGACGAACTTATTACAATTAGTCGAACCCAGTTTCTTATAATAGAAACTTTAATTCTTTTCAAAACTTTAATCAAAATAAAACCTTTATTAATCCTTTTACTCAGTGGATTATTCCTCCTAGGAGATATAATCCACTAGGTTATAAGAACCAACCTGAATTTTATTATATCTATTGCTATAAATATGAAAGACCCAAGGTTACATGTGTCAAGAACACCTAACCTATATTTATGCAGGTGAAGAACTATCCTACCACAGGGGAACAATGGTATCTGGATAGTGGGCGTTCAAAACACATGACACAAAGTAAAGACAACCTACCTATTTTCAAAGCAAAGCTTGGACCAAAAGTGATATTTGGAGACTCCAACTGTGGAGAGATAGAAGAATATGGAAATGTCAAAGTTGGAGCAGTTACCTTCAGGAAGGTAGCCTATGCAGGTGGTCTCAAGCATAACCTAACATCCATTTGTCAATTATGTGATGAAGGTTATTAGGTATCAGTCAATCTGTCTTCTTGTTTTAACAGGAATTAGACAATGAAACATATATGTAGTTAATTTCAAATCTACTAATTTAAAATTTCTTTATTTTACCAAATTAGTAACACTAATGACTTATGGTATAAAAGACAAGATCATGTAAACCATAGGAATACTGCTAAATTATCTAGGGACAACCATGTTAGAGTATTGCCTTCTTGTTCTTACAAGAACGAAGGACTCTGCATGTCTTGTCAATTAAACAAGCAAACTAAAAATAGTTTCAAATCCATTAATAAAAGTGATTCACCCGGGATTTTGTACTTGCTATATATGAACCTTTTTGACCCTATAGTTGTACAAAGTTTGGGAGGGAATTCATACACTCTATTTATTATTGATGACTTCTCTGGATTCACGTGGGTGTTCTTTCTGAGAAACAAGTCAGATAACTTTAAAGTTCTTACAAATTTTCTTAAGAGAATAAAGATTGAGTACTTTACTCTTGTTGCATTGATCAGAAGTGATCATGGCACAGAGTTTGAATCTCTTCTCATGCAAGAATTCTGTGAGAAGGAAGGTATCACATACTGTTTTTCTACTCCTAGAGGTCCTCAACAAAATGAGGTAGGTAAAAGGAAAAATAGAGCCTGGATGGAATCTGCTAGGACATTACTTATAGGTGCTCACTTGTCACTTTCCTTTTGGGTAGAGACAGTAAGCACAGTAAATTATGTTCTGAATAGAAGTTTAATACATAAACTTAAAGGTAAGACCCCCCTATAAATTACTTAAAGGGAAGGTACCTAAAGTAGATTTTTTTAAAGTATTTGGATGAAAGTGTTATATTCATAATAATAACAAGAAACACTTACGGAAATTTGAAGCCAAGGCTGCAGAGGAAATTTTCCTTGGATAGTCCCAAATAAGCAAGGCTTATAGAGTTTTTAATAAATCAACATTAAAAATGGAAGAATCTGTAGATGTATCCTTTGATGAAGCTAACATGTTTTACAAGGAGAAGGAATCTTCTACCATAGACACTTTGTAGGTACCCTATCTGTGTGAGAAGTTGGATGATTTAAATCTTACACAAGAGGTTACATTGCATCCTTCTCCATAGATTGATGAAGACAGTGAACAAGAAATTATTGAAGCACTTAAACCCACAACAGCAAATATAATTCCATAAGAGGAATTAATTCCACAAGTTGTTGATGAACCAACTCCACCTACTGATTTTGTCATACTTAGGGATCATCCTATATCTCAAGTGATTGGAGACATACTAGTTGGTGTGCAAATAAGGCATTAACTCAACCAAGATCGGACGCATGCTTGCTTCATTTATCAAATTAAGCGTCAATCTATGAAAGATATAGAGAAAGATCCCCACTGGGTTATTACAATGCAAGAGGAACTCAATCAATTTAAGAGGTGTAGAGTTTGAGATTTAGTTCCAAGACCCAAAGACTACCCAGTCATTGGAACTAAATGAGTCTTCAAGAACAAATTGGATGCATAAGGATCAATTGTGAGAAATAAAGCTAGGCTGGTAGCCCAAGATTACTCACATGAAGAAGGCTTAGTTTATGGCTAGACTTTTGCCCCCTGTTGCAAAACTTGAATCTATTAGGATCTTTCTTGCTTATGTTGCCTATCAGAATTTCAAAGTCTATCAAATGGATGTCAAAAGTGCATTTCTAAATGGAGAACTAAAAGAGGAAGTATAGGTTGAACAACCACCAGGTTTTATCTCTTCAACTCATCCCTCTTAAGTTTTTAAGTTTCATAAAGCTCTCTATGCTCTAAAGCAAGCTCTAAGAGCTTGGTATGAGACCTTAGCTAGTTTTCTTCAAGAGCATAAGTTCATTAGAGGCATTGTAGATAGGACTTTATTTATTAGACATCATAAATCAAAAGGTTTGCTAGTGCCAATATATGTCGATGATATAATATTTGGCTCTTCTGATTCCATACTGTGCAAAAGGTTTTCTGACCTGATGCATTCAAAATTTTAAATGAGTAGCATGGGTGAACTATACTACTTGCTTGGTCTTCAAGTGAAGCAAAACCCTGATGGTATTTTTATATCACAGTCTAAATATGCTAAAGAGCTACTTAAAAGATTTGGGATGTCAGATGCCTCAGCTAAGAAAACACCCATGCCCGCCAATGTTGTAGTTCAGTCTGATGAACAGGGCAAACCCATTGATCAAAAAACATATAGCGCTATTATTGGGTCCTTATTGTATCTTACATCTAGTAGGACAGACATTATGTTTGCTACTTGTATTTGTGCTAGATTTCAAGTAAGTCCTAAAGAATCACAACTAATTTTACTAAAAAGGATTTTAAGATATATAAAGGGTTGTCCTAATTTAGGACTCTGGTATCCTACTGAGTCAAGATTTGAATTATCTAGATTCTCAGATGCTGACTTTGCTGGATATAGAGTTGATTGGAAAAGCAGATCAGGAACTTGTTAGTTCCTTGGTGATAGGCTTGTGTCTTGGATTTGCAAAAAGCAAACATCTATGTCAACTTCAACTGCTGAAGCTGAATACACAACAACAGGTAGTTACAGTTCACAGATTCTGTGGATTCAAAATCAGCTCCTGTATTATGGTTTCAACTTAAATAATTCAACTATCTTTTGTGATCACACCCGTGCAATTTTTATTGCACAAAATCTAGTGCATCATAGTTGGACCAAACATACAGAGATTAAACATAATGTCATTAGAGATTGTGTGTACAAAAATAAAATTAAACTTGACTTTATCTCTACTAATTTACAAAGAGCAGACACTTTCACCAAACCCTTAGATGAAAAGAAACATCTATTCTTCATAAATCAGCTAGGTATGATTAATGGAGAAGCTTTAATTTAATTTTTGTCTGTGGTCGATGAACTATCCATTTTTCGTCGAACGAAGATCGATGAACCTTCCTTTGTGAAACTTTTCCTCGAACGGGGATTGACAATGTTTATTTCAGTAAATTTTTCGTCGAACGGAGAATGACGAATTGTTTTCCCCCTGTTCAAACATAGATCAACGCTTTTATTTCTTTGTGAGATTTTTTGTCGAATTGAGTTCAAAGCTTTTATTTTTTTTCATTGGATGGAGTTCATCTTTTCAACTTCTGAAAACATATAATTAGGTTTTCAACGAACTCCATCCCGCTCTTTCCAGTTATTTTGCACTTGATCTTTTGTTTTTGCAGGCAAAGGCGATTTCAGCCGTGACACTTTCTGGGATGAAATTTGATGCCGGCTTAGACATTGATATGGATTCATTCAGCCATTCTGATCAAGTTTTCAGAACATCTTATAGTTATTTGTGGCTCAATAGTTAAGGAAGTTCATGACAACAAGGATAAACCGTCCAGTGATAGAGATTAAGGAATGGGTATATACAGCAAAGATTTAGGACACTCTAGTTCTTATTGGATATATCTCAGGACATCAGGTTCCTCTTTCAACAAAAAATTTATCTGAAATTTTTGGGTTTGTTAATGGTGAAGAAGAAATAGAATTATCTTGTAGTGAATTTAATGAAATGCTAGATAGCTTGGGTCATGCTGAAGGAAACCCTAACAACCTTCTTATGAAAAATCTTTCGATAGAATATAGATTTTTAGCTGATATTGTTGGGAAAGTGATATTCGGCAAGCACTTTGCTCACGATCGCATAACCAGGCACCAATTTTATTTGATGTGTGTCTTTGTTAATCAGAAGAGAATTAACTAGGGAGTTATCATGTTTGACTCCATCAAGAAGAAGATAAATAAGAAGGATGTTGGGTGTGGGAGAATTCTTGGGCTTTTCTTGCAAGCCAAGTGCCTAGAGCTTTTGGTGTCGCAGACCATATTCATTAATGCTTCTAAGAGGCTCACATCAGCCCTTTTTGGAAGATCAGAGAGGGTTATCACCAAGCCTTCCAGGGCCTCCTACAGAGCTTCTAAGGACAGAATGACTGACACAGTCACTCCTCCAAACCCAGAAGAGGTTTCTGCTGCACCTCCACCTTCTCCTCCACTTCAAAAAACATCCACTATTATTACAGACACACATTCTACTCCCATCCCTCCTGCTTCACCATCCAGACCACCATCTCCTCAACACTCACCAATTTACATTTCCGAGGATACACTATCTCCACCTCCTCAATCACCACTACCATCAAATCTACCATCACATAATGATGACATACCATCCTCTTCTCTTCATACAGATCCACTACTGTCATTTCCAACTTTGATCTACTATCATCTCCATCTCCACAACACACTCGACAACATTCATGTATTTGGGAAATCACTATTCTGGATGTCACTCCCTCTAACAATCCAACCTCTTCAATTCCACAAGAATTCACCATTTGTCCGACCTGCTCCATTCCATCCTCCTTAACTACCAATCAACCTTCAACATCTGCTAATCCAAATGATTATATGTATGTTGATGTTTCTTCTATTTCTGCTAACATTCTTGACTTCATTACCCCCACACTCAAGAAACTCATAGTTAAAGCCATTGCTCCTCTTGTACCTACCATATCCGATCTTTCTTCTAAGATAGCTTCCTCCTCCACTGTCCCTTCTTCTGGGAGCCTGGGTTCAGGTCTCTCTAACTCTAGGCAGGGGGAGATGTTCAATGAAGGAGCTCCAGTAGCAGTAATAATAGCTACAGTAGTTAATGAAGAAGTAGTAATAGTAGCAATTCCAGCAGCAGTTGAAATTTTGGATGATACTGAAATGGTTTGTACAGATGAAGAAGAAGTCGATTTTTCAACTCCTGAAATCATTACTATTGGTGATTTTATAATTAATCCCAAAGTTGATATTCATTCATTACTTCATTATTTTGATATAGTTTATAGCAGCACTTTACCAGTTTTTGCATATGATTCTTCTAAAGCTATAGTTTGCTATACTACACCAATAAATCATGTAGTTTTGTAACAACTAAGGACAAGCTTTGCAGATTTTGAGAATGTTACAAATCAAGTAACTGATATAGAGCTAAAGGCTTTCTCCCCTCCAACATTTTCTTAGGTTGAATCCCCCATGCCGGATATGGATGACTTCATATTCCGAGATATGGATACAGAAAATATAGAGCTACAACCTCTGGCTGAAAATGAAGATATAGTTGTAAAACCACAGGATGAAATAATAAATACATATATACAACCATCGGCTCCTCCAGCATTTTTTGCTGAAATTCTAAAACAAATTAATGCTCTCTATGGTCAACCTACTGAAGAATATGATGATGATGAATAGTCTAATGACTCAGAAGACTCTGGGTCTAAGAAGAGAAACTTCAAGAAAAAGGTTCCCTCCAGGGCTACTCCTAAACATTCTCCTATAACAGATACCCCTTATTATATTTTGTACAATATTACTATTACTCAAGACTCCCCTCACTAGATGAGGTATTCTAAGAATGAGCTAAATGCAAGAAAGAAGAGTAGGAGATGCTCTCCACCACACAATTTACAAGAGATCTTCCTCATCCTCCTCCTGCAGCAGGATCAGCGGGAAGTGTTTCACAATCTCAGAGGTCTACAACTTCTTATCATTCTAGACTATCTCAAAGTAGTAGCATACAACAGCACAGATCCCAGAGTAGGAAATAACAACAAAGAAGTCAAAGCAGCCAACATCAGACATCTGAAGGTAATCAACATGATAAATCAAGCTCAGAAAGGACACTATATCCAACCTATGATCCAGAGTTAGATCCTAACTATAGAATGGCCAGGTTTATTGAGCTTATAGCTGTCTCTCAGATAAGGAAAGGCAAAGCTGAAGGCTAGGATTCTTCTCAATTTTCAACAATGTTGTCTTATAGAAAGAAGGAATTGGATAAGTATTAGGTAAAAAATCTTTTTAATGCTGATGAATATATGCATCTCCATCCAGAGGGAGTTGTTCCTAGAGCTACATAAATGAAGATTCATGGTGCTGAAGATATGAAAATGACTCAAAAAGAAGCAGAGGAGCCCAAAAGAATAATGGTTTTCACAAAACCTGCTTCAGACCTTCATCAGATGCTTCAATGAAAGATTTATAATCTTCTGCTTATGCATTTTGAACTTTATTATTGCTATATGTATATTCACAAGGCATAATTGTTTATATTTGCTGAAGTTTTATAATTCTGTCAGATATTTTTTCTTGTTTTGTGATTTTCTTTATTTTTCTTTATAGTGAACTCACTGAAATAAGGGGGAGATTGTTGGAACTATACTTGTTATTTGGGCTAGGTTCACTACTAGGATTGATTAAATGACCCAACATGTATAGTTTAGGGTCAAGGTCAGCAGCACATACTTAGATTGTTGGAACCCACATTCAGAAGATTTCATAGACATAAGATTTTAGAGACAAGGCAGTTTAAAGAATGTAGAAAAAGGCATTCGACGATAGCTGAACTCAGCTCGACGATCGTCGATCTCAGATCGATGAACTCAGAGTTCCTTCTCTGAGTTGAGCTCGACGAAAGTCTACCTGAGATCGACTAACTGTGATCTCAAATCAGAAGTTTAACTCGACGAAAGTCTAACTGAGATCGACAAACTGTGATCTCATATCAGAAGTTCAGCTCGATGAAAGGCTAACAATAGCCGAGAAACAAAAAGGAAAGATTATGATAAAAACTCAAAAGACGGGTGTTACGGGTTCACCATCATCTATCTTATTATATTAGTATTATGTTGTATGGTTTCTTTATTATGTTGAATCTTTATTAGAGTATTTTAATATTTATTAACATCTTGATTTATTTACAACATCTTAATATTTTTGAACTTCTTGATGTATTTTAATATTTTTGAACATCTTGATGTTTTTTAATATTTTAATATTAGAGTATTTTATGTATTTACAATCCTTGTATCCTCCACCCCCGCTCTCTGACAAACCACAAAAGGAGCACGTAATAACGGGAATCGCCAAGGTACAATTGATGGTTGTTTCCCTCTCATATCACCGAGAGTCTACGCTGACTCCAAGATTAAGATAAAATACAAACTTAGCATGATATGTTCTCAAGATAGAACACCTGACTAGTTCGTTTGGAAATACAAGAATGAAGGTTTTGTAGTGATTTATACTTCTTTGTTTTATGTTGTATTTTTCATTTTCATTTTATATTCATTTTTTATTATCATTTTTTAATTCAAGTGTGACCAACAATTTTCCTTTGTAAGTAGTAGAGCGAATCATTCAATTTTGTAAAACACAATCTCCATGTCTGATTTATAATCTTTATTAATTGTGTTATTTTTTTATATAGGTACCAATCTGATTTATTATTAACAATGAACAGAAGATGGATGAGTGAGTTACAACATTCAAAGACTTATTTAGATGGCGTGAAATATTTGCTATATTTATACTATTCATATACACCAATTGGTGAGAAGTGCTCATGTCCTTGTAAAAAGTGTGTAAATCTAAAGAAGTAGGATAGAGATGTGGTAGAGGGGCATCTTGTATGGAATGGTATTATGGAGAACCACACAAAATTGATATACCATGATGGACGTTTAATTAATAATGGAGCCTTACAAAATAATAATCGTCCTTTAGTTATAGGATCTTTGAACCATACTAACAACTCTAGTGATCCGATGAATGAACTTCTGCATGCTGTTATTCCTAATTTTACAAACAATGAGAGTTTGTATGAACTAGAATTACTTTATGATGATATCTGCGTAAACAAACGTTTTGAGTATCCTCAAGCTCCCATTAATGCAGATGGGATAATCTATACACGACTCCCTTAGAGGAAAATAAACCATTGTGGGAAGGATGTCAAGAGTACACGAAACTATCCTTATTATTGAATCTCCTGCATATTAAGACACTTGGAAATTGGAGTAATGTACATTTTGATATGTTGTTGAAAGTTCTATAAGGTGCAGTGCCAGACGGATATAAATCAGCACCGACTAAGTATCGTGAGGTCAAGAAAGTCACATCTAAATTGGGCCACAAATATATTAAGATCGATGCATGTGAAAATGATTGTTCATTATTTTGGGACATACATAAAATGACAATTCTTGTCATATATGTGGACAATAATGATGGGTTGACGTACAAGATGATCAATTAACTCAGCGATCTAGAAAATGTTAGAAATAAGATGTGATCATTATGAGGAAGACACCCAAAATAGTTTTTCGATATTTTCCATTGAAAGAACGTTTGGAGCGACTATTTCATCGCAAGGAAATTGACGAGATAATGCAGTGGCATGCCAAAGATCTTAATCATGATAGTTTAATGCATCACCTTAGAGATGTCTTGGCATCAAAAGAATTTGATCAACTCAACAAAGAGTTCTCAAATGATACTCGAAATTTTCGTTTAGTACTTGATACTGATGGATTCAATCCATTTGGTGATCTTAGCAGCACACATAGTATGTGGCCAATTATGCTAGTGATATACAATGTGCCACCTTGGGAGTGCATGAAGAAAAGATATATTATCATGTCGATTTTGATACCCGGGCAAAATATGTCAGGAATTAACATCAATGTGTATCTACAACCATTAATAAAAGAGTTGAATGAGTTATGGGAAGTGGGGGTTGAAGTGCTTGTTGTTTTAGATGGGAAAACAATTACACTACATGCAGCACTATTATGGACAATTAGCGATTTTCATTTTATGTAACACACATTCTGAACTTGGATGTCCACATGCAGGTTGGATACTCAATCATGTTTGCTAAAGAATAGTCAAAAAACTGTTTATCAGGCTCATCGTCGATTCTTGCTAGTTGATCATCCATATCAGAAAGCAAGAAAGTTTGGTCGACATGAAATGCGTATTTGTAGTAATAAATCTCCTAATGTACGATGATTATAAGAGGAAACCCATCATCTTCATGGTGTGTTTGGTAAAGAAAATTATTCTGGAGGACCTACTAAGTATTGGAAAAAAAAGTATATTTTTTGAACTTCCCTATTGGAAGACAAATTTACTCCATCATTGTCTTGATGCGATGCATATAGAAAAAATGTGTGTGATACTATTTTGAACACTATATTAGGTGACCCGATCAAATCCAAGGATAATGTGCACGCTAGAAGGGATTGTCAGGATCTTGGGATTCTAAACCATCTATGAATCCAAGAGAGAGATGATGACACAAAGACTATTCCTCCAGCTTTCTTCACCATGAGTAATATAGTGAAAGATATCTTTTTAGGAATGATAAAGTCAATACGGGTTCCTGATGGATATGCCTCCAATATATCACGTTATGTTAAACTGAAGCAATGCAGATTATAAGGCTTAAACAGCCATGATAATCATATTCTAATGCATCAATTGTTGTCAATTGGTTTACGATCAGAGTTACCAAGGAATATAGTGACACCATTGATGGAGATTTCCATGTTCTTTAGAGAATTATGTTCCAAAAACTAAATATTTCTAATTTGTTGAAGATTGAATATCGCATTATAGTGGCTTTATGTCAACTTGAAATATTTTTCCCCCGTCATTCTTCACTGTAATGATTCATCTCATGATTAATCTTTCACAAGAAGCTATTTTCGGCGGCGCATTAAAATTTAGATGGATGTATCCCATCAAGATGGAACTTGGACATTATAAAAAATATGTACAAAATAGAACAAAACCAGAAGGATCTATAGCAGAGGGTTATATAGCGGAAGAGACTTTGACATTTTGTTCTCGATTCTTAGAAGCGATAGAGACTTGATTTAATCGACCAAGTCGTAATAGTACAAATTCTACGTCTCCAACTCCAGCATTTAGGATGCTTCCACAAGTTGTGAGTGCAACAAGGGGTGCTGTATTGAAGTCACTAAATCCAATTAGACTTGTGCAAGCTCATCGATATATTTTGTTCAACTGTGCAGAGCTTGAAATTTTTCGAAGGTAAGTTTTAATAAACTATAAGACTATGTTAAAGATTATTTATTTTTGAAATGTGCAACAATTAATATTTTTTAATAGCGAACCTCGAGAAGAATTGAAGAATCGCCACCAACCCCAATGTATTGATATGGATTGCTTGGAAAATCTACTTCATAAAGAATTCTCAGAATGGTTTAAGCAAAGAGTAAGAATCATCATATGCATGTAAATTAATCTGTTCATGTTTGTGCTCGTACCTAGATCTACAAATGAAGAATGATGATGAATTGAATAATGTTTCCATTTTATCATAACAGGTTAATCGTGATGGTGCAATTGTTGATGACCCTCAATTATGACATTTAGCCCTCAAACCAAACTCTATTGTTCGTAGCTACAAAGGATACAATATAAATGGGTTTTCATTTTGAATTGTAGGTAGTGATATTCACAAGAGGATGCAAAATAGTGGAGTTGAAGTTATGTCTAACCATGTTGGGCTTCAAGAGGATATCAATTATTTTGCTAGAATAACTGAGATCGTAGAGCTGGATTACTTTGACTTTGCCAAAGTGATATTTTTAAATGTGATTGGGTTAATCTTGCAAAGAATGTGGGTGTGAAGAAAGATTTATATGGGTTCACATTGGTTAATTTCACAAATTCGATACATACAGGAGCATCACTTGAACATGACCCATATTTTTTCCCTTCTCAAGCAAGAATGGTAAATTATATTCATGATCCTAAACAATCAAATTGGGTATAAGTCATGAGGATGTTACCATGAGATGAGTAAGAAATGGGAGTATTTGAAGCTACAAGTGTTGTTGATCATGAAAACTTCATTCAATGTGTTAGTGATGATATACACAATATTCAAAATTTATATCAAGATGATGATGAATACACCAAGATGGTTAGAATAGATGTTGAGCTTACAATTGTATAAAGAAAAGTATAAATTTAAGGTCAGGTTGCGAATACCAATTTGCAAAGAGAAGTATAAATCAAAATGCTGAGCATTCACATGTGCATTTATCCATAATTCAAGAGTACCCTTTTTTCTAGTCCTTCCCAGGTATCCATATGACGCTTCTAATTTTGCTTACAAGTCACCTTGATGTTGTAAGACGGAAGTCATAGGTTTCTACATGGTATCAAAGTGAGTTTCCCCCTTGGGTATATATGGCTTTGTGGGTCTCTCAACTCTTCCTGGGTAATTTTAAATTGGATACTCCTGAGTTTCTACAAAATAAAAAGTATACTATTATTATAGAGTAACAAAATAGATGTTGCATAGATAGAGATGTTGATAATAAATAGTTTCAATTCATACCTGAGAGGATGAACCGTCAATTACCAGTTTTATAATATGTTGCTTAACCACCATATTTTGAAGTATCATAGAATAAAAGGCCAATCTTAAAAGAAAATAAGCAGCAGTCGTATCTAAAAATACAAAGGGATAGTTTCACTACAAATACGTTTTTTACGTATTAACAATGGAGTCAATAAAGATATGTTCCAGCACAAGCATAATTGATTTATTGCCCTAAAACCACATAATAGATGTATTACTAGTGTATAATAATGGACAAATCTTGTTATCTTGTAAATATTTGATTTTGTTATCATGCAGATATTTGATGACTCCTAAGAGAACATTTTCTCTAAGAAAATTATTCGTTTCAAAAGAAAACTCTCTTGCTAAAGTTCAACACAAAGATGTTAGCAATGGCCATAATTTGAGCACTTCAAATTACCACAAGGAACCACTACATGATCCAGCAACTACACATTATTTTTCAACAGATGAAAGCTCTGATGAGCATCAACATAGTGATCAAGAGGCTGTCAATCTTAGTAATGAAGTCCTAGAGAACTCAGGTAAATAATACAAGTTTTTATTTGTATGATTTGCTATAAATGCAAGTAGAATAATCAAAGTTCTGTATGTGTAGTGAAAATAGAAGTAAAAAGTTACAATGAGCAACAACATGTAATGATATTCATCTTATGACATCAGATAAAACTATCTTATTGGAGCGAAATAAATATGGGCAATTTGTTGGAAATGGCACAACTCAACTTTCATCGTTCTTAAGCACACTTGCACAAAATACATCATTATTTCCAATGACTACTTTATCTTGGACGCATGTGTCCCAATATAGCATGGAAACTGCATGGAGTATGGTTAAAGTGAGTGCACATAAGCATCATTATTTTATTGAATATAAAAAAATTTATAAGCTTTATGTTTATTCGTCCATCAAAGATTTCTCATATTTGAGACTGACAAAAAGCTTATCATGGAAATTATAAGAGAAAGTTTTATGAATTGGAAGTCAACTTTTAAAAAATGATATTATAAACCATTGAAAAATCCAGAAGAACTTATTGCACGAGGTGGTCCTACTTATATGCAAGAGAGCCAATTTGTTGACATTATGAAATATTGGTATTATGCAAAAGGAAGGGTATTGTATATTTATTTGTTTATTCTTCCAAACATTTTTTAAAATTTTCAAACATTTTAAAAGTTTGAGAATGATTTTTCTGATCTGGCAGACAATAAGTGAAAGAAATAAAGCATTCGCCAAAACAATATTAGTGCACATACTCTGGGACGGATGAGCCTTGCTAATCGAAAAAAAAGACTTGGTATACATATATATAAATATATATCCTTATTATTTCTTACTTTAGTACATAGAGCTGAATAATTGGTTTTTATAAGGAACTTGAATTGGGCAAAGATCCAACTTGCATTGACTCGTTCATAGATAGTCGTTCAAGCAAGAAAACTAGAAAAACTTTGGTGAATGATGACGCAACATCAAAAAAGTAAGTGTTTCATAAACATTTTAATAATATCCAAATTATTTATTGAAGTATTCATTTGTGAACTTTTTTAGGTTGTCTTTGACAAGGCTATTGAGGAACACATATTGTAGCATCCTCCTGACACACCAATAAATGGAATCCTGAAGATGCTTTTAGGTAAAAAAATATTTTATAACATTTTGTTTCGATTTAGAGTATTGTACAATATATATAATTATATATATATATATATATATATATATATATATATATATATATATATATATATATATATATATATATATATATATATATATATATATATATTTATATCTACATTTGGACAAGAATACTATGGCATATGTCATGGTATGGGAATGAGTGTCACTGCGATTCAGATAAACCCTGATTTACCACGTCGCTCAAGAATAATTGTCTTGAAATATACAAATCCAGAAGTGTTGCCAGAGATTGAAGAATTGAAATTACAAATTTCTATCATGAAGAAGACCATAGATTGTCTTGTGGCTGACAAGTCGACACAAAATTCTCATGAAGATTCACCTGGAACATCAATATATCCAAGGATACATCTATCAATAGACCAATTAATAATTGTGTTTAAATCCAATTAATAATGCTTAATTTAATTGCAATATTTTTATAAATATGTATTATTTATGCAGTTTTTGAGAATGATGGCTTCGATTGAAAGATCAAATATAAATGAGTCTACCCCAAAAAACACCACAACACCATCTCCTACTACAAATATCAATTCGAATCAAGGTTTTATTTCTACATTCTTATATTAATTTTTGTGATTCGATAGAATGAAAAATGATATTATATTTTACCCGTAGTCTAGCCGCAATCTAGCCATAGTCTAGCCACAATTTGTGCAAAACCTTTGGACGCAGTCTGGCCGTAGTTTGTGCAAAATTGTTGGCCGCCAAACTACTGGCAGCAACAGTCAAATTACTGGCCACAGTAGTCAAACTGCTGGCCGCAGCAGTTGGGCACAAACTGCTGTCCGTAGTAGTTGGGCACCAACTGCTGCAGCAGCAGTTGGTGGCAAACTACTGTAGCAATAGTTGGTGCAAAACTGCTGCATCAGTAGTTGGTGCAAAACTGCTAAAATAGTTGGTGCAAAACTGCTGCAGAAGTTGGTGCAAAACTACTGCAGCAGTAGTTGGTGCAAAACTGCCGCTGTTTGTTGCAGGGTTTGCTACAGCAGTTGGCACAAACTGCTTTATAATTTTATGCAACAGTTTTGTACAAACTGCTGCAGCAGTTGGCACAAATTGCTGTTGCAGTTTGGCACAATATGGCACAAACTGCTACAAGGTTTGATGCAGCAGTTTGGCACAAACTGCTGCAGCACTTTGGCTCAAACTACTGTAGTAGTTTGGCTCAAACTGCTGCAACAATTTGGCTCTCTTCTCTGTTGATTCCATGATCACTTCTCTGTTGATTTTACCATCTCTAGTTAGTATTCTATATCAACTAAGCCATTTTTTGGGATTTAATATTTACCATATGGCCATACCCCTCGCAGTGCAGTGCATTCCATTTCAATCAATGCTTCCTGAAGTGGGTGCGGATTGACTCGATAGGTTTGGATGCCAAATTCAAGATAACAATAGTGCAAGTTTTTTCTTCTTTCTTAAAAATATTGCGAACAATTTGCCTCCAATGATCCACAGATAAATAGGCTAGAGATGCCACTGCCTCAAAGGCACCTAAAAACACCCCACAAGAGAATTAGGGTAGTTTGGGGTGGAGATGCGCAAAGACCCAAGTATAGGCATTAGGGTTGAAGTTTGGGGCATAGTGATAGACATGGGACTATATGCCCTTGGATAGTCTTGGAAATTTGTTGGTGTGTTCCTAGGGTAGAAATAAACTCTAGAAGAGTGGTTGTAGGATTTATAGGAACATATACACTCTCTGAAATAGATATGGATAGTTTAGGGCACCTTGGACAAATATTTAATTACATGCTCAAATGAATCTGGATACTCATGAAACCTACGCAGTGAACTTGATTAGATGATATTGTTCCCAAGAAATTTTATTATGAATATTGGATTAGTAATCATGGTACTTCATTCATAAATCCTAATTTTGATTTATTCAGAAGATAATTATTTTAGGGTTATTTGTTTCCTGAATAATTATTAAACTTGGTTAGGGAACATTTTCGACACAATAATGCTCTGTGAATTGTTATAAAAATTTTGGAAGAATTCTCATATAGACTCCTTCATGAGTGCACATTTGTTGAATGTTTTAATATAATTCATTTATGTGATTAATTGGAGTTGGAAAATCATAATTCGTGGTCAGTAGCCTTTTCTTATCATATTTATCATCTAGTAATTTTCTCTTAAGTTTTGGATGGCTGATTCTAATTTTTCCCTATTTATCATAATATTATGGTTATTAATCCAACAATTTGTTGAGGGTCAAAATCTTTTTGGAAAATTAACATTATTGATATTTACTGTTATTTTGATGTTACCAAATTATCATAATTTTTCTAAGGCCATACCTAGTCAGAAACATATACTTGGTGTTCAAAAGCCAAGGTGGCCTGATCTTGCTGAAAATATAATAAATACCAAATAAAGTATGATAATTATACTATTCTGGATTTATTCATAAAGTATGATGATAGACCCCCAATAATAATCTTATATCATATGGATGATTATATGGAAGGTCACCATCCATGCACATCATATAGTCCATTATGTCTGGACACATCAAAACCGTAGAATTAGGGAAACCTGTGAACCTTGGTATGGGGTAGTTGGCGTACCTGGTTTGCTTGAGAATGAATAAGGTCACCAATGGAAGGCAGGTTGTGAGATATTGGTTAACTATGGCAAGTTTGTGCTCGGGATCGACGATGGATCGTCTTTCCCTTGGAGAAATTATAAATACACTTATGGTTAGTTCAATTGAAATGCTAAGAGAGTTTAGGACATGGGTAGATGCCAATAATAATAAGTATCTTGCGAAAGAGAGCTTGAGCCTCAGCCCATTGTAGTGCCTAGTGCCCTCGAGAGCCCTTCAAAGGGAATGCCCTAGGCAGTCCAAGGTTAAACTTAAACCGTTAGTAACTAGTAATTCTAAGTACTTTACCTTTACTCTCCCCATGGTCATGGGAAGAGAGTTTGATTTAGATTTACGAGTGGTACGCTCGGTGGTGATAGGTACGGACTGGTTAGTCCGCGGAGCCAGTTGCTCAGATGGTTGTTGTGAAATACGGGTTAGTCTGGGGAGCAGATGGCTCGGGAATTCATGGTTTTATGTGAATAAAGGTGGTGGGTCTTTGATATTAGATGGTCGTTCACACCGAGTCAATACATTGTGTTGGAACCCCACCTGTTTTAGGGTTCATTTGGGCTAGGTTCACTATTAGGACTGCATAGATTGACCCACAGTGTATAATCTAGGGTCATAGGTCTTTATTGGATCTTAGGGTAGGTCAATAAGTTAGTTTGATTGGACCAATCCCTCAAAAGGCTTAGAAGACTGAAGATTTCAGAACAAGACAAATTTTTCTATGTTGAAGAAGTCGTTCGACGAAATCTGAATGGAGTTCAACGATCTTTGTTCTTAGTTCGACGATCTCCAAGTTTCTTCTCGGAAGTTGAGATCGATGAAAGTTTAACTGAGTTCGAAAAACACTAATATCCTATTAGTTGTTGAGTTCGACGAACAACAATCACAATTCGACGAACTTGGAGCTCGAAATGGACAACATTAACTTAATTCAAAGTTCTCGGGGCTCAGCTCGATGAAAGAGAGTATTGAGTTCGACGATCTTGGATCTCTGATCGACGAAATCTATCAGTTCATTATTCTTATTCTCTACAGTTTATTTTCAGATTGACCGAGGTTTATATAATATATTATTGCCTATATTGCTCTGAGTAATTAATTGCATATATTCTTATGAATATAGCCATTCATTGATAGCATTAATTATTGTATTTCACAGAATCAATATTCGGCTTAATAACTGGGACAGTTAAGGAATCAATTTATTACCCTTCTAGCTATTTGTCCAAGTTCCAAGATTTCAGCAGTTAGTCATGGAGTAGAATTCAAATTCAGAGACAGAATTTCTGCAAGAAATATAAAGGAATTTTAAAAAGAAGATAATATTGGACTCAAGGTTACAGGCAGACAGAGAAGAAACATATTTAGTATGCATACTCATACAGTCTTCATCATCTACAACTCTTCTCCATGTTTTCAAGACATCAAAACACAATCAGTATAAAAGCTTTTGGAGTTCAATAAATAAGAACTACACCCTGCAAAGCTTCCAGCAAATTCCTGAAAAATAATCATCTCAGGGAGAGCTTTGACAACATCAAGCTATCCACTGAAGTCTTCTCAGCTGTTTGAGAAAGAAAAGACAATATCACATTTTTTTCACCCCACTGTACTCAGGGTGAAAGTTCAAGCTAGATCTGATATACTCTAGAGGGGGGGGGGTGAATAAAGTATGGTGCTTGGTAAAAACTTTTTACAATAGTTGTTGTAATCTTATGTGAACAGGGAAGCAAGTAATATAAAATAAATCTAAACACAAAATAATCACAGAGCAATCACAAATCATAGAGCAATCACAAATCACAGCCAGAAACAAAAATAAAGACAAGCAACCAGAAGACACAAGGAGTTATAGTGGTTCCCCAATCAACCTGGGTACATCCACTCTTCTACCACCCTAGGTAGGAATCCACTGCAGGATGAGTTGATCATGTGTCCTGGGCACCAATGAGTTTTTGATAAGGTGCTCAAAAACCAAACCAGATTTTTTGATCAGGTGTCTTGCCACCACTAAGTGTTGATAAGGTCTCAGAAATCAAACACAAACTTTTGAAGAGAGTTTGAAAAACCCTTTACAGTAGAGAGAGAGAGAGAGGGGTGAGAAGATCTTCTCTGTCAATAGTCAAAGAGAAGATTGTGGATGTTGTCAAAGCTCCCCCTGAGATCTTGATTTGTTCAGGAAGTGAAGCTTTGTAGTAGGGTGATAGGCCTTCAGAAAATTGATCTCCAGCAAATGATGATTTCAGCAACAATTGAAATGTGAGGTGTCTGGAGTCTTGAATGATGATGGCCTTTGAACACTTGAATCAAGAGAGATCTGAAAATTTCAGTTGGTTGATCTCCTTTGGTGATGTGTTCTTGTATGAATCCTTGAGACTGAGAATGTCTGCAACTCTCTTTCTTTCTCTTGTGTAAAAATATTGTTGTAAGAGTTGTTGTTGCAGAGAATATGTTTCTGACTTCTTGTTCTTCTGTAGCAGGGATTGAAAAATCTAATCTTTTATTCCTTTTGTTTGAATAGAAATGATCCTCTATCCAAGATAGCCGTTAGCCTGTCATTAATGACTTCTTTAATTGCAATTGTCTTCTGGAGGAAAGTCCAATAAAACATTCCTTGAAAATCCCTTGAAACTTGCTCCAGAATAAATGAAAACGGCTACAAGATCTCTGAATTAATTGCTGACAATAATTCCTCAACTGTCTGTATTTGAATCTTGAAAAACATTTAAATCTTCATAAAAATGTCGAACTGAGCTCCATTGTCATTGAACTGAGCTCAGAGTCTGGACTTAGACAGTAACAGAGATCGTCGATCTGAGCTCAACTATCATCGAACTGAGCTCAGATATAGAGAATCAAACTAGAGTCAAGATCGTCGATCTGAGCTCGAAGATCGTCGAATGGAGTTCGACGACTTGTTGAAGCTGAGCTCAACGATCGTCGAATGGAGTTCGATGATTCGTCGAAGTGAGCTCAACGATCGTCGATTAGAGTTCGACGATTCGTCGAAGTGAGCTCAACGATCGTCGATTGGAGTTCGACGATTCGTCGTACTGAGCTCGACGAAATGACTTAGTCTCCAAACTGAAAAACCTGGTCTTGAGGGCAGCTTCCAAACCTAACTACTAACCCTTAGACTCAATTCTAATTCACCTTTAGATCTGTACAATGAGGTCAAAACAGGTTTCCTAAAGACATAGTGATCCTTGCCCAAATCAGTAATAGGGTGTTCTAACAATCTCCCCCTATTTGGGTAAGGATTACTATTTACAGAAATTGGAAAATTAAAAACATACAGAGCAACAATATAACAACAAAACATTGCAGAATCACAGACATAATCTCAGATAGATCAGAAAATAGAATATATTGTCATCTTACAGAATTACTCCTTCTCTTTGCTCTTTATAAGTACTATTTCTCTGTTTGGATTGAGAGCTTCCTTTTTAGATCTTCTATCATCAGCTGCACCTAAAGAGGTTTGTTGCTTAGACCTGGGCACTACAGCTTCAGGGTGCAGCTTCATGTAGCTTTCAGAATCAAAGAACTTGCTGGATGAATATCTTTCAAGTTCCTTTTTCCTTTGATCTGATAAAGTAGTAATACTGGAGGTATCTTTGCCTTGCTCTCTGGCTTTCTTAATCTGATCCAAAGCAGCTAACTCTTTCATCCTAGCTGTCCATGAAGTTGGATTGTTCTCTGGATCTTCAAAAGGAATTGGAGGCTCATATTTGTTTGAGGGATTGTCTGGAGGAGCTCTGGAGGAGACTAATTCTTTAAGATTGTAGGGAAAGGGACCTGAAGTAGTATCAGATGGACCTTGTCCTTCCCTTGAGTATGGGTGTTGCCTGGAGTATCCTTTGGAGTAAACTTGGAATTCTCTTTGGTTTTCTCTGTAGCTTCCTCTTCTTGACTGATAGCCTCTGGATTGGCTTCCCCTATACTGGGATCTACCTTGAGGTTGATAAGGGAACGACTTCTTGCAGAGGGTTGAACAGCAGAGCTTCCACCTGCACCTGTATCAGGTGAGGGAGGAGTTGGAGGAGGATGATTGAACTGAGAGGATCCTTTCTCATATTTTCTCTTCTTTTTCATAGCCTTTAGTTGATTTTTGGAATATTGCATCCAATGTTCTGTAATAGGGCAGCTATGCAGTATGTAATAAGGAATATCATTTGTGTCTTTTACTTTGGCTGAGGGGACTCTTTTCATTGCTTTGCTCCTTGCTTTTCTTTTCCTTGCAATAGTTGCAGAGGAGTCATCTGAATCAGTCCTGAACTGATCACTTTCTGAACTTTGATCATCATATAAAACATCAATCCTTTTAAGATAATCTTTTTATTGTTGAGATGGAGCAGAAGTAACAGCAGAAACATCAGTAGATACAGCAGTAGCTGGGGCAGCAGATTCAGATACAACATATTCAGCAATAACAGTTTCAGAAACAGAAACAAAAGCAGCAGTAGCATCAATTGAAATTGGAAATGCATCATCAGAAGGAGCAACATCATCAGTAACAGCAGGCTCAAGAATAAATACCTCTGTCATGTGTATATCCTCAGATATTAAAGCAGCAGTGATATCAGAACTAACAACAACATCAATGTCAACAGAAGGAGCAGCAGTAGTACTTTCAACAACAATAGAAGAAGCAGCAGCAAAGAGGGAATTTACAAAAGAATTAATTAAACTGGTGTCACAGCTTGAAATAGGCACAATGGCCTTAGAGAGATCTTCAGATGGCTAGACTGCAGTGTGCTCTGGAAGACAGCTGAAATAAATAGAATCAAAATCTGATAATAGTGACCTGAGGTCCACTGAGAAAACTGCAACTTGAGATGTTGAGGCTTGAGCTTGAGATGAAGTAACAACAGCAGTAGGAGCAGCAACAGGCAATCTATCACCTTCATGAGGCATCTCCCCGTACCTAGATTCAGAGAGAGCTGGATCAAGGCACCCAAAGGAAGGGATTGCCTGAGGAGGAATGAGAGAGGAGAGCCTGGCAGACAGGTCTGCAACTGACTTGAGAAGTGGAGCCAAGGAGGTCTCCAACAAGAGTGATAGCCTGGGAGCTATCAGCTCATAGAGTCTGTCTGCTAAAGCTGGAAGATCTACATGCTCAAGAGGGACTTGAGCAGAGGTATGAACTGAAGGTGGAGTAGCTGGAGATGTGGGTGGAGAGCTGTTGGATGGTGGAAAGGAAGGTTGAGATATGGGGATTGTGGAAATTGAAGATAATGGGGTTGAAATAGAGGGTGTGAAGGAGGGTTGAGCAATGATATCTTGAAGCAATTGTTGATATGATGTGGATGAAGATGGTAGATCAGGAGGGGATGAAGGGGAATCATCCATAAAGGAATCATCTATCAGATTGAAGGATGGAATGTGGGAGGATGAATCAATTTCTTGTTGAGGGTAGTGATGTAAAGGGTGGAAGATTTCTTCAGTTAGTGGAAGAGTTGGAGAAAGGATAGAAGTTGGAGATGGGATGGAAATAATGATGGTGGATGACACTGTAATGGTGGATGTGACTGGTGGAGATGAGATAAGAGGTGGAGGAGGAGGAGAAGAAGCAGGCAAGTCTTCTGCAGGGGCAGAGACTTAAGGGGAAGAGACTACAACAGTCCTTATGCCTGAAGTTGCACTTGCAGAGAGCCTGCTGGGCTTCACTATTTGCCTATCTCACTTTCCAAAGAGGGCACAGGTGAGACTCTTGGAGGCATTAATATGCACCCCACTGGAAACTAGCAGAGCAGGGCATCTATTCTGAAGAAATAGCCCTAATATCCTCCCATAATTAACAAATGTTTTGTTGATTTTCTTCTTAATCAGGTCAAAGAAAACTTCTCCTCAGTTCAATTGTTTCTTATCTACAAGAGCACCCATCAAACACAGCTGATACCTGGAGATGGAATCATGGGCTGAGTGCTTGGCCAATAACACCTTTCGTACAACATCAGCCAAAAATCTGTACTGCACAGATAAATTCTTCTTCAGAAGCTTGCTAGGGTTTGCATCTGAATGTCCCATTCTATAAAGCATAGCAGAAAATTCTTCTCCAGACAGTTCAACAGAGTCTTCTCCAGAATTCAATTCAAAAATCTCTGTCAGGGCAGCAGGTGTTAGGGATACCTGGGTTCCTGATATTGATCCAATCACTGTATTTTGATCCTGAGTGTGGGCAGTATATACCTATTCCTTTATTTCATCTACTGCTAACTTGATCTGGTAGACATGATGGTGACAAACTTTTGTTCCTTGAAAAGGTTCAGAATATCTTGGAAAATTCGATCACTGGCGCTGAAAGAATCCATGTTAATGTTGAAACCTGCATCAAATTTCATGGCGCCCAGGAATGCAACTGAGACGGCCATTGATTCCGGCAAAAAAAATAAACAACCAAACGACCAAGTGTAGAGAAGTTTGGAGGGAAAGAGAAAATTTGCAGAGGGAATGAAAGCGCAAAGGGAGAACGACGGCCGAAAAATGAATTTTATATTAGGGTTCGACGCAGAAAAGGAAAGATCGTTGAACTCAGTACGACGATCTGGGCTTCTAAAGGAAACTGAAAGGTCATCAACATCGTCGATCTCCGTTCGACGATATTGGCGAGCGTCGAGCTCCGTTCGACGATAGTTCAGAAAACAAAATCGTCGAGCTTCGTTCGACGATCGTTGACCTGAAAGATATTTGAGCACTATCTGAGAAGCGCTGAACTCTGGTCGACGATTTCGGAAAGCGTCGATCTCCGTTCGACGATCTGGGGGAAAATCGTCGAGCGCAGTTCAGAGACCAGAAACACTTTAGACACTAGAAAAATCAAGATGTTTGCCTAGTCTTGGTCATTTTTTAGAGTTTTAAAATCTTGGATATTATTTTAGACTCCCTCCATCTAACATTCCTAACTGATTCAGGAAGAAGGTGTGTTTCTTTTCATCTAAGGGTTTGGTAAAGATATCTCCCCTTTGCAAATCAGTTGGGATATATTGAAGTTCAATTTTTTTTTCTCAACATTATCTCTTAGAAAGTGATGCCTAATTTCTATATGTTTTGTCCTACTATGGAGGACTGGATTTTGAGCTATAGAAATAGCACTGGTATTATCACAAAAGATTTTTGACTTCTCTAAGTTGTAGCCATAGTCTAGGAGTTGGTTTTGAATCCACAATATTTGTGAACAACAACTGCCTGCATCCATATATTCAGCTTCAGTAGTTGAAGTTGACATAGATATTTGTTTCTTGCAAAACCAGGAGACAAGTCTGTCACCAAGAAACTGACATGTTCCACTGGTGCTATTCCTGTCTATTCTGCATCCAGCATAATCAGCATCAGAAAATCCAGTTAAGTCAAATACTGAATCTTTTGGATACCAGAGACCTAGATTTGGACAACTTTTTACATACCTGAGAATCCTTTTTACTAATGTTAGATGTGACTCTCTAGGGCTCACTTGGAACCTAGTACATATGCATATAGCAAACATTATGTCAGGTCTACTAGCTGTAAGGTACAGTAAAGAGCCAATCATTGCTCTATATGTTGTCTGATCAACAGGTTTCCCATGTTCATCAGCATCTAATACAGCATTGGTAGGCATAGGTGTTTTCATACATGATGCTTTAGACATACCAAATTTCTTAATCAATTCATTTGCATACTTGGTTTGAGAAATAAAGATGCCTTCAGCATGTTGTTTGACTTGCAATCCTAGAAAGAAGGATAACTCACCCATGCTACTCATTTCAAATTTAGAATGCATTAGGTTGGAAAACCTTCTGCACAAATTTGAATCAGTAGAACCAAAGATAATATCATCTACATAAATCTGTACTAGTAGGGTATGGGACTTATGGTTTCTAATAAAAAGAGTTTGGTCTACTCTACCCCTTATAAATTCATTTTTCAGAAGGAAGTATGCTAGGGTCTCATACCATGCTCTAGGAGCTTGCTTTAGACCATATAATGCCTTATGCAATTTAAAAACATAATCAGGATGAGTTGGAGAGATAAAACCTGGAGGTTGTCTGACATAGACTTCTTCTTTGATATCTCCATTTTGAAAAGCACTCTTTACATCCATCTGGTATACTTTGAAACCCTTGTGTGCAACATATACTAAGAAGATTCTTATGGCCTCCAACCTTGCAACTGGTGCAAAGGTATGGTCATAATCTATCCCTTCTTCTTGAGAGTATCCTTGAGCAACTAGCCTTGTCTTGTTCCTTACAATAACTCCTTGATCATCCAACTTGTTTATGAACACCCACTTTGTTCAAACAATGGAGTGATCCTTAGGCCTTGGTACTAGTTCCCAAACTTTGTTCCTTTAAAATTGATGCAACTCTTCATTCATTGCAATGATCCAGTGTGGATCTTGCTCTGCATCTTGAATGGATTGAGGTTCAATTTGAGAAAGGAAGCAAGTGTGCATCAGATTTTGGTTGACCTGATTTCTGGTCTGCACACCAGCTGAGCTGTCTCCACTCACTTGGGAGATTAGATGGTTCTCTTGATGTTACTAAATCAATAGGAGGTGTTGATTGTTCACCAACCTGTGTTGTTGTTTCCTCTTGTGGTACAACAACTGTCTCTTCAAGATGTTTCTCTTCAAGATGTTGAATGTCTTCTTCATCTTCACTGCTTTCCTCTTTTTGAATGATTTGTAATCTGTTCAAGTATTCAGCAAGAGAATATACCTTCAAAGGTTCTATGATAGAAGTATTCTTCTCCTTTCCTTTTACCTGTCAACACAGTAGTGTTGTCCTCTGACTTGATCTTGCATAGGGCTTTGCTGAAAGTCACCTGGTAGCCTTCATCACATAGCTGACTGATACTGATCAAATTGTGCTTCAGTCCATCCGCATAGGCTACCTTCTTAAATGTGACTGTGCCAATCTGGACTGCACCATATCCTTTTATTTGTCCAAAGTTTGAATCACCAAATATGACTTTGGGTCCAAGCTTGGCTTTGATGGATGTGAGGTTGTCCCTATTTCCTGTCATGTGCTTTGAGCACCCACTATCCAAATACCATTGTTGGTTTGATGTTGGATAGGTCTTAACCTGCACATAAAGTAATTTACTTGTTTTTGACCCAGTTTACCTTGGGCCTAGGTTGATAACCTTTAAATTCAGAAATAAATGACATCCCTGGTTGACTCTTATGACCTTCAGGATGATATCTCCTTGGAGGTATTATCCATTCAGTATAAGGGTTAAATCTGGATGAAGGACCCATAGGTTTGAATTTGATTTACCCTTGAAGAAGTTTTCAAATCTCTGATCTCTGCTCGACGATCGTTGAGCTACGTTCGACGATCTTGGGTCAGATCGTCGAGCTCTGTTTGACGATCGACTGTGGCAGAGTTCAGGGTTTAGAGATCGTCGACCTGAGTTCGACGATTTTGCCTGAGATCATCGATCTGCATTTGACGATCGTCTAGCTCCGTTCGACGATTTTTGTTGAAGACTTGATTTCTTGGGTAAGTCAGAATTTTTTCTAGCTACCTCTAACACTCCCTTCCCTTTATCAGAGATAAATTTAATTGGAGTTGTTAGTACTATAGGTTGGCTGGATGAAGTACCCAAGCCCAGTGTACTATTAAATCTAGAGTTCACTGTGCTTGTGATGTCCATTAGCTTGATGCTTCTCCCATTAAGGGATTCTTCAAGCTTTTTGGCCTCTGATAGCTCACTTTTTAGTGAAGCTATCTGCTCCCTACAACACTCCAACTTCTCAGAGAGTTTGAGGTTTTCTGATTTTAAGGAACTGTGTTCAGATAATTGATTTCTGAGAGAAATGATTTCCTTCTCAAATTTTAATAAGTCTAAACATAGTGCTTTAAATTCATACTTAAAGTCCTCAGAATTGAAATCAAAAGAACTTATTACCTGGTCCTCTTCAAGTTGAATCTCTGAGTCTGACTCTGACTCTTCTTCATCAGAATTGTGTTGTGAGGCATTGATAGCCATCATGCAGAATTCCTTTGCTTCAGCATCATCCTCATCATCACTTGAGCTGGATGAAGCTTCAGATTCCTCTTCTGTTTCACTCCAAGACTTAGCAACAAATCCATTCCTTGTGTGTTTGTTCTAGCTTGAGGAGGGTTTGCCATTGCTATTCTTCTTAAAGTCCTTGTCTTTTCGTCTTTCTTTCTTGTCCTTTTTGTCCTTGTTTTTGTTCTCTGGACAGTCAGGCACAATGTTGCCTGGTTTCCTGCAACCAAAGCAAATAATTTCTTTATTATTTGATTTATAATACCTTGGCTTGTCATGCTCTTTGTATGATTTCTTCCTGAAGTCCTTTCTGGCCATTTTGTAGAATCTTTTGGCCAGTAGACTAAGCAGCTCATCATTGCCTGTGACTTTGTCTTCAGGCTGATCTTCAGTGGCTTTGAAGGCTATTGACTTTTCCTTTCTTATTGCTGGTGAGGCAGGCTTCTTCTCTTCTTCTCTATTTTTAATGAGCAGCTCATAAGACTTGAGCTTGCCCAAAAGAGCTTCTGTTGTGAGCTCATTGAGACTTCTGGCATCCTTTATTGGCCAGATCCTTGAGTCCCAAGTGCTTGGGAAGCACATTAGGATTTTATCATTTAGCTCAGTCAGTGAGATCTCTTTATCTAAAGTTTTCAGTTCATTTACTATCAGATTGAGTCTATTGTACAGTTCTGCTACTGTCTCAGCTTCTCCTTTCTTGAAATTCTCATACTGGGTTATGAGATGAGATCTTCTGTCTTTTCTCTCATCAGCAGATCCTGAGACTATTTCAGATAGCTTATCCCAGATCTCCTTTGCTAAGTTGCATTCAGCCACCTTTTGGAAAATTTCATCAGACATAGTCTGAGCAAGAATGTTCATGGCTTTTGCATCTGCAACTTTCCATTTCTTGATGTCAGCATCTGTTCCTGAGGGAGGTGGAACAGTATTTGTACTTGTGTTCTCTGGAGGTCTTGGACAAACTGTCAAAACAGAATTGAAAATGTCCTCATCAATAGAATTCATGTAGAGTCTAATCATTGCCTTCCAAAGTGCAAACTTGGATAGGTTGCATACTGGAGGTCTGGTGCTAGTATAATCTTTGTTTTGGGCCATGATTTGTGAAGAAAGAATTCTAATAATAAAATCAAAACAAGCAGATCTAACTAGGAATCTTTGGGTTCAGGTGTTAGCCTATGCAACCACCTAGGTGTGGTATTTTTAACCAACCTACCTTTGATACCAATTGAAAGTGCAAGGTAGATCTAATATACTCTAGAGGGGGGGTGAATAAAGTATGGTGCTTGGTAAAAACTTTTTACAATAGTTGTTGTATTCTTATGTGAACAGGGAAGCAAGTAATATAAAATAAATCTAAACACAAAATAATCACAGAGCAATCACAAATCACAGAGCAATCACAAATCACAGCCAGAAACAAAAATAAAGACAAGCAACCAGAAGACATAAGGAGCTATAGTGGTTCCCCAATCAACCTGGGTACATCCACTCTTCTACCACCCTAGGTAGGAATCCACTGCAGGATGAGTTGATCAGGTATCCTGGGCACCAATGAGCTTTTGATAAGGTGCTCAAAAACAAAACCATATTTTTTGATCAAGTGTCTTGCCACCACTGAGTGTTGATAAGGTCTCAGAAACCAAACACAAACTTTTGAAGGGAGTTTGAAAAACCCTTTACAGTAAAGAGAGAGAAGGGGATGAGAAGATCTTCTCTGTCAATAATCAAAGAGAAGATTGTGGATGTTGTCAAAGCTCCCCCTGGGATCTTGAGTTGTTCAGGAAGTGAGCTTTGTAGTAGGGTGATAGGCCTTCAGAAAATTGATCTCCAGCAAATGATGATTTCAGCAACAACTGAAATGTGAGGTGTCTGGAGTCTTGAATGATGATGGCCTCTGAACACTTGAATCAAGAGAGATATGAAAATTTCAGTTGGTTGATCTCCTTTGGTGATGTGTTCTTGTATGAATCCTTGAGACTGAGAATGTCTGCAACTCTCTTTCTTTCTCTTGTGTAAAAATGTTGTTGTAAGAGTTGTTGTTGCAGAGAATATGTTTCTGACTTCTTGTTCTTCTGTAGCAGGAATTGAGAAATCTAATCTTTTATTCGTTTTGTTTGAATAGAAATGATCCTCTGTGCAAGATAGCTGTTAGTGTGTCATTAATGACTTCTTTAATTGCAATTATCTTCTGGAGGAAAGTCCAATAAAACATTCCTTGAAAATCGCTTGAAACTTGCTCCAGAATAAATGAAAATGGTTACAAGATCTTTGAATTAATTGCTGACAATAATTCCTCAACTGTCTGTATTTGAATCTTGAAAAACATTTAACTCTTCAGAAAAACGTCGAACTGAGCTCCACTATCGTTGAACTGAGCTCAGAGTCTGGACTTAGACAGTAACAGAGATCGTCGATCTGAGCTCAACTATCGTCGAACTGAGCTCAGAGATAGAGAATCAAACTGGAGTCAAGATCGTCGATCTGAGCTCGAAGATCGTCGAATGGAGTTCGAAGACTTGTTGAAGTTGAGCTCAGCGATCGTCGAATGGAGTTCGACGATTCATCGAAGTGAGCTCAACGATGGTCGATTGGAGTTTGACGATTTGTCGAAGTGAGCTCAACGATCGTCGATTGGAGTTCGACGATTCGTCGTACTGAGCTCGACGAAATGACATAGTCTCCAAACTGAAAAACATGTTCTTGAGGGCAGCTTCCAAACCTAACTACTAACCCTTAGACTCAATTCTAATTGACCTTTAGATCTATACAATGAGGTCAAAACAGGTTTCCTAAAGTCATAGTGATCCTTTCCCAAATCAGTAATAGGGTGTTCCAACACAGGGTTTTAACTTCCTTCAAAAGTGTGGAAATCACCCGTCACCACACATTTTCCCAAAACCCCGAGGTGATGGTAAGGGGGGACAGGGGTACATGAACACAAAGGATCGCCTACTGCAGGCGATGTGGGACTAACTCCAACCACAGGACCGCGGGGATATTCCGCCACACAAGGGGGCCCACCGGGGTCAACACCCAGACCTGGAACGCGATGGGGAAAGCCCAAACATGCGGTCCCACACACACGTGTCCTGCTGGCTAATATAGTCTCAACACACCCCCGCAGCAGGACAACCTCCGACCTGTGGGTTATGGGCCCACCACGCTTCCGCTGCGCCACTCTGTTGAAGTTGGTGACCGGGCGGTCTGGCGGTTTGTCTTGGCGGGTTGAAGACCGCGCGGTCTGGCGGTTTTTCTCAACCGGCTTGGAGACCGGGCGGTCTGGCGGTCTACCCTGGCAGTCTCTCTTCCTCTCTGGTGGTAGCCGTGCGGTTGGCCCTGTTGTCTAACAGCACGGCTTGTGCGGTTTGTTTTGTATAGTCCGCTTAGTCCTGTAAATATTTAGTCCCACATCTCTTATTTGTATTCTCTCATCTCTCCTCCATTCTATATAAGGGAGGGCACACCTTTGTAATAGATACCTTTTTTGGATAATAAAATTTCAGTTAAAACCATTTCGGTTTGTTCTCTGTTCGGTTTCTACATGGAATGTCATCAACATAAACCGCAAGAACAACAAGACCAGAGGCGGTTTTCCGAACAAACAAGGAGTGATCTGCTGAGCTTCTTGTAAAACTAATGGCCGCAACAATGCCACTGAACTTGCCAAAGCAGGCACGAGGACTCTGCTTAAGGCCATAGATAGCCTTCTTTAGCCGGCATACCCGTGTCGCCCCCTGAGCAACATACCCAGGAGGTTGCTCCATGTAAACATCTTCCTGCAGATCACCATAGAGGAAGGCATTCTTAACATCTAGCTGCGAGATGGGCCAATCCCTGTTGACAGCCACAGAGAGAAGAACCCGAATAGTGCTGAGTCGAGCCACGGGAGAGAAAGTGTCAAAGTAATCAATCCCATAAGTTTGGGTAAAACCCTTGGCAACCAGGCGAGCATTATAACGATCCACACTGCCATCCGGGAGAAACTTCACCACGAAGACCCAACGACAACCAACAACATCTGTGCCGAAAGGAGGCGGAACAAGGGTCCAGGTACCCCGTTCAGTGAGAGTAGCAATCTCCTCATCCATGGCAACTTTCCAGTGAGGAATAGTAAGGATCTCCTGGTAGGAACGGTGGGTGGCAGTGGCCGAGATAGCCAGTGCAAAAGCTCTGCGAGCAGGGGTAAGACGATCGTAGGAAACAACTGCAGCAAGCGGGTGTTGGGTACAGGCCCGAACACCTTTGCGAAGAGCAATTGGGAGATCCAGGTCAGCAGGTGCCTCAGTATCTGGAGTATCCGTGGTGGAGAGAGCTGGCCCGGGAGTAGAGAGAGATGGCAGCAGAGTGGAGGGAGAAAGCGGAGTAGAGGGTGGAGATGATAAGGATGGGGAAGACGGTGGAGTGGGTGGAGAGGGCGGAACATCAGTGGGAGCAGAGGGAATGGATGGGTTGGTATGAGAAGTAGGGTCAGGAGGAGTAGAAGAGGAAGCGGGAGAGAAGTAAGAGGCATTGGCAAAGAAGGTGACATCCGCAGAGACAAATTGCTTGCGGGTAACAGGGTCAAAGCAACAATATCGTTTCTGAGTGGGAGAGTAGCCTAGAAAGACACATTTGGTGGCACGTGGTGAGAGTTTATTACGGGTGGCAGCGGGAGAGTGCACAAAAGCGGTGCACCCAAAGATGTGCAGAGGAAGAGGAAAGGGATCCTTGTCTGGATAAAGAATGGAGAAGGGGGTAGCACCGTGGAGAACTGTGGAGGGAAGGCGATTGATGAGATAGCAGGAGAGGAGGACATCATAGCCCCAATAGGAGCGAGGAACATGCATTTGAGTCATCATAGTGCGAGCGACATCAAGGAGGTGACGGTTTTTGCGTTCCGCCACCCCATTTTGTTGTGAGGTGTAGACACAGCTGGTTTGACGAATAACACCATGGTGAATACAAAAGGAGGAGAAGTCGTGGCTAAGATACTCCTTAGCATTGTTAGAACGAAGGTGTTTAATAGACGTATCAAACTGAGTCTTAACCATAGAATAAAAGGAGGTCCAAACAGAGAACAGCTCGGAGCGATCTTTGAGAAGATATACCCACGTACATCGAGAGAAATCATCAATGAAGGTGACAAAATAGGAACTACCCCGACCGATGGTGAGGTTAGGAGCGGGACCCCATATGTCAGAGTGAATGAGGTCGAACGGACTGGAAGAGCCCCGACTTTGCGTTGGTGGGAAGGATGAGCGGTGATGTTTGCCAAGTTGACATGCATCACAGTTTAGAGGAGGATGATGAGGAGGGAGGTGCGGCATGAGTTGTCGTAGAATTCGGGGAGGAGCATGTCCAAGGTGAAGATGCCATTGGAGAAGATCTGTAGAGGAGGAGGAGAAGGCGGATAGAGCAGAAACGTTGTCGAGGAAGTAGAGGCCACCACTCTCAGTCCCGGTAGCAATCGTCCGTTGGGAGGCCGGATCCTGAAAAGCACAAGAGGTAGGGGTGAATATGACAGAACACCGTAGTTGCTTGCATAAAGAAGTAACCGATAATAAATTGCATGGAAACTTGGGCACATAGAGGGTATCAACCAATCAGGGAGATGGAGTGACTTGAACCATGCCTGTCCCATGGACCGGGGAGGGAGATCCATCAGCAACAATGACCGGGGGCAACTGAGCATGTGTGTCAAGAAGAGAGAAACATTGAGGATTGCCTGTCATATGATTTGTGGCACCAGAGTCGATTAGCCATCTTCCGCGAGTAACAACATGAGCACTACCAGAAGAGGTGACCACGGAGGCGGACAGCCGGGAGGAGGGGAAAGCCATGGAAGCAGGAGAGGAGCAAACCGCGACAATAAGAACCAGCCGCGAGAAGAGAAAAGAGCACCAAGCCGGGCGAACAGAAAACAGGTCGTGCGGCTAGGAAGGCCGCTACCAAGAAGCAGAGCAAAGCAGAGGGAAAGAAGTCGCACGGCCTGAAAAAGTCGGGCGAACAGAGGAGAACAAGTCGCACGGCAAAAGATGAGGCCGGGGCGACTAGCAAGCAGGAGCGGGTAGAAGGCAACAAGAAGTAGAGCGCGGCGAATAGAGGAGATCGCGAAAACGGTTCGCGAAAAAGGAAGGGGCAAACCGCGCGGACAGGTCGCGCGGACAGACGGAGAATCAAGCGGCTAGAAAGCAGTCAAGGCCCAACGGGGCAGAGGTCGCGCCGACTGAGAAGGCCGAGCGAACAGAAGAGAAGAGGAGGCAAGAGGCAGCGACTATAACAAGTCGCAGACCGGGCGAACATAAATAGGCCGCAATGACTAGGAAGTCGGAGAGGCAAGAAGGAACCAGGAGCGCGGCGACAAATAGCAGTAGGAGAAGAGAACCAAGGAGAAGCAAGCTGCGCGAACAGGGCGGCGGACAGAAGAGAGGGCAAGCCGCAAGACAGGTCGCGGAGAGCGGAAAACAAGCCGCGAGAATCAGAGAGCGCACACAATCAGGAGGAAACGGTCGTGTCCTCTGATACCATGTAGAAACCACCCGTCACCACACATCTTCCCAAAACCCCGAGGTGATGGTAAGGGGGGACGAGGGTACATGAACACAAAGGATCGCCTACTGCAGGCGATGTGGGACTAACCCCAACCACAGGAACGCGGGGATATTCCGCCACACAAGGGGGCCCACCGGGGTCAACACCCAGACCTGGAACGCGATGGGGAAAGCCCAAACATACGGTCCCACACACACGTGTCCTGCTGGCTAATATAGTCTCAAAAAAAAGTTAACCACTTGGTTCTTAAGTCTAATTAACAAAAGACTTACCTTAGTTTTCGGGCACCTGATCAAAAGCCTAAAGGGATGTGAGATCTCCCTTCAAATAAATCTTATTGTGACAGTGCGCATGAGCAAAAACCTATTGGTGACCGGGAAATTGATCAAAAACCTGTAGTGGATTCCTACTAGGGTAGTAGATGAGTGGATGTATCCAAGTTTAGGGGAACCACTATAAATTTATTGTGTCGTCTAGTTCCTTGTTGTTTTCTTATTGTTGTAAGCTATGCGCTGTGTTAGTTAGTTTCTTTCCTGCACTTTCTTAAGATATATATATATATATATCACTATTTTTTAATTCCGCTATAAAAACCTATTAAGTTTTTAAAATACTCTATTCACTCCCCTCTAGAGTTAAACAAATCTTATCCCCTCAGGTGGTAAAGCATTTACCATCTTTCAATTGGTATCAGAGAGTAAGGTTGCTTTGGTTTCACAGACTTACATCTGAACCAAGATCCTTTGATAGATCTTTTTCTCTCTAGCCTCTTATTTACAACATAACACAGAATAAGGAATATTCTAGCACCAGATCTCCTATGTGCAACTTTAATAGATTTGCACTCTAGAAGATAAAAATTAAACTCTACATGAACTAAATTGATGAGGACATTTTCAACTCTATTTTGATAGGTCCCCCTTAACCTACAGCTGCTACTACAACTACTAATACACATGAAGTTCCACCAACTGAGTGGACTGATGCACAAAAGAAAGCCAAGATGGCTGATGCTAAAGCAATGAATATTCTGGCACAGACAATGTCAGATGACATATTTCAGAAGGTGGCTGAGTGCACCTCTACAAAGTCCATTTGGGACAAAATCCTAATGTGCTTCCCCAGCACTTTGCATTCCAGGATATGTTTAATTAAGGAGGCCAGGAGTTTAAATGAGATTTCTACAGAATCTCTCCTTGGCAAGCTCAAGTCTTATGAGTAGTTGATCAAGACAAGGGAGGCTGCTGATTAGATGGCTTCTACATCTTCAATTAAAGAGCACAGCATTGCTTTCAAAGCAATAGAAGAATCAGAAGCTCTTCTAACGAATGAATAACTAATTAGCTTGTTGGCTAAAAGATTCTAAAAAAGACCAAGAAAGGCTTTAGAAGGTCATCCAAGAATGATGACAAGCCAAGATATGACAAGGCTCCTACAAAGGAGATTGTTTGTTTTGGATGCAGAAAACCTGGGTGCATTATACCTGAATTGCCAGAGGCACAGAAGAAAGACAAAAGAAAAGAAAAGGAGAATAAGAGGCAATCAAGCAAGCACTATAACAAGCACTATTCCAGCAAACATAAGAGAAAGGAGAAAGGCTTCATTGCTTTGACCTGGAGTGACACAGATGAAGAATCCTCATCTTCCAGCTTTAATGAAGATGAAGAGGACGCAAAGGCAAGGGAAATTTGCCTTATGGCTATTAATGCCTCCAGCAACAAATCTGATGTTGAGGAACAAGCTGAACAATCAGAAGCGGAATCTGAATCTGAAGAAGATCAGGTGAAGGACTGTCCAGTCTTTAATGAACATTGGTATCTGGACAGTAGATGCTCAAAGAATATGACCGGCTGTAAGGATAATTTAACAAACTACAAGTCCAAGCTAGGTCCAAAGGTGATCTTTGGTGACTCCAAATGTGGCCAAACTAAAGGCTATGAAGATGTTAAAGTTGGAGCAATCACCTTCAGGAAAGTTGCCTATGTGAGTGACTTAAGGCATAACCTAATATCCATAAGTCAATTATGTGATGAAGGTTATCAGGTATCATTTAACTCATCTTCCTGTATTATTTCTTGTAAGGAAAACAAACCTGTTTTAACTTGACTTAGATAAGGCAATATATATGTAGTAAATTTTTAATCAACTAGTTCAGAACTTTGTTTGTTTAATCAGGTTAGCAATCAAAATGAACTTTGGCATAAGAGATCAGGACATGTAAATCTTAAAAATATTACTAAGTTATCTAGGGACAACCTTCTTAGAGATTGCCTTCTGGCCCCTACTAGAAGGAAGGCCTCTGCAGAGCTTGTCAGTTAGGCAAACAAACTAAAAATAGCTTTAAATCTGTAAATAAAAGTGACTCACCTAGGATATTGTACGTGGTATATATGGACCGTTTTGGCCATATTGCTGTACAAAGCCTAGGAGAGAAATCTTATACTTTAGTGATTGTAGATGACTTCTCAAAATTCACTTGGGTATTCCTTCTGAGATCTAAGTCAGATAACTTCAAGGTTCATACAGATTTTCTCAAGAACATACTTCTCTACTACAGTTGCATTGATTAGAAGTGATTATGGTACTGAGTTTGAGTCTCTTCTTATGCAAGAGTTCTGTGAGAAGGAAGGTATCAGGCATTGCTTCTCAGCTCTTAGAGCTCCTCAACCAAATGGGATTGCTGAAAAGAAGAATAGAACCTTAATTGAATCTACAGGCACATTACTTGCAGATGCTTACATGCACCTATATTTTTTGGCAGAGGCTGTGAGCACAGCAAACTATGTTCTGAACAGAAGTCTGATACACAAGCTTAAGAATAAGACTCCTTATGAGTTACTTAAAGGGAAGAATCCTAAAATCACATATTTTAAATTATTTGAATGCCTATGTTATATTCACAATAATGACAAGAAATACACTAGAAAGTATGAAGCAAAAGCTGTAGAGGGAATTTTTCTAGGATATTCCCAAGTCAGCAAAGCTTATAGGGTGTTTAACAAATTCACTTTAAAAATTGAGGAATCTGTTCATGTTACATTTGATGAGGCTAACATATTTTATAAGGAGAAAGAAGTTTCTATCAATAACATTTTGCAGGTACCTCACTTCTGTGAGAGATTGGATGATCTAAACCTCACCCAAAAGGTTCCATGACATCGATCTCCACAAGTTGAAGAAGAAAGTGAAGAAGAAAGTTTGGAAGTGGCTGAACGTCCTCCAACAGCTAATATAATTCCATAAGAGAAATTAATTCCACAAGCTGTTGCTCAACCAACTCCTCCCACTGAACTTGTCACATTTAGAGACCACCCTATATCTTAAGTGATTAGAGACATTTCAATTGGTCTGTAAACAAGGCATCAAGTCAACAATGATGTGATGCATTCTTGTTTCATTTCTCAACTTGAGCCCCACTCCATCAAATATGTAGAGCAAGATCCCCACTAGATCATTGTAATGCAAGAAGAGCTCAATCAGTTTGAGAGGTACAGAGTTTGGGATTTGGTTCCTTGGACCAAAGACTATCCAGTCATTGGAACCAAATGGGTCTTCAGAAACAAACTAGATACTGAAGGAAATATTATAAGGAACAAAGCAAGGCTAGTAGCTCAAGGCTATTCACAGGAGGAATAAATAAACTATGATCAGACCTTTGCTCCAGTGGCATAGTTTGAGGCTATAAGGATTTTCTTAGCCTTTGCAGCCTATAAAAGATTCAAAGTCTACCAGATGGATGTAAAGAGTGCTTTCCTAAATGGAGAATTAAAAGTGGAAGTGTATGTGGAGCAAGCACAAGATTTTATCTCTCCAACTCATTCTTCTTATGTCTTTAGATTGCAAAAGCTCTCTATGGTTTAAAGCAAGCTCCAAGAGATTGTTATGAGACCTTAGTGATAATACGTTTTGTACCCTTAATTATTTTCGCATTTTCCAGTTTTGAAGGTACTAATCTTGCCTTATATGCTTATTTTTGATCTTTATTATGTAAATATTATTGCCACTAACGTTTCCTTGTATTTTTTAAGGTTTCTAGAATATTGGCCAAAAATGACCTGAAACGCCCCCTGTCACGCCCTCCCTGGGCGTGTCACAGGGCTTGTTTGCTAATCCAGAGGAAGCCTGCTAACAAAGAAAAAAAATGCAAAAAAATGCCTGTCACGCCCCCCTGACACGCTCTCCCAGGGCGTGTCGCCCTCTGCCCGAAGCCTGCCGCTGTATTAAATGCATTTCCCGTCGCCACACATCAACAATACTGTCACGCCCCCCGACACGGGCGTGACCCCGGGCGTGTCCCGCGATTTCCAGCATTTGATGTATTTCTGACCAGCTATTGAAGGTTGACGTGCCTGTCACGCCCCATGACAGGCCCTCCCCGGGCGTGACAGGGGGCGTGACCAACCATTGAAAAAATTCTATAAATTCATACCCCCCCTCTTCCATTTCAGCAAGTTTGGGCTGAGAGGGGGAGGTGCTGCCCCTTTATTTCTTGTTCTTTTTCTCTTTTTCTCTCTCTCTCTCTCTTTCTCATGTTAGTTTAGTTTAGTTTAATGCTACTTTTGTTTAAGCTTTTGTAATAGCTCTTGAAATTGTTGTAGTTGCTATTTGTAGGGCCAGAATAGGATTTCATTTTCGTGCAATTGTAATTTTCATTTCAAGTTGTAGCTCTCCGTAATATTAATAAAAGTGATCTTTTCTCTTACTGTTCTTACTTTGTGTCTTTATGCTTTACGACTCATCGCCCCTCCTCCACTTCATTATGATTAACTAATCCTCCTTGTACTCGATCTTGATGATCCGTGGTTCGAGTGATTAAGTTATGATGCTTTGAGTTCAACTTTTCTTTTCAGGGTTTAGGCCTTGAATTACTCTTGATTTATCATGGGTTGGAGATATATCATCGATATATACTCTCCACCTTTGCTTTCATTCCTGGCTAGCCGAGAGGCCGATTGTTTGAAGTGAGCACTCAAGAGTAAAGGCATTTGTACCCACCACTCAAGAGAGGTAGATGTACAACCCCGTATCCGGCCGAGTGGTATCCTCCCCAAGTGGCGGGCCCGGGGTATACTATTGGCAATGCAGTATATGCCGTTCGAAGACGTGCGGGTGCTCGTGCGTGCGTGCAGAGGTTTTATGTGCATAGACTTTTAATATATATATATATATATATATATATATATATATATATATATATATATATATATATGTGTGTGTGTGTGTGTGTGTGTTTAATATTATAATATATATATTATATTATATTATAAATATATTATATTACACATATATCAGATGATTTATTGATACAGGCGGAAGAAAAATAAAGAGAGGGAAGAGAAGGGTATCGGGGACAACAAAAAAGCAAAAGAAAAAAAGATGGAGGGGAGAAAAAAGGGAGGAAGAGGAAAGGCAAGCAGGGGGTAGCAACAGAGGGAAGAAAGAAAATAAAGAAGAGAGAGGGGGGCATCGAAGGGGGGCAGCAGGAAAAAAAGGAAAAAAGGGGCAAATCTCTCTCCCTCGATCCCGATCTCTCTCCCTCTATCCCAATCTCTCTCGTCACCGCCGCCTACGACAAAAGCAAGGACGAGCCCGACTCTCCTTCCCCGTCGCCGCCTGCATCCAACCCGAAGCCATAGCTTCTTTCCCGTCGCCGGCCACGAGGGGCAGCCCGAGCCCCCTCAATTTCTTCCAGTCCATGCCGCCGCGTGGAGATCGGCTCGAGCCTCCACCTCTTCTAGTCCAATCCGCCGCCGGCAAGTGCAGCCCGAGCTCCCTTCCTGCTTACTCTGTCCAGGCCGCCGTCGGCAAGCACAGCCCGAGCCGCCCCTTTCCACCCTCTGTCCAGGCCGCCGCTGGCAAGTGCAGCCCAAGATCGCTTCCTGCTTCCTCTATCCAGGCCGCCGCCGGCAAGTGCAGCCCGAGCTCCCTTCGTACTTCCTCTGTCCAGGCCGCCGCCGGCAAGCACAGCCCAAGCCACCCCTTTCCACCCTCTGTCCAGGCCGCCTCCGGCAAGTGCAGCCCGAGCTCCCTTCCTAATTCCTCTATCCAGACCGCCGCACAGCTCGTTCCTCTCCCTATCATGTACAGCAGGGCTCGACCAACCAAGAAAATTGAAATCGGGATGAGGGCTAGGGCCGGCACCGCCTTAAGCAAAAACAGCTAGGAGCTCCTATCCGGGCATTGAGTCTTTTGCATGATGTTCAGTTGCAGCACCGCCAAACACGCGTCAAGGGTAACGAAGTTACTTCTCAGACAGGTGAAGCCCTCAATTACCATACTTGCATGGAAGCTCCTCTCCACCGACGAGTGGGGAAAGGATGCTCTCTGACGGGTTGACGTGTACGTCCCTGTAATTAACTGCATTAGCACCCGAGAGCATGAGTATGGGTTTAGGCATGCTGTGTGAATCCCATCCGGACGCATGAGCCGGATTGGTGATGTTTTGGGGTTCCCGGAGTAGACTCCGAGGAAGTTGTATATTATCTATTTACAGGGAATGCGCACCATAACCCCGAAAAAGGGTTGTGTGCAATATATTTGGCTAGCTTATGTTAGCCGACGGTTGTTCAGCTGGCAGTTGCTTATCGAGACATTGGTGTACAGGTGTTACAGTACCAAGCGGGGAGTAGCGGGCTTAAGCACAAGCTTGTGCCGGCCCTCGAAGGCCTATTTTTTTCTTATATTGTCGGCCTGCGTGCCAAAGTATGGAATTCATATTCCTATAATTATTTATAATATCTGTGATGCTCTGTGTATGTGTAGTTTACTTCTTCTATCTTGGGTGAGTGGTGTGCTCATGGACCGCTGGCCCCGTAGGGGCCCCGAGGTATAGTTGCCGGGAAGCCCCTGATGGCATGTTCTCATCCTCTTAGAATAGCGGAGTTACGCTGTTAGTGGCCCAACTTGGGAAATGTGTCGTAGAATTGCTCGACAAGATTGCACCATAAGTAGGGCGGGTGAGGAGCATTTTGTATAGACCCAAGGAGGCGCCTCTAGTCAGGAGAGAGTTGGTCTTGAGATTCTCCTTAGAGGTTCCGGTCGGCCAAAAGAGCCCTCCGAAGGTGCCTTAGATCAGCCTTTGGCTTGGGAGGGGAAGAGTTTGCTAGTCTTTCGGGTATGCGGCGGGACCTCCACGCTGAGACCTTGGGTCTGTCCCTTGTGTTCCAGTCTTGTGCCTAGATCGTTCGCTTGAGGGCAGTAGGTGTGCGGTCACCCCTTCCCCAAGGGTGAACTCCACAAGAGACCGAGATTTCGATTTCAACATTTTTGTGCGGTAAGTATGGAGAGTGACCAGCACAGAAGAAGACAGGCGAATGTCATGGCTATTGAAGTGGAACCAGGTGACGACCAGGGTCGTGCGCTGATACTTTGTGTGTAAGGTCTTCATACCCGGAGTCGGCCCATCCTATAGGTGTTGTTGGAATCCCGTAGCACTAGGGGTAGGATTTGCACCTATCTGAAGCGCTTTTTTCCTTAAGGTATGTAAGTGGTTTCTTATTCTTAATAAAATCCCTTGATGTGTCAGTTCTGTCGTAGTAATTCGTATGAAAGGGTGAAGTGCACTCAGTCCTCGAGCAGATCCCGCTGTCAGGCTCTCACCTAGCTGGCAGGGATGAAAGTCACTCGATGGCATTTGCCTTGGACCTCGAGCAGATCCCGCTGTCAGGCTCTCACCTAGCTGGATGGGCTGGAAGTCACTTGATGGCATTTGCCTTGGACCCCGAGCAGATCCTGAAAGAATTAGTTCCTAAACACCTAGAGGGGGGGTGAATATGTGTAATTCCTTTTTACACTAAGGCAGAATATTTATCCAGATAATCAAATTAATCTATCAGTTCTACAGCTATCACAATCACAGAATTCATAGAATTACACAGATATACACACAGTCACAGATTGCACATAGTTTTATAGTGGTTCCCCAAGGTCTGGGTACATCCACTTTCCCCCTTCGCCTATCTAGCAGTGCGCTAGATTCGGCCTAACTTCTTCTCTTCACCTCAGATCCGCAAATCTTACAACTCAGAACCCAAACAAGGCTCCTACAACTCAGAGTGAGTCCACAGTCCTACAACTCAGGCAAACTGCCCTACCTCATCCTTCAACAAGTCCTACAACTCAAAGATAACAATCTCCAACAACTCTGGCTCACAGCCCTACCTCAGCCTTCAACAAGGCCTACCACTCAGAGAACCACTCAGTGAAAATAATCTCCTACAACTCAGCCTTTATAAAAAAAACAAGCTTACAACTCAGATCTTATAAAGATCCTACAGAAAATAGATTTAAGTTTGTCATATACCACCCCCCTGGTAGAGAGAGAAAGGATGGATGGTCTCTTGATCAGTTCTTGGAAGAAACTGATGGCAGAGAACAACCACTCTTAGCTTTCTTCAAAGCTTCTTGAACCTGAAATCAGTAGGGTTGAGCTCTTTTGAAGTTGATCTTCAATCATCTTCTTTCTTGAAATTCAGATCTCAATCTGAATCCTTCTTGGCAGACTGGTTCAGAATCTGCACTTAAGAGACTTGTTGATTTAAGTCCCTTTCTTCACTTCAATAGATGGAGCTCTCTCTATCTCTCCAACTTCTTCTTAGAACTTCTGACGAAAATCTTCTTTTATTTTTGTTTAACTGTATGTGTATACTCTTTCATGTATCAGTATGTAACTTCTATCATCAATATTTTTATCTGTTGATGGAGAATGCCTTTATATAGACTTCCTCCATGGTAACCGGCTGATCCAGTTTCTAACAAACTTCTGATAGCTTTGACAATTGCAGTAGATCGGTTGGTAATGACATCTGTCAAGTCATCCAGTCTCTTCTGGAAACTCTGTCTCTGTCAGCAAAGTGTCGAGACTGAAATTCATCATGTGTCGACACAAGTAGACTAAGTCTCGAGACAAACCTTGGTGGTGTCGACACAGCATCCTTGGTGTTAACACTGCTTCTCGACACAGCTTCTGTAGATTGTGCTGACACTAGTTCTGTGGTGTCGACACAGTCACTTCTTTTCTTCACACAAATTGATTTTGTTGAAATTCTGCCATGTGTCGACACAAGTCTTGTGTGTCGACACATTTGATGTCGACAAAGTCTTTTGTGTGTCGACACTGCCTCTGTGTGTCGACACAGTTGATGTCGACTAAACTTTCTCTATGTGTTACACTGCCTCTGTGTGTCGACACAGTTGATGTCTACTAAGCCTTCTCTGTGAGTAGACACTGCCTCTGTGTGTCGACACAGTTTCTTCTAGTGTCGACATAGCCTTTCCAAGTGTCGACACAATTAACTCCAAGTGTCGACACAGCTTTTCTCCAGTGTCGACACAAGCCTTCATAAGTATCAACACAGCTTCTTCTATTGCCGACTCATGGACTTAGAAACTTTTTCCTGCATTCTTGCATTTTCTTAACCTGCACATATAAACTCAAAACAACATCAAATACACCTTGATGCATATCATTGAGTAAGGTGAGGCTTCTTCAAATCTGGTATAAATTTTCCAATGTACCTAACAATCTCCTCCTATTTGGAGAAGTCATAACCCTTAGTCAATGATATACACCATTCATAACAAACACATATTATGATTGTACAAAAACATTATATGACAGGGAAACTTATAAACAAAACATGTATAAAATGACATCATAAAAGAATGATGCAAACATAATAAACATCAATCATTGTTTTGTTTAAACTTGCAAAAGTTTCTTAACAATAGTTCACATAGGTTTTTTAACACTAAAGATTACAGTGTTGTAAAATCTAGTAAATCTATCCTAAGGCTGCTCAGGCTCCTTGATGACTATTTGTTTGCCTGATTGGATCTTGGCATGTACTGGAGCATCAGTATCTTCAGCTGGCTTCTTGCCCTTCAGATCCTTCTTCTTTTGTTCTTCATCTCTCATTCTTTACCCTTCAAAATAGTGAAAAGGCTTTGGGAAATACTTGCTAGGCTCCTGAGCATTAGGAGGTAGCTTCCCAGCCTTTGCCTTTCTTCTATATTGTAGAATAGCTTCTTGTCTAGCTTCATGCTTTTGCCATTCTTGCTCTGTGTACCATTTGCCCCTGTCATGGGTCTTGTCTTTTACAGCTTTCCAAGCAGTCAATATGATATTCCTGGAAGTTGGACTCCACTGCTCAAAATCAGGCTTTAACTCAGCCTGTTCTCTGAATCTCTTCTTTGACAGTTGAGCCTCTTGCTCCTTATTCACATCTGCCTCTGACATGTCAACTTTCTCAATGATAACATTTTTATTACTGTCTAGAGGGCTGTACTTTGACTGTACTTCTTGGTGAATCATATCAAAGTCTGCTGGAGGGTAAATGACCTGAGAAACTTCAGGTTGATCACCTCCAAAATAAGCAGGGTGTATACCTGACTCAGCTACATTATCATCATCACAGAGGGGTGGATATCCAAGGTTGGCTCTGATGCTATTAGATATCCATTTAGCATGATTTGAGCCAGCTTTGACTAACACTCTCTCGCCCTTTATGACTTCTCTTGCAATATGATACCTGAGGTCATCTTTTTGAAATCTTACCTGTTCATCTAGATAATTTACACCATCCGTATAAAATGACTTTAACTTTAGTAGTTGAGCAGAAATAATCTTTTGAGATTGCTCAAATGCAGTTTGTACAGCAGCTAGGCCTTCCTATAATTGCTTGTCAAAATCTGCCTTGGCTTTAGCCCTTGCCTCAGTCTGGGCAGTAGCAATATTCTTTAACTCTGTAACAATCACATTATGTGATTCAGTCAGATTATCATTCATTCTAAGTTGATTCTCTAGGACATAGCCTTGCTTAATATCTATATCATCAACTTGAGTCTTGATTTTTTCTTGATGTGTTGCTAGGAAAACCACAGCATTGCCTCCTTTGTGAAAACAATCAGTCATTTCCTTCTTATTCTGATTTACTTCAAATCTTATAGATTTAATAACTTGAGCCAAGGAGAATTGCAGATCTTTATGGGTCTCATCCATATATTTCTCCATGGCTATCCTTTGTTCATCTAATTTTACTTGCATGGATATCAACAAAGAACTATAATCAGTTGCTGGGGCAGATTGTGGAGCAGTTTGCAATACTTTCTTATAGCTTTGGCTCCATCTTTTGAAAACCATCAGTTTTCTCTTCTTGGCTTGAATTTCTGCTTCATCTTCAGAAGCTGAGGTACTGCATATATCAACTCTTTCCTTAGGACTAGGAGGCAATTCCTGTGCAGTCCTTGGGAGCTCCCCCTCAGTACTTACTTGCTCTCCATCAATGTTAATTGTCTCCCCCTCAATTTCTGGTTTCTCCCCCTCAAATTCAGTTTGCTCCATATCAGGGAACAACTCTTCAAGGGTAAACTCTTGTTGAGTAGGGACTTGAGGCACCAACAACTCAGGAGCATCTGCAGCAGTAGATGTATCCTCCATGATAACATCTTGGGCTTGACTGTTAAGTTGAGTGGTCTGGATAGCATCAATCAAGGACTCAGTTAGTATTACATCCTCAGTATTGAAAATTGATTGATTAACTTCTTGAATTACCTCAAGAATAGTTTGTGTAGCCATTTCACTTTCCAAGTGGGTTCGTTGGCTCTTCCTCAAGATGAGGCTCCCCCTACACCTGAGCATCATGTGCAATTTCTTATGCAGGAGATTCTTCAGTAATCTATGTCCTCTCTACATCAGGCATGTCCTTTGTTAGGACTCTATCCCATCTGGATATTATCCTTATGTCCATTCTCCTCATATGGTTGATCTTTGAACCAGCAGTTTGTTCCATTACTTCAGGAATTTTCTAGCCAAGTACAGACTCAAAATTCTTCCCAGATTTGGCTTCTTAATACTTTCCTTAATCTTTTCAAAAATTACTGCTGACCAATCTGTGTTTTGTCTGTAGATAATCCTGATCATCTGGCTGAACATATAGTCTGAAATCCTATCATGTCCTCCTGGCTTGCAGAGAATGACTTTGCCAACTACTTCTGAAAGGAATTTGCCTTGTAGATTCATCCCTTTTCTATTCATTGCAGACCCAATCTTCATGGTGGGATCCAATCCACACCACTGAAGTGCTTCCCTAGTCTTGGTTGTGGGTACTTCTTCTTCTCCTTGACTTTTTGGAAGTTGAAGAGTTTTCCTCAAGCTCTTCAAAGTAAGTTTAAACTTAGTTACCTGAACTGTAGATTTAATCTTAAGTCTAGTAGAATCTAAAGTAGTACCGCCATAGAATTCCAGTATTTCTTTCTTCCAAATCTTTGTAGGTTCAGATACCAAAAATTCCAAACCATTTTCTGCAACTAGGGTTACTACTGCTTTAATTTCAGGTTAAGAATTATCAAAGGCGTTGTGTACCAGCTCATAACCTTCGTTGTCACTATCTTCTAGCTTTGGCGCCATTGGGGTTGAGTGAAAGCTTGGATTGAGAAGAGAGAAGTTGTCGACACAGGGTTTTGGTCTCGAAAATATGGAATGTGTGTCGACAGAATATGTTGTTGACCTATTTATACCCTTCTAAATCATGAAGGTCAAAAGTCGCGTCAAAATTCTCTAAATGTGTCAACACAGTTGAAATGTGTTGACACAGACTTCGAATGTCTCGACATCAATTCTATTTGTCTTTGTGGAGTTCGACGATCTGAGGTCGACGAATCTGCGCTCGATGATATGTGTCGATTCTGCGCTTGACGAAATCTGTGTGTTTACTCTAAGTGTCGACACCACTTCTGGATGTCTCGACACCACTTCTCTGAAGTGTTGACACCGATTCTCTAGATGTGTCGACACCACTTTCCTTGAATGTCGACACCAATTTTCTAGATCTTTCGACACCACTTTCCTGGAATGTCGACACCAACTACTATGTGTTGACACAGACAACTTCTGATGTCGACACAATTTTACTTAGCCAAATTTGTTAAACTAATTTATGTTCAACATACCTATTTCAATTTTTAAATTGTTGAATTTAGTTTCATCTAAAGGCTTAGTAAACATGTCAGCTAGTTGTAAATCAGTACTAACAAATTCTAAAGAGATATCTTCTTTCTCTACATGATCTCTAAGAAAATGGTATCTTTTTTCTGTATGCTTTGTTCTACTATGAGAAACAGGATTATGAGCAATAGAAATAGCACTAGTAGAATCACATAATAATGCAGTTCTACTTACCTGAATACCATAATCTTCTAACTGATGTTGTATCCACAACAGCTGTGCACAGCAACTTCCTGCAGCAACATACTCAGGCTCAGCTATGGAAATTGCCACACTAGTCTGCTTCTTACAGCTCCATGACACCAGTCTTCCTCATAGAAATTGACAGGTGCCTGTTGTACTTTTCCTATCTACTTTGCAACAGGCAAAGTCTGCATCTGAATAGCCCATTAGTAGAAAATCTCTATTCTTAGGATACCAAAGGCCTAGATTAGGGGTGCCCTTAATATATCTCAAAATCCTTTTGACAGTAGTAAGATGAGATTCTTTAGGGCAGGATTGGTACCTAGCATAGACACATTTGCATACATGATATCTGGTCTACTAGGAGTCAAATATAGGAGGGAGCCAACTATTCCTCTGTACAAAGTTTCATCTACATGTTTCGCTACATCATCTTTGCTAAGAGATACACTTGTCCTCAAAGGAGTTCTCATGGTAGTGGATGACTCCATACCATATTTCTTAATTAACTCCTGGGTGAACTTAGACTGAGATATGAATAGACCATCATCAGTCTGTCTTACTTGGAGACCCAAGAAGAACTTAAGCTCTCCCATACTACTCATTTCAAATTTCCCTTGCATAAGTTTTGCAAACTTTCTACAAAGGTTATTTTCAGTAGAACCGAATATTATGTCATCAACATATATTTGGACTAGGATAATCTTTCCTTTGGATTCCCTAAGGAATAGAGTCTTGTCTATTTCCCCCCTTGAGAATTTGTTCTCAATGAGGAAAGTAGACATGGTTTCATACCAAGCCCTTGGAGCTTGTTTCAACCCATACAAAGCTTTCCTAAGTCTATAGACATAAGTAGGATTGAGTGGATCAACAAAACCTGAGGGCTGTTCTACATAGACCTCCTCTTTTAAGTCTCCATTTAAGATTGCAGACTTAACATCCATCTGGAACACTTTGAAGCCTTGATATGCTGCATAGGCTAGAAGTAGCCTGATAGCTTCCAACCTTGCCACAGGGGAAAAAGTCTGATCAAAATCTACGCCCTCCTCCTGTCTGTATCCTTTAGCAACTAGTCTTGCATTGTTCTTGTAACACCCTGAAGTCAAGAGGATCATTTTGAGCAAAATCGGGTTCAGGCCTGGGTGACACGGCCTGGGACACGGGCGTGTCCCAGGGCGTGTCAGGTGACACGGCCTGCGACACGGGCGTGTCGCAGGGCGTGTCGGGTTGTGTCGACGATCGGGCCTTGGTGTCGACGATTTTCGCGGGATATCGTCGAGAGTGGGGCACACGGCCCAGGACACGGCCGTGTCGGCTGCCGTGTCATAGGTTCGGCGAGTATTCTCGACGATCGTCGAGTATCGGGTTTCCCGTGAGGACACGGCCTGTGACACGGGCGTGTCACAGGGCGTGTCAGTGGGCGTCGAATTTAGCTCGACGTCTCGGGTTAGGCCGTGTTAGAAGGACACGGGTGTGTCCTGGTGCACACGGCCAGGAACACGGGCGTGTGCCCAGCCGTGTGCCAGGCCGTGTGAAGTCTCGGGTTGGATTTGGGATTATTTTCCTTGAGGCACACGGCCTCCGACACGGGCGTGTCTGAGGGCGTGTCGGGTACACGGCCGTGACACGGGCGTGTCACACGGGCGTGTACTGGTTGGATTGAGTCGGTTGTCTGCCGCTTAGGGGGACACGGCCTGTGACACGGGCGTGTCACAGGGCGTGTCAGGCCGTGTTTTGGGTTTTCTGGCCAGATCTGAGCCGTTTGTTTCCCTCTTCCTGGATCCAGTGGCTGGGCTTTGTCCAGGTGTCTTGGAGGCCGAGATTTGAAGATAAATCCTTTATCTTCTCTTCTTCTTCTTCTTCTTCATTTCCATTCTAAAGGAAAGAAAAGGGGAAAGGCCTAAGGGAGAGAGAAGGGAAGAGTCTTCCAGCTGCTGTAGGAGCTGCGGAGTGCGGATCGAAGATCCGAGAGCGGATTCGTGAAGCCAGAGCCGAGGCGGTGATTTCCATCCGGCTACTTCATGGCGCCGAAGCGATCTTCAAGGGTAACGATCTCCTTCTTGGACATCGAAGTCCTTTCTCTATACATGTGCTTGGAATCCTCCACCAAGAGGTGGATCGCGGAAGAGATTCCTTTGTTGCGTCTGCATCTAGAGCCGGAATGATGAAGTACGGCGTAGGCATGCTGTGTGAAGCCCATCTAGACCGGTAGTCTGGATTGGTGATGTTCATGGGTAAACCGGAGAAGACTCCGTGGCTTTGATGATGTGCAAAATGGGTTTCTGCTGTGATGAATGTATGGATGTGCTGATTGGTAGGAGGCTTTGGTGAAGCTCCTGGTTATGAGATGATCAATTGGTAACATGCCTGGGGAGCTTGTGATAAACCCGGCCTGTTACACCACTAGGGTGGGTTGATCCAGTTAAGGGAAGGATCGATTGGTGGCAACGCCTGGGGAGCTTAGATAAACCCGGCTTGCTACACCACAGTGTGTGGGTCGATTGGATTAGGAGGGGGGTCGATGGGTAGACATTGCCAGGGGAGCTTGGATAAACCCGGCGTGCTACACCACGTGGTGTGGGTCGACCTGCTCTGGTTGTTTGGATGCTGTGAGGATGGACCTCTGAGTGGCTTGGGCGGGATGTCGCTAGCCTGCGAGCTGGTGGACTAGGGCCGGTCAACCAACAAGTTAACACCTAGAGAGACAGCGGTGTACGACGGTGGATTCCGGTACGCCAAGAAGGTGCCCTGCGTGCACGGAGCGTTGGTGGACTCCAGCGTTTGTGATGTGATGTGTTTGTTAGTGGAGTAAAGAGATGATCTAGCTGTGATATAATTTTGTGATGTTTGCTGATACTTGATGAGAAAGGAAGCACTGTATACAGGGAAGGAACCACTACCCCGGGTAGGGGGTAGGGTCGTTATAATGGGTCAGCAATGCTGACCGTTACTTTGTTTTCTGTGTTGGTTTGGATGATCAATTGCAGGTGCTGCGGTTTGGAAAGAATAAGTGGATTAGCTAGCCTGGTGTTCTTGGTCCTTGAAGGCTATGTAAAGAATCGTGGTTGGATTTCATGTGTGGCCGGCCTGCATGCCGATGTACGAAATTGTTGTTGTGTAAAGAGGAACTTGTAAGGCCATAAGGCCAGGGTGTGTGAGTTGTATACATTCCTGGTGTTGTTTTTATATAAATGTGGTATTTATATATGGGTGGACATTCTGGTTTGAGTTCATGCTAACAAGAAAAATTGCTGCGCTAGAATGGAATGAGTTAAGGACACGAGTAGAGTTTGATTACCACACGTGACTCCCTTGCTTGTCTGTGCTATATGGCGTGGGACCCCGGCCGGACCCACCGTTATATGTCATGTGACATGTGGGGGTGTTACAAAGTGGTATCAGAGCCAGGTTTAGATTGTTTGGGAGGAGAGAACATAATTGAACTCATGAATGTCCACTAGGAATGTATGTCATGCACATGATGTGCGTGCGTGTGTAGTCAATGTACCAGGACCGTTATGATTTGGACGAATTTAATGGTGTTCTGTACATTAATAGGTGGCGAGGGATGGAGCTGGGCCGTCTGAGCCCCAGCGGTCAGATGAAAGTGCAGCACCCGTGGAAGTGCCGATGCCTCCCTCGGCAGAGGCTATACGGGTGGTGGCGGAGACAGTGCTTGCAGTGTTACAAGCACACCCAACGGGACAGGCAAGACCTGGTGCAAGGCAAGAGCATGCTGCCGAGGTGGTGGAAGGGCAAGCAAGTGACGACGCATTGTCACGTTTTATGCACTTTCACCCACCTACGTTTGGTGGAGCGCTTTCACCAACGCAGGCAGAAGATTGGTTGGCAAGGGTAAAAAGGATCCTCACCGCAATCAGGACGGTAGAAGAACAGAAAGTGATGTTGGCCACGTTTCTGTTAGACGGTGATGCGAGATTATGGTGGGAGGAAATTGAAGTGCACCACTTGGCAGGTCGAGGTTTAACGGAGATTTCGATGGAGGAATTCTCCCAACTATTTTTAGCCAAGTATGTGCCAGTGTCGCAGAGGATTGCGATGGAAAATGAGTTTCTCCGCTTGGTGCAGGGTGAGCAAGATATTGATACCTACCTGCATGAATTTACAAGGTTGGGGAGATATGCAGGATCTACCTTTGCGGAGGAAGCGCGAAAGACAAATCGGTTTTATGGAGGACTGCGGGATGACTTGAGGTTGGCACTTTCGAGTTCGGTGAGCCAAGGCTTTCAGGCGTTGGTCGATACAGCTCGTGCCTTGGAGAAGGATATGAAGCGAGTCCAGGAGACTTTTCGACGACGAGAGAAGAAAAGATTTAGGCTGGTGAAATCCGCACCGTCGACTGTTTCTTCGGAGGCAACGTATGGGCCAGGACGTGTATGCTATAACTGTGGGCGACAAGGACACATCGCGAAATTTTGTTGGAATGCCCCTCCAGGGAGTGAGAAAAAGACAGGTGCGTCATATGAAGAAAAAGGGAAAGCAGTGGCCGAGTCATCTGCACCCCGGACGCAACCTAGATTGCATGCGATGGAAGTACAGGAGCCGCAAAGTTCAGTTGGTGAAATTCAGCCTCGAGCGGTTCATTTATCTTTGAGTCGCGAATTTCAAAATCGCGAGGCTGAGCAGAAGTGAGCGGTGATGTGAATGATTTCAATGTTAAGTTGGGTATGTAACTATGTGTTGCTAGCAAGTGTGATGACTAATAGCTGATGTGCTTCACTTTTGGTTGACTTGGCTGGTTGATGGACATGATGTTGATGTATCACTTTCATAATGTTTTGATATCTATAGTTGTCGAGCTCTTGTGCTTGTGCTGGAATCCATCAATTCGGTTATTTTGTTTTGAGGTTGTATGTGGCTGCATGTGCACAAGTGGCAGTTAGGGATGTTTGTTGTGTTGTCTGTTTGTTAGTGTGTGCGGAGAATTGTGGTGTACGCTTTGGTGATGATTGTGCATAATTGGCTGTGTTGAGTCAAATTTCGAGGACGAAATTATTTGAAGGGGGGAGGATTGTAACACCCTGAAGTCAAGAGGATCATTTTGAGCAAAATCGGGTTCAGGCCTGGGTGACACGGCCTGGGACACGGGCGTGTCCCAGGGCGTGTCAGGTGACACGGCCTGCGACACGGGCGTGTCGCAGGGCGTGTCGGGTTGTGTCGACGATCGGGCCTTGGTGTCGACGATTTTCGCGGGATATCGTCGAGAGTGGGGCACACGGCCCAGGACACGGCCGTGTCGGCTGCCGTGTCATAGGTTCGGCGAGTATTCTCGACGATCGTCGAGTATTGGGTTTCCCGTGACGACACGGCCTGTGACACGGGCGTGTCACAGGGCGTGTCAGTGGGCGTCGAATTTAGCTCGACGTCTCGGGTTAGGCCGTGTTAGAAGGACACGGGTGTGTCCTGGTGCACACGGCCAGGAACACGGGCGTGTGCCCAGCCGTGTGCCAGGCCGTGTGAAGTCTCGGGTTGGATTTGGGATTATTTTCCTTGAGGCACACGGCCTCCGACACGGGCGTGTCTGAGGGCGTGTCGGGTACACGGCCGTGACACGGGCGTGTCACACGGGCGTGTACTGGTTGGATTGAGTCGGTTGTCTGCCGCTTAGGGGGACACGGCCTGTGACACGGGCGTGTCACAGGGCGTGTCAGGCCGTGTTTTGGGTTTTCTGGCCAGATCTGAGCCGTTTGTTTCCCTCTTCCTGGATCCAGTGGCTGGGCTTTGTCCAGGTGTCTTGGAGGCCGAGATTTGAAGATAAATCCTTTATCTTCTCTTCTTCTTCTTCTTCTTCATTTCCATTCTAAAGGAAAGAAAAGGGGAAAGGCCTAAGGGAGAGAGAAGGGAAGAGTCTTCCAGCTGCTGTAGGAGCTGCGGAGTGCGGATCGAAGATCCGAGAGCGGATTCGTGAAGCCAGAGCCGAGGCGGTGATTTCCATCCGGCTACTTCATGGCGCCGAAGCGATCTTCAAGGGTAACGATCTCCTTCTTGGACATCGAAGTCCTTTCTCTATACATGTGCTTGGAATCCTCCACCAAGAGGTGGATCGCGGAAGAGATTCCTTTGTTGCGTCTGCATCTAGAGCCGGAATGATGAAGTACGGCGTAGGCATGCTGTGTGAAGCCCATCTAGACCGGTAGTCTGGATTGGTGATGTTCATGGGTAAACCGGAGAAGACTCCGTGGCTTTGATGATGTGCAAAATGGGTTTCTGCTGTGATGAATGTATGGATGTGCTGATTGGTAGGAGGCTTTGGTGAAGCTCCTGGTTATGAGATGATCAATTGGTAACATGCCTGGGGAGCTTGTGATAAACCCGGCCTGTTACACCACTAGGGTGGGTTGATCCAGTTAAGGGAAGGATCGATTGGTGGCAACGCCTGGGGAGCTTAGATAAACCCGGCTTGCTACACCACAGTGTGTGGGTCGATTGGATTAGGAGGGGGGTCGATGGGTAGACATTGCCAGGGGAGCTTGGATAAACCCGGCGTGCTACACCACGTGGTGTGGGTCGACCTGCTCTGGTTGTTTGGATGCTGTGAGGATGGACCTCTGAGTGGCTTGGGCGGGATGTCGCTAGCCTGCGAGCTGGTGGACTAGGGCCGGTCAACCAACAAGTTAACACCTAGAGAGACAGCGGTGTACGACGGTGGATTCCGGTACGCCAAGAAGGTGCCCTGCGTGCACGGAGCGTTGGTGGACTCCAGCGTTTGTGATGTGATGTGTTTGTTAGTGGAATAAAGAGATGATCTAGCTGTGATATAATTTGGTGATGTTTGCTGATACTTGATGAGAAAGGAAGCACTGTATACAGGGAAGGAACCACTACCCCGGGTAGGGGGTAGGGTCGTTATAATGGGTCAGCAATGCTGACCGTTACTTTGTTTTCTGTGTTGGTTTGGATGATCAATTGCAGGTGCTGCTGTTTGGAAAGAATAAGTGGATTGGCTAGCCTGGTGTTCTTGGTCCTTGAAGGCTATGTAAAGAATCGTGGTTGGATTTCATGTGTGGCCGGCCTGCGTGCCGATGTACGAAATTGTTGTTGTGTAAAGAGGAACTTGTAAGGCCATAAGGCCAGGGTGTGTGAGTTGTATACATTCCTGGTGTTGTTTTTATATAAATGTGGTATTTATATATGTGTGGACATTCTGGTTTGAGTTCATGCTAACAAGAAAAATTGCTGCGCTAGAATGGAATGAGTTAAGGACACGAGTAGAGTTTGATTACCACACGTGACTCCCTTGCTTGTCTGTGCTATATGGCGTGGGGCCCCGGCCGGACCCACCGTTATATGTCATGTGACAGGTGGGGGTGTTACAGTTCTTCACAATGATCCCACTCTCATCAAGCTTGTTTCTATAAATCCACTTTATCCATATGACATTATGGCCCTTTGGTTTTGGAACCAAATCCCAGACCTTGCACCTACTGAATTGATTTAACTCCTCCTGCATAGCATCAATCCAGTGAGGGTCTTGTATAGATTCTTCAAATCTCTTTGGTTCCACTTGAGATAAGAAGCAATAGCAAAGAACTGTGTTTAAGTTCCTGCTCCTCGTTTGTACTCCTTGTCTTGGATCACCAATGATCTGGTGTGCAGAATGATCCTTCAATTGTATAACTGCTGGAGGTAATCTATCAATAGTTTGACCTTCTCCAATCTCTTCATTATGCTACACCTCATGGTCTTCGTCAGCATCTTGAGTGTCTTGTACTCCCCCTGGACAGCAACTATCATTTTCCACATCCTGCTTTGCAGTTGGATATTCTCTGATAGTAAGCTGGTCCATCTTCTGCTGTATACCTATGGAGCTACAAGAACTACTTGATGACTCACTGTTAATAAGTCTAGTTTCATCAAAGATGACATGAACTGACTCTTCTACAACTTGAGTAGCCAAATTGTAGACCCTATAAGCCTAACTATTGTTGTTGTACCCAACAAATATCCCATCTTGGGATTTGGCAGCAAACTTATTTAGGTGAGATTTGTCATTGTTAAGCACATAACACTTGTAATCAAAGATCCTGAAATAGGATAAGTTTGGTTTTCTGCCCTTCATAACCTCATAGGGTTTCTTTTTGTGGATTTTGGTGATGGAAGCCCTATTGAGCACATGGCATGTCGTGTTTTCTGCCTCAGCCCAGAAATATTCTGGGAGAGTAGTGTCACTCAATAGTGTTCTTCCAGCCTCAATCAATGTCCTATTCTTTCTTTCAGCAATGCCATTTTGCTGAGGTGTTCTAGGTGAGGAGAATTCCGGATGAATCCCAAATTCTTCACACAACCTTGTCATACTTTCAGATTGGAATTCAGTTCCATGGTCACCTCTAATTTTGACCACTGAACTATCTAATTCATTCTGAATTTGTTTGACAAAATTGTAGAAGACATTTGGGGTTTCAGATTTCTGCCTCAGAAAGAATACCCATGAAAATCTAGAATAGTCATCCACCACCACAAAAGTATAGACCTTCCTACCTAGACTATGAACTGGCATAGGACCAAATAAATCCATATACAAGAGGTATAAGCACCTCACTGAATTTTTGGTTTCTAGGCTATGAAAGGAGGATCTAGTCTGCTTGCCTTTTTGACAAGCTGAGCATATTCCATCCTTATAACACTTAACTTGAGGACCATTCCTCATTAACTCTTTACTAAAGAGTTGGCCAATTGTCTTGTAGTTAAGATGGGCTAGCCTATTGTGCCATTTGACACAATGAGAGGCTTTCTCATCAGCCACATGACAGATAGGAGAATTCTTATTCTCACACACAAAATCTAGGCAATACACATTTCTTTTTATATAGCCAGTCAACATGACTTTTTGATCACTTGACCTCTTGATAAGACACCCATTCTTGACAAATGAAATGTCATATCCTAGATCACTCAGCTGGCTTATGCTTATTAGGTTATGTTTCAAACCATTTATATAGGCCACTTGAGTGATTGTAATTGAGTTGTTAGAAATATTACCAAAACCTTTGATGACTCCTTTTTCAGAACCCCCAAAGATTACTTTAGGCCCATTCAGCATTGGTGAGTAGTCCTTCAGCAATCCCCTTGTTCCAGTCATGTGCCTGGAACATCCACTATCCAAGTACCATATAGGGGCATGGCAACTTGGACTTACCTGCAACAAAGATTACTTAACCTTAGAACCCAAATAACTTTTGGGTCGTTGGTTCAAGTTAGTCTGAAACCTAACAAATCTGCCTGCAGCTCTTCTAACAGGCAGACTGCTACTCTCCTTGACACTAGCATTGTGCCAACAGTCTAAGGCATAATGACCTATCTTGCCACAGCACCAGCACTCAAACTTATTATACCTCTTTTTAGGTATAATCTTAGTTGTATTATTTGCAGCAGGTCTTTTATTTTGTGCTGGGGCTTTGCCTTTCTTATTGGACTCTGCAGCCCATGCAGTGCTCTTAAAGCCTATTCTTGCCTTACCCTTTTTTGATACAAAGTCATCTATTAAGGGTATGATAGACTTTGGCTTAGAGAAACTAGCCACAATCTCCTTCTCTTTCTGAAGTCTGTTTACCAGACTTTTAATCTGATCATTTTTGAAAGTGATTGTTCCCATTTGAATAACAGTTATGTTCTTCAATTTGGCAATCTCATTCATCTTTTGATCCAGCAGCTTCTCTGAATCAAATGCAGCCAACTTAAGAGCTGCAATTACCTTAGCCTGATTTTTGGCCAAGTTTTTGCTTCTCTTAAGTGCCTGCAATAAATTCCCATATTCATCTATCAGCTGATGAATATCTCCTTCAGATTCAGACCTATCTTCATCTCTTGATGAAGATGCATCTGATTCTGACCCAGTGAAGTAATCAAAATCTACAGATACACTTTTTACCTTACTGGGGCCAGGCTGATCCTAGCACTGGTCTTCTTCATACACAGCCATCAGTCCTTTGCACTGATCATCTTCTTGCTCATAGATAGAGTTCAGTAATTGCATGAACTCATCCTCTTCTTCTGTAAACAAACCAATATATGCCTCAGCCTCAGATTTAGAGTCTGAAGTTGATTGATCTGTCAAACTTTTCTCTTTCTCAGCAACCAAGGATTTCTCCTTCTTGCTCTTGTGCTGAGACTTCTTTCTATTAACAAACTCCTTCCTTTTGTCTGGACAGTCAGCCACAACATGTCCAGCTTTGTTGCAGTAATAGCATATAATCTTGGATGTAGTTGACTTGCTAGGATTTGTCCCATTCCTGTCCTTCCTGGATGATTTCCTCTTCTGATAATAGTCATCCTTGGACTGCGATGTGGAAAGCTTAGATTTCCACTGCTTCTTCTTTAAGAATCTCTAGAACTGCCTTGTGAATGCTGCAAAGTCTTCATCAGAATTACTGATGTCTGAACTGGGATTATCTGAATTGTCTGAGATCATTTCTGCATATCTCTTAGGAAAAGATGGAGACATTCTCCTATTCTTCCTTGTAGCTTCTACCTTGAAAGCCACTGACTTTTCTTTATAGTCACCCTTTGTATTTTTCTCTTCCTCCTTTCTGTCCAACAGCTGCATCTTATAAGACAGCAATTTGCCAAACATTGTTAGAGGAGAAATCTCAGCCAGTCTGGACAATTCCCTTATGGCACAGATCTTTTTATCCCAATCCTTAGTCAAAGACCTAAGGAATTTGTCATTCAGCTCATAAGTACTGAATATTCTTCCATAAGACATTAGTTCATTAACAATTCTATAGAACTTCTTATAACATTCATTTATACTTTAAAACTTGGCTTGTCTGAAACTCTCATATTCTTGATTAAGCATAGACTTTCTATCTTGCCTAACCTCTTCAGAACCCTCCATATAGACAATCAATGTGTCCCACATCTCCTTGGAGGTTTTGCAGTGAATTAGATTCTGGAATGTTGAATCATCAATGACACTTACTATAATATTCTAGGCTCTTTTATCCATAGTAGTCAAGATGATCCCATCCTTAGTCATCTCTGAAAAACCTCGCTCAGATTGTTAAGTCTATCTTTGAGGAACCTCCCTCTGATACCACTTGAAAGAATTAGTTCCTAAACACCTAGAGGGGGGGGGGGTGAATAGGTGGAATTCCTTTTTACACTAAGGCAGAATATTTATCCAGATAATCAAATTATTCTATCAGTTCTACAGCTATCACAATCACAGAATTCACAGAATTACACACAGTCACAGATTACACACAGATTTATAGTGGTTCCCCAAGGTCTTGGTATATCCACTTTCCCCCTTAGCCTATCTAGCAGTGTACTAGATTCGGCCTAACTTCTTCTCTTCACCTCAGATCCGCATATCTTTAGCTCAGAACCCAAACAAGGCTCCTACAACTCAAAGTGAGTCCACACTCCTACAACTCAGGCAAACTACCCTACCTCAGCCTTCAACAAGGGCTACAACTCAGAGATAACAATATCCTACAACTCAGGCTCACAACCATACCTCAGCCTTCAACAAGGCCTACTACTCAGAGAAAATAATCTCCTACAACTCAGCCTTTATAAAACAACAGGCTTACAAATCAGATCTTATAAAGATCCTATAGAAAATAGATTTAAGTTTGTAATATACCACCACCCTGGTAGAGAGAGAAAGGATGGATGGTTTCTTGATCAGTTCTTGGAAGAAACAGATGGCAGAGAACAACCACTCTTAGCTTTCTTCAAAGCTTCTTGAATCTGAACTCAGTAGGGTTGAACTCTTTTGAATTTGATCTTCAATCAGCTTCTTTCTTGAAATTCAAATCTCAATCTGAATCCTTCTTGGCAGACTGGTTCAGAATCTGCACTAAAGAGACTTGTTGATTTAAGTCCCTTTCTTCACTTCAATAGATGGAGCTCTCTCTCTCCAACTTCTTCTTAGATCTTCTGACGAAAATCTTCTTCTATTTTTGTATAACTGTATGTGTATACTCTTTCCTGTATCAGTATGTAAATTCTATCATCAATCTTTTTATTTGTTGATGGAAAATGCCTTTATATAGACTTCCTCCATGATAACCGGCTGATCCAGTTTCTAACAAACTTCTGGCAGCTGTGACAGTTGCAGTAGAACGGTTGGTAATGGCAGCTGTCAAGTCATCCAGTCACTTCTTGAAACTCTGTCTCTGTCAGCAAAGTGTCGAGACTGAACTTCATCATGTATCGACACAAGTAGACTAAGTGTCGACACAAGCCTTGGTGGTGTCGACACAGCTTCCTTGGTGTTGACACTGCTTCTGACACAGCTTCTGTAGATTGTGTCGACATTAGTTCTGTGGTGTCGACACAGTCACTTCTTTTCTTCACATAAATTGATTTTGTTGAAATTCTGCCATGTGTCGACAGAAGTCCTGTGTGTCGACACAGTTGATGTCGACAAAGTCTTCTGTGTGTCGACACTACCTCTGTGTGTCGACACAATTGATGTTGATTAAACTATCTCTGTGTATCAACACTGCCTCTGTGTGTCGACACAGTTGATGTCGACTAAGCCTTCTTTGTGAGTTGACACTACCTCTGTGTGTCGACACAGTTTCTTCTGGTGTCGACACAGCCTTTCCAAGTGTCGACACAATTAACTCCAAGTGTCGACATAGCCTTTCTCCAGTATCGACATAAGCCTTCATAAGTGTCGACACAGTTTCTTCTAGTGTCGACTCATGGACTTAGAAACGTTTTCCTGCATTCTTGCATTTTCTTAACCTGCACATACAAACTCAAAACAACATCAAATACACCTTGATGCATATCACTGAGTAAGGTGAGGTTTCTTCAAATCTGGTACACATTTTCTAATGTACCCAACATATCCCGCTATCAGGCTCTCACCTAGCTGGCAGGGCTGGAAGTCACTCGATGACATTTTCCTTGGACCTCGAGCAGATCAAGCTGTCAGGCTCTCACCTAGCTGGCAGGACTGGAAGTCACTCGATGGCGTTTGCCTTGGACCCTGAGCAGATCCTGCTGTCAGGCTCTCACCTAGCTGGCAGGGCTGGAAGTCACTCGGTGTCATCCTTAGACCTCGAGCAGATCCCGCTATCAGGCTATCACCTTGCTGGCAGGCCTAGAAGTCACTCGATGGCGTTAGCCTTGGACCCCGAGTGCTGTTCGGCCCTGGGTAGACTCGTTGTAAGGCTCTCACTAGCTGGCAGGGCTGTAGATACACCTAGGGGGTAAGGGAGAGAGTTTGGAGTTTGGAGAGAGAGTTTGGATACTTTGCAGGACCACGAGTGATGCTCGTCCCCGGGTAGACTCGCTGTCAGGCTCTCTCTAGCTGGCAGGGCTGTAGGCACACCTGGCGGGTAAGGGAGAGAGTTTGGAGTTTGGGGACAGAGTTTGGATACTTTGCAGGACCCCGAGTGATGCTCAGCCCGGGGTAGACCCGCTACCTGACTCCTACTAGCTGGCAGGTCCGTAGGATCGCTTGGGGGGTAAGGGACCCCGAGTGCTGCTCAGCCTCGGCCAGAATCGCTGTCAGGCTCTCATTAGCTAGCAGGGCTGTAGGCACACCTGAGGAGAAAGGATTGGTTCTTGGAGGTTTTAGCAGGACCCCGAGTGATGCTCGGCCCCTGGTAGACCCGCTTCCTGACTCCTACTAGCTGGCCAGTCCGTAGGCTCGCCTGGGGGGTAAGGGACCCCGAGTGCTGCTCGACCCCGGGTAGACTCGCTGTCAGGCTCTCATTAGCTGGCAGGGCTGTAGGCACACCTCGGGGGGAAAGGATTGGTTCTTGGATATTTTTACAGGACCCCGAGTGCTGCTCGGCCCCTGGTAGACTCGCTGTCAGGCTCTCATTAGCTGGCAGGGCTGTAGGCACACCTGGGGGGTAACAGAGAGAGTTTGGAGTTTGGATAGAGAGTTTGGATACTTTACAGGACCCCGAGTGATGCTCGGCCCCGTGTAGTCTTGCTGTCTGGCTCCTACTAGCCGCCAGGTCCGTAGGCTCGCCTAGCGGGTAAGGGACCCCGAGTGCTGCTCGACCCCGGGTAGAGTCGCTGTCAGGCTCTCATTAGCGGCAGGTCTGTAGGCACACCTGGGTGGAAAGGATTAGCTCCGCGTGTACAAGAGAATACAAAATATATGATTTTGTTATTCCACAATATCATGAGAAATTTTATATTGATTGTAAGAAATAGTATAAGAGCAATTGAATAGCAGGGAGCGTTGCTGGTATCGAGTGGTTCAAAAAGAACAAAAGGGGCATGGAGAGATTAGTGATTTAAGTGCAATTTTCAGTTTCTCTCAAACTTTCTTTTCGGGTAGGCTCCCACTCGCCAGATACTTGGGGTTGGATGTTTCTTTCCGAGCTTGTACCAACCTCGAAAAGAGCGAGGATTGTGTACAACCCCGTATCCAGCCGAGTGGGATCCTCCCCAAGTGGCGGGCCCAGGGTGTACTATGGGCAATGTAGTATAGCCCGTTCGAAGACGTGCGGGTGCTCGTGCTTGCGTGCGGAGGTTTTATGTGCATAGACTTTTAATATATATATGTTTAATACTATAATATATATATATTATATATATATTATATTATACATATATCAGATGATTTATTGATACATGCGGAAGAAAAATAAAGTGAGGGGAGAGAAGGGCATCGGGGACAACAAAAAAACAAAAGAGAAAAAGGTGGAGGGGAGAAAAAAGGTTGGATGAGGAAAGGCAGGCAGGGGGTAGCAGCAGAGGGAAGAAAGAAAATAAAGAAGAGAGAGGGGGGCATCGGTGGTGCAGCAGGAAAAAAAAGGAAAAAGGGGCAAATCTCTCTCCCTCGATCCCGATCTCTCTCCCTCTATCTCGATCTCTCTCGTCGCCGTCGCCTAGGGCAAAAGCAAGGACAAGCCCGACTCTCCTTCCCCGTCGCCGCCTGCATCCAACCTGAGCCCTTGCTTCTTTCCCGTCGTCGGCCACGAGGAGCAGCCCGAGCCCCCTCCATTTCTTCCAGTCCAGGCTGCCGCCTGGAGATCGGCCCGAGCATCCGCCTCTTCCTATCCAGGCCGCCGCCGCTAGGAGGAGCACAGCTCGAGCCCCCACTTTCTACCCTCTGTCCAGGACGCTGGCGGCAAGTGCAGCCCGAGTTCCCTTCCTACTTCCTCTGTCCAGGCCGCCGCCGACAAGCACAGCCCAAGCCGCCCGTTTCCACCCTCTGTCCAGGCCGCCGCCGGCAAGTGCAGCCCGAACTCCCTTCCTGCTTCCTCTGTCCAGGCCGCCGCTGGCAAGTGCAGCCCAAGCTCCCTTCCTGCTTCCTCTATCCAGGCCACCGCCGGCACGCACAGCCCGAGCCGCCCCTTTCCACCCTCTGTCCAGGCCACCGCCGACAAGTGTAGTCCGATCTCCCTTCCTGCTTTCTCTGTCCAGACCACTGCACCACTCGTTCCTCTCCCTCTCGTGTACAACAGTGCTCGACCAACCAAGAAAATGGAAATCAGGATGAGGGCTGGGGCCGGCACCGCCTTCAGCAAAACCAGCTAGGAGCTCCTCTCCAGGCATCGAGTCTTTTGCATGATGTTCAGTTGCGGCTCCGCCAAATGTAACATCCCATTTCCGACTAGACCCCCAAGAATGGTTTTGGTCATGTCAAAACCCTAGGAAGCCCAAGGGACCAAGTTAAGAAGGCCAAGGTGAAAATCACCTTGGTCTGCCTATAGCTCAGCCTTATATCAGCAAGGGGAGATCTGAACCGTCAGATCCTCTAGGAAGAAATAAACAGCCACACAAATTCCCTGAAGATAACTCTTCCAGGTCTAACATGCCTGTGTCGTCCCAGACATGCCCGTGTCGGCCCAGACACGCCCGTGTCGCCACGCATGTCGTCGGCCCAATGATCGTCGAGCTTAGATCGACGATCATCGAGTTCATTTCGTAAAACGGGGGAACACTCCCCCGACACGCCCGTGTCGCCAGGCGTGTCATCAGCCCGATGATTCTCGAGCTCATTTCGTCGAGCTCATATCGACGATCGTCGAGTTCATTTCATAGAACGGGGGAACACGCCCCCGACACACCCGTGTCACCAGGAGTGTCGTCAGCCCGACGATCATCGAGCTCATTTCGTGGATCTCAGCTCGACGATCGTAGAGTTTATTTCGCAGAACAGTGGGGAACACGCCCCCGACACGCCCGTGTTGCCAGGCGTGTCGTTAGCCCAACGATCGTCGAGCTCATTTCGTCGAGCTCAGCTTGACGATCGTCGATCTCATTTCGTCGAATAGAAGGGAACACGTCCACCCGACACGCCCGTGTCGGATGATAAATGCCCGTGTCACAGCCGTGTCACCAGGCGTGACACGGCAGTTCTGGGCAGAATCACCGTGAGGAGGAGAGAGAGATGAGAAAGGAGAGGGAAGGAAACAGTTCGCCAAAAACAACATTTAATGGTTGAATTCAATTCCCCAGGGAAGGGGAGAAGTTTCCAGCCGTTTCACCTGGCCATCAGACCCGATTTAGCCCCCCTCCTCCATGGCCGAGCCTAGCCATTAAGGGCTTTGAAGGTCAGTAATGCTCCAGCCCCTCCTCTCCCAATCTGAGGCTTTAAACACCGACAGTGAGTTGAGAGGAGGCTTTCCCAATCCTTACCCGAAGAAACCGAGCCTCCCCACCTTGCAGTTGCAGAAGCCGAGCGACATAACTTTAAGAAATGGCTTCCCGGCGATCTTCCAGACTTCAGGCCGCCGGCAAGGTCCAATCCTTCTCCTCTCTATGCATGCTAGATCTAGACTTGTTTAGGTTGAGAATTCGGGCTCAAACGAGCCGGATTGGAGAGAAAATTTCATTGAAATTCCATGAAAAATGGTGGTGAGAGTTCACCGGAAACCGCCGCCTCGGGCGGCATGGCCACCGCCAAACGCTAGCCACCATGTCAACAGAGGTGGTAGTGGTGGTGGCTGGCCAGGAAGGTGGTCGGGGTGGCCAGAAAGTTGGCTGGAAGAGGCTCCAGGTCGGGCCAATCTTGGCCCTTGGCTGGAGGTTGAGGATGAACGGATGCCATCCGTTATGATCAAGGCGATTCAAATGATATTAATGTTTTTGATTTTTTTGGAGATTATTAGCAGTAGATATTTTTAATTATTAAAAATAGATAGATGCCTCTACTATAAAGTAGTCAACATAGAAAACGTAGCGCTTGTTGTCTAGTGTAATTTAAAATTTATTTCACTTAATTTGGAGTCCTGGTTAGACCACATCACTCATTTGGGTCAGGTCTATCCATAAGGCTGTCCAGAGCTTAATTTATGTGTCCGCTCCAAAACATACATCCAAATAATCTGAAATTTGTGGGTGGGGCTATTCTTAACTATATCTAGGACATATCCAAAAATCAGAATTTTTGGAAAAAATTTCCTATAGTTTTTAGAAATATTTAATAAACCAAGTATAAATTAATTATGTGTCATAAACACCTGAAAATCGGCCAAATTTAGGTGGGTGGTCTTAGAGTGCATGTTAGGGCTCTGGTAAAAACTCCATCTCCTTTAGAGATGTTTTGATTAGGTTTTATCCAACCCTAGTTTGCCCCTTATAGGGTTAATTAGGTCAAAACACCCCCTTTGGGTTTTGAGTGGTCAAATCACCTCAACAGATGCTGATATTTTTGCCACTAACTCTCTATGGTATGACACACCCTCCAATGGAATCTGGGGTGGTTAAGAGTAGGGTAACCCTAGAACCCTAGGGAAGGTCCCTTGATGGGGATTTTTAAGGTTTGAAGGTCATGGGGTCAAATGACCTTGGAATGACTTGGAAATTGGTGGAGAGGACCATAGTGTGAGTATAGTCCTCTGGTTAAAATTTTAGGGAATTTGGAAGTCTTAAACCCCCTCAAAACCCTAACCCTAATTTAGGGCACCAAACCTAATTTGGAGTATTAGGCTATCAAATCAGTTTAAAATCACTTGACATTTGGCTAGAGTAGTGTTTAAAGTTAGCACAAGCTCTGGAGATTTTGTTATGAATTTAGGATTATTATTTTGGATACTTCATTAACAATTTAGCAAATTGAATTATTTACTTAGAAATTTATTATGAAGTAATTACTTGCTCGAAATTGATGAACATTAGCCGCAGGACTCCTTATTAAGTTTTAAAGATCTGTGAATTTTTATAGGATTTTTAGAAGACTATTTCTAAGGGTTGCTTCATTAAGTATTGTTTCCAAAAATTTGGGGGATTTTGAGGTGTTTATGACACCTAATTAATTTATACTTGGTTTATTAAATTTTTCTAAAAACTATAGGAAAATATTTTCCAAAAATTCCGATTTTTGGATATGTACTAGATATAGTTAAGAATAGCCCCTCTCCCAAATTTCAGATAATTTGGATGTATGGTTTGGAGTGGGCACTTAAATTAAGCTCTGGACAGCCCTATGGATAGACCTCACCCAAATGAGTGTTGTGGTCTAACCAAGACTCCAAGTTGAGTGAAATCAATTTTAAATTACACTAAACAACAAGGGCTACATTTTCTATGTTGACCACTTTTATAGTAGAGGCATCTATGTATTTTTAATAATTAAAAATATCTACTGCTAATAATCTCGAGAAAAATCAAAAACATTAATATCATTTGAATCGCCTTGATCAAAACGGATGGCATCCGTTCATCCTCAACCTCCAGCCAAGGGCCAGGATTGGCCTGACCTGGAGCCTCTTCCAGCCAACTTTTTGGCCACCCCGACCACCTCCCTGGCCGGCCACCACCATCACCATTTCTGTTGAGGTGGTGGCTAGCGTTTGGCGGCGGCCATGCTGCCTGAGGCGTCGGTTTCTGGCGAACTCTCACCACCATTTTTCATGGAATTTCAAGAAACTTTTCTCTCCGATCCGGCTCGTTTGAGCCCGACTTCTCAACCTAAAGATGTCTAGATCTAGCACGCATAGATAGGAGAAGGATTGGACCTTGCCGGCCGCCTGAAGTCCTGAAGATCGCCGGGAAGCCATTTCTGAAAGTTGCGTCGCTCGGCTTCTGCAACTGCAAGGTGGGGAGGCTTGGTTTCTTTAGGTAATGATTGGGAAAGCCTCCTCTCAACTCACTGGTGGTGTTTAAAGCCTCAGATTGGGAGAGGAGGGGCTGGAGCATTAATGTCCTTCAAAGCCCATAATGGCTAAGCTCAACAGTGGAGGAGGGGGGCTGAATCGGGTCTGATGGCCAGGGGAAACGGCTGGAAACTTCTCCCCTTCCCTGGGGAATTGAATTCAGCCATTAAATGTGGCTTTTGGAGAACCGTTTCCTTCCCTTTCCTTCCTCATCTCTCTCTCCTCCTCACAGCGATTCTGCCCAGAACCGTCGTGTCACGCCTGGTGATATGGCTGTGACACGGGCGTGTATCATCGGTCACGGGCGTGTCGGTTGGGCTTGTTCCCTTCTATTCGACGAAATGCAATCGATGATCGTCGAGCTGAGATCGACGAAATGAGCTCGAGGATCGTCGGGCTGACGACACGTCTGGCGACATGGGTGTGTTCCCCCCTATACTGCGAAATGAACTTGACGATCATCGAGCTGAGCTCGACGAAATGAGCTCGATGATCGTCGGGCCGACGACACGCCTGGCGACACGGTCGTGTCGGGGGCGTGTTCCAACATTCTACGAAATGAACTTGAAGATCATCGATCTGAGCTCAACGATCATCGATCTGAGCTCGATGATCGTCGGGCCAATGACACGCTTGGCGACACAGGCGTGTCTGGGCCAACACCAGCGTGTCAGACCCGGAAGAGTTGTTTTCAGGGAATTTGTGTGGATGTTTATTCTTCCTAGAGTTTCTGACGGTTCAGATCTCCCCTTACTGATATAAGGCTGAGCTATAGGCATACCAAGGTGATTTTCACCTTGGCCTTCTTCACTTGGTCCCTTGGGCTTCCTAGGGTTTTGACATGACCAAAACCACTCTTGGGGGTCTAGTCGGAAATGGGATGTTACAAATCCCAATATATAACAAAACCACTCTTGGACGATCGTCGAGCTCATTTCATCGAGCTCAGCTCGACGATCGTCGAGTTCATTTCGAAGAACAGGGGGAACACGCCCCCGACACGCCTTTGTTGCCAGGCGTGTCATCAGCCCGACGATCGTCGAGCTCATTTCATCGACCTCTGCTCGATGATCGTCGATCTAATTTCGTCGAACAGAAGGGAACACGGCCACCTGACACGCCCGTGCCGGATGATACACGCCCGTGTCACAGCCGTGTCACCAGGCGTGACACGGCGGTTCTGGGCAGAATCATCGTGAGGAGGAGAGAGAGATGAGGAAGGAGAGGGAAGGAAACGGTTCGCCAAAAGCCACATTTAATGGCTGAATTCAATTCCCCGGGGAAGGGGAGAAGTTTCCAGCCGTTTCCCCTGGCCATCAGACCCAATTCAGGCCCCCCTCCTCCATGGCCGAGCCTAGCCATTAAGGGCTTTGAAGGACATTAATGCTCCAGCCCCTCCTCTCCCAATTTGAGGCTTTAAACACCGCCAGTTAGTTGAGAGGAGGCTTTCCCAATCCTTACCCGAAGAAACCGAGCCTCCCCACCTTGCAGTTGCAGAAGCCGAGCGACGCAACTTTCAGAAATGGCTTCCCGGCGATCTTCCTGACTTCAGGCCACCGGCAAGGTCCAATCCTTCTCCTCTCTATGCGTGCTAGATCTAGACTTGTTTAGGTTGAGAAGTCGGGCTCAAATGAGCCGGATCGGAGAGAAAATTTCCTTGAAATCCCATGAAAAATGGTGGTGAGAGTTCACCGGAAACCGCCGCCTCCGGCAGCATGGTCGCCGCCAAAGGCTAGCCACCACCTCAACAGAGGTGGTGGTGGTGGTGGCCGGCCAGGGAGGTGGTCGGGGTGGCCGGAAAGTCGGCTGGAAGAGGCTCCAGGTCGGGCCAATCTTGGCCCTTGGGTGGAGGTTAAGGATGAGCGGATGCCGTCCGTTTTTGATCAAGTAAATTAAAAATATTAATTGATTTTCTGGAAATTATTAACAGTAGATGGTTTTAATTATTAAAAATACTTAGAAGACTTTACTGTAAAAGTGGTCAACATATAAAAAGTAGTCCTTGATGCCTAGTGTAATTTAAAATTGATATCACTCAATATGGAGCCCTGGTTAGACCACAACACTCATTTTGGTGCAACCTATACATAGGCATGACCAGACATTAGAATTGGTGCCCACACCAAACCACTCATCCAAATGCTTTGAAATTTGGAACATAGTCTCCTCATATCTTCCCCTTAGATAATCCAAAAATTAGAATTTTTAGAAAACATTTTGCTATAGTTTTTGTGAAAATTTAATAAACTAATTATAAATTAATTAGGTGTCATAAACACCTCAAAATCCCCCCAAATTTGGGTGGGTGATCTTAGAGAGCATGTTAGGGCTCTGGTAAATATTTCATCTCCTTTGGAGATGTTTTGATTAGGTTTTATCCAACCCTAAGTTGACCCTTATAGGGTTAATTAGGTCAAAACACCCCCTTTGGGTTTGAGTGGTCAAATCACCTCAACAGAGGCTGATATTTTGGACACTGATTCTCTATGGTATGACACACCCTCCAATGGAATTTGGGGTGGTTAAGAGTAGGGTATCCCTAGAAACCTTGGGAAGGTCCATTGATGGGGATTTTTAGGGTTTGAAGGTCATGAGGTCAAATGATCTTGGAATGGCTTGAAAATTGGTGGAGAGGACCATAGGGTTAGTGTATTCCTATGGGTAAAATTTTAGGGAATTTGGAAGTCTTAAACCCCCTCAAAACCCTAACCCTAGCTTAGGGCACCAAAACTAATTTGGAGTATTAGGCTATCAAATCACTTTAAAATCACTTGAAATTTGCGTAGAGTAGTGTTTAATGTTTGTAAAAGCTCTGGAGATTTTTGTTATGAATTTAAGATTATTATTTTGGATACTTCATTAACAATTTAGTAATTTGTAATATTTGCTTAGAAATTTATTATGAAGGAACTACTTGCTGGAAATTGATGAACTTTAGCCATGGGACTCCTTATTATGGTTTAAAGCTCTGTAAATATTTATGGGATTTTTGGAAGAATATTTCTAAGGGTTGCTTCATTAAGAGTTGTTTCCCATGAAAAATTAATGTAATTTATTTTGGAGTCTAGCAAGCCTCAAAAATTATGATTTTTGTACTGAACCATATTAATATTCTGTAATTGTTATATAATTTTCTGATGAATAATGTTGCTACTTCCTTCTTTACATACGATTAAGGGAATTATTTTGGATAAATTAATTAGAGGTCACATATTTTCTGAAAAATTATGGAAATTAGTATCTAGTACTATATCTCTATTGTTTAGTGATCAAAAGTTATGGGTGGCCATTACTTGAGTAGATCATATAGTTCATGTTCAAAATTACTCATGGCCAAACATTTGGGAAAATTCAATAAATATCAACTTAATTAGAAAAATTATGATTCTCCGATTTTAGACTAAACTTGCTATGATATACCTCTAGTAAATTTTATAGGAGATTTGGAAGAGAAACCGGAGTACCTCCTTTATACATCTCATATAGTATAGGGTGGTCTGTATATAGTAACTGCGGAAACTGAACTAGAGTGGGTAATGAATTTGAAGAGTTGAATCCGTAGTAGGTTGCTGGTTTAGGTAAATAAATGAGAGATCTGATCAAGGGTAGAAATCAATAATATTAAGTGCCTTGCGAAAGGGAGCTTTGGGCGTAATCCCATCATAGTTCCTAGTGCCTTCGAGAGCCCTTCACGGGGAATACCTTGGGCAGTCCTTGGCTAACGTAAACCTTAGGAATAATTTGGGCAAGAGTAACCCTAATAATAGTTTCACCTTACACTCACACCTGTACACGTAGGGAGATAAATTGGTAGTGAAAGGATAGCGTAGGCCCATGGCCTAAGGGATTACTGGTTGAGTTAAATGGACTCGGTATTGATTTGGAAGTCCGGGGAGCTGGATGCTCGGGGACTTGGAAAAAAAGGGAGACTTGATTAGTCCAGGGAGCCGTGGGCTCGGGAATATGGTGAACTAGTATCCTTGGTAGTCTAAGGAGCTGGAGGCTCAGTACTATAATTAAATACAAACTATCATGGTTGCATGTGCATAACAGTTGTGGGTCCTCGGTATTGGACGATCGATCAGACCGTCGTCGGTATGTTGACTCGGGGAGACTAGCTGGTTTGCTAGGAATAGTATGGAAACGTACGTGAGGGTCTAGATGGGGTGGTGTGATTACCAGTCTAGGAGTGGAGAGGCCCAACCTACTGTCTCCGTTGGCCACGATGAGAGGCTCCTGAGAGTTTAGCTAACTCCAAAAAGGGGAAATAAAGGTCTGTGCGCATAGAGTCGTGTGTGTGAGTTGCACTTGCATGTGCATACCGTAGCATACTGAAAGGGGAAACTAGATCAGATATACTCTAAAGGGGGGGTGAATAGAGTATATGGTGCTTTTTAAAACACAGAGAAAAACTTTTGCAAAGCTTTACAACAATTGTTGTAATGAGTGTAAGCAGGGAAGCAGAAATAAAACTAATCACAAACTAAGCTATGCAGAAACTAAGCACAAGAAAATCTAGGCCAGAAACAGAAAGAAAACATGCAAAACCAGATGACACAAGGAATTATAGTGGTTCCCCAACTTGGGTACATCCACTCTTCTACCACCCTAGGTAGGAATCCACTACAGGATGAGTTGGTCAGGTGTCCTGGGCACCATTGAGCTTTTGATAAGGTGCTCAAAAACCAAAACAGATTTTTTGATCAGGTGTCTTGCCACCAATGAGCTTTTGACAAGGTGCTCAAAAACCAGATTCAAACTTTTGAAGGGAGTTTGAAAAACCCTTTACAGAGTGGGGGTGAGAGAGTGATGGCAGTCTTCTCTTTTCTCAAACAACTGAGAAGACTAAGTGGATTGATTTCAAAGCTCCCCCTGAGTCCTTGATCTTCAGGAAGATGAGCTTTGCTGAGGGTGATAGGCCTTCAAAGATAGATCTCCAGCAAAAAATGATTTCAGCAAGCTGAAATGTTGAGTGTCTGGAGTCTTGAAATGATGTTGGCCTTGAACACTTGGAGAGCTGAAGAGATCTGAAGATTTGTTTGAAAGCTTGATCTCTTTGATGAGTGTTCTTCAGAATTCTTGTTGACAGAAGATTGAGAGAGACTCTGTATTCTAAGTTGTGTGCTGTTCTTGTCAATCTCTGTATTTCTTCTTTTTCTTATTCAAAAACATTCTCTTTTATTCTCTGTGTCTGAATAGGATATTACTCTGTCAAAGATAGCCGTTGGTCTGCATTGATTATAGCCTTAATTGCATAATTTGTTCTGAAGGAAAGTCCACTGATTTGTTCCTTGAAAAATCCCTTGAAACTTGCTCCAGAAGTAAATGAAAACGGCTGGCAGATCTTCTGAATTAAATGCAGAATAACTTCTATCTGATTTGAATTTGAATTCTGAAAGATAACTGAAATCGTCGAACTGAGCTCTGCTATCGTCGAGCTGAGCTCAGCGACCTGGAAACTGCAAGCAGCAACATAATCGTCGATCTGAGCTCAAAGATCGTCGAACTGAGCTCAGAGATAAGGATCCAGTGCAGAGTCAAAATCGTCGACCTGAGCTCACCGATCGTCGAATGGAGTTCGACGATATTGCGAAGTTGAGCTCAGCGATCGTCGAGTGGAGCTCGACGATATTATGAGGTTTGAGCTCAGCGATCGTCGAATGGAGCTCGACGATCTGCAGAAGTTGAGCTAGACGATCGTCGACCGGAGTTCGACGAATCGTCGTGCTGAGCTCGACGATTAGACTTAGTCTCCAGAAAAACTTGATCTTCAGGGCAGCTTCCAAACCTAGACTCCTGATCCCTTAGACTCAATTCTAATTGACCTATTAAGCTATACAGAAGGTCAAACACAGATTCCTAGAGACATAGTGATCCTGACCCAAATTAGTAATAGGGTGTTCCAACAATCTCCCCCTATTTGGGTTAGGAAAACTATTTACAGACTTTGGAAAATCAAACAACATCATACAATCAGAAAAACACAAAAACAACAGTAGCTAGACATTACAGAACCATCACACAGATATATATATATATATAATGTCCAGAAATCAGTCAGATAAACCAAGAAATGTCACCTTACAGAGTTACTTTTTCTCTTTGCCTTTTACCATCTTGATTTCTCTGTTAGGATTTAAAGCTTCCTGTTTGGATCTGGTGTCATCAGCTGCACCCAAATAAATTTGCTTAGAAGCTCTGGGAACCACTACAGCTGGATGCAACTCCATATACCTGTCTGCATCAAAAAATTTACTGGAGGCATATCTTTCTAGTTCTTTCTGTCTTTGTTCTGACATTGTAGATATATTGGAGGTGTCCAGGCCTTGCTCTTTGGCTTTCTTGATCTGGTCTAAAGCACCCAACTCTTTCATTCTAGCAGTCCAAGCAACAGGATTCTTCTCAGGGTCCTCAAATGGAACAGGTGGCTCATACCTGTTGGAAGAAGTATCTTGAGGAGTCCTGGCAGTCACAGTTTCTCTGAGCTTATAGGGGAATGGACCTGAAGATGTATCAGAAGGAACATGTCCTCCCCTGGAATAAGGGTGCTGCCTGGAATGCCCTTTGGAGTAAACCTGAGTCTCTCTTTGATTTCCCATATATCCTCCCCTTCTAGAGTAAGAGCCCCTAGACTGGCTTTCCCTTTGATATGTTCTAGCATGAGGTTGGTAGGGAGCCTGGCTTCTAGCTGGGCCTGAACTTGCAGAGCTGCCACCTGCACCTGCATCAGGTGGAGGTGGTGGAGGAGGATGAGGGTGCTTGAACTGGGAGGAGTCCTTATCAAACTTCCTTTTCTTCTTCATAGCCTTTAGCTGATTCTTAGAGAACTGCATCCAATGCTCAGTAATTGGACAGTTGTGCAGAATATAGTAAGGAACATCATTATCATCTCTAACTTTGGCAGGAGGAACCCTCTTCAATGCCTTACTTCTTGCCTTCCTTTTCCTTGCAATGGTGGCAGAGGAATCATCAGAAGCAGTGTTGTAATCCTCAGATTCAGAACTCTGTGCATCATATAAGGCATCAATCCTTTTCATCAAATTTTCTTTCAGTTGCATTGCAGCAGATGGGGCAGAAGCAGAAGGGCCAGCAGCAGGTATAGCAGCAGATACAGGAACAGATTCAGCAGATACAGCACTAGTTACTTCAGTGATTTTGGCAGCAGCAGGTTCAGAAACAACAACAACATCTACAGCAGGCTCAAAAACAACAGCCTCTGTCATCAGAGAATCCTGGGAAATGAGCTCATCAGCAGCAGTTGGAACATTGTCTTCTTCAGCAGCAACAACAATTACAGAAGTAGATACAGCCTTGTCTTCAGCAGCAGCAGCAGTAACATCATCAGAAGCAACAGTCACTGAATGAATAAAAGCAGAAATGATACTGGGGTCACAGCATGAGAAGGGCACCAGAGCCTTGGACAGATCTTCAGGGGGCTGGACAGCATTGGGCTCTGGGAGGTAGCTGAAGTGTGCAGTATCAAATGCAGAGAGCAAAGACCCTAGGTCAATTGCTAAGACTGCAGTAGGCACAGCAACTGGAGCAGAAGATACAAGCACAACAGCAGCAGCAGCAGGAGCAGAAGCAGAAGCAGCAGCAGCAGGAGCAGAAGCAGAAGCAGCAGCAACAGCAGCATGAAGGCTGGCTTCATAAGGCATCTCCCCCTGCCTGGATACAGACACTTCTGTAGCAAGGCACACTGCTGGTGGGGCTGCTTGAGGAATGAGGGAGGAAAGCCTGGCAGACAGGGCTGCCACTGACTATTGTAGAGGAGCTAAGGAGGCCTCCATGAGAAGAGAGAGCCTGGGGGCCAGTAGCTCATACAACTTGTCAGCTAGGGCTGGCAGATCTACATGCTCAATGGCAGGAGCAGAGGTAGAGGGTATTGGGATGGCTAAGGATGCTGGAGGGGGAGTGCTGGATGGTGAAGGGATAGAGGGCTGAGGTGTGGGAATTGTGGAGATGGAGGACAAGGGTATAGAGATGGATGGAGTGAATGATGGTTGGTCAAGGATGTGGTGGAGGAGATCTTGGAAAGATGTTGAGGTGTAGGGGAAGTCTGGAGGAGAAGAGGGGGAATCATCCATGTAGGATTCATCCAGAAGGGTGAAGGATGGTATGGATGGGGATGAGGTGACATCTGGAGGTGGATATGAGAATAATGGGTGGAAGTGGTCAACTGGAGGTGATAAAGTGGTAGCTGGGGATGGAATTGAGGTTGGAGATGGGCTGGAGATGGTAATGGGGGATGAGGCTGGAATGGTGGATGAAGCTGGAGGTAGGGTTGAACTTGGAGGAGGAGGAGAAGCAGCACTAGCAGCAGGCAGGTCTTCTGCAGGTGCAGAGACCTGGGGGGGAGTAACTCTGTGAGTCCTGGTGCCTGAAGGGGTAGCTGAAGAGGGCCTGCTGGGCTTGCTAATCTGCCTGTCCCATTTGCCAAAAAGGGCACAGGTGAGTCTCTTGGAGGCATTGATGTGCACTCCAGAGGAGATCAGCAGAGTAGGGCACTTAGCCTGAAGGAAAACTCCAAGGATTCTTCCAAAATTTACAAAGCTTTTATTTTTTTTCTTCTTTATCAGGTCAAAGAAGACCTCTCCCCAATTCAGATTTTTCTTATCTATCAGAGCTCCCATGAGGCAGAGCTGATGTCTGGAGATGGTGTCATGTGCAGAATGTTTGGCCAACAGGACCTTGCCTACAACATCTGCCAGGAACCTGTATTCAACTGACAGGTTCCTCTTAAACAATTTGCTAGGGTTTCCCTCAGGATGACCCATCCTGGCAAGTATATCAGTAAACTCTTCTCCAGAAAGTTCAGCAGAGTCATCTCCATTTCTAAAACCAAAAACCTCTGTTAAGACTGTTGGGGTCAGAGGTACCTGGGTGCCACCAATAGATCCAACTATGGTGTTGTTGTCAAGGTTGTGTGCAGTATATACCCATTCCTTTACTTCATCTGAGGCAAGTTTGATTCTTGTGGTCATGAGGGCAGACAAATGTTGATCCTTGAATAGACTCAGGATGTCCTGGAAGATTTGATCAGTGGTGTTGAAGGAGTCCAAATCGATGTCAAACCCTGCGTCAAACTTCATGGCGGCGAGGACAGCAACTGAGACGGCCATGGTACCTGCAAAAACTTAACAAACAAAACGACCAAGGTAGAACTGTTTGGAGGGAAGAAAATTTCTGCAGAGAAATTGAAAGCGCAAGAGAGAACGACGGCGAAAAATGAGTTTTATATTAGGGTTCGACGCAGAATTGGAAAGATCGTTGAACTCAGTTCGACGATCGAGGCTTCTAAAGGAATCTGAAGAGACTCCAACATCGTCGATCTCCGTTCGACGATCTTGGGAAGCGTCGAGCTCCGTTCGACGATCGTTCAGGGAACAAAATCGTCGAGCGCCGTTCGACGATCGTTGACCGAAGGAGACAGTTCATGCTGTCTGAGGGGCGCTGAACTCAGTTCGACGATTCTGGAAATCGTCGATCTCCGTTCGACGATCTTTGGGGCAATCGTCGAGCGCAGTTCAGAGATCAGAAAATCCTAAATACTAAGAAAAATCAGAATTTTGCCTAGTCTTGGTCCATTTTTAGCTTTTCAAAATCTTGGGGAGTATTTAAGACTTCCTCCATCTAACATTCCTAACTGATTTAGGAAGAAAGTGTGTTTCTTTTCATCCAAAGGCTTGGTGAAAATATCTCCCCTTTGTAAATCAGTTGGGATATACTGCAGTTCAATTTTGTTCTTTTCAACATTGTCCCTTAAGAAATGATGCCTAATCTCTATGTGTTTTGTCCTACTATGGAGGACTGGATTTTGAGTTATGGAAATAGCACTTGTATTGTCACAAAAGATTTTTGACTTCTCTAAGTTGTAACCATAGTCTAGGAGTTGATTTTGAATCCACAATATTTGTGAACAACAACTGCATGCAGCCATATATTCAGCTTCAGCAGTTGAAGTTGACACAGATGTTTGTTTCTTACAAAACCAGGAGACAAGTCTATCACCAAGGAACTGACAAGTTCCACTGGTGCTTTTCCTGTCAATTCTGCATCCAGCATAATCAGCATCAGAGAATCCAGTTAACTCAAATGCTGAATCTTTTGGATACCAGAGACCTAGATTTGGACAACTTTTAACATACCTAAGAATCCTCTTTACTAATATGAGGTGTGACTCTCTAGGGCTAACTTGGAATCTAGCACATATACATGTAGCAAACATTATATCTGGTCTACTAGCTGTAAGATACAGTAAAGAGCCAATCATTGCTCTATATGTTGTCTGATCAACAGGTTTCCCATGTTCATCAGCATCCAGTACAGCATTGGTAGGCATGGGTGTTTTCATACAAGATGCCTCAGACATACCAAATTTCTTAACCAGTTCATTAGTATATTTGGTTTGAGAAATAAAGATGCCTTCAGCATGTTGTTTGACTTGCAATCCTAGGAAGAAGGATAGCTCACCCATGCTACTCATCTCAAATTTAGAATGCATTAGGTTAGAAAACCTTCTGCACAATTTTGAGTCAGTAGAGCCAAAAATGATATCGTCTACATAAATTTGTACTAGTAGGGTATGGGACTTATGGGTTCTAATAAAAAGAGTTTGGTCTACTCTACCCCTTATAAAACCATTTTCCAAGAGAAAGCATGCTAGGGTCTCATACCATGCTCTAGGAGCTTGCTTGAGACCATATAATGCTTTGTGTAGTTTGAATACATAATCAGGGTGAGTTGGAGAGATAAAACCTGGAGGTTGTCTGACATAGACTTCCTCTTTGATATCTCCATTTAAAAAGGCACTCTTGACATCCATCTGATAAACCTTGAAGCCTTTGTGAGCTGCATAAGCTAGAAAAATTCTGATGGCTTCCAATCTTGCAACAGGTGCAAAAGTCTGGTCGTAGTCAATTCCTTCTTCTTGAGAATATCCTTGGGCAACTAGCCTTGCCTTGTTCCTTATTATTACTCCTTGATCATCCAGTTTATTTCTGAATACCCATTTTGTTCCAACAATGGAATGATCCTTTGGCTTTGGCACTAGTTCCCATACTTTGTTCCTCTCAAATTGATGCAACTCTTCTTGCATAGCAATGATCCAGTGTGGATCTTGCTCTGCATCTTGAATGGACTGAGGCTCAATTTGAGAAAGGAAGCAGGTGTGCAACAGGTTTTGGTTGACCTGATTTCTGGTTTGCACACCAGCTGAGATTTCTCCAATTATTTGGGAAATTGGATGGTCTGTTGATGTTACTAAATCAACAAGGGGTGCTGATTGTTCACCAACCTGTGTTGTTGTTTCCTCTTGTGGTACAACAACTGGCTCTTCAAGTTGGGCTTCAAAGTGTTGAGCATTCCCTTCATCTTCACTGCTTTCATTCTCTTGAGCAACCTGCAACTTGTTCATGTCTTCAACTAGAGAGTGTTCCTGCAAAGGTTCTATGGTAGAAGAAATTTTCTCCCTGAAAGACATGTTAGTTTCATCAAAAGAAACATGAACAGATTCCTCAATTTTCAATGAAGATTTATTATATACCCTATAGGCCTTGCTGATCATGGAGTATCCCAAAAACACTCCTTCATCAGCTTTGGCTTGAAATTTTGCTAAATATTTCTTATCATTATTGTGAATATAGCAAGTGCAGCCAAAAATTCTGAAATAGTCAACTTTAGGTTTCTTCCCTTTGAGTAATTCATAGGGAGTCTTTCCCTTCAGTTTATTTATCAGGCTTCTGTTCAGCACATAGTTGGAGGTGTTCACTGCCTCTGCCCAGAAGGATAGAGGTAGATGAGCATCTGACAACAATGTATTGGCAGATTCAATAAGGGTTCTATTTTTCCTTTCAGCTACCCCATTTTGTTGAGGAGTTCTAGGAGCTGAGAAAGTATGCCTGATCCCTTCACTCTGACAGAACTCTTGCATAAGAAGAGAATCAAACTCTGTCCCATGATCACTTCTGATTAGGGCAATGTGAGTATTGAACTCAATCTTTATACATTTGAGAAACTCTGTCAGACACTTAAAGTTATCAGACTTCTTCCTTAGAAAGAACACCCAAGTGAATCAAGAGAAGTCATCTACAATCACTAAAGTGTAGGATTTCCATCCTAGGCTTTGTACTGTGATGGGTCCAAATAGATCCATGTGTAACAGATACAATATCCTAGGTGAATCACTCTTATTAAGTGACTTAAAACTGTTTTTAGTTTGCTTGCCTAATTGACAAGCCTTGCAGAGTCCTTCCTTCTTGTAGGGGCCAGAAGGTAGTCCTCTAACAAGGTTGTCCTTGGAGAGCCTAGCAATAGTTCTAAGGTTTAGGTGTCCTAATCTCTTATGCCATAAAACATTTGGTCTACAAACTGAATTAAATAAACAGATATCTATAGTAGTTGAAAGAAAATCTACTATGTAGATGTTACCTTTCCTTTTACCTGTCAACACAGTTGTGTTGTCCTCTGACTTGATTTTGCATAAGGTTTTGCTGAAGGTCACCTGGTAGCCTTCATCACATAGCTGACTGATGCTGATTAGGTTGTGCTTCAGTCCTTCCACATATGCTACCTTCTTGAAGGTTACAGAACCAATCTGGACTGCTACATAACCTTTAGTTTGTCCAAAATTGGAGTCACCAAAGATAACTTTGGGTCCAAGCTTGGCTCTAAAGGAATTGAGGTTGTCCTTATTCCCTGTCATGTGCTTAGAGCACCCACTATCCAAATACCATTGCTGGTTAGATGTTGGATAGGTCTTCACCTGCACATAAAGCAATTCACTTGTTTTTGACCCAGTTTACCTTGGGCCTAGGTTGATAACCTTTAAATTCAGAAATGAAAGACATCCCTGGCTGACTCTTATATCCTTCAGGATGATATCTCCTTGGAGGTAAAATCCATTCAGTATAAGGGTTGAAGGTTTGGGATGAAGAACCCTCAGGATTCAATTTTGACTTGCCATTGAAAAAATTTCCAGAGCTCTGACCTCTGTTCGACGATCTTGGAGCTGAGTTCGACGATCTTGGGTCAGATCGTCGAGCTCCGTTCGACGGTCGACTATGGGTGAGGTCAGGTATATGAGATCGTCGAGCAGCGTTCGACGACTTTGGCTGAGATCGTCGATCTGCGTTCGACGATTTTCCCTGAGGTCGTCGAGCTGCGTTCGGCGATCGTCGATCTTCATTCGGCGATCGTCGAGCTTCGTTTGACGATTTCTGCTGGGACTTGAATTTCTGAGGCAGATCAGAATTTTTCCTGGAAACCTCTACAACTCCCTTTCCCTTGTCAGAAATGAACTTGATAGGGGTTGTTAGAACAATAGGTTGGCTGGATGAGGCACCCAAGCCCAGTGTACTGTTGAATCTTGAGTTCACTGTGCTTGTGATGTCCATCAGCTTGATGCTTCTCCCATTGAGAGATTCTTCAAGCTTCTTGGCCTCAGAGAGCTCACTCTTCAGTGAAGCTATCTGTTCCCTATAGTTCTCCAACTCCTGAGAGAGTGTGAGGTTTTCTGATTTTAAAACCTTTTGTTCAGATAATTGATTTCTGAGAGAGATGATCTCTTTCTCAGACTTTAGCAGGTCTAAACATAGAGCTTTAAATTCAAATTTAAAATCTTCTGAAGTAAAATCAAAAGAGCTGATTACCTGATCTTCTTCAGGTTGAGTCTCTGAGTCTGATTCTGACTCCTCTTCCTCTGAGTTGTGTTGTGAGGCATTGATTGCCATCATGCAGAACTCCTTTTCCTCTGCATCATCCTCATCATCACTTGAGCTGGAAGAGGCTTCTGACTCCTCTTTAGTCTCACTCCAGGATTCAGCAACAAATCCTTTCCTTGTGTGCTTATTTCTGCTGGAGGAAGGTTTGCTACTTCCATTCCTTTTGGAGTCCTTCTCCTTTCTTCTTTCTTTTTTGTCCCTTCTGTCCTTGTTCTTGTTCTCTGGACAGTCAGGAACCATATGCCCTGGTTTCTTGCAACCAAAGCAAATAATGTCTTTGTTATTGCCAATGGACTTGTCATACCTTGGCTTGTCCTGCTCCTTGTATGATCTTCTTCTGAAGTCCTTTCTGGCCATCTTATAGAATCTTTTGGCCAACAAGCTGAGAAGTTCATCATTGGCTGTTCCTTTTTCTTCAGGCAGATCTTCAGTTGCCTTGAATGCTATAGTCTTCTCCTTTCTTGTGGCTGGTGAAGCAGCCTTCTGTTCTTCTTCTCTGTTCTTGATGAGTAGCCCATAAGATTTGAGCTTACTCAACAAGGCTTCAGTGGTGATCTCATTCAGACTTCTGGCATCTTTAATTGGCCAGATTCTTGAATCCCAAGTGCTGGGGAAGCACATTAGGATCTTGTCATTAAGTTCTGTCAGTGAGATCTCTTTGTCTAATGTCCTCAGTTCACTGACAATTAGACTCAGTCTGTTATACATGTCTCCCACTGACTCATTTTCTCCCTTCTTGAAGTTCTCATATTGGGAGATGAGATGGGATCTTCTGTCCTTTCTCTCATCAGCTGAGCCAGAGACAATTTCTGAGAGCTTGTCCCAAATTTCCTTGGCTGAATTGTATTCAGCTACTTTTTGAAAAATGTCATCTGACATTGTCTGAGCTAAAATGTTCATTGCCTTGGCATCAGCTACTTTCCACTTTTTGATGTCAGCATCTGTTCCTGATGGAGGTGGAACAGCATTTGTGCTTGTGCCCTCTGGAGGTCTTGGACACACTGTCAAAACAGAATTAAAAATGTCTTCGTCAATAGAATTCATGTAGAGTCTAATCCTTGCTTTCCAAAGTGCAAACTTTGATAGATTGCACACTGGAGGTCTGGTGCTAGCATAATCTTTGTTTTGGGCCATGACTTGTGCTAGCTAAATCTAATAATGAAATATAAAAGAAGGATCTAGATTGGGATCTTGGGGTTCAGGTGTTAGCCTGTACAACCAAACAGATATGGTATGTTTAACCAACCTGGCTTTGATACCAATTGAAAGGGGAAACTAGATCAGATATACTCTAAAGGGGGGGTGAATAGAGTATATGGTGCTTTTTAAAACACAGAGAAAAACTTTTGCAAAGCTTTACAACAATTGTTGTAATGAGTGTAAGCAGGGAAGCAGAAATAAAACTAATCACAAACTAAGCTATGCAGAAACTAAGCACAAGAAAATCTAGGCCAGAAACAGAAAGAAAACATGCAAAACCAGATGACACAAGGAATTATAGTGGTTCCCCAACTTGGGTACATCCACTCTTCTACCACCCTAGGTAGGAATCCACTGCAGGATGAGTTGGTCAGGTGTCCTGGGCACCAATGAGCTTTTGATAAGGTGCTCAAAAACCAAAACAGATTTTTTGATCAGGTGTCTTGCCACCAATGAGCTTTTGACAAGGTGCTCAAAAACCAGATTCAAACTTTTGAAGGGAGTTTGAAAAACCCTTTACAGAGAGGGGGTGAGAGAGTGATGGCAGTCTTCTCTTTTCTCAAACAACTGAGAAGACTAAGTGCATTGATTTCAAAGCTCCCCCTGAGTCCTTGATCTTCAGGAAGATGAGCTTTGCTGAGGGTGATAGGCCTTCAAAGATAGATCTCCAGCAAAAAATGATTTCAGCAAGCTGAAATGTTGAGTGTCTGGAGTCTTGAAATGATGTTGGCCTTGAACACTTGGAGAGCTGAAGAGATCTGAAGATTTGTTTGAAAGCTTGATCTCTTTGATGAGTGTTCTTCAGAATTCTTGTTGACAGAAGATTGAGAGAGTCTCTGTATTCTAAGTTGTGTGCTGTTCTTGTCAATCTCTGTATTTCTTCTTTTTCTTATTCAAAAACATTCTCTTTTATTCTCTGTGTCTGAATAGGATATTACTCTATCAAAGATAGCCGTTGGTCTGCATTGATTACAGCCTTAATTGCATAATTTGTTCTGAAGGAAAGTCCACTGATTTGTTCCTTGAAAAATCCCTTGAAACTTGCTCCAGAAGTAAATGAAAACGGCTGGCAGATCTTCTGAATTAAATGCAGAATAACTTCTATCTGATTTGAATTTGAATTCTGAAAGATAACTGAAATTGTCGAACTGAGCTCTGCTATCGTCGAGCTGAGCTCAGCGACCTGGAAACTGCAAGCAGCAACATAATCGTCGATCTGAGCTCAAAGATCGTCGAACTGAGCTCAGAGATAAGGATCCAGTGCAGAGTCAAAATCGTCGACCTGAGCTCACCGATCGTCGAATGGAGTTTGACGATAATGCGAAGTTGAGCTCAGTGATCGTCGAGTGGAGCTCGACGATATTATGAGGTTTGAGCTCAGCGATCGTCGAATGGAGCTCGACGATCTGCAGAAGTTGAGCTAGACGATCGTCGACCGGAGTTCGACGAATCGTCGTGCTGAGCTCGACGATTAGACTTAGTCTCCAGAAAAACTTGGTCTTCAGGGCAGCTTCCAAACCTAGACTCCTGATCCCTTAGACTCAATTCTAATTGACCTATTAAGCTATACAGAAGGTCAAACACAGATTCCTAGAGACATAGTGATCCTGACCCAAATTAGTAATAGGGTGTTCCAACACATACTTGTATGTCATAGCATAATCATTGCATTTAACCCCTAACACCTATCGTATAAAATTGTATGGGACGTTTTATCAATAGGCCTCGCAAAACGACCCCTTGGTCTATAGGGGTAATCCCTATAAATCAATGGTTATATTTCTCATTACTCTTACTTACGCTTCTTACTGTTTTTTACTTACTTGCTACTCCTTTCTGTTTACTTTTGTTACATACTTGTTTACTCATGTTTAATTATTGTGATACCCCTGCCATACCTTATTATTTTATTCCTTAGGGTAGATGTCACCTGCTTGATTACTTCCTACTTTAGGTCCTCCTTTTCACTCCTTTCTGCCCGGTCCCTCGGAGCCATGGGTAGAGGGGTGGGCGATTGTTGACTGAGTCTAGTTTGACTGACGGTCGTTTCACTACCATATTTTAGGTGCTCCGGATGGGAGACAGGGAACAGCCGCAGGAGACGCAACACCAGCAGGGTACGGTGCAGATGGAGATGGGCCAGTGTAGCTCGGGTGGACAGTCATCCGGATCCGTGAGTGGAGCTGAGTATTAGTAGTTTTACTTTAATGAGTGAATTGTAGTGAGGTTATCATGTACCGGGCTTAAGCCCGTATTCACTTTCTAGTGTGGGCTATTTATTTGTCATGTGATTTCCTCCTTACTATTGTGGACTTGGATGCTTACATTTTAATTCATTATACATTCTGTCGATGGTGATCAATTTGGCCGACAGGATCGGCGTTTTGTAGTGCTGACCTTCCCGGGTGCGAAGGTGTCACCGCAAAGCGGTGGTTCTGGGCCTAAGACCCCGGTGGTTGTTGCAAAAAAATGGGGTCTTACAAGTTGTATCAGAGAGAGGTTTCGATCCTCAGACCGGTCGGTTCTAATTTTTGGACAATCTAAGGGGAAGGCTATGAGGAGCCTATGTTCAAAATTTCAAAGCATTTGGATGAGTGGTTTGGTGAGTGCACTAATTCTAATGGCTGGTCATGCCTATGTATAGGTTGCACCAAAATGAGTGTTGTGGTCTAACCAGGGCTCCAAATTGAGTGAAATTAATTTTAAATTACACTAGGAATCAAGGGTTACATTTTATATGTTGACCACTTTTACAGTAGAGGCCTCTAAGTATTTTTAATAATTAAAACCATCTACTATTAATAATTTCCAGAAAATCAATTAATAATATTAATTTACTTGATCAAAAACGGATGGTATCCGCTCATCCTCAACCTCCAGCCAAGGGCCAAGATTGGCCCGACCTGGAGCCTCTTCCAGCTGACGTTCCGGCCACCCCGACCACCTCCCTGGCCGGCCACCACCACCATAACCTCTGTTGAGGTGGTGGCTAGCGTTTGGCGGTGACCATGCCGCCAGAGGCGGCAGTTTCCGACGAACTCTCACCACCATTTTTCTTGGGATTTAAGGAAATTTTCTCTCCGATCCGGCACGTTTGAGCCCGACCTCTCAACCTGAACAAGTTTAGATCCAGCACGCATAGAGAGGAGAAGGATTGGACCTTGCTGACAGCCTAAAGTCGGGAAGATCGCCGGGAAGCCATTTCTGAAAGTTGCGTCGCTCGGCTTCTGCAACTGCGAGGTGGGGAGGCTCGTTTTCTTCAGGTAAGGATTAGGAAAACCTCCTCTCAACTCACTGTTGGTGTTTAAAGCCTCAGATTGGGAGAGGAGGGGTTGGATCATTAATGTCCTTCAAAGCCCTTAATAGCTAGGCTCGGCCATGGAGGAGGGAGGGGGATGAAACGGGTCTGATGGCCAGGGGAAACGGCTGGAAACTTCTCCCCTTCCCCGGGGAATTGAATTCAGCCATTAAATGTGGCTTTTGGCGAACCGTTTCCTTCCCTCTCCTTCCTCATCTCTCTCTCCTCCTCACAGCGATTCTGCCCAGAACCGCCGTGTCACGGGCGTGTATTATCTGATACGGGCGTGTATTATCCGACACGGGCGTGTCGGGTCGGCGTGTTCCCTTCTATTCGACAAAATGAGATAGACGATCGTCGAACTGAGCTCGACGAAATGAACTCGACGATCATGGGGCTGACGACACGCATGGCGACACGGGCGTGTCGGTGGCGTGTTCCCCCCTGTTCTGCGAAATGAACTCGACGATTGTTGAGCTGAGCTTGACGAAATGAGCTCGACGATCGTCGGGCTGACGACATGCCTGGCGACACTGGCGTGTCGGGGTCGTGTTCCCCCGTTCTACGAAATGAACTCGACGATCGTCGATCTGAGCTCGACGATCGTTGGGTCGACGACACGCCTGGCGACACGGGCGTGTCGGGCCGACACGGTCGTGTCAGACCCGGAAGAGTTGTTTTCAGGTAATTTGTGTGGCTTTTTATTTCTTCCTAGAGTATCTGACGGTTCAGATCTCCCCTTGCTGATATAAGGCTGAGCAATAGGTACACCAAAGTTATTTTCACCTTGGCCTTCTTCACTTGGTCCCTTGGGCTCCCTAGGGTTTTGACATGACCAAAACCACTCTTGGGGGTCTAGTCGGAAATGAGATGTTACAAATCCCAATATATAACAAAAACTTTCGTCCTTGAAATTCTAGTTAGGCCTACTGGGTTTCCAGTATGCAAGAAAAATTGTAACATCCCGAGAGGTTGATAGTAATACCTGACCGAAGAGTTCCGGGTACCGCTGCTGCATCAAGTCCTGGGGATCGCAAGTGTGCTCCTCCTGGCCGTGATTTCTCTAAAGAAACTTGACCAGTGGGACCTTATTGTGGCGTAATACCCGCATACCCGTGTCATCAATCCGGACCGGCTCTATGTGCACTGACCGGTCAGATGCTACTGGCCCATCCGTGGTGTTTATCTGCTGCTCTGGATGTAATAGGGCCCTCCTGAGGGAGGAGACATGGAAAACATTCTGCAGGCCTTCCAGCTCTGGCGGTAGCTCTAGCCTGTATGCTAAGGGGCCGATCCGCTCTGGGATCCTGTAGGGCCCCATGTATCTCGGGCTGAGCTTCTTCCTCCGCCCGCGAACCCGAGAGACTCCGTGCATCGGCCATATCTTCAAAAACACTATGTTTCCAACCTGAAACTCCACATGTCGATGCAGCGCCTCATAATATTTGGCATGTCTGCTCTGCTCCTCCAACATCCGGTCCCGTATCAGTCTCACTTGGGCCTCGGTGTCCTCCACAAATTCTGAGCACAGGACCTTTGGGTCCTCATCCTGTATCCATGACTGGGGAGTCCTGCACCTCCGTCCATATAGAGCCTCGTAGGGGGCCATACCTATACTGGCCTGATGAATGTTGTTGTATGAGAACTCTACCAGTGGCAGCATCTTCTCCCATGTCTCTCTTCGGTCTAGAATGCACAGACGTAGCAGGTCTTCCAATGTCCGATTTGTGCGCTCTGTCTGCCCGTCCGTCTGAGGGTGGAAGGCTGTGCTAAAGGTCAGTCGGGTGTCCAAGTATGCCTGAACTGATCTCCACTCCCTGGATGTAAATCGCCCATCACGATCTGACACTATTGACATGGGAAAGCCATGTTAACAAATGAACTGCTCCACAAACTTCCGCACCAGAACTTCCACTGAATCATCCTTCCTGATCAGTATAAATCGAGCAACCTTCGTCAACCGATCAACGATAACCCAGATCGAGTCATTACCTGTCCGAGACCGGGGAAGCCCATGTATGAAGTCCATGGCTATGTCATCAAACTTCCACTCCGGCACCGGGAGTGGCTGCAACAATCCTGCGGGGGTCCTGCACTCTGCCTTCACTAGCCGACATGTCTCACGATGGGTCACGAAGTAAGTGACATCCTTCTTCATGCTCGGCCAGAACATAGTCTTCTTCAAATAAGCCGTAATCTTTGTGATCCACGAGTGCACAGAATACCGGCTGCAGTGCGCTTCCGTCATAATGTCCTCTCGGATCTGACCACCCTCCGGTATATACACCCGTCCTCTGGAGCACACCAGGCCATCCCTTAGTGTGTAGTCTCCTGTAGTGCCTGCCTCTATGGCCTGGAAGATGTTCTCTAACTTGGCATCCTGCCTCTGTCCCTCTCTGACTCGGTCCCTGATGTCATCGGCGAGGACCATCACAACCAAGTACTCCTCATAGAGCTCAGGGTCATCAGACGACACCAGAGTAATATGCATGTCCTCTACTCTCTACAGCAGGTCCATAGACATCAGTTGAGGCTTTGCTCCCGCTGTGGCGGCTCTCCTACTCAGTGCATCCGCTACCACGTTCGCCTTTCCCGGGTGGTAGTGTATCTCGTACTGATAGTCAGATAGAAACTCCACCCACCGCCTCTGCCTGATGTTCAGTTCCTTCTGCGTGTCCACGTACTTAAGGTTCTTATGATCTGAGTATATATCACAGTGGACTCCATAGAGGTAGTGTCGCCATATCTTCAATGTGAATACAACTACTCCCATCTCCAGGTCGTGCACTGGATAGTTCTTCTCATGGGTCTTCACCTGGCGGGAGGCATATGCTATGACGTGTCCGTTCTGCATCAGCACCGCTCCCATCCCCTGATATGATGAGTCGGTATACACCTGGAATCCTTCCTTCACAGATGGAAGGGACAGAATAGGTCCTGAGATTAGACGGTTCTTCAACTCCTAGAAGGCTGCCTCACACTGTGGCATCCATACAAAGGGCATGTCCTTCTTCGTTAACGAAGTGAGTGGAATGGCGATGTAAGAAAGCCCCTCCTCAAATTTCCGATAATAACCGGCAAGCCCCAGGAAACTCCGCACGTCCGTGGCCATCTTCAGTGATGGCCAATCCCTGACTGCATGTACTTTTGCAGGGACCACCGCTAACCCAGCTCCACTGATAATGTGGCCCAGTAAACCCACCTCCTTCAACCAGAACTGACACTTGCTGAACTTTGCATAGAGGCGATGCTCCCGCAATCACTCCAAAGTCAGTGCCAAGTGCTGTGCATGGTCTTCCTCCATCCTAGAGTAGATAAGGATGTCATCTATGAATACTATGACAAACATATCCAAATAAGTCTCGAAGACCCGGTTCATGAGGCTCATAAATGTTGATGGAGCATTCGTGAGCCCGAAGGGCATCACGATGAACTCATACAGTCCATATCTGCCACTGAAAGCCATCTTCGGAATCTCCTCCTCCTGGATCCACAGCTGGTAGTAGCCTGACCTCAAGTCCAGCTTCGAGAAATAATGGGCTCCCTCCAGCTGATCACAAAATTCATCTATCCTTGGGAGCGGATAGTTAATTCGGACGGTCAGCCTGTTTAGTGCTCGATAATCGATGCACAGGCGAAGAGTGCCATCCTTCTTTTTCATGAATAGGACCGGAGCTCCCTATGGCGAGGAACTCGGTCTGACGAATCCTGCTTCCACCAACTCCTGCAACTGTGCCCGAAATTCTGCCAGCTCCCTTGGGGCCATCCGATAAGGGGCCTTGGATACCGGCTTAGCCCCAGGAACCAACTGAATCTGAAAGTCCTTCTACCTCTGCGGAGGCAGTCCTGACAGCTTCTCCGAAAATACATTGGCGTAGTAACAAACCACCGGAATGCTAACAATCGGGTCATTCTCCTCAGTCATCTCGAACAGCACCTGATATACCTCGTCTCCCTGCATGTGGGCCTTGACGGCCTGAATAGATGAAAGGAGGCGGTGGGAAACCAGAGTAGTACCTTCGATTATCGCATAAGTGTCACCGTGTCTCAGCACGACCCTCTTCACCGGGCAGTCAATCTGGGCATGGTTCCAGACAAGCCATGTCATGCCCAAGACAAGGTCGAAGTCCAGCATTCTCAGGATCGTCGCCGGGGCCTCGAGTGTTAACCCGTCTATGGTAACTGTTAGGAGGCACTTCTCTGTGGACTGGATCTCCATCCCATTGGGGAGACGCGCCATCCTGGCATCTCCCGTATAATATCGAATCTGGCCCATATCCTTGACGAAATCCTCCGACACAAAGTTGTGTGATGCCACCATGTCGAACAGGGTATGGGCAGGTTTGCCGCACGCCATCACTATTCCTAAATTAGTTAAAGGAAAAATAGCTTCTGTTTAAAGTTTTCTAACTTAGGTTGTGTAATTATTCTACCAATACTAACAATTACTCTCATACCTGCAATAACCCTGTTCGGGTTCCGGGGCTGCGCTAAGTCCAGAGCGTATACCTGCTCCCCATCCTGCTTGTGTTCACCGCCATAAAATCTGCATCCGTGACCACGTCCACAATATCCCATCTGGTGAGCCGGTGGGCCACCCTGTGCAGCAGGTGTGGCCCGATTACTCATAGGGCAATTACTCCGAATGTGCCCTGGCTGATGGCAGTGATAACATAGCTGTGGTGGGGGTGGTCCCTACCCTATCCTGGGCACCTCCCTCATTTGTAGCAGTTGCGGGGCCAGCACTGCCTGCTCCCTTGGTTCCTGCCTTTCCTCCTGGCGGGGTTGATCCCCGTTCCTTCTCTCTCCCTTGACCAGGCCCCTCTGCGGGTCCCTTCTCCCTCCTAGCACTGCATCATCCCCATGTCTCTTCCTGCCCCAGACTATAAGCTGGTCCGCCTCCAGCTTCTTGGACATCTCCAAGATCTTGGCCATGGTACCATCGGACAGGAACAAGAGGGCCTACCTCAGGTCATCACGGAGGCCCTTGTAGAACCTCTTGGCGTAACCCACGTCATCCAGCTGGTAAGAATCCGCAAACCGGGCCAAATGAGTAAACTCCCGGTGATATTCCAGAACTGTCCTGTTCCCTTGCTTCAAATGCAAGAATCTATCCTCCAATTCATCCCTTGCGGACTTCGGCACAAAATGCTCCAGTAGTGCCGCCCTAAACTCCTCCCAAGTAATGTTCGCAATCTCTACTCCTGCATAAGTGGTATCCATCACCGACTTCCACCACGTCTTTGCATGCGACTCCAGACAAGAAACCACCAACGATACTGCCAGGTCCACCGGGCACTGTATTCCCACCAACATCTCGTACATAATGTCTAGCCACTCCTCCATACGTACTGTCGTCTCTATCCCCAAGTAGGATGGTGGGGCAAGGCCCCGGAATGCACTCAATCAGTTCGCTCCGGGGTTCGGCTGAGGAGCCGGAGCCTGTTGTGCCATAAAGGCCTCCAAGATGGCCGTCAAAGTTTGTCCAAGCTCCGTCTGCTGCAACGGGGTCGGAGCCGGCAGGGGTGGAATCACATTCGGGGCTGGAGGTGTCCCCTGCGGCAGGGGAGGATTCATCGCACCCTACAAAAGATGGTCTTAAGTTTAGTAAGTTGACCTAAAACTCTTTGTTACTGGTGAACATTGCACGTGATTCCTCCGATGGGCACACCATTGCTTCCGCTGCTTGTTTGTCCTCAAACTAAGCCCGCGCGGGGTGTCCCATGTTTTGTGGACTACATTCTGTCGGATCAAAGTTTCAGCTTTGATTCTCTATGGTATGACACCTCAACAGAGGCTGATATTTTGGCCACTGATTCTCTATGGTATGACACACCTCCAATGGAATTTGGGGTGGTTAAGAGCATGGTAGCCCTCGAACCCTAGGGAAGGTCCCTTGATGGGGATTTTCAGGGTTTGAAGGTCATGGGGTCAAATGACCTTGGAATGGCTTGAAAATTGTTGGAGTGGACCATAGGGTTAGTATAGTCCTCTGGTTAAAATTTTAGGGAATTTGGAAGTCTTAAACCCCCTCAAAACCCTAACCCTAGCTTAGGGCACCAAACCTAATACTCCAGGCTTGAATGTGATAGGCTGACTACCAAGAGTGGGCCCGGGTCTGGACTCTGGTAGGCCGGCGGTCCAGCGGGTTCCCATTGGATGGGCCTGGACCGTTATACCAAACACGCGTCAAGGGTAACCAAGTTTCTTCTCGGGCAGGTGAAGCCCTCAATTACCATACCTGCATGGAAGCTCCTCTCCACCGACGAGTGGGGAAAGGATGTTATCTAACGGGTTGACGTGTATGTCCCTGCAATTAACTACATTAGCACCTGAGAGCGTGATTACAGGTTTAGGCATGCTGTGTGAAGCCCATCCGGACGTGTGAGCCGGATTGGTGATGTTCTGTGGTTCCTGGAGAAGACTCCGAAGAACTTATATATTATCTATTTGCAGGGAATGCGCACCATAGCCCCGAAAAAGGGGTGTGTGCAATATATTTTGCCAGCTTATGTTAGCCGACGGTTTTTCAGCTGGCAGTCGCTTGTCGAGACGTTGGCGTACAAGTGTTACAGTACCAAGAGGGTAGTAGAGGGATTAAGCCCAAGCTTGTGCCGGCCCTCGAAGGCCTATTTTTTGCTTATATTGCCGGCCTGCATGTCGAAGTATGAAATTCATATTCCTGTAATTATTTATAATATCTGTGATGCTCTGTGTATGTGTAGTTTAAGTCTTCTGTCTTGGGCGAGTGGTGTGCTCGTGGACCGCTCGCCCTGTGGGGGCCCCGAGGTATAGTTGCTGGGAAGCCCTGAATGACTGTTCTTATTCTTTTAGAATAGCGGAGTTACGCTGTTAGTGGCCCAACTTGGGCAGCGTGTCGTAGAATTTCTCGACAAGATTGCGCCATTAGTAGGGCGGGTGAGGAGCATTTTGTATAGACCTGAGGAGTCACCTCTAGTCAGGAGAGAGTTGGTCTTGAGATTCTCCTTAGAGGTTCCGGTCGGCCAAAAGAGCCTTCTGAAGGTGCCTTAGCTTAGCCTTTGGCTTGGGAGGGGAAGAGTTTTCTAGTCTTCTGGGTCTGCGGCGGGACCTCCACACCGAGACGTTGGATCTGTCCCTTGTGTTCCTAGTCTTGTGCCTAGATCGTTCGCTTGAGGGCAGTAGGTGCGCGGTCAACCCTTCCCCAAGGGTGAACTCCACAAGAGACAGAGATTTCGATTTCAACAGCAGATCTCCAAATCTCCCGGATTGGAGTAAAACCAATAGTTGGGTTCACCGCGTAAAGCGAGCTTTAGTCCTCAGATTTAGACGAGAGTCGGTCGGACCTTCCTAAACTCAGGTGGGCCTATCTTCGAGAGAAGTGTGTTCATGTTTATGTAACCTCCACGGTCAAGGACCTTTACCCTATTAAGCTTATGTTTATTTATCGTGTTTTTAACCGACTCTTGCCGAGGTGATTCTTGATCGAGTGCATTTCCATCTCATCGTTCCAACACTTTAGTGTAATCGTTTCTTTTAAGATCTCTTTTATCTCATTGCAAGTAGCCCTCTTTCTTATGCAATATTTCCTTAAGTGCGTTTAATTTTCCCCACAACCCTCATTTTTCCGTCGACAAAATAATAAACTTCGTGTGAGTAGGTTTACTCAACAGTTCCCAGATTTAAATACGACACTTGTGTCCCCTTACTACCGTTCGATATGTATACTTGCCTAGTTTGATTGCTAGTTCGGATGCTCGCTTTTCGTAAGCGTTGGCCGGGCCATCAAGTTTTTGGCATCGTTGTCAGGGAGCAACGTTTGTTGATAATCTGAAAACACGAACCTATTAATTTTATCATTTCTCTTTCTCATCCTCCTTCTAAAAAAAATTTAAAATCTAAATTTTGTTTTTATTACCGCTCTTAATAGAAACCCACTTCAAAAATTTTCTACAACACCTAACTCTCTCAAAAAGGGCAAAGTGGCTTTAAATGCCACTATCTTGTCTAGTACCTTGCGAACCCTTCACCGGGTAGCCCTTAGGAAGTTCGGGAGTTAAAACATAAAAAAATCTATTTCAAAAAATAGTAACTCTCTTTTTCTAGTTTTTTTTATTTCTCTTTCTTCTACTTCTCTTCTTTTAGTGCATGACCCACGGGAGTCCGACGGTTATTTTGGACTTGGACCACAAAATTGAGCGTACTCTTCGGAGAAGATCGCCATTTCAAGGTCCTACTTGTAACGGTCCAGGCCCATCCCATGGGAACCCGCTGGACCGCCGACCTACCAGAGTCCAGACCCGGGCCCACTCATGGTAGTCAGCCTATCACATTCAAGCCTGCAGGCCATGCACCCCAACCCCTCTCCGGCCTGTTTATCAGCACGGTAGGTTGTTGCCACTAGGTCTCGAACCCAGGACCTTGATAAGAGAGCTTTCACCACTCCCTCATCACCAACTGAGCTGCAGCTAAGTTGTTTATGAGGGAGTGGTGGAAAGCTCTCTTATCAAGGTCATGGGTTCGATACCTAGTGACAATAACCTACCGTGCTGATAAACAGGCTGGAGAGGGGTTGGGGTGCATGGCCTGCAGGCTTGAATGTGATAGGCTGACTACCATGAGTGGGCCCGGGTCTGGACCCTAGTAGGCCGGCGGTGCCAGCGGGTTCCCATGGGATGGGCCTGGGCCGTTACAAAAAAGTGCACTTTTTGTAACGGTCCAGGCCCATCCCATGGGAACCTGCTGGACTGCTGGCTTACCAGAGTCCAGACCCGGGCCCACTCATGGTAGTTAGCCTATCACATTCAAGCCTGCAGGCCATGCACCCCAACCCCTCTGCGGCCTGTTTATCAGCAAGGTAGGGTGTTGCCACTAGGTCTCGAACCCAGGACCTTCATAAGAGAGCTTTCCACCACTCCCTCATGACCAACTGAGCTGCAGCTCAGTTGGTTATGAGGGAGTGGTGGAAAGCTCTCTTATCAAGCTCATGGGTTTGAGCCCTAGTGACAACAACCTACCGTGCTGATAAACAGGCCGGAGAGGGGTTGGGGTGCATGACCTGCAGGCTTGAATGTGATAGGCTGACTACCATGAGTGGGCCTGGGTCTGGACCCTGGTAGGCCGGCGGTGCCAGTGGGTTCCCATGGGATGGGCCTGAACCGTTACACTACTATCCAAGTGCTGGTTGAGGATTCCGAGTCATTTTCCATTTTAAGAATGGAAGAACCCCACATGGAGGAAGCCGAACAAAGGCCTATGTCTTATTATGCACGACCGAATCTCGAGGGTACTGAATCTAGCATAGTTTGCCCTGTGATAGCAAATAAGAATTTCAAACTGAAGCCTACCATTATTCAAATGGTGCAGCAGTATGTGCAACTTGACGGACTTCAAGATGAAGATCCGGACGCACATATAATAAGCTTTCTTGAGATTTGCGACACGTTTAAGATAAATGAGGTCACAAATGATGCTATTAGGCTAAAATTATTTCCCTTCTCTTTTAGAGCTAAGGCTAAGCAGTGGCTGAACAATCTACCTAAAAATAGCATCACAACCTGTACTCAATTAACTGAAAAATATTTGGCGAAGTATTTTCCGCCAGCTAAAACTGCAAAACTTAGAAATGACATTATTGCTTTTGGACAAATAGACTCTGAAACCCTTTATGAAACCTGGGAAAGATTTAAAGAATTATTAAGACGATGCCCACACCACGCTCTGCCTGTATGGTTGCAAGTGCAGACGCTTTATAACGGGCTAAATCAAAGTACAAAGCAAATGATAGACTCAGCTTCTGGCGGTACTTTAAACCATAATACCCTGGAAGCAGCTCTTGAGCTTTTTGTGGACATGGCCATGAACACTTACCAGTGGAATGTGCCTAGGTCCTGCCCCAACAAACCTGCAGGTATCTTTGAAGTGGACAACGTCTACCAGTTCGCTTTGCAAGTTGAAATATTATGGAAAAAAATTACGGAGATGAATGCTGCCTCCGCCCCTCAGGTATGGGAATCTGCAAGTCCTGCTCCAGATCATTTGAATTATGTTAATAATATACCTAGAAATGCTTTTAATAATTTTTCTACTGCGAATTTTCCCAGATGCTAAAGTATGCTAAGTATCTTAAGGACCTCCTAACCAACAAGAAGAAGTTAGAGAACTTTTCACATGTCACGTTAAATGCTGAGTGCTCGACGGTCTTGACAAACGGTTTACTAAAGAAAATTAGTGACCTGGGTAGTTTTTCTATTACGTGTGTCTTTGGTGATCTTTTTGTCAAGCACGCATTAGCCGACCTAGGAGCGAGTATTAATCTGATGTCCCTCTTGTTATTTTAAAAGTTAGGAATCGGTAGTCTCAACCCCACACGCATGAGTATCCAGCACACCGACAGATCAGTCAAATACCCTTTAGGAATCATGATGTCCTAGTCAAAGTCGATAAGTTCATCTTCCCGGTGGACTTTGTCATATTAGACAATGAAGAAGACGTCGAGGTTCCCCTGATCCTTGGCCGACCCTTCCTTGCCACCTCCCGATCTATCATTGACGTAAGCAATGGTAAGCTTTTCCTTCGAGTAGGCGACGATGAAGTAACTTTCTCTATCACCCCCTCGATGAAGAACACCCTAGCCAATGATGACTCCTGCTTTTTCGTAGATGTCGTAAGTGATGAATCCTCCTGTCGCCTCTTTGATTTTGAAAAAGAATTTTTTGATTTTTGTTCCTCGTCTACTCCTCCAACTAAATCGCTACACCTAAGTGAAGAACCCTCCTATCGCCTCTCTAAATTTGAAAAATAATTTTCTGATTTTTGTTCCTCTTCTACTCTTCCAACTGAATCGCTGCAAGAAGCCGCCATGGCCGCTAGCCCCAAGCATTTCAATTTTTCCTACAAAGAAAAATTTTATGAAAATATTGTTTTTGAAAAAGAATGGATTTCTAAAACATCATATGATGACCCCCTACCATGGAACTGAAAGAACTACCAGAGCATCTTAGATAAGATTTCTTAGAAAAGGACTCCAAGCTGCCCGTCATTATTCCAGCCTACCTCACAGATACACAAAATGATAAACTTCTTTTAGATTTACGTAAGCATCGCCGATCTATTGCTTGGAATATATCTGATATCAAGGGCATAAGCCCATCTTTCTGCACTCACAAAATCTTAATGGAAGATAATTCATGTAACTCTATACAACCTCAGCGCTGTATAAACCTGAACATGAAAGAAGTAGTTAAGGGCGAGGTTATGAAATTGTAAGACACATGAATTATCTATCCTATATCAGACAGTAAGTGTGTTAGGCCAGTCCAGGTAGTACCAAAGAAGGGAGAGATAACAGTAATAAGTAATGAAAATAATGAATTTATCCTGACACAGACGGTGACCGGATGACGAAAGTGTATAGATTATCGTAAGTTAAATGACGCCACCCGCAAGTATCATTTTCCATTGCCATTCATCGACCATATTTTAGAACAATTATCTGGCCATAACTTTTATTGCTTTCTCGATGGCATCTCGGGGTATTTTCAAATCCCCATCTCCACCGAGGAAAAGGAGAAAACTACGTTTACTTGTCCCTTCGGCACCTTCTCCTAACGAAGAATGCCGTTTGGATTGTGCAATGCGCCAGCTAAATTCCAACGATGAATGCTCGCTATCTTTGACAAGTATGTAGAAAGCATTATGGAGGTATTCATGGGTGATTTCTCCGTGTTCGGTGATGCATTTGATAGATGTTTTGAGAACCTTGAAAAAGTCTTAGAATGATGCGAAGAAAGTAAGCTTGCCCTAAATTGGGAAAAATGCCATTTTATGGTGAGCGAAGGGTTAGTTTTAGGACATAAAATTTCTGCAAGAGATATTGAAGTAGATGTTGCTAAGATAGAAGTTATCGAGAAGCTGCCACCGTATACGAACATAAAAGCTATAAGAAGTTTCCTAGGTCACACTGGTTTCTACCGTTGCTTCATAAAGGACTTCTCCAAGATCACCAAACCCCTTACCCATCTCTTAGAAAAAGTCGCCCCATTCATTTTTGATGACCTTTGCCTAGCTGCCTTTAGTTTAATAGAAGAAAAAATAATTAATGCCCCAATTATGATAGCTCTGGTGTGGGACTTTCCATTTGAGATAATGTGCGATGCGAGTAGTTATGCGGTAGGAGCCGTATTAGGTCAACGCATATCTAAAATTTCCACACCATCTATTACACTAATAAGACACTCACATCTACACAGGAAAATTACAGTACAATCGAGAAGGAGCTCCTTGCTGTAGTATTCGCTTTTGATAAATTCCGCCCTTATATTACACTTTCAAAAATTAATGTTTTTACAGACCACTCGACCCTCAAATATCTTCTTTCTAAAACGGATGTCAAGCTGCGCTTGATTAGCTGGGTCTTACTCCTAAAAGAGTTTGACTTAGAGATCCATGATAAGCGAGTAGCCGGGAACTTGGCCGTCGACCACCTCTCGCTCCTAGATAATCCTTTCATAGAAAAATTAGATGAAAAGCCTTTTAACGATTATTTTCCCGATGAGAAGCTGTTTTCGATTAACACATCTACTTCTCCTTGATTTGAACACATCGCCAATTATCTAGTGGCTCAGGTACTCCCAAAAGAGTTCTCATCTTAGCAGAAGAAGAAATTCTTTTCTGAGTTGAAGAATTATTTTTAGGAGGACCCGCATCATTTCAGGATCTGTGCAGATCAAGTGATAAGGAGGTGCATTTCTTATGAAGAAGGTTTAGACATTATTAAGCATTTGCATGAAGGACCGATAAGTGGGCACTATCAAGCTGCTCTCACCGCTCACAAAGTGCTAAGCACGGGTTTTTAGTGGCCTAGCCTGTTTAAACACGCGCAGGACTTTGAGAGTAGGTGTGATAGTTGCCAACGGTCGGGTAATATTTCTAATAAAAATGAAATGCTGCAGAATTATTTCCTACAGTGCGAAGTTTTTGACCTCTGGGAATTGATTTTGTTGGCCCTCTTCCTTCTAGCTTCGGGAATAAGTATATTTTAGTTGCCGTCGATTATGTTTTGTGATGGGTTGAAGCCCAAACTCTTCCTACGAACGATGCCTGAGTCGTAGTTACGTTTTTAAAAAAAATTATTTTCTCGATTCGGTACGCCGCACGCCATCGTTAGTGACAGGTGTTCCCATTTCTGTAACGCACAGTTTTCTAAAATCCTTACTAAATATAGCGTTACTCATAAGCTTTCCACTGCCTACCACCCACAAACTAACGGACAAGTCGAAGTAGTGAATAGAGAAATAAAAAAGAATTTTAGAAAAGACAGTTTCCACATCTAGAAAATACTGGTCAGCCAAATTAGACAATGCTCTATAGGCTCCCGAGCAACGTCCAAACCTCCCTCGGATGTAAGCCATATCTGTTGGTTGATGGAAAATTGTGCCATTTACCCGTAGAATTAGAACACCGCGCTTTTGGACCTTAAGATTTTTAAACTTCGATCCCCATACTGTCGGTAATTTTAGAAAATTCAACTCAATGAACTTGACGAGTGGCACTCGTACGCGTATGAAAATAACAAACTTTATGAAAGAAATTGTACCTAATCACCTAGAGGGGGGGGGGGTGAATAGGTGACCTTAATCTTTTTAAACTTTTAGGCAGATTTAATCACAGAATTCACAGAACTATAAACAACACACACAGAATCAGATATACACAGAGTACACACAGTTTTATAGTGGTACCCCAAGGTCTGGGTACATCCACTTTCCCCATTCGCCTATCTAGTAGTGTACTAGATTCGGCCCAACTTCTCCATTATTCCTCAGATCCTCAGATCTTACACTCAGAACCCCAAACAAGTTCCTACAACTCAGGCTCAAAGCCCTACCACTCAGTCTTCACCAAGACCTACACTCAGCCTTCAACAAGGCCTACACTCAGCCCTCAACAAGGCCTATAATCAGAGAAATGAATCTCCTACACTCAGGCACACAGGCCCTACCACTCAGCCTTTATAATTTCAGGCTTACAACTCAGATCCCTAAGGATCCTACAGAAAATTAAAATTACAATGAATATAACCACAACTCAGATTGAGAGAGAAGAGTTGTCTGGTTTCTTGAAGAGTTCTTGAAAGAACTTTGCTGAGATCAACCTCCCTTGGCTCCCTTCAAAGCTTCTTGAATTTAGAACACAATAGGGTTGAGTCTCTATGCAGATGATCTTCAACCACTGCTGACTTAAGAATCAGATCTCAATCAGAAACTTTTCTTCACAGCCTGGTTCCACAGCTATCTTCTTAGAAGGAGTTCTCTCTCTCCAACTTCTTAGATCTTCTGATCACTTCAATTGATTGTTGTTAATCATCGTCTTCTATTGACAGAATAAGCCTTTATATAGGCTTTCTTCATGGTGACCGGCTGATCCGATTCCTAACAGCTTTCTAACAGCTCTGACAATTGCAGTAGACCGGCTGGAATGGCAGCTGTCAAGTCATCCAGTCACTTCTTGAATTTTCTATAACTGTCTGAAAGTGTCGAGACAGTCAGTCTTTAAGTGTCGACACAAATAGACCAAGTGTCGACACAAGTAGACTAAGTGTCGACACTAGCCTTCATGGTGTCGACACAACTCCTTGTGTTGTAGAAATTACTTCTCGACACTGCTTCTTCAGAATGTGTCGACACTGATATTGTGTGTCGACACAACTCCTTGTTCTTTAGTACTTAGTTTATTCTGCTAAGTGTCGACGCAACTCCTTTGTGTCGACACATCTTCTTGTGTTGAATTTGTTAAGTGTCGACACATCTTCTTGGTGTCGACAAATGCCTTCTGTGTTGATACTTTTGCTGAGTGTCGACACATCTCCTTTGTGTCGACACATCTCCTTTGTGTCGGCACTTGTACTTAGACTTCATTGAAATTTGCTGAGTGTCGACACATACTCCTAGTGTCGACACTTTCTTCATGTGTTGAGACTTTTGCTGTGTGTCGACACATTCTTCATTATGTCGACACTTGTACTTAGACTCTGTTGAAGTTTGCTGAGTGTCGACACAGCCTCCTAGTGTCGACACTTGTACTTGAACTTTGTTAATGTTTTCTGAGTGTCGACACAGCTTCCTAGTGTCGACACTTTCTGATGTCGACAAAGTTCCTCTGGGTGTCGACACTGCTTCTAAGTGTCGACACTGCTTCTCTGGACATTTCTTCATTGAGTGTCGACACAGCCTGTATGTGTCGACACTTTCCTTCTGGTGTCGACTCTGCATTCCTGGTGTCGACACAATTACTCCAAGTGTCGACACAGCTTCTCTGGGTGTCGACACAAGTCTTCTTAAGTGTCGACACTTTTCTTCTGGGTGACGACACATGGACTTAGAAACTTTTAAGCTTTCCCTGCAATTACTTAACCTGCACAAGGTAACTCAAAATACATCAAATACACCTTGATGTATATCATTGAGTAGGTTGAGGCTTCTTCAAATCAGGTACATTTATTCCAATGTACCCAACAATCTCCCCCTATTTGGAGAAGTCATAACCCTTAGTCAATGATATACACCATACAAAACAAATTCACAGTATGATGTAAAACAGTAATACATGACAGGGAAAATACTTAAACATGTATAAACAAAACATGTATACACAAATATCTCAGAACAGTAATGTAATAGATGTAACACATATCACATTTTTCTAACAACTTCAACATTTTCATTATTCAAAAGTTTACAGAAAGTTGAATGCAACTAATTACACATAGTAAACTTAAGAAAAATACTATCCTAAGGCTGCTCAGGCTCTTTGATTACAATCCCCTTTCTAGATTGAATCTTTGCTTGAACTGGGGCTTCAATATCTTCAGCAGCAGCATGCTTCTTCCCTTTAAGATCTTTCTTTTTCAATTCTTCAGCCTTGATCTTCTGCCTTTCAAAGTAATGATAAGGCTTGGGAAAATACTTGTTAGGCTCCTGTGCAGTAGGAGGTAGCTTTCCCATCTTAGCCTTTCTTCTATATTGAACAATAGCCTCTTGCCTGTTCTCATGTTTCCTCCACTCCATTTCAGAATACCACTTGCCTCTATCCTGGATATTGTCCTTGGTAGCTTTCCATGCAGTTAAGATGATATTCCTGGAAGTGGGGCTCCATTACTCAAAATCAGGCCTAAGTTCAGCTTGCTCTCTGAACCTTTTCTTAGACAATTGAGTCTCTTGTTCCTTCAGCAAAGCCTCTTGTTCTTTCAGTATTACCTCTGGCACTAGCTGAACTACTTTCTCAATGATGACATTCTGATTTCCCTCAGGAGGACTATACATTGACTGTATATCTTGATGTATCATATCAAAGTCTGGTGGAGGGTATATCACTTGAGCTACTTCAGTTGGCTCCCCTCCAAGATATGCAGGATTAATTCCAGACTCTGCCACATTATCATCATCACATAATGGAGGATATCCAAGGGTGGCTCTGATGGAATTTGAAATCCACTTTGCATGATCAGAGCTGGCTTTGACTAACACCCTCTCCCCCTTTATGACTTCTCTTTCAATGTGATCTCTAAGATCATCTTTCTGGAATCTTATCTGGGCATTCAGATAGTTTACTCCATCTTTGTAGAAAGGTTTCAACCTTTGGAGCTTTTCAGTTATTAGCTTCTGGGAATCCTGAAGTGCAGAAGTAACAACAGTGATACCTTCTTGTAAGGCTTTATCAAACTCTGCCTTGGCTGTAGTCATGGCTGTAGTCTAACCAATAGCTATATTCTGTTGGAGTTACCATGATGATCTGGAAGTTATCAAACATGTAATCTCACTGCCAATGCGATATGAGCCTGCAGGGTCGCACATAAGAGATGTGGAGAAGTTGGTTGATTAACTGTGTTGGTAAAGGTTACCAATCACCGACCTGAATAGGGTTGTGGGCAAAGTGTTGCCTTAAAGGATCGTCGGGTTGGGCAAATGTTGCCTTGGAAGGCTGGTTAGATTGTCGTCCGAGGGTCGATAGCATTCGTCGAGAATCGTCTTTCTGATTCCCGCCGATCGACGAGAATCATCTCTTTGATTCTCGCCGATCGACGAGAATCATCGAGAATCAACATGCTGATTCTCGACGATCGACGACTTCAACATGTATCGTCGACCGCGACTCGACGATCGACGAGTTCGTCGTGTATCATCAAGTCATGCTCGACGATTGGCGAGAATCGTCGAGTATTGCACTCTGATTCTCGCCGATCCATTATGATGCTCGATGATTGATTCTCGCCGAACCTGCTCAGTGATTCTCGCCGATTGTCGCCGATTCTCACCGATTGATACTCGCCGATTCTAAACCCTTTTTCGGGGTGGTCTGCGGATAGCGATTTTCCTGGGTTTATTTATACCTTTGGTATAAATAGGACAAGACGGAAGAGTTCCGCTCGTTCGCTCCGCCGATCCCGATTCCCGCCGCCGGAAGAGTTCCGCCGCCGTGTTCGCTCCGTCGACCTCCTCTTCTCCGGCGACTGTCGCTGGTGCTGCTCTTCCTGGCGCGGACCTAGCAGTCCGTGGAATAGCAAGGTGCGGTCTTCTCCTTCCCGATAATCCGTGCGACGGATAGATCGGCGTTCTCCCGCTCGTGTGGACTTCTGCAGAAACGTGGACATTATTCCACGTAGAACTCGCCGCTAGCAGGAAGAAGAAATTTGGAGCATCTTCGTTGAGTTGTGACTCAACGCCACCGAGGTAATTTTTGCCTAATTTTGCTAACTTCTTGATTCAACGTTCATAGCCCGATCCACATCTCTTTGGGTTTTTCTTGATGTTTATTTTTCCGCTGCGTGCACAAGCGTTGTGCCATCCTCATAGAGAAACCCAACAGTGGTATCAGAGGGAGGTTTCGGCCATGATCGTTGTTTTGGAAGTTTGTTATTCCAGTGCGTGTAAACCTAGGGATTTAGAAGTGTTCTAAATGTCTACATTTAGTCTTGGTCTCCTCCAAGAACGTCTGGAATTGCGTGGGAATTTCTAAGTGTTAGAAATTGTTGTCTCCTTAGCAGTAACCATCCCTCGAGTATGTTTTGGATTGTGAATCCAACATAGAGAGATGAGCTTGTCTACTACTTTAAGTTGAGTTGTCTTTGCCTTTGTCCAATGCATGTAAATCTGAGGATTTGGAAATTTCCGGATGTTCAGATTTAGCCCTTCCTTCTATCAATTGTTGATGGTGTTAGGATGTGCACATAAGGGATGCATGTGGTTTTAGAAGAATTTTGTTTTTCTTTGGATGTGCACATTGATCAAATGTTGATCATGGTTAATTGTTAACCTATAATTGAAAAATCCCTTCATCTAATATTAAGTGTTCGGATGCCTTCCGATGGATGACACTCTTCCTGCCTCGATCGATGAAGTGTGGGCTTGCCAAAGCAAGGTGCATTAATCTATCTTGGTAAGGGTGCGAGCGGATAATTGTGATATCCCACTGTCGACATCGGGTCATACTTAACTAGGTGACCTCAAAGGTTGAGTGCCTAGAGGCATAGGGTTGGCATGCACCATATGATGGATGCGAATAAGGAGTTATTCACCAACCATACAAGAATTGCATGAGGATGCAATTGGCAAGCGTTGCCTACCTAAATAACCGCATCGTGAGAGGAACGCCAAAGCGGACTCATAGTGTTGGTGAAATACGGATCTTGTCCACTAAGAGAGTAGCTCGCATGAACTCTCTGAATTGTTAGTGAGGGCTATCATTTCGAATAAAATAGTGGGAGTATTTTAATTGAAGTCCAAATTAAAATAAATTGTATTTGAAATTTGGTACTGATTTTATTCTGCATAAATTCTTGTAGAATTCCATGGCAAGTGTTTCACACTCCACGTTGTCTCTGAGAGCCATCCTTGAGAAGGATAAGCTCAGTGGGACAAATTACATGGACTGGTACAGGAACCTGAGAATTGTTCTCAGGCAGGAGCGAAAGCTCTATGTCTTGGAAGAAGAAGCCCCCGAGGTGCCGACCGGGAACTCTTCCCGTGCTGAGAAAGATACTTATAAGAAGTATACTGACGATGCTTTGGATGTCGAATGCCTTATGCTTGCCACCATGAACTCCGAGCTTCAGAAGCAACATGAGAACATGGGGTGGAAGGAGATTGACGAGCATCTCAAGAAAATGTTTCAAGGGCAGGCTCGTCAAGAGAGGTTCGACATCACGAAAGCGTTGTTTCAGTGCAAGATGGGAGTTCGAGACTCAGTAGGGACTCACGTACTCAAGATGATTGGGTATATCGAGAACCTTGAAAGGCTGGGTTTTCCTCTTGGTCAAGAGTTGACCACGGATCTGATCCTGCAATCGTTGCCGGACAGTTATGAGCAGTTCGTCTTGAACTACAACATGAATGAGATAGACAGGACACTGCCCGAACTCCTAGGCATGTTGAGAACTGCCGAAATCAACATGAAGAAGGCCAAGCCTGCCAGCCCCATACTGATGGTGCATAAGGGCAAGGGCAAAGCCAAGGGTTCCAAGAAGACGAAGGTGGGACCTAAGTCATATCTTGAGCCCAAGTCTTCAGCACTGATGAAAAAGAAAAGCACGGTGAAGGAAGGGAAATGCCACCACTGTGGCAAGGCTGGTCATTGGAGGAGGAACTGTCCTTCATACATTGAGGGTCTGCAGAAATTGAGGGGAGGTATGACTTCCGCTTCAAATGTTTACGTTATAGAGATAAACCTTTCTGCTCCTTCATCTTGGGTATTGGATACCGGATGTGGTTCTCACATTTGTACAAATGTGCAGGAACTGGGAAGGAGAAGATTGCTGAGTAAAGGGGAGGTGGACCTCCGCGTCGGCAATGGAGCAAGAATTGCTGCTGTAGCCGTAGGGGTTTATCGTCTTTCTTTGCCCAGTGGGCTTATAATAGAACTTGATAATTGTTATTTCGTTCCGGCAATAACTAGAAATATTATATCTATTTCATGTTTGGACATGATTGGATTTTATTTTATAATTAAGAACAATTGTTGTTCTATATTTAAGAATGATGTTTGTTATGCTGTAGCCCAATTGTTTAATGGTCTTTATGTTTTGAACTTGGACCATCTGATCTGTAATGTAGATAATAATAAAAGACTAAGAACAAATGGCTCGAACCCTACTTTTCTCCGGCATTGTCGTTTGGGCCATATCAACGAGAAGCGCATATCCAAGCTCCATAGAGATGGACTTTTGGACTCATTTGATTATGAATCATTTGAGCGATGCGAATCTTGTTTGTTAGGCAAGATGACTAAAGCTCCTTTCACTGGTTATACTGAGAGGGCTGGGGATATCTTGGGTGTTGTACATAGTGATGTATGCGGACCCATGAGTTCCATGGCTAGAGGAGGGTATTTCTACTTTGTTACATTTACTGATGATTTCAGTAGATACGGATATGTGTATCTTATGAAGTGCAAATCCGAGACCTTTGAAAAGTTCAAAGAGTTCAAGAATGAAGTAGAAAACCAGTTGGGTAAAAGGGTTAAAGCACTCCGATCTGATCGAGGTGGCGAATACCTGAGTCATGAGTTCCGTGATCATCTGAAAGAGTGTGGTATTGTATCACAGCTCACTCCACCTAGAACACCACAACATAATGGTGTGTCTGAGAGGAGAAATCGTACTTTGTTAGACATAGGACGTTCGATGATGAGTCATGCAGACTTGCATGTTTCCTTTTGGGGTTTTGCTTTAGAGACTGCTGCAATGACATTGAATCGCGCTCCAACTAAAACGGTTCTGAAGACACCATATGAGATATGGACTGGGAAGCGTCCTAGTATGTCGTTCATTAAAATTTGGGGCTGTGAGTCATACGTGAGACGTCAAATGCCTGACAAGCTAGAACCCAAATCGGATAAATGTTATCTGGTGGGATATCCTAAGGAAACGAAAGGGTATTACTTTTACCTACCGTCTGAGGGCAAAGTGTTTGTCGCAAGGACTGGTGTCTTCTTGGAGAAAGAGTTCTTATCAAGAAAGACTGAAAAGGTAGAGCTTGAAGAAGTTCAAGAACAACATGTAGTGAATGAACCAGATTGGATTCTGAGACAGGACTACAAGATGTTGTAGCTAGAGAACCTGCTCAGGGAACACAAGTCCTACGTAGATCTGGTAGACCGAGGTTTGAGCCTGAGAGATATGGATTTCTCGTGTCTCAAATAGGTAATGTGTTGCTTATGGATCATGATGATGAACCATCAACCTACCAAGAGGCTATGGATGGACCGGACTCCGACAAATGGCTTGAGGCTATGAAATCCGAAATGGACTCCATGTATGCAAACCAAGTTTGGAACTTGGTGGAACCACCTGAAGGGGTACGACCCATAGGGTGCAAGTGGGTCTTCAAGAAGAAGACCGACATGGATGGGAATGTACAAACATTCAAAGGGCGACTGGTGGCTAAGGGTTTCAAGCAAATTCATGGTATTGACTATGATGAGACCTTTTCCCCTGTTGCTATGGTAAAGTCCATAAGGATATTGCTTGCTATTGCTGCGTATTATGACTACGAGATCTGGCAGATGGATGTCAAAACGGCTTTCCTTAATGGAAACCTCCTTGAGGAAGTGTATATGACACAACCCGAGGGTTTTGTATCCCCAGATGAAGCCACTAAAATATGCAAGCTGAATAAGTCCATTTATGGACTGAAACAGGCCTCTCGAAGTTGGAATCTTCGTTTTGATGAGAAAATCAAAGAGTTTGGTTTCATCAAGAATGAAGATGAGCCTTGTGTTTACAAGCGAATCAGTGGGAGCATTGTTGTCTTCCTGATATTGTATGTAGATGACATACTGTTGATTGGGAATGACATTCCTACCCTGAAAGTTGTTAAGAACAACCTAGGGAACTGCTTTTCAATGAAGGATTTGGGTGAAGCGACTTATATACTCGGTATTAAGATCTATAGAGATAGATCGAAGAAGTTGCTGGGTTTGACCCAGAGTACGTACATCGAAAAGGTGTTGAAGCGGTTCAACATGCTTGAGTCCAAGAAAGGATTTTTGCCCATGTCTCATGGTGTGAATCTCTCTAAGGACCAGTGTCCAAAGTCTTGTGAAGATAAGGATCGCATGAAGTTGATTCCATATGCTTCGGCAATTGGATCAATTATGTACGCGATGTTATGTACTCGACCCGATGTCTCCTTTGCTTTGAGCATGACTAGCAGGTATCAGTCAGACCCCGGTGAGTGTCACTGGATTGTAGTCAAAAATATCCTGAAGTACTTGAGAAGGACTAAGGACGTGTTCTTGGTGTATGGTGGAGAGGAAGAGCTCGTTGTAAGTGATTACACGGATGGTAGCTTCCAAACTGATCGAGACGACTCCAAGTCTCAGTCAGGTTTTGTGTTTTGCCTGAATGGAGGAGCTGTGAGCTGGAAGAGTTCCAAGCAAGAGACAGTTGCTGATTCTACAACAGAGGCCGAGTATATCGCAGCAGCTAATGCGGCGAAGGAGGCTGTATGGATTAGGAAATTCATCGGCGAGCTTGATGTAGTTCCTAGCATTGTTGGTCCCGTAGTTCTCTACTGTGATAACAATGGTGCAATTGCACAATCTAAGGAACCTAGATCTCATCAGCGCTCAAAGCACATACTCCGGCGGTTTCATCTTATTCGTGAGATTGTCGAACGAGGAGATGTAAACATTTGCAGAGTGCCGACTGAGGAAAATATTGCGGATCCGCTGATAAAGCCTCTCGCGCAGAGAAAGCATGATGGTCATACTAGATCGATGGGTATACGATACCTAAATGATCAACTCTAGCGAGAATCTTGTGGGTTGCATGTAATCTTGTATTTTGTTGGCTGTTTGTTCATATGATGAACTGTGTAGCTAATTTTCCTTTTACAATTAATGGCAAATTCTTTTATTATGTTTTTTTCTATATGATAGTTAAATGTTAACATAATAGATACCCTGAGAATGTTCTCTTCCATGGGACATCAAGTACGTGACTTGAATGTGAGAGCCCATGATTTATTTTAAGCTTCATTCTTAAAGGTCCCTGGTCGAGTATCATCATAGAAGCTAAGGGTGATGATGGTACATGGAGACTAGCACGTGTGTTGACTGATGACCGGTTCTCAAAGGTCATGATATTGTGATATCAAGTCATCACGTGGGTACTTGTTAGTAAACAAGTTGTACTGGACAGACCCAACATGAGACTGCTCTGTGGATTGTCATCCAATCGTGTCACGAGTAGGTCTCAATTGACAATGGTGTTGTGATCCTTTGACCTGAAGTCACAGCATTCATCAAGTGAGGAAGAGCGTGCTTTGATGCCATCTAAAGTCTTCCTTAAGAAAGGTTGATGATATGGGTGGTTGTTGTGCATGTTACGAATCATTTGGGTGTTTTTGTGTGAGCAGATATGGGATTTGTCCTCCTGTATGACAGGAGTTGCATCCATGAGCCCCTTGATGGAACTGGACTGAGAAATGCATGACCATGCTTGGTTGAGTCAATGTGTGATATTGGACTCACCATTCTCTGGAAGTTCGTCCTGGATCAAGAAACTTGGATTGAGCTATTACGAGGGTGACACGGTCCATGCCTCTAGTTCTTTCCGGATGTAAGGGACAAAGGGACAAAGACAACGCTGATACATTGGTCATAAAGGCTTATGAGTTATAAACTCTTATTGCTTGGGGAGCAATGATGCATTGTTAGATGCCGCTCATTGTTTGTGAGGTTTTTGCTTTGATACTTTCGAGATCAAGTGGGAGTCTGTTGGAGTTACCATGATGATCTGGAAGTGATCAAACATGTAATCTCACTGCCAACGCGATATGAGCCTGCAGGGTCGCACATAAGAGATGTGGAGAAGTTGGTTGATTGACTGTGTTGGTAAAGGTTACCAATCACCGACCTAAATAGGGTTGTGGGCAAAGTGTTGCCTTAAAGGATCGTCGGGTTGGGCAAATGTTGCCTTGGAAGGCTGGTTAGATTGTCGTCCGAGGGTCGATAGCATTCGTCGAGAATCGTCTTTCTGATTCCCGCCGATCGACGAGAATCATCTCTTTGATTCTCGCCGATCGACGAGAATCGTCGAGAATCAACATGCTGATTCTCGACGATCGACGACTTCGACATGTATCGTCGACCGCGGCTCGACGATCGACGAGTTCGTCGTGTATCATCAAGTCATGCTCGATGATCGGCGAGAATCGTCGAGTATTGCACTCTGATTCTCGCCGATCCATTATGATGCTCGATGATTGATTCTCGCCGAACCTGCTCAGTGATTCTCGTCGATTGTCGCCGATTCTCACCGATTGATACTCGCCGATTCTGAACCCTATTTCGGGGTGGTCTGCGGATAGCGATTTTCCTGGGTTTATTTATACCTTTGGTATAAATAGGACACTTAGGGTTTTCGGGAAATCTCTCGCGATTTTCTCCTGTAGCGAATCGAACCCGACGGAAGAGTTCCGCTCGTTCGCTCCGCCGATCCCGATTCCCGCCGCCGGAAGAGTTCCGCCGCCGTGTTTGCTCCGTCGACCTCCTCTTCTCCGGCGACTGTCGCTGGTGCTGCTCTTCCTGGCGCGGACCTAGCAGTCCGTGGAATAGCAAGGTGCGGTCTTCTCCTTCCCGATAATCCGTGCGACGGATAGATCGGCGTTCTCCCGCTCGTGTGGACTTCTGCAGAAACGTGGACATTATTCCACGTAGAACTCGCCGCTAGCAGGAAGAAGAAATTTGGAGCATCTTCATTGAGTTGTGACTCAACGCCACCGAGGTAATTTTTGCCTAGTTTTGCTAACTTCTTGATTCAACGTTCATAGCCCGATCCACATCTCTTTGGGTTTTTCTTGATGTTTATTTTTCCGCTGCGTGCACAAGCGTTGTGCCATCCTCATAGAGAAACCCAACATATTCTTCATTTCTGTTACTATTGCATTATGTGAAGCAGTGAGATTATCATTCATCCTTATCTGATTTTCCAGAACATATCCTTGCTTCACTTCTAGCTCATCAAGTTTTGTCTTTATTTTCTCCTGATGTGTTGCCAGATAGGCAACAGCATTCCCTCCTTTATGGAAGTAGTCAGTCATCTCTTTCTTGTTCAGATTCATTTCAAATCTGATTGACTTGATGTCTTGGGCCAGATCAAATTGCAGTGACTTATGCCCTTCATCCATATACCTTTCTATAGCTTGCCTTTGATCATCCATCTTTATCTGCAAAGCTACCATCAGAGAACTAAAATCTGTAGATGGGGCAGGCTGTGGTGCAATGATTTGCAAAGCCTTTTTGTATGTCTGGCTCCTCCTCTTGAAGACTTGAAATTTCCTCTTCTTGGCTCTTGGAGCCTCTTCATCCTCTGAAGCACATGTGCTGGCTATTTCAACTCTTTCCTTTGGGCTAGGATGTGAATCCTTTTCAGTCCTTGGGGGTTGCTCAGCATCTTTTGGCTTTTCAGTTTCTGTGCCTGCAGTTTCTTCTTCAATCTCTACATGCTCCCCCTCAATAATTACATTCTCCCCCTCAGCAGCAGCTTTCTCCACTTCAATGTCAGTTTGAAGAAGGTCAGGGAACAATTCTTCTAAAGTAAATTCCTGTTGAGGATGGGGTGGAGTATCTCTTATATCATCAACCACTGGATCAACAATAGATGTGTCCTCCATGACAACATCTTGGGGTTGGCTATGTGTCTGTGTTTGTTGATTAACATGAGGTAATGAATCAGACAAAACATCATTCTCAATAGGGAAATCTAATTGGTTGATTTCAGTTATTACCTCAAGTATTGTGTGGGTAGCTTGTTCACTCTCTAGTGGAGTTGGCTCTTCCACAAGTAAAGGCTCCCCCTGGATTGAATCCTGGTGAGTTGGGCTAGCTTGTGGTAGCTCCCCCTGCCTTTCTGCATCTTCTTGTCTTGCTGGAGTGTGTCCAGCAGTTCCAGTTTCTTCTTCATCAGGAGTGAACACTACTTGCTCTTCAGAACTGCTTGAGGATTCTTGAGCCACAGGGGCTATCTTCTTCTTCTTTTTCTGGGGTGTTTCCTTCACTGGAGATGGCAGTTCTTTGGTCAGTACTCTATCCCACCTAGAGAAGATTCTCAAATCCATTCTCCTCATGTGGTTAATCTTAGATCCAGCTGCTTGATTCATCACCTCTGGGATACTACCAGCTAGGTATAGACTCAGTATTCTTCCCAAATTGGGCTTCTTCATACTCTCTTTTAGTTTCTCAAACACAACTGTAGACCAATCAGTATCTAGTTTGAATATTATCCTTATCATGAGACTAAACATATGAGCTGAGATTCTGTCATACCCTCCAGGCTTGCACAGTATTACCTTTCCAACTATTTTAGACAAGAATTTTCCTTGGCTGTTCATTCCTTTTCTATTGAATACTGATCCAATTTTCATGTGTGAGTCCAGTCCACACCATGTCAATGCTTCTCTAGTCTTAGAAGCAGAAACATCTTCTTCTTCCTTAGTCCTTGGTAGTTGTAGTACCTTTCTCAGACTCTTAGGAGAGACCTTCACCTTTTCCCCATGAACTCTTGACTTAATCTTGAGTCTTGATTCATCTAGTTTTGCTGCATTTAGAAACTCAAGGACTTCCTTCTTCCAGATCTTAATTGGTTCTGAAACAAGAAATTCTAACCCAGTCTCTGCTATTAGGGTTATCACGCCTTTGATATCAGGTTCCGCGTCATCAAATGCGTGGCGCACGAGTTCATATCCTTCATTCACATTCTCTTCTAGCTTTGGCGCCATTAGGGTTTGAAGAAATTTGAATTAGAGAAGAGAGATGTCGACACACAAGTTTGGTCTCGAAACTTTGGTGAGCGTGTCGACAGACAATGGCGAAAGCATATTTATACCTTTCTAGAATCGAAGATGAAAGGGCGCGTGAAAATACTTAAATTGTGTCGACACTGTTGAAAAGTGTCGACACATACCTATAATGTCTTGACAACTATGTGTCGACAAAAGTATAGTCGACAGAATATATGTGTCGACTCTTGTGTATGTGTCGACACCGCTTTGCTCGACACTTAGTCGAGACTTTACTAGACTAATTCTAAGTAAAGCCTAAGTGTCGACACCACCTTGGATGTGTCGACACCTACTCTGCATGTGTCGACACTAATTCTCTGAAGTGTCGACACTGATTTCTTAGATGTGTCGACACCATTTCTCTGAAATGTCGACACCACTTTTCTGTGTCGACACAGACAACTATGTGTGTTGACACCATTTTACTTAGCCAATTTTTTGTAAACTATTCTAAGTTTATCATACCTAATTCATTTTTAAATTTGTTGAATTTGGTTTCATCTAAGGGCTTAGTATACATGTCAGCTAGCTGATTATCTGTATTAATATACTCTAGTGAAATATCTCCTTTTTCCACATGTTCTCTTAGAAAATGGTATTTTATTTCTATATGCTTAGTCCTACTATGGGAGACGGGATTGTTTGCAATAGAAATGGCACTAGTAGAATCACAAAATATAGGTGTTATACTTACTTGAATACCATAGTCTTCTAGCTGATGTTGAATCTATAGAAGTTGAGCACAGCAACTTCCTGTAGCAACATACTCTGATTCTACAGTGTAGATAGCTACACTTGTTTGTTTCTTGCTACTCCATGATATCAGTCTTCCACCTAGGAATTGACAGGTTCCAGTAGTACTTTTCCTATCTTCCTTTCAGCCTGCAAAATCTGCATCTAAATAACCTGTCAATACAAACTCTCCATTCCTAGGGTACCAAAGGCCTAGATAAGGAGTGCCCTTAAGATATCTCAGAATTCTTTTGACTGCTGTCAAATGAGATTCTTTAGGGCAAGCTTGGTACCTAGCACAGACACATGTAGCATACATGATATCTGGTCTACTTGCAGTCAAATACAATAGGGATCCAACTATCCATGTATACAAAGTCTCATCTACAGGTTTCCCTGCATCATCTTTACTTAGAGGCATGCTTGACCCCATAGGAGTTTTCATGGTACTGGATGATTCCATACCATACTTCCTTATCAACTCTAGGGTGAACTTAGACTGGCATATGGATAAACCATCCTCAGTCTGTCTAACTTGGAGACCCAAGAAGAACTTAAGTTCCCCCATACTGCTCATTTCAAATTGTCCTTGCATAAGTTTTGTAAACTTTCTGCAAAGACCACTTTTAGTAGACCCAAATATAATGTCATCTACATATATTTGGACTAGAATGATCTTGCCTCTGGATTCCCTAAGAATAGAGTCTTGTCTATTTTCCCCCTTGTGAATTTATTCTCAATAAGGAAACTAGACAGGGTTTCATACCCAGCCCTAGGGGCTTGTTTTAACCCATACAAAGCCTTCCTAAGTCTATAGACATAATTAGATTTAGTAAAATCTACAAAACCTGATGGCTGTTCTACATAGACCTCTTCCTTCAGATTTCCATTCAAAAAGGCTGACTTAACATCCATTTGGTATACTTTAAACCCTTGATAGGTTGCGTAGGCCAAGAACATCCTTATTGCCTCCAGTCTGGCTACTGGAGCAAAGGTCTGATCAAAGTCAATACCTTCTTCCTGCCTATATCCTTTTGCAACCAGTCTTGCTTTGTTCTTTATACTCACTCCATGTTCATCCAAATTGTTCCTAAAGATCCACTTGGTTCCAATAATGTTGTGGTCTTTTGGTTTAGGAACTAGCTCCCAGACTTTGCATCTTTTGAACTGGTTCAGCTCCTCTTGCATTGCCTCAATCCAATGAGGGTCTAGGATGGCTTCTTCAAATTTCTTTGGCTCTACCTGGGATAGAAAACTAGATTATAGTACTAAACTTAGATTTCTGCTCCTTGTTTGTACCCCTTGTCTGAGATCACTAATAATTTGATTGGCTGGATGATCTTTTAGATGTCTATTTGTTGGAGGTAGCCTATCTTCAGGTTGTACTCCTTCAGCTTCTTCAACTTGCTGCACTCCTTGGTCTTCTTCAGCAACAGGAGTATCTAGTGCTCCCCCTGGACAATAACCACCTTCTTCTACTTGCTGACTTGCAGTAGGTCCTTCTTCTATAGTGAGCTTGTTCAACTTCTCAGTCACACCTGTGGAGCTGCAAATACTTCTAGATAATTCATTGTTAATGAGTCTAGCTTCATCAAATACTACATGTACTGACTCTTCTACAACTTGAGTAGTCAAGTTGTAGACCCTATAAGCCTTACTGTTGTTACTGTACCCAACAAAGATCCCCTCTTGGGATTTGGCAGCAAACTTTGTTAAGTAAGACTTACCATTGTTAAGTATATAACATTTACAACCAAAGATCCTGAAATAGGATAGATTTGGTTTTCTGCCTTTCACAATCTCATAGGGGGTCTGATTGTGGCTCTTGGTGATAGTAGCCCTATTAATCACATGACATGAGGTATTAACTTCCTCAGCCCAGAAATATTCAGGGAGAGATGTGTCACTTAATAGGGTTCTACCAGCCTCTATCAAGGTTCTATTTTTCCTTTCAGCAATGTCATTTTGCTGAGGTGTTCTTGGTGAAGAAAATTCCTGAAATATCCCAAACTCTTCACATAGCTTTGTCATACTATCAGAGTGGAATTCAGTCCCATGGTCACTTCTTATTTTGACCACTGTACTGTCTAACTCATTCTGAATTTGTTTGACAAAACTATAAAAGATATTATGTGCTTCAGATTTTTTTTCTAAGGAAGAACACCCAGGAAAACCTTGAGTAGTCATCTACAACCACAAAAGTGTAGACCTTCCTACCTAGGCTGTGAACTGGCATAGGACCAAATAGATCCATATGCAAGAGGTATAAACACCTCACAACATCTTTGTTCTCAATGCTATTAAAGGTGGATTTCGTCTGCTTGCCCTTTTGACAAGCTGAACATATCTCATCCTTAATACACTTAACCTGAGGACCATTCCTCACTAACTCTTTACTATAGAGTTGACCAATTGTCTTATAGTTAAGATGGGCTAGCCTCTTGTTCCATTTGACACAATGAGAGAATTTCTCGTCAGCTACAAGACACACAAGAGAAATATTGTTCTCACACATAATGTCTAAACAATAGACATTTCTCTTCCTATAACCTGTCAGAATGATCTTTTGATCATTTGACCTCCTGATATGACAACCATCTTTGACAAATGAGATATCATATCCTAAATCACTCAGCTGACTTATACTAATGAGGTTGTGTTTCAAACCTTTAACATAAGCCACTTGAGTAATTGTAATAAGGTTGCTAGAAATGTTACCAAAGCCTTTGATGACTCCTTTTTCAGAACCACCAAAGGTGACTTTAGGACCATCCTTGATTGGTGTATAGTCCTTCAGCAATCCCGTAGTTCCAGTCATGTGCCTGGAACATCCACTGTCCAAGTACCATATTGGGGCATGGTCACTTGAACTCACCTGCAAAACAGATTAGTTAACCTTAGAACCCAAAGAATTCTTGGGTCCTTGGTACTGGTTAGTTTTCCTCTTAACAAAACTACCTGTAGCTTTTCTAGCAGGCAGATTGCTACTCACCTTGGCACTAGAATTGTGCCAACAGTCTATTACAAAGTGGCCTATCTTGCCACAACACCAGCACTCAAATCTGTTGTACGTTTGTTTAGGTACAACCCTGGCTGTTTTATCTTCAGCAGGCTTTTTGTTGAGTACTGTGGCTTTGCCCTTAGTCTTGCACTGAATAGTCCTGGCAGGTTTAGTAAACCCCAATCCAGTTTTACCTTTTTGAGAAATGAACTCATCTATAAAAGGTAGAACAGACTTTGGTTTAGAAAACCTTGCAACAATATCTCTCTCTTTCTGAAGACTAATCTCCAGATTTCTGAGTTGATCATTTTTAAATGTTATAGTCCCCATCGGAATAACAGTTATGTGCTTCAGTCTGGCTATTTCATTTAATTTCTGATCAATCAACTTATCAAAATCTGTATCAGCAACTTTAAGATTAGCAATATCCTTAGCCTGACTCTTGGCCAAGGATTTGCTTTTCTTCAAAGCTTGCAACACTACTCTATATTCATCAATTAATTGATGAATGTATCCTTCAGATTCAGATCCACTAACATCACTTGATGCTGATGTATCTGAATCTGACTCAGTACTAGAAATTAAACTAACAGAACAATTTTGTACCTGACTAGGTCCAGGCTGATCCTGGATGTTGTCTCCTTCTGAAAAGGCCATCAGTCCCTGGCACTGATTGTCCTCGTGATCATATATAGAGTTCATTAACTGGATGAACTCCTCTTCCTCTTCTTCAGCAAACAGTCCAATATAAGCTACAGCTTCTGAATCAGTTTCTGAAGAAGACATATCAGACAGACTTTTGTCCTTCTTAGCAATAAAGGACCTTTCCTTTTTGCCCTTGATCTGAGTCTTCTTCTTATCAGTTGACTCTTTCCTTTTCTCTGGACAGTCAACAACAACATGTCCTTGTCTGTTACAATAATAACAAACTATCTTTGAAGATGTAGTTTTACTTGACTTGGGCTTTCTCCTGTCATTCTTTGATGACTTCTGTGAAGTGGATGGCTTAGACCTCCACTGTTTCTTCTTTAGAAACTTCTTAAAATGTCTAGTGAAAGCTGCAAAGTCCTCATCACTCTCACTGCTTTCAGAATTCTTGTTTTCTGACTCATCTGTCTCAGTCTCAGTAACTTTTGGAGGTGGAGATGGAGACTTACTTTTATATTTCCTAGTGGCTTCTGTCTTGAAAGCCACAGCTCTTTCTTTATGCTTAATTCTTGTAGTCTTCTCCTCCTCCTTCCTTAGCATTAACTGCATCTCATATGATAACAGTTTTTCAAACAATGTTGGAGGAGGAATGTCTGCTAATTTGGCCATTTTCGTTATGACACATATCTTAGTATCCCAGTCTTTAGTTAGGGATCTCAAGAACTTATCATTCAGCTCATAATTGCTGAATTCCCTTCCATAGGACATTAACTTATTAACTATCCTATAGAATTTCTTGTAGCACTCAGTTATGCTATCAGACCTTCCTTGTCTGAAGCTCTCATACTCTTGGTTTAATAAAGTCTTTCTGTCCTGTCTAACTTCTTCAGAGCCCTCCATGTACACTATCAGTGTGTCCCACATTTCCTTTGATGTTTTACAGTGAATTAAATTCTGGAATGTGGCATCATCTATTGCACTTACAATTATATTCTGGGCCCTTTTGTCCATAGTGGCCAGAATAATCTCATCCTTGGTCATTTCAGAATAGTCTTTTGGAGTTCTTTGATTTGCATCCAGAACTGATACTTTCATAGGCACATATGGCCCTTCTTTGATAGTAATATAAATTCTGGGGTCAGAGACTTCCATAAATAGTCTAACCCTTTCTTTCCAGATGCCAAAAATCTCCTTTCTACAGATTGACAACTTCATAGATCCTAGTTCTTTGTGATTTTCTGTTGAACCCATTTTCTTGATTTTCTTGATTATGCTGAGTCTGCCTACAAGATCTGTTACTCAGACTATTATGTCCTTTTTGAGAAACCTCGCTTTGATACCACTTGAAAGAAATTGTACCTAATCACCTAGAGGGGGGGGGGGGGTGAATAGGTGACCTTAATCTTTTTAAACTTGTTTGCAGATTTAATCACAGAATTCACAGAACTATAAACAGCATACACAGAATCAGATACACACAGAGTACACGCAGTTTTATAGTGGTTCCCCAAGGTCTGGGTACATCTACTTTCCCCCTTCGCCTATCTAGTAGTGTACTAGATTTGGCCCAACTTCTCCACTATTCCTCAGATCCTCAGATCTTACACTCAGAACCCCAAATAGGTTCCTACAACTCAGGCTCAAAGCCCTACCACTCAGTCTTCACCAAGACCTACACTTAGCCTTCAACAAGGCCTACACTCAGCCCTCAACAAGGCCTACACTCAGAGAAATGAATCTCCTACACTCAGGCACACAGGCCCTACCACTCAGTCTTTATAATTTCAGGCTTACAACTCAGATCCCTAAGGATCCTACAGAAAATTAAAATTACATTGAATATAACCACAACTCAGATTGAGAGAGAAGAGTTGTCTGGTTTCTTGAAGAGTTCTTGAAAGAACTTTGCTGAGATCAACCTCCCTTGGCTTCCTTCAAAGCTTCTTGAATTTAGAACACAGTAGGGTTGAGTCTCTATGCAGATGATCTTCAACCACTTCTGACTTAAGAATCAGATCTCAATCTGAAACTTTTCTTCACAGCCTGGTTCCACAGCTGTCTTCTTAGAAGGAGCTCTCTCTCTCCAACTTCTTAGATCTTCTGATCACTTCAATTGATTGTTGTTAATCATCGTCTTCTGTTGACAGAATAAGCCTTTATATAGGCTTTCTTCATGGTGAACGGCTGATCCGGTTCCTAACAACTTTCTGACAGCTCTGACAGTTTCAGTAGACCTACTGGAATGGCAGCTGTCAAGTCATCCAGTCACTTCTTGAATTTTCTGTAATTGTCTGAAAGTGTCGAGACAGTCAGTCTTTAAGTGTCGACACAAATAGACCAAGTGTCGACACAAGTAGACTAAGTGTCGATACTAGCCTTCATGGTGTCGACATAACTCCTTGTGTTGTAGAAATTACTTCTCGACACTGCTTCTTCAGAATGTGTCGACACTAATATTGTGTGTCGACACAACTCCTTGTTCTTTAGTACTTAGTTGATTCTGCTAAGTGTCAACACAACTCCTTTGTGTCGACACATCTTCTTGTGTTGAACTTGTTAAGTGTCGACACATCTTCTTGGTGTCGACACATGCCTTCTGTGTTGATACTTTTGCTGAGTGTCGACACATCTCCTTTGTGTCGACACTTGTACTTAGACTTCATTGAAATTTGCTGAGTGTCGACACATCCTCCTAGTGTTGACACTTTCTTCATGTGTTGAGACTTTTGCTGTGTGTCGACACATTCTTCATTATGTCGACACTTGTACTTAGACTCTGTTGAAGTTTGCTGAGTGTCGACACAGCCTCCTAGTGTCGACACTTGTACTTGAACTTTGTTGATGTTTTCTGAGTGTCGACACAGCTTCCTAGTGTCGACACTTTCTGATGTCAACAAAGTTCCTTTGGGTGTCGACACTGCTTCTAAGTGTCGACACTGCTTCTCTGGACATTTCTTCATTGAGTGTCGACACAACCTGTATGTGTCGACACTTTCCTTCTGGTGTCGACTCTGCATTCCTGGTGTCGACACAATTACTCCAAGTGTCGACACAGCTTCTCTGGGTGTCGACACAAGTCTTCTTAAGTGTCGACACTTTTCTTCTGGGTGTCGACACATGGACTTAGAAACTTTTAAGCTTTCCCTGCAATTACTTAACCTGCACAAGATAACTCAAAATGCATCAAATACACCTTGATGTATATCATTGAGTAGGGTGAGGCTTCTTCAAATCATGTACATTTATTCCAATGTACCCAACACTTTATAAAGAGCGGACGAAGCATTTGCACAATAAAAACCTTAGGCACCCAAAAACCTTTAAGCCGGGCGACCAAGTTATTTTATATAAGTCTCGTTTACGATTATTTCAGGGCAAGTTAAAATCACGTTGGTCTGGGCACTTTAATGTTTTAGAAGTTTTTCCTTATGGTAATGTTTTGATTTCCCACCCTGATAAGGGTAATTTCAAAGTGAATGTTTAGCGTCTGAAACTGTATTTCTGTGATGATGTCAGTCCTAACTGTGTTAACTTTATCCTTCATGATCTAACTTTTGATTAATTTGAAACCTTGTTTTATTTTTATTAAAACTTTGAACTATTTACTTGAACTTTGTTTTAAACAATATGTTTGGACAATATTATTTTGTTGAGTCGAGCTCAAACGCGTTTTAAACAAAGGGCGCTCTTGGGAGGCAACCCAAGTTATCTTTTTTTGTTTTCTTTATTTTACAATTTCTGCCCCAGATGGCTCCGAAAAGCTGAAACTTCTGCGATCGCTTGCTCCAATGCTGTTGATTCCACCATGAAGTCCAAAGAAGACATTTCATGAAGATCAAAAGCACAAGCATGGGGGAGCGGCATCAGTCAGCTTTCACAGCAAATAAAACCGGGGAAGTACCTGTTTTTCAATCCTGTTTTTTCAATTCTGTACTTTCATTTTCTCTCTCTCTAACCCCCTTCTCCATTGAGGACAATGTCCATTTTATGCTTGGGGGAGGACTTCCTCCTCCTTTTTGCTTTTTGTGAAAATTTATTGCTTTGTGTGAATATTTTTCAAAAAAAACCCAAAAAATGAATATCTTAAAATTCCAAAAAAAGAGAAAATATTTCCAAAATCCAAAAAAGAGAATATTTCAAAATTACAATATATATATATATGCTTTTTGGTATTTCAATAGTACCCCTTATTTTTGTTATGTTTTTCTCAAACTTCTTTTTAAACAACTTAGTTAATTATAATTTTTCTAATCATTTTTTTAATTATGTTTCACAAGTAAAATGTTGGTCATGCTGTATTTCTAATTCTCGGTAGCATGTTATGGTGAAATATTTTTCTAAAACTCGCATTTCTATTATGGTTTTTCGTTCTTTATTTTCTTTACTTTCTTAAAAATTCATCATCCACTATTTTCCTTTTCGTTTTTAAATAATTTTTGAAAAGTCAACTTTTGAATAGCGTAGTAGATGTGAACGATCCAAGTCACCTATTATTTCTATTTTCAAGATAATTTCACCAATCGTCTTTTATTATCTAGGACTTGCTTTTTGAAAATTTTCAAATCTATGTTTTAAATAAATTTAAAAGCGTGAAAATGACTTAGGCCGTTTTTTTTTCATTTGAGCTTTTTCTGCTGACCTAAAAACTTTCACCACTAGTTAACCTCTTTTGAGCCTTTTTTTCTAATTTCATTTGATACCTCCTCTTTTCATAACATTTTCACCAAAGCCAAAATTTTCCACCTATCTAATCACACTAGCCTTTTTGAGTTTCATAAAGAATTTTTATGATTATGATAGGTTATTTTGTGAAATTTTTGGAGAAGTTTTTGAAAAAAGTATGCTCAAAAGAAATTTCTATTTTTATTTGGCCAATTCAAAAGGAAAATAAAAATATTTATGTCCTTTGTTTTGAAAAAAGAAAAAAATGGAAAAGAAAAAAAAAAGAATGAAAAATATTTTGTTTAAAAAGAAAATTTTTAAAACTCTTTGTTTTGGTTTAGTGTGATTTTAAGCCTCCCTGTTTATCTTTGAATTCCACTCCTAATCATAATCCTAAACCTAACGCTTCGGTCCTATTAAGTCCTTTTGATTCACGTCATTTAAATTTTATTTAAAAACTAAGAAAAGAAGAAAAGTAAATCAGTATTAGTTTTGGATTTAAACTTAGAATTTTGCTATTTAATTGATATAATTATAATATGTTGCTTGGATCTAGTAATAACTCAATGCGTTTTTTCATTTTCGTTGCGTTGCTTAAATCTATTTAAAAAATTTCGTCAAAATTTTGGATGATTTATTTTCATTAATTAAAGTTTATAAAAGTTAAACCATACCTAAATAATTATTTTAGATTAACATTTCACCTTTTCCCTACTTAGAATTTCGCATAGTACTTGTGTAGGCATAATTAGAAATTTTTGATTAGTCTTATTTTATGGTTATCTAGTTTTTATATTTTTGCTAGGAGACAAGCAAAGCCTAAGCTTGGGGGAATTTGATAATAAATTTTGTACCCTTAATTATTTTCGCATTTTCCAGTTCTGAAGGCACTAATCTTATCTTATATGCTTATTTTTGATCTTTATTATGTAAATATTATTGCCACTAACGTTTCCTTGTGTTTTTTCAGGTTTCCAAAATATTGGACAAAAATAACCTGACATGCCCCCCTGTCACGCCCTCCCTGGGCGTGTCACAGGGCATGTCTGCTGATCCCGAGGAAGCCTGCTAACAGAGACAAAAATCCAAAAAAAAGCCTGTCACGCCCTCTTGACAAGCCCTCCCATGGTGTGTCGCCCTCTACTCGAAGCTTGCCGATGCATTAAATGCATTTCCTGTCACCACACATCAACTGTACTGTCACGCCCCCCGACACGGGCGTGACCCCGAGCGTGTCACGCGATTTTCGGCATTTGATGGATTTCTGACCAGCGATTGAAGGTTGACATGCCTGTCACGCCCCATGACATGCCCTCCCCGGGCGTGACAGGGGGCGTGACCAACCAGTGAAAAAATTCTATAAATTCAGACCCCCCCTTTCCAATTCAGCAAGTTTGGGCTGAGAGGGGGAGGTACTACCCCTTTGTTTTTGTTCTTTTTCTCTTTTTCTCTTTTTCTCTCTCTCTTTCTCATGTTAGTTTAGTTTAGTTTAATGCTACTTTAGTTTAAGCTTTTGTAATAGCTCTTGATATTGTTGTAGTCGCTATTTGTAGGGCCAGAATAGGATTTCATTTTCATGCAATTGTAATTTTCATTTCAGGTTGTAGCTCTCCTTAATATTAATAAAAGTGCTCTTTTCGCTTACCTTTCTTACTTTGTGTCTTTATGCTATACTACTCATCCCCCTCCTCCACTTCATTATGATTAACTAATCCTCCTTGTACTCGATCTTGATGATCCGAGGTTCGAGTGATTAAGTTATGATGCTTTGAGTTCATCTTTTCTTTTTAGGATTTAGGCCTTGAATTACTCTTAATTTATCACGGGTTGGAGATATATCATCGATATATACTCTCCACCTTTGTTTTCATTCCTAGCTTGCTGAGAGGCTGATGGGTTAAAGTGAGCACTCAAGAGTAAAGGGAGTTGTACGTACCCCTTGAGAGAGGCAGACGTCCAAATCTCCCGGATTGGAGTAAAATCCAATAGTGGGGTTCACCACGTAAAACAAGCTTTAGGCCTCCGATTGAGACGAGAGTCGGTCGGACCTTCCTAAACTCAGGTAGGCACGTCTTCGAGAGAAGTGTGTTCATGTTTATGGAACCTCCACGGTCAAGGACCTTTACCCTATTAAGCTTAGGTTTATTTATCGTGTTTTTAATCGACTCTTGCCAAGGTGATTCTTGATCGAGTGCATTTCCATCTCATCGTTCCAACCCTTTAGTGTAATCGTTTCTTTTAAGATCTCTTTTATTTCATTGCAAGTAGCCCTCTTTCTTATGCAATATTTCCTTAAGTCTGTTTAATTTTCCCCTCAACCCTCATTTTTCCATCGATAAAATAATAGACTTCGTGTGAGTAGGTTTACTCAACAGTTCCCTGATTTAAATACGACACTTGTGTCCCCTTACTACAGTTTGATAGGTATACTTGCCTAGTTGGATTGCTAGTTCAGCTGCTCGCTTTTTGTAAGCGTTGGTCGGGCCATCACTTAGCTAACTTTCTTTTAGAGCATAAGTTTTTTAGGGGCATAGTAGATAGGACTCATTTTATTAGGCATCATAAAAATAAATTTTTTTTAGTTCAAATATATGTAGATGACATTATTTTTGGCTCTACTGATCCCAAACTATGCAAAAGATTTTCCGATCTAATGCATTCAAAGTTTAAGATGTGTAGTATGGGTGAACTTTCATACTTCCTTGGTCTCCAAGTGAAGTAATCACCTGATGATATCTTCATCTCCCAATCCAAGTATGCTAAGGAGCTTATTAAAAGGTTTGGGATGTGTGATGCCTCAGCAATGAAAACACCTATGGATGCTAATACTGTGATTGATTCTGATGAACATGGCAAGCATGTTGATCAGAAAACTGAAAGGGCTATTATTGGGTCTCTATTATATCTCACAGTAAGAAGGCCTGACAGAATGTTTGCCACATGTATGTGTGCTAGGTTACATGTGAACCTTAAAGAATCTTACTATATTTTATTAAAAAGGATTTTGAGATATATAAAGGGTTGTCCAAATCTAGGATTCCTATATCCATCAGAGTCCGAATTTGATTTAACTGGATTTTTTGATGTTGACTGTACTGGATGTAGAGTGGACAAGAAGAGCACATCAGGAACTTTCCAGTTTCTTGGTGATAGGCTAATGTCCTAGTTTTGTAAGAATCAAACCTCTGTGTCCACATCAACTACTGAAGCTGAATACATAGCTGCAAGCACTTACTATTCACAGATATTATGGATTCAAAACTAATTACTATATTATGGTCTCAACTTAAATAATTCAACTATATTTTGTGATAGTACAAGTGCAATATCTATTGCACAAAATCCAGTACATCATAGTACGACCAAACATATATACATTAGACACCATTTCATTAGAGATTGTGTAGACAAAAAGAAAATTAATCTTGTCTTTATCACTACTGATTTACAAAGAGTAGACATCTTCCCCAAGCCATTGGATGAGAAGAAATGTTTATTCTTCTTAAATCAGCTAAGTATGATAAATGTGGAAGAATCAACTTAATTTTTGTCTATGGTCGACAATTTGGCACAGTTCGTCGAACGGAGATCGACAATCTGTGAGCTCTTCGTGAAGAGTTCATCGAAAGGAGATCGACGAACACTTCTTAGTGAAACAGATTTCATCGAACGCAGATCGACGATCCCTACTTTAGTGAGTACCTCGTCGAACGGCGATCGACGATTTATTCTCGTTCTTCAGACTATGATCGACGAACTAATTTATTAATAAAATATTTCACCGAACTCAGATCGAAGATTTTCTTTTTTCATTGGACTGAGATCGTCTTTTCATCTTCTAAAAACCTTATTACTAGTTTTTTTTGAGGAAATCTATCCCGCGCTTTCAGTTCTCTTTGCACTTGATCGTTGTTTCTTTCTTTACAGGAAAACCTTCATGGCGATTCCGGCGGCTGTTTTGTCCATAATGAAGTATTCCAACGGCCGTTCTCTCCATATGATGCAGGCTTTATCATCGATTTGGAATCATTCAATCACACTGATCAAGTATTCCAGGATATACTAGAATTGTTTGAGGAGACGCTTTTATAGAAGTTTATGATAACACGAATCAAACTTCTAGTGCTCGAGATCAAGGAATGGGTTTATTCGTCTTCATCTCCTGACTCCCAAACCCTCATCAGCACCATCAAAGGACAATAGGTCACTCTCACTCCTGTAATTTCATCTGAATTTTTTGGTTTTATTAATGGAGAAGATGATATAAAGATGAATAGTGAATAATTTTCCAATATGCTGGCTGCGATGGGTCACTCCGCTGGAAATCGAAGCAAGCTATTGAAGAAGGACTTATCAGTTGAATTTTAGTTCCTTGCTAATATTGTTGGTAAAGTCTTGCTGGGAAGCATACTACATATGACTATATCACTAGGCATCAGTTTCTTGTGATGAGTGCGTTAGTGAAAAAAAATCAGTCAACTGGAGTATTTTGTTGTTTGATATGATAAAAAAGAAGAATACTAAAAGTGAAGTTAGTTTTGGATGGGTAATATGGCTTTTCCTCCAATAAAAGTGCCCTCAGGTGCTGGTCTCCCCGACCATTTTATTTAATGCTTCAAAGGGGTTAACATCAGCACTCTTTGGAAAATGGGAGAGGACAATTGTCAAGCCTTCCAGGGCCTCCTCTTCCTCCATGACTTCTGATGACATTCAAATTGACATCCCTCCAGTCATCACCATACCTTTCTAGCCACCATCTATACCTCCAAGTCCATCTACCACCTTCAACATATGCACTTCTTGTGGTAACATAACCACATCTTTTCCATCATTATCATCTGATTCCACCATACTTTCTCTTCTAACTCCCACCATTAAATTTCTTATAGAGGCTGCCATTGCACCTCTAATTTCTTCCATCAATGCACTCTCTTCTGAACTTGATACCTCTACTGGTCCCTCCTCATTCAGGGTCCTGGCCTCAGGAATTCCGGATACCAGGTAGGGGGAGATGTTCTATGATAAGGTCCCCTCTCCAGTAGTAATAGCAGTTTATGAAGTAGCGGTAGTAGTATATATGGATACAAAAGTTACAAAGCTTGTAAATACAGATACAGAGTTGTCATCTTTTCTTGATATAGATCTTTCAGAATTTGATATTGAGATTGTAGAGCCTCAGGCTGCACCATTATTTTTCCTAGCCCCTTCTGTAGACTTAGCTAATCTTTTAAAATATTTTCATATTCTTTATCATTCTCTTCCTATTCCTGAACAAATTCTTTCTAACGCTATAGTATGTTATACTGCACCTATTAGCTCAGAGATTATAAATCAAATAAGATGTAGTTCTGTGGAACCTTCAGTTTCCCCTTCAGGACTAGAGGATGAGCAAAAGGCTTTCTTTGTTCGAACTTTTGGTTGGGCAGAATCTCTTCTTCCAAATATGGATCATCTTTTTGAGGAAGATATGATTACAGAGGCAGAGGTTCTTCCAATGCCAGAAGCTGAAGTTCAAGTTTCAGAGGAAGTTCCAGTTTAGGATGTATCTCTCAGAAAGATCTTGACTGTAGATCAACTGAAGAGGATAAATGCTTTATATGACAATCTTGTAAGTGAATCCAGTGAAGATGAATCAGATGACTCAAATGATTCAGAGGATACTAAGTCTAAGAAGGGAAAGTTTCAGAAAAAGAAGGCAGTTTCTCAGGCAACAACATGACAACCACCTACTCCCAAGAATGACATTTCATATTATATCTTGTATAATATTCCTCTAACTTCAACTACTCCCCACTAGATGAAGCTTTCAAAGAATAAGATGAAAGCATAAAAGAGTAAGAAGAAGTTTGGATCTGCTCCCACTAAGAAATTTAGAAAGGATCCACCTCCTCCTCCTCCTCCACCAGATGTAATTGCTTCAGGAAATCTAGCCTCAAGAACCACATCTTCTTAGCAATCAAGGCAATCTTCTTATCAGAAATATGATAAATCTGCCATGAGTGACTACAGAAGCATCCACAACAGCAGTGGATGGCAGCACTCTTCTAAATCTGAATATAAGGAAAGACCATACTCTCCACCAGTTCGTTTTGTTGATCCAGAACAAGAAAACATTTCTAAAATGGCTAGATTTCAAGAGCTGGTTGGAATCTATCAGATAAATAAAGCTAACGAAGAAGGCAAAGCTGCTTCTCAATATACTACAATGTCTTCTTACAGAAGAGAAGAATTGAAAAGGTATGACAAAGCTAAACACTTTTTCAATGTTGATACTTATATGAGTTTACATCCAGAGACAGTTGTTCCAAGAGCAACTTCAGGTAATATCATTAGAGCAGCTGACATGACTATGTCTAAAAGAGAAGCAGCAAATCCCAATAGGGAAATCTTTTTCAGGCAGCCATCAGAGAAAGAGAAGTCTAAGAAGTCCAAATAGTTTTTTGATTAGCTTATTTTCCCACTAAACTATTTTGTTTTGGTTAATTTGTCATAAAGCACTTAATGTATATATATCTGCTAGACGTTTACTTTCTGCCAGATATTTGTTGTTGTGCTTTGTGATTGTATTTTATTGCGTTAATGCATTGTACATATTGACCTCACCCAAATTGGGGGAGATTGTTGGAACCCCACCTATTTTAGGGTTGATTTGGGCTAAGTTCACTATTAGGATTGCATAGATTGACCCACAATGTATAGTCTAGGGTCATAGGTCTTTATTGGATCTTACAATAGCTCAACAAGTCCGTTTGATTGGACTAATCCCACAAAAGACTTAGAAGATTGAAGATTTCAGAACAAGACAAATTTTTCTATGTTGAAGAAGTCGTTAGACGAAATCTGAATGGAGTTCAACGATCTTCATTCTCAGTTTGATGACGTCCAAGTTTCTTCTCTGAAGTTGAGATCGATGAAAGGCTAACTGAGTTGGACAAACTCTGATCTCCTATCAGTTGTTGAGTTCGATGAACAACAATCTCTGTTCGACGAACTTGGAGCCCAGAGTGGACAGCATTAACTCAGTTCAAAGTTCTTGGGGCTCAGCTCGACGTATGAGAGGATTGAGTTCGACGATCTTGGATCTTTGATCGATGAAATCTATCAGTTCATTATTCTTATTCTTTGTAGTTTATTTCTAGATTGACCAAGGTTTATATAATATATTATTGCTAATATTTCTCTGAGTAATTAATTGCATATATTCTTATGAATATAGCAGCTCATTGGCAGCATTAATTACTGGATTTCACAAAGTAAATATTTGGCTTAATAATTGGGATAGTTAACGAATCAATTTATTTTCCTTCTAGCCGTTTGTCGAAGTTCCAAGATTTCAGCAGTTAATCATAGAGTAGAATTCAAATTCAGAGACAGAATTTATGCAGGAAATATAAAGGAATTTTAAAAAGTAGAAAAGATCGGACTCAGGGTTACAGACAGACAGGAAGAAACATATTCAGTGTGCATACCCATAGTCTTCATCATCTGCAACTCTTCTCCAAGCTTTCAAGAGACAACAAAACACAATCATTCTAAAAGCTTCTAGAGTTCATCAAAGAAGACCTACACCCTGCAAAGTTTCCAGCAAATTCTTGAACAATAATCATATCAGGGGAGCTTTGACAACATCAAGCTATCCACTAAAGTCTTCTCAATAATTTGAGAAAGAGAAGACAATGTCAGATTTTTTTAACCCCACTGTACACAGGGTTTTAACTCCCTTCAAAAGTTAACCATCTAGTTCTTAAGTCTCCTTAATAATAGACTTAGCTTGATTTTTGGGCACCTGATCAAAAGCCTAAAGGGTTGTGAGATCTCACTTCAAATAGATCTTGTGGTGATAAGGCACCTAAGCAAAAACCTGTTGTTGATAGGCACCTGATCAATAACCTATAGTGGATTTCTACCAGGGTGGTAGAAGAGTGGATGTACCCAAGTTTTGGGGAACCATTATAAATTTCTTATGTCGTCTGGTTGCTTGTTGTTTTCATATTGCTGTGAGATGTGTACTGTGTTAGTTAGTTTTTCTTTCCTGCACTTTCTTTATATATATATATATATATATATATATATATATATATATATATATATATATATATATATATATATTTACTATTTTTTAATTCCGCTATAAAAACCTATTAAGTTTTTAAAATACTCTATTCACCCCCCTCTAGAGTTAAACAGATCTATGCCCTCAGGTGGTAAAGCCTATACCATCCTTCACATTGACTCAGCAAGTGGTTTTGTCACTTAGCCAATGAAAAGTCTGGCGGGTTTGTCAGCATTAGCATGTGGTGACTCTAGTGTGTCCTTCAGAGTCGTACGTAAGAGCTAGGCCTTGTAGTTTGGATACCTGCCTAGGAGTGGGGTGGCCCAACCTACTATCTCCGTTGGCCACTACGGAGGCTCCTGGGAGTGAAGCTAGCTTCCAAAATTGGGGAACTGAAGGTTTGTGCGCATAGAGTTGGGTGTGTGTGTTGCACTTGTATGAACATAGGATTAAACTAGCATAACATAGAATATCATGTCATCATTGTATTTAAACACCTACCCCTATCGTATAAATTGGCATGACACTTTTTATACGACAGGCCTTGCAAAACGACACCTTAATCGATAAGTTTGTATGGGCATTCTTATAAATTAAGGTTACTTTAATATAGCTTGCTTACTTTACTAGTTTTACTGCACTGTACTTTAGTTGTTTACATTAGTACTTCATTGCTATCTTTCTTTTGTACAAACTCCTGCTAGGGCAGTTGTCACCTTCTAGTTCCACACTGCTTTATTGTCCTCCGCTTTCACGCTCCCCGCATGGTTCCTAGGAGTCGCGGGGGTGATGCGAGGTAGATAGTAGCTTAGTCTTTGGACTAATTATTGGTGGACCACATCATTTTAGGCGACCGAGCAGCAGGAGCATCATCACAGGCTGGACATGGAGGCAGTACAAGAGGATCAGTTGCTGCGCACTACCACTACTACACGACGACAAGTCGAGGATGGATTTCAGTTTGCTTCTGATTAGATGTTGTGGGTTGTGAGAGGGAGATCATCTTTATTATACATGTACCGGGCTTAAGACCATTTTCTACTCTCTTTCATATTTTGTACTCATTTTGGACTATTGCTCTTTTATATATATTGATAGTGAGCTGTGATCTATGGACATGTATTACATACTTCACTTTTGTTGATACACTGTGATGTGATCATTTTAGCTGGTAGGATTGACATCGTGTGGCAGCATCTAACTTAGTAGTAGGAGTCGCCGTAAGGCGGCGGTTTTGGGCGTAAGACCCGGTGGTGAAAGGAAGAAAAATGGGGTCTTACAAAATCGCTATCCTAAAATTCATTTAAAATAAAATCAATGGACACATAATTTTCATGAATTTGGATTCCTAAATATTTAAATGGTGTGCACGAAAATTCATGATGAAGAGGAGAGAAATCGGGAAGAGTAGGTGAAGAAACATGTTCTTCTTCTAATTCACCAGGTGTGCCCAAACAATAATTTTTATTTTTGAAATAATAGCATTTCTTCTTCTTCGGAAGAAGACACTAAGGGGGCAAAAACTCTCTGACAATGGTGCCAAAATTTGATGAATAAAATTTACGATTAATAATATCTCCAAAATTTTACGAACTATAGGCAAGAGCACCTATCATCCATAGTATATGATATTTTAAAAATATCAAGTGTCATATTTTTCTAGGCCTGTTGACTACTACTCATGCAAATTAATATTATTTTATCGAATATAAAAATAGATTAATTAAAACTATATGAAGAAAATTAAATAAAATATAACACTGGATCTAGAATCCCTCTGAATTAAAATAAACTTTCATGAAATGCAAGCTTCTAAATTATCTACTTCGACTGTGTAGGTTCCCAAGATACAAAAACAACTCTCTCGAGAATACACTCTCGACTAAACTTAGGTTGATCGATTAAGACCTCTAGGCCAGCCGAAACTCCTAAGCTTGCTTTATACGGTGAACTTCGCTATTGGATTTGACTCCAATCTGGAAGATTTATTTAATCCGATCTCGAGGAGTGCATGTAACTCCTTCTACCTTTGAGTGATCTACTCGTATCCACAACTTATTGGTAAATCTAGGTTACGAATCTAGGATCAAAAATAAATTCATTAAATGTGAATTCGACACAAAAAATCAAAATAAATCAAAGTGAAAATTATAGAGCTTGGCACATAAAAGAAATTTATTTTATTCAAAAGTTTATCATGAATAAGTGCTAATGAAATTTAGCTACTTATCATGATAATGGAAATACAAAGGAAAAAGAAGAAAAACATGATAGCTAAAATAAAAGTGCTTGAATTAAAATTATGAAAGCAAAACTACACTACAAAGTAGAAAATAAAAAAAGAAATGAGAAAATACTAAGAACTAAACTACCCAAATCTTCCTTCTAAGCTCCTGACAGTGTCTAGAATTTATAGGAATTTTTCTTGAGAGTCATGCCCCTAGGGCACGCCCATGACTAGAGGCATATAAGGTGCAGAACCATCATCTTGAAAGCCCAAGAACGTTAGAGAAAAAACACCAAATTTTGTTGTTCTGCGGGTCACGCCCATAGGTCACGCCCGTGACCTATGGTGTGTCTTGATTGTTATTGGAAATGGCGGGAAGAAGAAAGTGTAGGATTAATCTTGTAGTTGTTGACGAGGTCATGCCCTTAGGTCATGCCCGTGACCTAGGGCGTTTAAGCTTGGAATGGCCTGGATCACGCTCATGACTTATAGGTCACACCCATGTCTAGGGTGTGTACTCAAAATTTTTTCATATTTTCTCCAAATCCTCTCCGGATCAGAACTGTCAGCTTCAATTTTTTATTTGCAGCCCAGATTAAACTGATATTAGAATAGAAATAAATTATAAAGTTAATTAATAAAATATAACTTTCAGGAGCTTCTTATTGTTTGTTATGTACTTCGCCTACCTAACGTTTATGATATGATTCTATAACAAATTATTGGAGAAGATGATACTCTGACTCTGGATGTTACTTCAACTCGCATTTTCGCTATTACTACTCTTCTTCAGCATCCTCTCCTCCCCTCTCCTTCTCCTGATGTTGTTTCTCATCCAGCTTGTCATGACACCTCTGGTGGTCGGAGTGGTCATACTAGTTGTCGTGGTTACTCTAATTAACTTTGCTATTATTGTGGAAATGTTGTTCACTTGGTTGATCGTTGCTGGTCCAAACAACCTCACCTTCGTCTTGCTTTGGCTGATTCATCCATGAAGTCTACTTCTTCTCTTGTTACTTTTAGTACTGCTTAGTTGGCTACTATGGGTAGGTGGCCCATTGATTCTGATGCTACTAATCATATGACGGGAAATTCTGGATGAAAGTTCTTATTTCGAGGTTAGCTGGTCACCTAGAGGGGGGAGGGGTGAATAGGTTTTTAAATCTTTTTAGTCATTTTGCTATCTTATTTCTTTCTTTTATCTTTAGGCGTAGAGTAATCTAGAGCTTGTCCTTAACACCAAAAATTAATAAAAGGAAAACAAACACACAAATAAGCACACCAAAATTTATAGTGGTTCCCCAAATTATGGGTACATCCACTGTCCCTCCCACCTTTCTAACTCTTGTTAGACAAGGCCAAACTACTCCAAAATGTTCCTCAGAGCTTACACCTCAGGCCCTCAACATTACACTCAGAACTTCAGCAAGTTCCTACACTCAGTGTCCTTTCAGGACACCTACCTCAGAACCAACATGTTCCTACCTCAAAGATCTGCAATGCTCCTACACTCAGTGACCCTCAAGCCACCTATCTCAGCCAAACACAATGGCCTATAGCTCAGGCATCTCAGCCCTACATATTCAGGCATACAACCCTACTCTCAGAGTGGTGCAGGAAACCTATAGCTCGGTGATTAATTAATCACAAACCTCAGACTTGAAACTAAGTCCAACAGCTCAGATCCAGTTGGATCCTACAACTCAGAGAGCTTCACTCTCCTCTAACTCAGGCAATATTGCCCAACCTCAGCTTCAGAGAGACCTACAACTCAGATCCAAACTTAGATTCTACAGCTCAGTGATTCAACAATCACCTACCTGAGAACACCAAGTGTTTTTAATGCACAGATATGAATAGATCTGGCACTCATCCTAATTACTTAGGCCTACACTCAGATTCAGTACACACTGAATCCTACAGGGTAAATTAAATAAAGTTCTTAAGTATCTGAATTAGACATTATTCTCTGGGTTTACCTTGATGGACTAAACAAATTTCAGTTCAGACCACTTGCTGTTGAAGACATGAGTCCTCTTAGACAGCTAACTTCTCTGCTGATCAGATTTACTCAGCAACCCGCTATTGAAGGAATGAGTCCTCTTTAACAGCTATCTTGTTCTCCCTAGAACTATCCTGCTGAAGTGGAAGAAGCTTCAACATTCTTTTTCCACCCTATGGCTTTCTCTGCTGGACACCTCTTTCAAGCTCATCGGAGAAGACAATGATGTCATGCCGCCTCTTTTCTTTTTAAAAACCTTAGAAAAGTTCTTTTGACTTTCGCCACATACTTCTTTTTATAGCTCGCCGATCAACGACTCTTTTTTAACTTAATGGGTCCCGCTTGCAGCATCCAGCAGCATCTTGCATCAACAAAAGAAGATGTATAGTAGTTTCACGGTAGAGTTTGTCGTGTTCTGTAGCTTCACTGTACTTTATTTAAAATAAGTTGACTTTGTCGATCTTGCAGATTTTGCTGACATCAGCACCTGTGGACTTAGCCAAAATCGAGCATCAGTAGAATAGACATTGAGTGAATGTTCACTCAACACCAAAGTATTTAGAATCTTCTTTCTATCTAGGCATTGACAGGGTTCAGTGAGATATGCATACTCAATGCTTTTAGCCTTAACACTTTATGCAGCCTCTTCTGCATGCATGGTGTTGTGATCGTTGAGTGAACACACCTCACTAAACGACTTGTGCCTTAACCATATTCTGCATTTTAGGCATCTAGAGCATTGAGTGAACATGCCTCACTCAATGCTTTCTGCTTTAGCCATTTTTACTTCTTCAGCATCTTAAGCATTGAGAGTGTTGAGTGTGCATGCCTCACTCAAAGTTTTTTTGCTTTAACTAATTTTGTATCATGGCGTTGAGAGCATTGAGTGACCACACCTCACTCAATGCTTTCTACATTTGCCATATTTTCTGTTTTAGAAATCAGCTTGAGTTCGATGAACTCAGAACTCAGTTCGACGAACTTTGAGCTTAGCTCGACGAATAAGTAAAATCTCTGTTCGACGAATTTAGAGTTTATCTTGACGCATAAGTGAAAGCTTAGATCGATGAAATCAGGGCTTAGTTCGACGAACTCCTAACTTAGCTCGACGAATTTTTGTGTCAAGATGAACACTTACTTTGAGAATTTAGTCAACACATATCACATGGCGTTGAGTGAGCTTGCCTCGCTCAACACTTGTGGACTTGGTAAATATTCACAGTTTTCCTCTAGCATTGACTGACTGGGCTATACTCAACGATTATGGACCTATGGCGTTGACTGAATGATCTTTATTCAAGGCCCGTGGTCTTGCCACTTTTCAGCCCATTTCTCTTTATGCGTTGACTGCATTAGCTTGTCTCACAGCCTTTTGTTGCATGCAGTTGAGTGAGTTGACTTCACTCAACGCCCGTGGACTTGGCCACTAAGGCTCTCTGTCCCATCATTGCTACTAGGACATCTAATACATTTTTATGTATATCATTAATAAGATTGACTTCACTTAAATCTGGGACATTGAGGGCAATGGACCCAACAATCTCCCCCTATTTGAGGAAGTCAAAACTCTTAAGCTAGTGAAGATTCAAAGACATACATAACACTATGCAGTAATAAGAATTTTAAGTATATTTATTGTTACCATTTTTTACACATGTCCTTGTCTGCATGGTGTTCAATACCTGCTTCCCCTGAATTGCTGCAGCCACTACTCCCCCTAAATTGCTACAGCCACTGAATTCAATTGATTTGTATGCACCTTCTTGCCTGTCCATCTTTTTTCCCATAAATCTTTTCCTTCTCCTTTTTGACTTCAGCAAATAACTGGCAAGGTTCTGAATTTCTGGAACATCCTCCCCCTCAACTGATGCACCAACTTGAAGAGTCTTCATTATTCTGAAGAACAATTCCATCTGCAAAATGCAAAATAATTTGTAACAAAACTGTGGAGCAACTAAAGCTATATCAAGTTAATATACCAAACTCAAATTTGAAGGTGTTAAATTTAGCTTCATGTAGTGGCTTAGTGATGATGCCAAACACTTGTTTGTCAGTTGGGACAAACTCAAGGTTGATATCTCCACAATCCACATGCTCCATAATGAAATGGTATCTTAGTTCAATGTGCTTAGTCCTAATATGGGAGACATGATTCCTAGTATTTGAAATGGCACTGGTAGAATCACTGAATAATCGACTTCTACTTATTTGAAGGTTGTAGTCTTCGAGCTGATGTTGGATCAACAACAACTGAGCACAACAGCTACCTGCTGAGATGTACTATGACTCTGCAGTTGAAATTACAATACTAGTTTGCTTCTTGCTGCTCCATGAAACTAGTCTTCCTCCCTAGAATTGACAGGTGCCAGAAGTGCTCTTCCTGTCTTCTTTGCAGCCTGCAAAGTCTGCATCTGAATAGAAAGTTAGTTAAAATCCCCAATTCTTTTGGTACCACATGCTAATATCAGGTGTACCCTTAAGATACCATAGAATTCTTTTTGCAGCAGAGTAATGATAATCTTTGGGGCAAGCCTGATACCTAACACAAACACATGTAGAATACATGATGTCTGACCTACTAGCACTTAGATAGAGAAGAGAACCAATTACCCCCCCCCCCCCATACAAAGTTTCATCAACAGGTTTCCTAGCCTTATCTTTGTATATACACATACTTGATCAAATGGTAGTTCTTATGGTGGAGAAATTTCCATACCAAATTTCTTTACTAACTCTCTAGTGAACATAGATTGGGATATGGACAAGCCATCATTAGTCAATCTTACTTGGAGACCAAAGAAGAACTTAAGTTCACCCATACTGTTCATCCCAAACTTCCCATGCATAAGTTTGGCAAACTTCCTGCAGAGGTTGTCATTAGTAGATCCAAAGATGATGTCATCTACATAAATCTATACTAGGATGATCTTACCCTTTGATTCTCCAAGGAATAGGGTCTTGTCTATCTTCCCACTTGAGAATCTGCTCTCAATGAGGAAGCTAGACAATGTCTCATACAATTCTCTAGGGGCTTGCTTTAGCCCATATAGAGCTTTCCTAAGTCTATAAATAGAATCAGGTGAATTAGGAACTATAAAACCTGAAGGCTGTTCAACATACACTTCCTCTTTTAAGTAACCATTCAGGAAGGCTGACATCATATCCATCTGATTGACCATGAGTACCTTGTGTGCAGCATATGCAAGAAAACATCTTATGGCTTCCAATCTTACTATAGGTGTAAAGGTTTGATCAAAATCAATGACTTCTTCCTGCCTATACCGCTTAGCTACTAATCATACCTTGTTCTTATTTATAATCTCATTTTCATCAAGCTTGTTTCTATAAATCCACTTGACTCAAATGACATTATGTCGATGAGGTCTAGGATCCAGCATCCATACTTTGCATCTTTTGAACTGGTTCAATTCCTCTTGCGTAGCCATTATTTAGAATTGATCTATGTTGGCCTCTTCAAACATCTTTGGCTCCACTTGTGACAAAAAGCTTGCATATATGACTGCATTCAGATTCCTGCTTCTTGTCACTACTCCATGGCTTGGTTCACCAATGATTTGGTGAACTGGATGGTCTCTTAAATGCCTTAGTGCTGGAGGTTATATTCTTTCAGTTTCATCTTCAGGAAGAGTTCCTTGTTGATCTTCATCTGCTCTAAGTGTGTTTGATGGACCTTCTAGAATATCCACTTCATTCTAGATAGTTGGTTCTGCTTCTGTTGTAGGTTGGAGACCGCGCGGTCTGTTGCTGTTTGGAGACCGGGCGGTCTGGCGGTTTCTCCTAGCCGGTCTGTGTGCCGGGCTGTTGCTGTTTGGTATCCCAGCGGTCAGGCTGCTTGTCTCAGGCGACTAGGAGACCGAGCGGTCTAGCGGTCTCCTGTGGCGGTTTGATCTCTCCTCCTATTGGTAGTCAGGCAGTTAGCCGGTTTGTCTAACCGCACGGCTTGTCTGGTTTGTCTTTTGTAAAGCCGCATACTCTTGTAAATTTTTAGTCTCATATTGATTATTTGTAATCTCTCTCATCTCCCCCATTCTATAAAAGAGAGGCTATACCATTGTAATAGATACCTTTTTCGGATAATAAAGTTTCTGTTAAAACCATTTCGGTTTGTTTTTGTTCGGTTTTCAAATGGTATCAGAGCACTCGATCTATTCCTCCTGAATTGTGTGCGCTCTCACTGCTTTCGCGACTTGATTCCCCATCTGTCCGTGCGGCTTCCTCCTTCTTTCTCGCGACCTGTTTTCGCGCTTTCCTCTATTCGCCGCCCTCTACTTCTAAGTCGCCGCGCCTCTTGTCTTCTACCCGCTCCTGCTTGCTAGTCGCTCCGGCCTCATCTTTAGCCGTGCGAGTTGTTCTCCTCTGTTCGCCCTACTTTTTCAAGCCGTGCGACTTCTTTCCCTTTACTTTGCTCTGCTTCTTGGTCGTGGTCTTCCTAGCCGCCCGACATGTTTTCTGTTCGCCCGGCTTGGTGCTCTCTTCTATTCTTCGCTTAACCGTTCGGCTTCTTTCTCTTCTCGCGGCTTGTTCTCATCGTCGCGGTTTGCTCCTCTCTTGCTTCCATGGCTTTCCCCTCCTCAAGCTTGTCCACCTCGGTGGTCACCTCTTCTGGTAGTGCTCATGTTGTTACTCGAGGAAGATGGCTAATCGACTCTGGTGCAACAAATCATATGACAGGCAATCCTCAATGTTTCTCTCTTCTTGAAACACATGCTCAGTTGCCCCCAGTAATTGTTGCGGATGGATCTCCCTCACCTGTCCATGGGACGGGCATGGTTCAAGTTACTCCATCTCTCTGTCTGGCTGATACCCTCTATGTGCCCAAGTTTCTGTGCAATTTATTTTCGGTTACTTCTTTATGCAAGCAACTACGGTGTTCTGTCATATTCACCCCTACCTCTTGTGATTTTCAGGATCCGGACTCCCAACGGACGATTGATACCGGGACTGAGAGTGGTGGCCTCTACTTCCTCGACAACGTTTCTGCTCTATCCACCTTCTCCTCCTCTACAGATCTTCTCCAATGGCATCTTCGCCTTGGACATGCTCCTCCCCGAAATCTGCGCCAATTCTTGCCCCACCTCCCTCCTCATCATCCTCCTCTAAACTGTGATGCATGTCAACTTGGCAAACATCACCGCTCGTCCTTCCCACCATCGCAAAGTCGGGGCTCTTCCCGTCCGTTCGACCTCATTCACTCTGACATATGGGGTCCCGCTCCTACCCTCACCATCGGTCGGGGTAGTTCATATTTTGTCACCTTCATTGATGATTTCTCTCGGTGTATGTGGGTGTATCTTCTCAAGGATCGCACCGAGTTGTTCCCTGTTTGGACCTCATTTTAATCTATGGTTAAAACTCAGTTCGATACGTCTATTAAAATCCTTCATTCTGACAATGCTAAGGAGTATCTTAGCCAAGACTTCTCATCTTTTTGTATTCACCATGGTGTTATTCGTCAAACAATCTATGTCTACACCTAACAACAAAATGGGGTGGCGGAACGCAAAAACTGTCACCTCCTTGATGTCGCTCGCACTATGCTGACTCAAATGCATGTTCCTCGCTCCTATTGGGGCTATGCTGTACTCCTCTCCTGCTATCTCATCAATCGCCTTCCCTCCACAGTTCTCCACGGTGCTACCCCCTTCTCCATTCTTTATCCGGACAAAGATCCCTTTCCTCTTCCTCTGCACATCTTTGGGTGCACCGCCTTTGTGCACTCTCCCGCTGCCACCCGTGACAAACACTCCCCACGTGCTACTAAATGTGTCTTTCTGGGGTACTCTCCCACCCAGAAAGGTTATTGTTGCTTTGACCCCGTTACCCGGAAGCAATTTGTCTCTGCGGATGTCACCTTCTTTGCCAATGCATCTTACTTCTCTCCTGCTTCCTCCTCTCCTCCTCCTGATCCTACTTCTCATACCAACCCATCCATTCCCTCTGCTCCCACTGATTTTCCGCCATCTCCACCCTCTCCACCATCTTCACCATCCCCCTCATCTCCACCCTCGACTCCGCTCTCTCCCTCCACTCCACTGCCATCTCTCTCCACCACGGATACTCCGGATACTGAGGCACCTGCTGATTTGGATCTCCTGATTGCTCTTCGCAAAGGGGTTCAGACATGTACCCAACACCCGGTTGCTGCAGTTGTTTCCTACGATCGTCTTACCCCTTCTCGCAGAGCTTTTGCACTGGCTATCTCGGCCACTACCACCCCCCGTTCCTACCAGGAGGCCCTTACTATTCCTCATTGGAAAGCTGCCATGGATGAGGAGATTGCTACTCTCACTGAACGGGGTACCTGGACCCTTGTTCCTCCTCCTTTCGGCACATATGTTGTTGGTTGTTGATGGGTCTTCGTTGTGAAGTTTCTCCCGGATGGCAGTGTGGATCGTTATAAGGCTCGCCTCGTTGCCAAGGGTTTTACCCAAACTTATGGAGTTGATTACTTTGAAACTTTCTCTCCAGTGGATCGTCTCAGCACTATTAGGGTTCTTCTCTCTGTGGCTGTCAACAGGGATTGGCGCATCTCGCAGCTCGATGTTAAGAATGCTTTCCTCTATGGTGATCTGCAGGAAGATGTTTACATGGAGCAACCTCCTGGGTATGTTGCTCAGGGGGAGACACGGGTATGCTGGCTAAAGAAGGCTATCTATGGCCTCAAGCAGAGTCCTCGTGTCTGGTTTGACAAGTTCAGTGGCATTGTTGCGGCCATTGGTTTTACAAGAAGCTCAGCAGATCACTCCTTGTTTGTTCGGAAAATCGCCTCTGGTCTTATTGTTCTTGCGGTTTATGTTGATGACATCCTTCTTACTGGCGATGACCAGGATGGGGTATTGATGACCAAGAAACACCTTCGTCAACTTCTGGTCACAAAGGACATGGGCTCCCCCAAATACTTTCTGGGGATTGAAATCTCTAGAAAACCCAACTCCATGGTCCTTTCCCAACGGAAGTATGCTCTTGATCTTTTAAAGGAGGCAGGACTGACTGGTGCTAAACCTGCACGTTGTCCTATGGCTACTGGAGAAGACAAAACTTGGACAGATGACTCGCCTCTTCTCTCCGATCTTACGAGATACCGACGTCTGGTGGGCAAGCTCATATATCTCACGGTAACCAGACCAGACATCTCTTATGCTGTTGGCAAGGTGAGCCAGTTCATGCAAGCTCTGAGGGAGTGTCATCTACAATCTGCACTGAGATATTAGAGTATATTAAAGCTGCACCAGGGAAAGGACTCCTCTTTCAGAAGAATGGTCACCTAAGGGTTGAAGCTTACTCTGATTCAAGTTATGCGGATGACAAAGGGGACCGTAAATCGACATTAGGTTTCTGCATGTTTGTTGGAGGCAATCTTGTGATTTGGAAGAGCAAGAAACAGTCTGTAGTTTCCAGGTCTAGTGTAGAGGCGGAATATCGCAGCATGGCATCGACTACATGTGAGTTGAAGTAGTTGCGGGCTCTCATGCTTGACTTAGGAGAGGTTTACAACTATCCTCTTCCTATGTTCTGTGACAATAAGGCCGCGATATACATTTCCAAAAATCCGGTCTTTCATGAGAGAACAAAACACATAGAAGTCGACTGTCATTTTATTCGGGAAGAAATATTGAAGAAACAGATTTGCACTCCGTTTGTCACTTCCGACAACGAGTTGGCAGATGTCTTCACCAAGCCGGTGTCTGTTTCATTTTTCCACATCTACAACAAGCTAGGCATGATTGATATCTATGCTCCAGCTTGAGGGGGTGTGTTGCAGGCTGGAGACCGCGTGGTCTGTTGCTGTTTAGAGACCGGGCGGTCTGGCGGTTTCTCCTAGCCGGTCTGTGTGCTGGGCTGTTGCTGTTTGGTATCCCAGCGGTCAGGCTGCTTGTCTCAGGCGACTAGGAGACCGAGCGGTCTAGCGGTCCCCTATGGATGTTTGATCTCTCCTCCTGTTGGTAGTCATGCGGTTAGCCGGTTTGTCTAACCACACGGCTTGTCCGGTTTGTCTTTTGTAAAGCCGCATACTCTTGTAAATTTTTAGTCCCACATTGATTATTTGTAATCTCTCTCATCTCCTCCATTCTATAAAAGGGAGGCTATACCATTGTAATAGATACCTTTTTCGGATAATAAAGTTTCTGTTAAAACCATTTCGGTTTGTTTTTGTTCGGTTTTCACAGCTTCCTTGATGGTCAGATTATCCATCATCTATTCTATACCTGTAGTGCTAGAAGAAGGGCTTGACGACACCATGTTAATCATGCTAGACTCATCAAATACTACATGCACTGACTCTTCTACAACTTGGTTTTTCAAGTTGTAGATTCTATAAGCTTTGCTATGATTATTGTACCCAACAAAAATCCCATCAAAGGACTTGACCACAAACTTAGTGATATAGTACTTTCCATTATGAAGCACATAATATTTACTACCAAAGATTCTTAGATAACTAAGGTTTGGTTTTCTGCCTTTCAAGATCTCATAGGGAGTTTTCTTGTGGTATTTGTTGATAGAGGGCATGTTGAGGACATGACATACAGTATTTACTACCTCAGCCCAAAAGTATTCTGGGAGAGATATGTCACTCAATAGGGTCCTACCAGCCTCTATTGGACTTCTATTTTTCCTCTCAACTATATCATTTTGATGGGGTGTTCTTGGTGAAGAGAATTCTTGATGAATCCCATGTTCTTCACAGAATCTTATCATGCTATCAGACTAGAATTTAGTTCCATGATCACTTTTGATTTTGACCACAGAGATGTTAAACTCATTCTGAATTTGCATTACAAACTTAATGAAGATATCCATGGTTTCATTCTTTCTCTTTAGGAAGAATACCCAAGAAAACTTGGAAAAGTCATCAACCACCACAAGGGTGTAGACCTTCCTTCCAAGACTATGAACTGGCATAGGACCAAACAAGTCCATATGCAGGAGGTATAGGCACCTCACAGAATCTTTGATCCCAATAACCTTGAAGGAAGCTTTTGTCTACTTGCCCTTTTGTCAATCAGAGCAAATGCCCTCCTTGGAGCACTTCTTATTAGGACCATTCATAACTATCTCTTGACTGAAGATCTTCCTAATAGTCTTATAATTTATGTGGGATGTGGGCTAGCCTCTTGTACCATAGGACACAATAAGAGGCTTTCTCATTTGCAACTAGACAGACAAGAGAGATTGCATTCAAACATAGAAAGTTCAAGCAATAAACATTTCCACTCTGAGTGCCTGTCAAGATGACCTCTTGGTCACTTGACCTCCTAATTAGGCACTCATCTTTGTGGAAGACAATAACATAGCCAAGATCGAAGAGGTGGCTTATGCCTATAAGGTTGTGTTTCAACCCTTCAACATAAGCCACCTTAGTGATGGTGACTATACCATTGGTGATCTTACCATATCCTCTTGTTATCCCTCTATCTGAACAACCATATATTACTTTCGGTCCATCTTTTACTGGAGTGTGCTCTTTCAAATTGCTCCTTGTCCAAGTCATGTGCTTGGAATATCCACTGTCCAAGTACCATATAGGGCTATGGCCACTTGGACTAACCTGCAATATATAATTTACTTTACCCTAGGACCCCAATATCTATTGGGTCCTAGGTGCATATTAGTATGAAACTGAACATGCCCACCAGCAAGATTTCTAACTGGTGGACCAACCTTAGCTCTGACCATATTTGGATTGTGCCATCAATCAATGGCATAATGGCCTATCTTGCCACAACACAAACAATCATGAATGTTGTATCTCCTCTTCTATGTGGGCTTAACAGTTGGTTTGACTACAGCCTTAACATTAGAAAGAGATGCTGCAACCATTTTCTGTTTCCTTTCAACAAGGATTTGACTGAAGGTTAGTTTACTTGCTGGCTTGTTTGGCCTGTTCTGAATTCTATCAGCAACACATTTCTTTTCAGATAGTGTGATAATGATAACATCAGAATTGGACATATTAGGCAAGCTGACAGACTAACCCTTAGTCTTATTCTGTGCTGGCAGGTTCAGAGAATTGGCTGCACCCACATCTTTGAGAGGAGGGGCTGTAGCACCAAAGATAAATGGTCCATGATGGGCCATTTGAATTTCTTCATGGGCAGCCTTAAAGGCACTTGCCCTACTGTAGCTTCCACAATGGCAGAGAACATCTTTTGTTCCACTTGTGGATGCACGATTCATATAGTGATCAAAAATTCTTTCTTGGTCATACCTATTTGAAGGGTATATCACACTCTTGAATGGGTTAGGTGTCCTAGATTCCATTGGCATAGCTGGAACTTTACCTTTCGCTTTGGAATGGGTAGGTCTTGAGTTACCCTTTAATCCTAATCCCTTCTTACCCTTTTGTGAGGAGACAGAATCTATCAGGGGCTACATTGTATTGGGCTGAGAGAAGTTGGCCATAATACTTTTCTCCTTCTGTAGTTTTTCTTCAAGAACTTTGATGAGACTATCTTTGCTTTTGATAGTTTCATTCTGATTCTAGACAGGGTTTTCTGATGTCCAAGCTCCCTCATTGTATGATTTAGCACAGCAGCTATTTCAGCAAGCTGAGAAGCGGTAGGTTGAAGAGACAAAATCTCTTTAGCATGTTTCATAGTCAACTTCTTGCATTTTTTGAAGTCACTCAGAAGTTCACTATAACTGTCAATCAATTGATTGACATCACCCACTAATCCAGAATCATCTTCACCATTAGATGAAGAGGATCATGCATGAGATCTTGTCTCGTGCAAGGACACAAAAAAGGATTGAAAAAATACCTTACTTTGACCAGACTGATCCTGGCTGCTCTCTTCATCAGTCATTGCCATCAACCATCTACATCTGCGGCCATATTTATCCACCTTCGAGTAACTATCTCAGAGTGTCAGTGGGGCCCTAATTCCTATTGTAACAGCTTTATCTTAAATAGCAGTATCAACGACTAGCCCAATTTAGGCTTCCTCATCTTCAGACTCAGATGATGATGAGTCTATCCAGCTCTTTTCTTTCTTAGCCACAAAGGACTTTTCCTTCTTGCCCTTGAGCTTCTTGTGAGACTTCTTCTCACCATCCTCCCTTCTCTTCACAACCAGTCGGGAATGACATTCCTTGACTTACTGTAGCAGTAACAAATAACATTAACTGAATTCTGTTTGGTGGGTTTAGATCCATACCTGTCCTCCTTGGAGGATATCATCCGGTGATGTGCTGAGGATGAGGGTCTAGTCTTCCAGTGCTTTTTCTTCATCAGCCTATGGAGCTACCTGGAGAAGACAACAAAGTCCTCATTAGACATGCTATTGTCTGATGCATTTAATTCAGAGCAGTCTGATACTGCTGGTCTTCTTAGAGGAGAAGGGGTATTTCTCCTGCTCTTGCTTGTGGCTTCAGCTTTGAAAGCCACTGAATTCTCTTTGGCCTGAGATTTACAGCTTGCCTCTTCTTTTTTCCTGACAGTTAGCTACATCTCATAAGAGAGAAGCTTTCCAAATATGGTGCGAGATTGAGTTTCATCTAACTTACCATTTCTCTGATGACACAGATCTTTGTGTTCCAGTCTGTGGTCAGAGACCTGAGGAGCTTATCATTTAATTCATAATGAATAAAGACCCTTCCATAGGTCCTTAGCTCATTCACTATCCTGAAGAATCTTTCATAGCAGGTGGCTATGTTCTCCCCATTGGTCTGTCTAAAGGCCACATACTCCTGGTTGAGAATAGACTTTATATCATCCCTCACCTACTCTCTTCCTTCCATGCAGATCCATAGAGTTTCCCAAATCTCCTTTGCAGACTTGTAGTGAATTAGATTCTAAAGGGTAGAATCATCAATTGCACTGACTATGACATTTTTAGCCATCTTGTCCATGGTGGAAAAAATGACTTCATCCTTTATCATTTCTTCATAAGTCTTGGGTGTCTAGATGTTTGCATCCAGGACAAACACTATCATGGGGATTAAATCTCCTTCTTTGACAGTCACAAAAATTCTAGGATCAGCTATTTCCATAAACACCCTGACCCTCTCCTTCCATATGGCAACACTTTCTTTCTTGCAGATATGAAGCTTCATTTCACCCAGCTCCATGTAGTTCACTCATGAACCCATATGTAATAACTTTTAGCTAACCTGGGAGGATTACTCAGACTGTTCGGTCCTTTTTGAGGAACCTCCCTCTAATATCATTTTAAAGTTCTTATTTCAAGGTTAGCTGGTCACCTAGAGGGGGGGGGGTGAATAAGTGTTTAAATCTTTTTAGTCTTTTTGCTATCTTATTACTTCCTTTTATCCTTCGGCTTAGGGTGATCTAGAGGTTCTCCTTAACATCTGAAATTAATAAGAGGAAAACAAACACATAAACAAGCACACCAAGATTTATATTGGTTCCCTAAAATATGGGTACATCCACTGTACCTCCCACCTTTCTAACTATTGTTAGACAAGGACAAACTCCGATAAAATGTTCCTCAGAGCATACACCTCAAGCCCTCAACCTAATACTCAAAACTTCAGCAAGTTCCTACACACGGTGTCCTTTTCAGGACTCCTACCTTAGAACCAACAGGTTCCTACCTCAGAGCTCTTTAGTGCTCCTACACTCAGTGACCCTCAAGCCACCTAAATCAGGCAAACACAATGACCTAAATCTCAGGCTTCTCAGCCCTACAGATTCAGGCACACAGCCCTAGTCTAAGAGTGGTGCAACATTCCTACAGCTTAGTGATAAATTAATCACATACCTTAGACTTGAAACCAAGTTCTACAACTCAGATCCAGTTGTATCCTACAACTCAGAGAGCTTCACTCTTCTACAACTCAAGCAATATTACCCTACCTCAGGCTTAGAGAGTCCTGCAATTTAGATCCAAACTTGGATGCTACAGCTCAGTGATTCAATAATCACCTACCTCAGAACACCAAGTGTTGCTACTGCACAGATATGAACAGATCTAGCACTCTACCTAATTACTTAGGCCTACATTCAGATTCTGTGTACTCTGAATCCTATAGGGTAAATTAAATAAAGTTTTTATGTATCTGACATAGAGATTAATCTCTGAGTCTACCTTACTGGACTGAATAGATTTTAGTTCAGACCACTTGTTGTTGAAGATTAGAGTCATCTAAGGCATCTAACTTCTTTGCTAATTAGATTTACTCAGCAACCTGCTGTTGAAGGAAAGAGTCCTCTTCAACAGCTTTCTTGTTCTCCCAGAACTATCCTGCTAAAGTGGAAGAAGCTTCAGCTAACTTTTTATGCCCTCTAGCTTTCTCTGCTGGACAGCTCTTTCAAGCTTGTCAAAGAAGATGATGATGTCCAACCGCCTCTTTTCTTTTTGAAATCCCTAGAAAAGTTCTTTTGACTTGCTCCACAGACTTATTTTTGTAGCTCGACGATCAACGAATATTTTTTGAACTTATTGGTCCCACTTGCAGCATCCAGTTGCATCTTGCTTCAACAAAAGAAGATGTACAGTATCTTCACTACAGACTTTGTCATGTTCTGTAGCTTCACTATACTTGATTTGAAATAAGTTGAGTTTATCGATCTTGCAGATTTTGCTGACATCAACACCTGTGTACTTAGCCAAAATTGAGCATCAGTAGAGTAGGTGTTGAGTGAATGAGCTTCACTCAACGCCAAAGTACTTAGACAATTTTGTCTATCTAGTCGTTGACAGCATTGAGTGAGTAATGCACACTCAATGCTTTTTACCTTATCCATTTCTGCGGCCTCTTCTGCATGCATGTCGTTGAGAGTGTTGAGTGAACACACCTCACTAAATGCCTTTTTCATTAACCACAATATGGATTTTAGGAATTGAGAGCGTTAATGAATATGCCTCACTCAACGCTTTCTAACTTAGCCATTTTTACTTCTTCAGTATCTTAAGCGTTGAGAGCGTTGAGTGAACATGGCTAAGTCAATGATTTTTTGATTTAACTAATTTTGTATCATGTTGTTCAGAGCATTGAGTGATCACACCTCACTCAACCCTTACTGCTTTATCCAGATTTTCTATTTCAGAAATCAGTTTGAGTTCGACGAACTCAGAACTCAGTTCGACAAAATAATATAAAACATACTTTTGAGCAGAGCAAATTGCCCTGGCAAAAAGTCCAAAACCGTGGCTAAAAAGCTTTAGCCACAGTCTAGCCACGGGAAAACTTCGTGACTAAAGTAGGCGACGATAAAAATTTTAAGCCATGGATTGGTCGTAGCAAATAGTATTAGCCATGATAAAAAACTATTGTGTCAAATAATTCAACTATTAGCCACGGTATGAAACCATGCCAAAAAGTGAACTCAACATTTTTAAAAACTATTTGCCACAATTACAAGCCGTGACAAATACTAATTTATGTTTTTTTTAAAAAAATAAGTGTTCCTAATATTACAAAATAAGGGTTCCCAATATTACTAAAGTTGTCACTCAGCACAAGCTACTTTACCGGTGGGCAAAACACAAGGTGTGAATTATTTTAAAAAAGTACTTATTTGATAACATGCGGATATATGTTTCCAAGGACGTTAAGGTTTGACGTCCTGCGGTGGTATGCCTCCTCTCTTGAGCCTGTAACAAATATGCAAAAAAAGTGAGCAGATTTAAATCCCATTTAAAATGACTTATAATAGCTAAAAAATAGTACAGGTAAAGTATACAACCTTTGCATGTATTGATGTTCAGAGCCAAGAGATGTTAATGTTCAAAACTAGTTTTCTTTTTTGGCTGAAGGTCATTACGGTTGTCATGCCAAACGTGCAAATTTATAATTAAGATTTACCAGTTTATCCTCTGATAAGATAGAATTAGGTGGTTTGGACATATACAGTAAATGGTAGAAAATGCATCAATTAGATGAGTAGATAGGGTTAGGTAATAACTCGTACAATACTTATTAAAAATGAATGAAAAATGAGAACTCATACAATCAGTCTGCTTGGCCAACTAGTACAAGTTGGAGAATACAATTTATACAATAAGTTCACGGATTTATATTACTCAACATTCTATTGGCAATATTAAGAAACTAATTCAGGACACAGAGAATCAAAATAAAAAATGATTCAATACTACTGTAGCATTGAGAGAAATAAATGGTCTTTGGGTTTAATAATCTTATACATATTACTAAAAGAAGGAAATGACTTTAAAATGCGCACAATATCTCCTGTATGCACATTCTCATAGTATGATTCACTTTAAACAATAAACTAGTGAATGAAAACTACAATCAAATTACAAAAAGACAAGAGCGTAAAGGGATAGTCACAACATGATTCACTTGAAATTTGTTTAGTCACATGCATGATCCATGATCCAAGTGCGTAAACTGATTTTAGTTAATGTCGTTAAAAATTGTGATGCAAAACGTAAACTATGTTAAAAAATAATCATAAATACATATACACTGTAAGACCCCCTTTTTTTTTTCTTTTTGACCACGGGGTCTTAGGCCCAGATCCGCCGTTTTGCGGTGACTCCTTCACGCCCTGAAGGGTCATCACCACAAAGCGCCGATTCTGCCGGCCAATTCGATCACATAAAAGTAGCGTAATGAAGTAAAATGAAAACTGTCTGTCCACAGAGAATCACATGACATATATAAATATAACTCCACGAAGGGAGTGTCCACAGAAGATAACATCAGAGTAGCAAAAATACGGGCTTATGCCCGGTACAACATATCCTCACTACAAAGTCACTCATGCAGAAGCAAAAGCTGAAAAACTACTCAGGGTCGAGACTCACAGTCCCGGCTGTATGAACTCCGGAGCTAGACTGCCCCATCTCCAAGCGCACCGGTCTCTGGGGCTGCTCCTCCATGCTGGTCTCCACGATCCCCTAAATGATGCGGTTCGAAAACCGTTAGTCTAAAAGACTAAGTCCTATCATCCCCCACCCCTTCCCCCACGGCTCCTAGGCACCGAGCGGAGAGGAAGAAATGGGAGGACTTGAAGGTGGAGAATATCAAAGCAGATGGCAGCGGTCCTATTCTAGCAAGTTCTATAGCATATAAAGACAATAAAATGTAAGCTGAAATGTAACCTTCACTTATGTGGAAAAACACATAAGCCAAGGGGTCTTTTGCAAGGCTCCCATCGTATAAAAAGTCCCATACCGATTTATACGTTGGGGTGTCGGTGGTCAAACAGCAGTAACTAAATATATCAAAATTAACCTTAATTTATAAACTTGCCCACACAAGCTTATAGACTAAGGGGTCGTTTTGCAGGTCCTAATGTATAAGCGTCCCATTCCACTTATACATCAGGTGTCAGGGGTTAAATGAATCGATTATGCTATGACATGCAAGTGGGTATGATGGACATGCAAGTGCAACGCACACACCCGACTCTGTGCACACAGACCTTTAGTTCCCCCTTTCTGGAGCCGTAACCTCCCAGGATACCTCCGTAGTGGCAGACGGAAGAGGTGGGTTGGGCCTCGCCCACCTCTAAACCAGTAAGGCACTACCGGTCAGACCTATCGTACGCCTCAACGCTTGGTGCACGAAGCGGACTCCTGCGTACTCTTGCCGGCTGGCGCACCGGACTTCTGTTGGCGAAGTGCTAACCACACTTGCCGAGTCAACGTATTGGCGTCGGTGCATCGACCCTCCAATACCGAAAACCCACCACCTTAATTTATTTTCCTTTTATGCACATGCAGATTTAGCGTAAACAAAACCCGAGCCGAAGCTCCCCGGACCAAGAGTCCGTCTTTTAACCATCCGAGCCGAAGCTCCCAGCTGACTTTTGGTGCTAACAGTGCCTGTGAAATGTGCAACCCTAATTACTAAGTTACTCTTTTCAGCTTGTTAAACAGTTTACGTTAACCCAGGACTGCCCCCGGTATTCCCTGTGAAGGGCTCTCAAGGGGCACTAGGAACTGTGTTGGGATTACGCCCAGCGTTCCCTTTCGCAAGGTACTTATTTTATTATTGGTTGATCCCCTTACCCATTATTTTCTCATGTTTCGATACGCTAATCCTAGGGTGATTTGACTCCAACTCTCCTTGGGTAGGACGATCTTTCGTCGGGCCCGAACGCCTTTAAACCCTAGACAAATCCACACCCTACTCACTCATCTTCCAAAGATGCAGCCCTTTCCACTTGTCCTTACAGCAAACCATCAAGACCCATCATACGTGCCCTAATTCAATCCAAATGAAATCCTGCAGTTTTGCTATATGCAGACCACTTAAGCTACGTGACCCGTAAAAGGGGAAGTACATGAAATACTCATTCAGTACCCTCATGATAATTATCAGAGGTCTATTATGATAAGTATAGACTAAATTCAGAAAATCATATTTTTCCCAATTAATCTACTATTTATTGAATTTTCCTCAAAAACTAGGCCATAGTCAATTTGAACATGAACCATAAGATTTTCTCAGGTAATGACCTCCTAAAATTTGTATTCACTAAATAACAGAGAAATATCATTGGATGCTAATTTTCATAATTTTCCAGATAATTCTTGACCTCTAAAGGATTTATTAAAATAATTCCAAAAATCAAAAATAATGAAGGAAGTGCCACATATATGTCTCCAATAATTATGTAAAAATTACTAGGGCTTCATAGGGAACTAAAAACATCATGATGAAGAAATTAGAATTTTTCAGACAATCTAAAAGTCATTATTAAATTTTCCAAGGTTCCATGGAATTAAATAATTAAAGAAGCAACAACTAAATATCATTCTTCAAAAATTCCATAAAAATTTACAGAGATGGGTAACATGATTATAAGCCCCTTGGCTAAGTTTTATCAAGTTTAAGCAAGTATAGTGCTCTGCAAAAACTCTTAAGTGGAAATTGTAAAATATAACTCTGTGAATAAAGTACCAAAAATATTCATCCAAAATTTATTATAAAATTTTCAGAGACATGTATGCCCTAAGCAACTACCCATTCAAAATCTCAGCCCTTTTCAGATAGTTTTGGTATTAGTTCTTATGGTTTCAAAGCTAGTGCCCTAAACTAGGGTTATGGATTTAAGGGGTCTTTAATCTTCCAAATGCCCTAAAATTTTAACCATAGGACAATAGTGACCCTATGGTCATCATTCCCAAGTTTCAAGCCCATCCAAGGTCTTTTGACCCCAATTTCTTCAAACCCTAGAGAATTACCCTAAAGGGCCTACCCTACACTTCTAGGGCTACCCTAGCCCAATCCACTCCAAACTTCATGAGTGAGTGTAAAAAGTTAAATCATATCAGTGGCCAAAGTTTCAGCCTCTGTTGAGGTGATTTGGTCACTTAAAAACAAAAGTGCCACTTTTGACCAAAATGCCCTTCATAGGGTAGAACTAGGGTTGGGTCAAAACCTATTCAACACTCACCCAAACCAACTGAAATGTTATACAGGTACCTAATTGGAGCCCAGGGACCACTCACCAAAATTTGGGAGGGTTTGGGTGTGTTTAGGGCACCTATTTAATTTATCTAATGATTATTAAATTTTTACCAAAACTATAGAAATATTTTCTCCAAAAATTCCCATTTTTGGGCAGGCCCTAGGTATGCCTAGGATAGACCCTCTGCCAAAATTTCAGCCCATTTGGGCTTGGGGTGAAGAGTGGGCACTCATTTTAGTGACTGCCTAGCCCTAAGGACATGTCCCACCAAAATGGGTGCCCTGGTCTAACCAGTGACCCAAAAGGGTCCCAACAATTTTTGCTGCAAACTAGACACCCTAAGCTACAATGTTCATGTTGGGCAAATTTCCATCCAGGGTCCCTAGGTATTTTTAAACATTAATTACATTAAATACATCCAGTGTGACAAAAATGAAATAAATTTTATTTAACCCTATAGTATCTGATCTGATGCCGCACGAATCTTGGCGCAGATCGACGGCATCTGGTCATCGTCCCCACTGAGCCAACGGCTGGGATTGGTTCTGCCTGGAGCGATTTCCAAGCTCTGCCGCCGGTGATCCAGCCCCTTCCCCGGCCGGCCACCGCCACCAACACCTCCGTTGAGGTGGTGGCTGTCGTCAGGCGGCGGCTCCGCCGCCGGAGAGGTGTTTTCCGGCGGATTGAGCAAGACTTTTCCTTGCCGAAACCAGGAGAAATCCTGGATTCGATCGGGCTCAATTGAGCCCGAAACTCTAGCCTAAGGATTCCTAGGATCTACCCGCGAGTTAAGGAGAGGAGGAGGACCTTCCTGGCGGCCTGGATGCGAGAGGAGCGGCGGGATGCCATTGACGACGGCGGCGGCGCTCGGCTTCTGCAACTGCACGGTGGAAGGGCTCGTCTCCTCCAGGTAAGTGCTCCAAAATGATCCCCTCGGCTCCCTGATGGTGTTTAAAAGGCAATTGGGGGAGGGGAGAGGCTGGTTCTTCAATGGCCATTATCTCCATTAATGGAGTGGCTCGGGTTGTGTGGAGGGGGGCTGAACCCACCCCTTGGTGGCCGGGAAATGGCTGGAATCAACTCCTCTCTCCTAGAGGAGTTGATTGCAGCCATAAAGGGTGGCTGTTAGTCTCCCTTGGCCGGCCTCTTACTTCCCCCTTCTCCTTCCTCATTTCTCTCTCCTCCATTATCATGGAGAGGAGCTTTTTCTCTCTCCTAGTCACCTCTGGTTGACTAGTCAACCCCACAAGCTAAAGGCAGCCCACTGGATTATGATGATCATGGGAATGGGCTTAGCCTAAGGGAGAAGTGGCTTGAGCTTGGGTTAGCCCTTTTTGGGCTAAGTTGACTTGACCCTCAATGAGGGTTGACTTGGCCAATTTGACCATCTAGGTTGACCCCATTGGGTCCTGGGTGGTTCATTGGCCTCCCCTAAGGTCTATGTAGGGCTGGGTAGGGTTGACTTGGCACCTTAAAGGTCACTTGACCCTTGGTAAGGTCACTTTGACCATTTAGAGCTAGAGTTGACTTGGGTCAACATGACCATTAGGGTCCACCCCTATGGATCCTTGGTGACCCATTGACTTCCCTTAGGGTCTAGGTAGGGTTATATGGGGTTGCCCTGTACTTTGGAGGTCACATACCCTTAGTAGGGGTACTTTGACCAGATTAGGGCTTGAGTTGACCTGGGTCAACCTGGCCTCTAGGGCTGACCCCAATGTGTCCTCAGTGACCCATTGTCCTCACTTTAGGGTTAGGAGGGCATAGGTGGGGTCCTCTAGACTAGGAGTGGGTCTATTGGCCCTAAGTGGGCTAGGTTGACCTATTTAGGGCTAGGGTTGACCTTGGTCAACTGGGCCTCTTGGGTTGGCCCTAATGGGTCCTTTTGGCTCTAATGGGTCTCCCAAAATGTTTGGGAGTGTTGTGATAGGGTCTTGGGGTCATGGTGAAGCCCCATTGTCATCCTAAACTATTGTTCAGAATTCTACTATCTGCAGACCATGGTGATCCCTACCTTGGCCTCCTATCTCTTGGCCCATTTCTGGCTTCCCAGGGTTTTGTCATGACCTAGTCATGGCCAAAACCACTCTTAGGGGTCTAGTTGGAAATGGGATGTTACAAATCCCAATAAACAAAACAAAGATTTCGTCCCCGAAATCAAGGTTGGACCTACGGGTCTTATTACCGAAGGAAAGAGTCTTGTAACATCCCATTATGACGTCTTGTTTGTTAAATTTGATTTAAGGGAAAACTTAGATCTAAGACCCCTTTCGCCCAAACGGCGAACCAAAATCCCAATAAACAAAGTTAAGCCCCCAATAAACAAAGATAAGCCCCTATCTACCTAGAGCAGCCCTTAGTATACTTAAAGCAGAAAAATAAATTAACATCTTGAGGGGTCTGAGAGGTATACCTGACTGAATAGCTCGGGGTATCTTTGTCGCATCAGGTCCTGTGGCTCCCAGGTATGCTCCTCCTGGCCGTGGTTCCTCCAAAGGACCTTGACTAGAGGGACCCTCTTGCGTCGTAAGACCCGCACTCCTCGGTCGTCGATCCTCACAGGCTCCAAATGAACAGACCGGTCTGAAGCTACCGGCCCTTCGGTGGTCAGAATCTGCTGCTCCGGGCGTAGTAGAGCCCTCCTCAAAGAAGAAATGTGGAAGACGTCGTGCAGCGCTTCTAGCTCTGGTGGTAACTCCAGCCGGTAGGCTAGGGGTCCGATCCGCTCCAGGATCCTGTAAGGGCCCATGTACCTAGGGCTGAGCTTCTTCCTCCGACCACGCACCCGTGAAACTCCATGCATGGGCCGGATTTTCAGAAACACCCGGTCCCCCACCTGGAACTACACCTGCCGATGTCGGGCGTCATAGTACTTGGCCTGTCTACTCTGCGACTCGAGCATCCTGTCTCTGATCAGCCTCACTTGTGCCTCGGTGTCTTCAACGAACTCTGACCCCAATACCTTCGGATTCTCGTCCTGAATTGATGAAAGCGGAGTCCTATATCTCCTTTCATACAAGGGTGGAGAGTTGTGTTGAATGTCGACCGAGAGCCCAGATATGCCTGGACTGATCTTCTATCCTTGGACGTACACTATCCATCTTGATTCAACACGATCATCTTGAGCACACCATGATAATGATCAACTACTCACAAAACTTATGAAACACCTACAGAAGTTTTCTTTCTGGTCAGGGTGACCCTAGATATCTCGGCCAGTCTATCGTTGATGTTCCATTTATAATTATGCCCGGAGTGCGGATGAGGAATCATGTATATGAAAATCCCTAATTGTATCCTCGAACTTCCACTCTAACGGGGCGGTGACTGTAATAGTTTCCCAAAAGTTCTTGCACTTAACCTTCATCGGGTAGACAACGACTCTATAAAATCCCTACTTCGCAATCAGATTCATGACGCAAACTTTTCTAGATGAGATCTAAGGGAAACCCAAGTCAGTAACTAATTTGCCCAATAAACAAAAGACACGCCCCCAATAAACAAAAGATAAGCATCTCCCTGCCTTGGGCTGAGTATCCTTGATATTACCATGTTATATCTGTCCTAGCTGGGTGCACAATCCCTAGGGCATCAATCTTTGACTTGGGGTTCCAACCTGAATCTGTTGATATACTCCATACTTTAAACCTTCTGAGTCATATTTACGACAATCTTATCTGGGTCAAAATGTTCCCAATCCCGACTAGGTCTCTTCCGAACTGAATTCCTATCCGACCTTCGGTGTTTGTCGTGATGGTGGTCTCCAGGTAATCTTGTTACTGGCATGAGGGTTGAGACTATATGTCTTCTACCATTCTGCTAATGGATTATTGGTCTCAATTCTCCTTAAAGCAGTCCTTCCAGTTTGAGTAATCCTTTATAGGGACTGTAGGGTTACCTGAGTTTATTGCTTAGGTAGCGATTCTCGTGCTATACTCCTCCTTTATTCTCTTTAGGTATCTCCTTAGCTTAACCAAGCTCATACCCAAAGTATATTTCAAACTAGGGCATACTATAAGTTATCATGGTTAGTCATGTCTCCTAGTGGGTTAAGTCTAACTCATTGACTAAAGAATTATAAGATGAGACCTTCGCAGCCTAAAGTGCTCCCTGCTAGGGTCAGGGTTTGCCGCAGGCTACAAAGAAGGATTCCAATTGTTAGATAGCGTACAAATGGAAAGAATGGACAAGATACAGTGGACTTTTAAATGTGATTTCCCTTATGGGCACACCACTGCTTCCGCTGCTTAGTTTGTCCCCAAACTAAACTCGTGCGGGGGTGACCCAGGGTTGTGGACGGCTACTTTTTGATCGAGGTCCGCTCTGATACCACTTGTAAGACCCCCTTTTTTTTTTCTTTTTGACCACGGGGTCTTAGGCCCAGATCCGCCGTTTTGCGGTGACTCCTTCACGCACTGAAGGGTCATCACCACAAAGCGCCGATTCTGCCGGCCAATTCGATCACATAAAAGTAGCGTAATGAAGTAAAATGAAAACTGTCTGTCCACAGAGAATCACATGACATATATAAATATAACTCCACGAAGGGAGTGTCCACAGAAGATAACATCAGAGTAGCAAAAATACGGGCTTATGCCCGGTACAACATATCCTCACTACAAAGTCACTCATGCGGAAGCAAAAGCTGAAAAACTACTCAGGGTCGAGACTCACAGTCCCGGCTGTATGAACTCCGGAGCTAGACTGCCCCATCTCCAAGCGCACCGGTCTCTGGGGCTGCTCCTCCATGCTGGTCTCCACGATCCCCTAAATGATGCGGTTCGAAAACCGTTAGTCTAAAAGACTAAGTCCTATCATCCCCCACCCCTTCCCCCACGGCTCCTAGGCACCGAGCGGAGAGGAAGAAAGGGGAGGACTTGAAGGTGGAGAATATCAAAGCAGATGGCAGCGGTCCTATTCTAGCAAGTTCTATAGCATATAAAGACAATAAAATGTAAGCTAAAATGTAACCTTCACTTATGTGGAAAAACACATAAGCCAAGGGGTCTTTTGCAAGGCTCCCATCGTATAAAAAGTCCCATACCGATTTATACGTTGGGGTGTCGGTGGTCAAACAGCAGTAACTAAATATATCAAAATTAACCTTAATTTATAAACTTGCCCACACAAGCTTATAGACTAAGGGGTCGTTTTGCAGGTCCTAATGTATAAGCGTCCCATTCCACTTATACATCAGGTGTCAGGGGTTAAATGAATCGATTATGCTATGACATGCAAGTGGGTATGATGGACATGCAAGTGCAACGCACACACCCGACTCTGTGCACACAGACCTTTAGTTCCCCCTTTCTGGAGCCGTAACCTCCCAGGATACCTCCGTAGTGGCAGACGGAAGCGGTGGGTTGGGCCTCGCCCACCTCTAAACCAGTAAGGCACTACCGGTCAGACCTATCGTACGCCTCAACGCTTGGTGCACGAAGCGGACTCCTGCGTACTCTTGCCGGCTGGCGCACCGGACTTCTGTTGGCGAAGTGCTAACCACACTTGCCGAGTCAACGTATTGGCGTCGGTGCATCGACCCTCCAATACCGAAAACCCACCACCTTAATTTATTTTCCTTTTATGCACATGCAGATTTAGCGTAAACAAAACCCGAGCCGAAGCTCCCCGGACCAAGAGTCCGTCTTTTAACCATCCGAGCCGAAGCTCCCAGCTGACTTTTGGTGCTAACAGTGCCTGTGAAATGTGCAACCCTAATTACTAAGTTACTCTTTTCAGCTTGTTAAACAGTTTACGTTAACCCAGGACTGCCCCCGGTATTCCCTGTGAAGGGCTCTCAAGGGGCACTAGGAACTGTGTTGGGATTACGCCCAGCGTTCCCTTTCGCAAGGTACTTATTTTATTATTGGTTGATCCCCTTACCCATTATTTTCTCATGTTTCGATACGCTAATCCTAGGGTGATTTGACTCCAACTCTCCTTGGGTAGGACGATCTTTCGTCGGGCCCGAACGCCTTTAAACCCTAGACAAATCCACACCCTACTCACTCATCTTCCAAAGATGCAGCCCTTTCCACTTGTCCTTACAGCAAACCATCAAGACCCATCATACGTGCCCTAATTCAATCCAAATGAAATCCTGCAGTTTTGCTATATGCAGACCACTTAAGCTACGTGACCCGTAAAAGGGGAAGTACATGAAATACTCATCCAGTACCCTCATGATAATTATCAGAGGTCTATTATGATAAGTATAGACTAAATTCAGAAAATCATATTTTTCCCAATTAATCTACTATTTATTGAATTTTCCTCAAAAACTAGGCCATAGTCAATTTGAACATGAACCATAAGATTTTCTCAGGTAATGGCCTCCTAAAATTTGTATTCACTAAATAACAGAGAAATATCATTGGATGCTAATTTTCATAATTTTCCAGATAATTCTTGACCTCTAAAGGATTTATTAAAATAATTCCAAAAATCAAAAATAATGAAGGAAGTGCCACATATATGTCTCCAATAATTATGTAAAAATTACTAGGGCTTCATAGGGAACTAAAAACATCATGATGAAGAAATTAGAATTTTTCAGACAATCTAAAAGTCATTATTAAATTTTCCAAGGTTCCATGGAATTAAATAATTAAAGAAGCAACAACTAAATATCATTCTTCAAAATTTCCATAAAATTTACAGAGATGGGTAACATGATTATAAGCCCCTTGGCTAAGTTTTATCAAGTTTAAGCAAGTATAGTGCTCTGCAAAAACTCTTAAGAGGAAATTGTAAAATATAACTCTGTGAATAAAGTACCAAAAATATTCATCCAAAATTTATTATAAAATTTCCAGAGACATGTATGCCCTAAGCAACTACCCATTCAAAATCTCAGCCCTTTTCAGATAGTTTTGGTATTAGTTCTTATGGTTTCAAAGCTAGTGCCCTAAACTAGGGTTATGGATTTAAGGGGTCTTTAGTCTTCCAAATGCCCTAAAATTTTAACCATAGGACCATAGTGACACTATGGTCATCATTCCCAAGTTTCAAGCCCATCCAAGGTCTTTTGACCCCAATTTCTTCAAACCCTAGAGAATTACCCTAAAGGGCCTACCCTACACTTCTAGGGCTACCCTAGCCCAATCCACTCCAAACTTCATGAGTGAGTGTAAAAAGTTAAATCATATCAGTGGCCAAAGTTTCAGCCTCTGTTGAGGTGATTTGGTCACTTAAAACCAAAAGTGCCACTTTTGACCAAAATGCCCTTCATAGGGTAGAACTAGGGTTGGGTCAAAACCTATTCAACACTCACCCAAACCAACTGAAATGTTATACAGGTACCTAATTGGAGCCCAGGGACCACTCACCAAAATTTGGGAGGGTTTGGGTGTGTTTAGGGCACCTATTTAATTTATCTAATGATTATTAAATTTTTACCAAAACTATAGAAATATTTTCTCCAAAAATTCCCATTTTTGGGCAGGCCCTAGGTATGCCTAGGATAGACCCTCTGCCAAAATTTCAGCCCATTTGGGCTTGGGGTGAAGAGTGGGCACTCATTTTAGTGACTGCCTAGCCCTAAGGACATGTCCCACCAAAATGGGTGCCCTGGTCTAACCAGTGACCCAAAAGGGTCCCAACAATTTTTGCTGCAAACTAGACACCCTAAGCTACAATGTTCATGTTGGGCAAATTTCCATCCAGGGTCCCTAGGTATTTTTAAACATTAATTACATTAAATACATCCAGTGTGACAAAAATGAAATAAATTTTATTTAACCCTATAGTATCTGATCTGATGCCGCACGAATCTTGGCGCAGATCGACGGCATCTGGTCATCGTCCCCACTGAGCCAACGGCTGGGATTGGTTCTGCCTGGAGCGATTTCCAAGCTCTGCCGCCGGCGATCCAGCCCCTTCCCCGGCCGGCCACCGCCACCAACACCTCCGTTGAGGTGGTGGCTGTCGTCAGGCGGCGGCTCCGCCGCCGGAGAGGTGTTTTCCGGCGGATTGAGCAAGACTTTTCCTTGCCGAAACCAGGAGAAATCCTGGATTCGATCGGGCTCAATTGAGCCCGAAACTCTAGCCTAAGGATTCCTAGGATCTACCCGCGAGTTAAGGAGAGGAGGAGGACCTTCCTGGCGGCCTGGATGCGAGAGGAGCGGCGGGATGCCATGGCGACGGCGGCGGCGCTCGGCTTCTGCAACTGCACGGTGGAAGGGCTCGTCTCCTCCAGGTAAGTGCTCCAAAATGATCCCCTCGGCTCCCTGATGGTGTTTAAAAGGCAATTGGGGGAGGGGAGAGGCTGGTTCTTCAATGGCCATTATCTCCATTAATGGAGTGGCTCGGGTTGTGTGGAGGGGGGCTGAACCCACCCCTTGGTGGCCGGGAAACGGCTGGAATCAACTCCTCTCTCCTAGAGGAGTTGATTGCAGCCATAAAGGGTGGCTGTTAGTCTCCCTTGGCCGGCCTCTTACTTCCCCCTTCTCCTTCCTCATTTCTCTCTCCTCCATTATCATGGAGAGGAGCTTTTTCTCTCTCCTAGTCACCTCTGGTTGACTAGTCAACCCCACAAGCTAAAGGCAGCCCACTGGATTATGATGATCATGGGAATGGGCTTAGCCTAAGGGAGAAGTGGCTTGAGCTTGGGTTAGCCCTTTTTGGGCTAAGTTGACTTGACCCTCAATGAGGGTTGACTTGGCCAATTTGACCATCTAGGTTGACCCCATTGGGTCCTGGGTGGTTCATTGGCCTCCCCTAAGGTCTATGTAGGGCTGGGTAGGGTTGACTTGGCACCTTAAAGGTCACTTGACCCTTGGTAAGGTCACTTTGACCATTTAGAGCTAGAGTTGACTTGGGTCAACATGACCATTAGGGTCCACCCCTATGGATCCTTGGTGACCCATTGACTTCCCTTAGGGTCTAGGTAGGGTTATATGGGGTTGCCCTGCACTTTGGAGGTCACATACCCTTAGTAGGGGTACTTTGACCAGATTAGGGCTTGAGTTGACCTGGGTCAACCTGGCCTCTAGGGCTGACCCCAATGTGTCCTTAGTGACCCATTGTCCTCACTTTAGGGTTAGGAGGGCATAGGTGGGGTCCTCTAGACTAGGAGTGGGTCTATTGGCCCTAAGTGGGCTAGGTTGACCTATTTAGGGCTAGGGTTGACCTTGGTCAACTGGGCCTCTTGGGTTGGCCCTAATGGGTCCTTTTGGCTCTAATGGGTCTCCCAAAATGTTTGGGAGTGTTGTGATAGGGTCTTGGGGTCATGGTGAAGCCCCATTGTCATCCTAAACTATTGTTCAGAATTCTACTATCTGCAGACCATGGTGATCCCTACCTTGGCCTCCTATCTCTTGGCCCATTTCTGGCTTCCCAGGGTTTTGTCATGACCTAGTCATGGCCAAAACCACTCTTAGGGGTCTAGTTGGAAATGGGATGTTACATACACAAATACCTTTTAAGAACACATACACACTGCAAAACTCCAGCAACGCCAATCCACACAGAAGGGCCTTTGTCAGTGAGAGCATCCTGCACCAACAAACCCACACATCCATTCTGCCCAACAATCAAGACCTACACCTCCCTCTACTTCCCTCCCCTAATGTAAAATCCCTAAATTCTATAAACCATAGCACCCTGCCAACTATGCATTTGATCCTTTGACACACTCGTACGGTCTTCACAAGCTTTGTAAAAATATATCTAATAGTAATCGTTAAGGAAGCTTTGTAAAAAAAACTAATCGATTACATTTAAATATGAACACCACTATTTTTTAAGAAAGCTTTGTAATTTTCAATCAAACTTCAATCCCCAACATTTGTCAACCAACACATTAGATCAATGATGGCACATATTCTATTATAATCTATAAGCAACAAATTCTAGCCTACTCTATCCTATGAATTCAAAATGTAAAGGAACAACTTACATACCCACAAATGAACAAAGATAGAAATTAGATGTAGAAATATAACATATAACAGGTACAAATACACAAAAACCACAAAATGTCATATAAATCTTCAAGTTCCAACAGAGGTAATGGTATTATAAAATCAGTTTATATACATAATGTACCTACCAAGTCTTCAGGGATGAAACTCTATGCAAACTGGGCTTCACTGTCCACAAGCACAACACCATATCTCACCATCTAGAACCCCTTTCAGATTTCAATAATTTTGCAACTTCCTCACTGATAGAGATCTTACTGTGATTCAATATACTGGCCATGCATAATATTCTGACCACAACCTACATAACTCGAGCAAAAAATAAGCATTTTACACAAACAAACTTATCTGATAGTTTCTTCTAAGGGCATCACATAAAACTCGGCCCTCTTTGATGCAAAAAGGAACTAAAGACAAACATTTCATCATGTTGTACAAAACAAAGACAACCAACTATGTCCTTATGCTAGGGTCTTTGTAAATCCTGATATAATTAGGATTTCATAGCTTTATACTAACAAGAAATTTTAATTAATGGTGAGAATATAAAGATTCTAAAGAGCATATCATTAGATTCAAAGAGAATCTAATGTGAAGGATGTAGTATTTGTAATGTTTGAGGGACCTGATGAATATGCCCACTATATGATATCACAACACCATTTTCAACATATGCAATGGTATATGCAATCTTTTATTTTGTGTTCATGTTATATAGAATGTCAATATGACATAATATTTTATTATTATGAAACACTTTAATACAATTCTATCAAAATTTAGAATACTGAAGCATTTTCATACAATTTTATCCAAATTTTCACATTTTCTCATATACACTTCCATACAGTTCTATGCAAATTGAAATTGACAAAATTGTGTTTGGGCAATATTTTGTTTGGACGAAGGATGTGGGTGCATGTTATTACACAACCCATTTCAGCGAAAGGAAGACACCCTACTTGAATAAAAGTATCAACAGAATTCCTAATCAAGTAATCAACCATATATCATTGAATAAAAGATTTGTAAAGTGATTTTTTACAAGGAACAGAGATTTACAAAACAAAAATGGATATATGATCAACTTTTTTTCGGCATCAAAATTCCTAATCAACATTTTTCTAGCATCAGAAATTGATTACATAATCAAATAGCAAAAATTGAGAGAAAAACATGAAAATAAAGGAGGTAACGGTTCTAAAATTATTTTCCTATCATTAGCTCTTGATAAAGGAAACAATAGATCTTAAATAAAGGAGTCAACAGATCTAAAATCTAGAAAACAATCTGTCATGTTCTCCATTACAGATACCATAGGAGACAACATATTACCATAACCTTTGAAGATAGAAGAGGTAGGTGTTACCTTGGCTGGATCGGGAGCTTGATTGCGATCGGATCTGGAGTCGGGATGTCTTTCAAGGTAGGAGTTCTAGAGATCTATCGAGGAAGCCGGTCGATAGCCGAGATTGCTATCGAGTAATGAGATCAAGCAACACCTTGCTGGCATGTAACACCCGAAATCCCAAATTTGGGTTCTGGCTGGGTGACATAGCCTGGGACACGGGCGTGTCCCAATCCATGTCCTGCTCTGTGAACTCGAGTGGATCTCGGGTTGGTTTTGAGTGGGTCTCGATTGTGCCTCGAGTGAGGCACACGGCCTGGGACACGGCTGTGTCCTCCTCTGGTCGATGAACTTCATGAGTGGTAGATGAAATGCACTCAAGAAAGCGAACACAGTCGTGTTCTTGTTGACATGGGCGTGTCAAAATCAACATGGGTGTGTCGGGAACCCGTGTCTTCTTCGAGTTATTTTTGGACCAGTGTTGCTCGAGGAACATGCCCCCACAACACGGGCGTGTACTGATTGACACGGGCGTGTCAAGGTTAATACAGCCGTGTCTAAGCCCATGTCTTGTTTAGATTAAGTCAGTTCTTTTGCCGCTTTAGGAACACGGCCTATGACACGGGCGTGTCACAAGCCATGTCAGCGCAAGAAAAGGCTTTTCTGGGAAAATCGTGGCCATTCATTTCCTTCATTTGGGATCCAATGGTTGAAGCTTCTCCCTGCTATCTTTAAGCCCACGAGTTGAATGAGATAACTATCATTCAAGCTTGGCTATCCTTTTTCTAAAAGAATAAAGAGAAGGGAGAGCAAGGAGGAGGAGGAGAAAGGGATCCGGCCGCTGGTGGAGCTTCAGAGTTCCGAATCGAGATCCAAGGATAGATTCGTGGAGGCAAGGCCGTGGCGTTGATTTACATCGGGCTAGATTCTCATGCCTCCTAAGCAATCGTCAAGGGTAATGATCTCCTTCTTGGACAAGTGAAGTCCTTCTTTATACATAAGCATGGAATCCTCCACCAAGCGGTGGAAAGCGCATGTGATTCCAGTGGGTTGATAGTTGATATCCTCGGTTGAGTTTGCATCTAGAGCTGGAAATGTGTAGTACGGCATAGGCATGTTGTGTGATGCCCATCCGGACGGTTCGTTTGGATTGGTGATGTTTATGTTGTGAATCGGAGAAGAGTCTGTGTATTGTGTGCATGACTATATTGTGAATAACCAGGAAGCTCTACATGAGCCCTTGTGTTTTGGGTGCTGAATTGGAAAGCGGCTCTACGAGAGCTGTGTGCTGAGTAGGAAAGGGAAAGTCGACCCTTGTCAAGATCTGCGTTATTGATGAATTGAGCAACGGGAAAGGGCTGACATAGACCTGTGTTGTGAGATATCGATTGGTGGCAATTCAAATGGGAGGCTGCGGGCCAGCCCCGAGTTGCTGCACCACGGGGGAGGGTCGATCTGAAATGCTCAATGGTTGCCATAAGGTTAGCACCTCTGAGTGGTATGGACGAGGATGTCCCCAGCATGCCTGTTGGTAGACTAGGGCGCATAACCAACAAGTTAAAAGCCTCTGATCGGTGGTGTTTCTAAGGAGAATCCGGTTCACCGTAAATGTGCCCTGAGTGCATAGAGCGTCTGGCAGAGGTGGGCTCTTAGGATGTTGTTGTGCTTGAAAGCACTTGTTGTGATATATATATGTTGTGATTGCAATGCATACAGGGAAGGAACCACTTCCCCGGGTAAGGGGTAGGGTCATTATAATTGGTCAGCTAATGCTAACCGTTGCTTTGTTTACCACCCTTGGGGTGGATGTCCAACTACAGGGGCTGATGGGCTGAATAGTATTGAGCAGATTGGAGCCCTTCCTGCCTAAAGGTCCTTGTAGGCCATGTGGAGTCTTATATTTCATGTGTGGCCGTCCTGCGTGCCGATGTATGAAGCCATATTTGTAAAGAGAAACATGTAAGGCCTTAAGGCCATGAGCGTTTGTGTATTTATAAAAATTCCTGGTGATATATATAAATGTGTGGTTTATATATTTAGTGGACATTCATTATGTTGAGATTCTGTAACTTAAAACGCTTGCGCTAGAATGCTCTGGGCAATGATGCGAGAAGAACGTGATTTTGATATGCATCCGTGATTCTGCCATTTGTCTATGAAATATGGCATGGGCCCCCGGCCGGACCCACCGTTATATTCCATATGACGAATGGAGGCATTACAAAGTTGCATCAGAGGATCGGGTTTGTTTTGGTAGGAAGAACATAATTGAAATGAAGAATGTCCACTAGGAATGTAATACATGCACGTAAGGAGCGTGAGCGTGTAGAAAATGTATATTTGTCGTTATGGAATGGACATTAATGGTGTTTTGTACATTGATAGGTGACGAGTAGTGATGCTGGGCAGTATGAGCCCCAACATTCGGATGAGAGTGCAGCACCAACTGAGGTGCCTACACATCCTCTCTTAGTAGAGACCATATGTTTGGTTATTGAGACGGTGCTCACAGTGTTATATGCACAGTCTATTAGGCAGGCAAGACCTGTAAGGGTGCTAGTACTGCTTGGTGCAAGGCAAGAGCCTGTTGAGGCTTTGGTTGATGAGCAAGCAGTGGACAAGCAACTGAAATGGTTTATGGAGTTTCATCCACCTACGTTTGGAGGGGCGGGTTCCCCAAAGCAGGCTGAAGATTGGCTCGCAAGAGTGAAGAGGATCCTGACAGCAATCAGGACTGAGGAGGGGCAGAAAGTTACCTTAGCCTCTTTTCTGCTAGAAGGAGACGTGAGGCTTTGGTGGGATGAAGTGGAATTGCACCACTTGGCAGGTCGAGGATTAGAGGAGATCTCGATAGAAGAATACTCAAGATTATTTCTGGCCAAGTATTTGCCAGTGTCATATCAAATATAGAGAATGAGTTCCAATGTTTAGTTCAGTGTACGAGTAGTGTTGATACGTACCTGCATGAGTTTACCAGGTTGGGGCGCTATACGGGGTCTAATTTCACTGAGGAGGTGTGGAAGACAAATAGATTCTATGAGGGACTTCGTGATGAGCTGAGGTTGGTACTCCTGAGATTGGTGAACCAAGGTTTTCAAGCGTTAGTAGATACAACACGTGCGCTGGAGAAAGATTTGAAACAGGTACAGGACAAGAAGAACTTGGCAATGGAAAAGCCGGAATTCAAAGTTCCGCAGTCGGAATAATCGTAGTATAGGAAACGAGACAAGAAGAGGTTCAGTCCTAGTAAACAAACTCCTTCGACTGTTCCTTCGGTAGCAACATATGGACAAGAACGTGTTGAGACACGTACATGTTTTAAATGTGGGAAGTAGGGACATATAGTCCGTGATTGTTGGAGTGGCCCTCCAAGGGGTGAGAAAAATATAGGTGCGTCTTATGAGGAAAAGGGTAAGGCAGTGACAGAGTCATCTACATCCCGGGCGCAACCTTGAGTGTACAATCTCGAATTACAAGAACCGCAAAGTTCAATTAGTGAAGTGCAGCAGCCTCAAGTGTTTAGTTTGGAAGTACAAGAGGCCATAAAATGGATTATGAGAGATGTAGATGAGCAAAAATAAGTGAACTTTGTTCCTTTCATGATGGACATATATGGTGTATATATGTATAACACTATGGTTGTTAACGAATAGTTTTGTGCGATGCCGTGTGGCAAGACAAACTGTGGACTATGAGTTCTAACTCGGATTGTTTATTAAGGTAAAACAAAGGCATGGTTATGTTCGTGTCTACAGTTGAGCTAAATTTCGGGACGAAATTTCTTGTAAGGAGGGGATGGTTGTAACTCTCCAAATCCCAAATTTTGGTTCAGGCTGGGTGACACGGCCCGGAACACGGGCATGTCCCAAGCTGTATCCTGCTTTGTGCACTCGTGTTGATCTTAGGTGGGTCTCGAGTGGGTGTCGAGTGTGCCTTGAGTGAGGCACACGGCCTGGGACACGGGCGTGTCCTAGGCCGTGTCCTCCTCTGGTCGACAAACTTCACGAGTGGTAGATGAAATACATTCGAGAAAGCGAACACGACCATGTTCTGGTTGACACGGGCATGTCAAAATCAACACAGGCGTGTCAAAATCAAGTGTCTTCTTCGGGTTATTTTTTTGACCTGTGTCGCTTGAGGAACACGCCCCGACAACACGAGCGTGTACTGATAGACACGGGCGTGTCAAGGTTAACACGGGCATGTTTAAGACCGTGTCCTGTTCGGATTAAGTTGGTTCCTTTGCCTCTTAAGGAACACGACCAGTGACACGGGCGTGTCACAAGCCGTGTCAGCCCAAGAAAAGGCTTTTCTGGGCAAATCATGGCCGTTCATTTCCTTCATTTGGGAACCAATGGTCCAAGCTTCTCCCTGTTGTCTTTAAGCCCAGGAGTTGAATGAGATAACTATCATTCAAGCTTGGCTATCCTTTTTCTAAAAGAATAAAGAGAAGGGAGAGCAAGGAGGAGGAGGAGAAAGGGATCCGGCCGCCGGTGGATCTTCAGAGTTCTGAATCGAGATCCGAGGCTAGATTCGTGGAGGCACGGCCTTGGTGGTGATTTCCAACTGGTTAGATTATCATGCCTCCAAAGCGATCGTCAAGGGTAATAATCTCCTTCTTGGACAAGTGAAGTCCTTCTTTATGCATAAGTATGGAATCCTCCACCAAGCTGTGGAAAGCGCATGTGATTAAAGAGGGTTGATAGTAGATATTCTCAGTTGAGTCTCCATCTAGAGCCGGAAATGTGTATTACGTCATAGGCATGCTGTGTGAAGCCCATTCAGACGGTAAGTCGGGATTGGTGATGTTTATGTTGTCAATCCGTACACGCCCCCACAACACGAGCGTGTACTTATTGACATGGGCGCGTCAAGGTTAACACGGGCATGTCTAAGCCCGTGTCCTGTTCGGATTAAGTAGGTTCCTTTTCCTCTTAAGGAACACGGTCTGTGACACGGGCGTGTCACAAGCCGTGTCAGCCCAAGAATAGGCTTTTTTTGGCAAATCATGGTCGTTCATTTCCTTCATTTGGGAACCAATAGTCCAAGCTTCTCCCTATTATCTTTAAGCCCATGAGTTGAATGAGATAACTATCATTAAAGCATGGCTATCCTTTTTCTAAAAGAATAAAGAGAAGGGAGAGCAAGGAGGAGGAGGAGAAAGTGATCCGGCCGCCGGTGGAGCTTCAGAGTTCTGAATCGAGATCCGAGGCCAGATTCATGGAGGCAAGGCCTTGGCGGTGATTTCCATCTGGCTAGATTCTCATGCCTCCAAAGCGATCATAAAGGGTAACAATCTCCTTCTTGGACAAGTGAAGTCCTTCTTTATGCATAAGTATGGAATCCTCCACCAAGCGGTGGAAAGCACATGTGATTACAGTGGGTTGATAGTTGATATCCTCGGTTGAGTCTGTATCTAGAGCCGGAAATGTGTAGTACGACATATGCATGTTGTGTGAAGCCCATCCAGACGGTTATTCTAGATTGGTGATGTTTATTTTGTGAATCGGAGAAGACTCTGTGTATTGTGTGGATGACTATATTATGAATACATATGAAGCTCTACATGAGCCCTTGTGTTTTGTGTGCTGAATTGGAAAGCTGCTCTGCGAGAGCTGTGTGCTGAGCAGGAAAGGGAAAGCTGACCCACGTCAAGATCTATGCTATTGACGAATTGAGCAATGGGAAAGGGCTGACCTCGAAATGTGTTGTGAGAGATCGATTGGTGTCAATGTAAATGAGAGGTTGCGGGCCAGACCCAAGTTGCTGAACCATGGGGGTGGGTCGATCTAAAATGCTAAATGGTTGTTGTGAGGTTAGCACCTCTCAGTGGGATGGGTGAGGATGTCCCCAGCATGCATGTTGGTAGACTAGGGCCCATAGCCAAGAAGTTAAAAGCCTCTGATCGGTGGTGGTGCCAAGTAGAATCCGGTACACCGTAAATGTGCCCTGAGTGAATGGAGCGTCTGGCGGAGGTGGGCGCTTGTGATGCTGTTGTGCTTGAAAGCATTTGTTGTGATATATATATATATTCTATTATTGTGATGCATACAAGGAAGGAACCACTACCCCGGGTAAGGTGTAGGGTCATTATAATTGGTCAGCTAATGCTGACCGTTGCTTTGTTTAGCACCCTTGGGGTGGATGTCCAACTGCAGGTACTGAAGGGATGAATTGGATTGAGCAGATTGGAGCCCTTGCTGCCTAAAGGCCCTTGAAGGCAGCGCGAAGTCTTATTTTTCATGTGTGGCCGGCCTGCGTGTCGATGTATGAAGCCATATTTGTAAAGAGAAACATGTAAGGTCTTAAGGGCATCAGCATTTGTGCATTTGTAAACATTCCTGGTGATATATATAAATGTGTGGTTTATATATTTAGTGGACATTCATTATGTTGAGTTCTTGCAACTTAAAATGCTTGCGCTAAAATGCTCTAGGCTAGGATACGAGTAGAACGTGATTTTGATATGCATACGTGATTCCGCGATTTGTTTGTGAAATATGGCGTGGGGCCCCGGCCGGACCCACCGTTATATTCCATATGATGAATGGAGGCATTACACTGCATCTGCTTAAAATGCTGCCACCTTGCGAACGAAAAAAAATATCGGGGAACACCTTGAAGTCTTATCTTCCGAAGCAGCAACATCCGAACTCCTTTTGTCCTAGCAGTGACCGCCAGCCTCCTTTAGACCTAGGAGAGACCTCGCGAGCACTGACCTTTTCCTCGTCCAAGCAGAAATCGTGTAAAGTAGCTTGCGGGGACTCCAGAATTTGGGCTTTTCCATTGCATTACAGAGGCATTCGAATTCGGCTGTCACAAAAAATATGAAGAGATGGACGAGAATGGGGGTAAAATCGATTTGGAGAGCAAAAGAGGATGTCGAATGAATGGAATACCTAATCTCCATTGAAGAGGAGAATGGGGTAGGAAGACCTCCTTTGTCGATTTGTCGAGGGGAAGTCGCGGTCTGTCGAGGGAAGAGATGGAGTGTCGAGGGGAGAGGATGTGGCATGGAGTGATGGCTAGGGTTCAGATAAGGATGAAAGAGTTGGAGGGTAAATAAACATGCGGGTTTTGATTGATATGTGGGTTTTGGCCTTGAATATTATTTTTCATGGCTAATACATTTATATTAGCCATAATATTTATAACCCTGGCTATAAAATAACTATTAACCACTATTTTTTTTCAATTGTGGCTAATATAAGTGTATTAGCCACAATTTTTAGTCCATGGCCAAAAAAAATGAAGTAAATACTCACTTTTCTAATAGTGGCAGCTCGATGAACAAGTAAAAACTCAGTTAGAAGAATTTAGATTTCAGCTTGATGAATAAGTGAAAGCTTAGATCGACGAACTCAGGGCTTTGTTTGATAAACTCTGAGCTCAGCTCGACGAATTTATGTGTCAAGGTGAACACTTCCTTTGAGAATTTACTAAATGAAAGTGATACCCTGATACCACTAAGAGAGGGATAGATCTTAAGTTTACTCTAGAGGTGGGGGAGGGGGGGGGGGGTTGTAGAGTATTAAAAATTTATTCACAGATTTTTATTGCGGATTAAAACTATAGTGATATATATGTATATAAGAAAATAAATCACAGTACACAAACACAAATGTAAAGCCAATCCAGACCACACAAGGAAATTATAGTGGTTCCCCTAAAACATGGGTACATCGATTCTTCTACCACCCTGGTAGGAATCCACTACAGGTTTTTGATCCGATGCTTTGCCACCACAAGATCTATTTTCTGAGGGAGACATCCCAACCATTTGAGCTTTTGATCAGGTGCCCAAAAACTAAAATAAGTCTTTTGATCCGGAGACTTAACAACCAAGGAGTTGACTTTTGAAGAGAGTTATAACCCAGTACATATTTGGAAATAGAAAAGTGATGCCGTTCTTCTCTGTCAACAATCTGAGCGAAGACTAGAGGATTTTGATATTGTCAAAGCTCCCCCTGAGTTATAGATCTTATAAGAAGAATGAAAGCTTTGCTCAGGGTGTAGGCCTTCAAATTGAAATCTGCTTCTTCCAGTATATGTATCTGAGAGGGTGTGAAGTTGATCTGAGAATAAAGATTTTTTACTGCAAGAAAAGCTTAAATAAGAAGATGAAGAAGAACAAGATGTTCTTGTTGTCTGTACTATTCTATTCTGTGTTCAATCCTATGAAATTTTCCTTTATATATGACTGTTGATTTGAAATTCAAATTCCTTTGCATATTCTCTGGGAAATGAAACAGCTGTAATTTATCTTCAATGTATTTCCTCAACTATTCCAGTAAATATATCAAGTAATAACTCTGTGAGATCCTAATTAATGATGCCAGGAATGGCTATATTCTTGGGGATATTAAGCATTAATTTTCAAAATATTACTGACTTAATCCTTGAATTCAAATTGGCTTAGTCGATCTGAGAATCTGCATAAAGATAGTCGAACAAAATTTGGATGGAGCTAGTCGAACACCGGAAATAATTCTTCGACCTGAGATCCAAGTTCGTTGAGCTGAAAAATCTTCTTCGTCGAGCTGAGCTCCAAGATCGTCAAGCAGGAAATGTACTTGCCAAAATGAGCTCCAAGTTCATCGATCTTAGACGGCACTTCGTCGAGCTGAGATCCTGATATAAGCTCACAGTTTGTCGACCTGAGCTAGACTTTCATCGAGCTTAATTCAGATAAGGAACTCTGTATTGGTCGATCTGAGATCGACGATCGTTGAGCTGAGTTCAGCTATCATCGAATGACTAATTCTGCTATCTTCAAAACTATCTTGTCTATTAATTCTTGAATTATCTGAAGTCTTCTGAAGGTAGGTCTCAGTATAATGACCTAAGAGTTAAAGATAACAGTTGCCAACCTAAATCACCTAGAGGGGGGTGAATATGTGAGTTGTGCATCTTTTTGTGGAATAAAAAAAATCTCAACCAAAGCACAGATCTATCTACCAAACAAGCAAACACATACGAGGCAATATTTATAGTGGTTCCCCAACCTTGGGTACATCCACTTTCCCTCACCGATCTAGCAATACACTAGACTCGGCTACTCTACTATCTCGGATTGTAAAACAATCCTACCCTCGGAACAATGTTCCTACAAACTCGATCCACAAACAGATGAACACTCGGAAGGCAACACTTCCTACAATCTCGGAGTAGAAAACTCCTACAATCGGAGAAATCTTCTCCTACAGTTATGAAATAAAGTAGTACAGAAATACAAACAGTAAATTCTCTTGTGCAGATCTGCAACAGAAAATCAGAAATTCCTTCTTTTAGGCTTGAGGCTTTATCAGAATATTGAAGAAGAATCTCGGTAATATCAGATCCGGAACTTCTCGACTTTACACGATCAAATGAGAAGATGAAGCGTTGAGCGGAGATCTCGATCCGTAGAGTCTTCTTAATCTGAATCCTCTGAAAAGAAGAAACCCTAGCCGGTCGGAAATTAGCGATGGCGGCGGCGACGAGTTTCTGATTCTTGCAGAGAGAGTGAGGAGACAAAAATCTTTTTGGAAAGTACGGCAGCAAAAACTTTCTTAGAATAACTTTCTTTAAAAACTTAGGGTTTGTCAGATTAGTCAAGACCTTTTATATGAGACAAGAAGATTAGAATTAAATGATTCATAATGAGAAAGACACGTGGACCAATCACGTCAGAGTTTAAGAATAAGACTGTTAGGTCTGGACTTACAGAATTTTTGAAAAGTTCAAAGTAAATTACTCGAGTCAAGCAGAACTACTCGAGTATATACAGTACTACTCGAGTAGGTAGAAGATGACTACTTGAGTACATGATAAAATTTACTCGGGAGAAAAATAAATCATTACTCGAGTACATGGAGACAACTACTCGAGTAAATAAGAATGAGAAAAACTCAGTTACTCGAGTAACAAAAATGACTTACTCGAGTACTTAAGTACTTACACGAGAGGTAGAGTAAATTACTCGAGTACAAGAAATACTACTCGAGTATATAAAAATGAACTACTCGAGTATATCAGAAACTACTCGAGACAAACACTTAGAAAATTTCTGGAACAGGAAAAACTGAACTACTCGAGTATATAACATGAAAAACTCGAGACAGAATGAACTACTCGAGTATATAACATGAACTACTCGAGTAATTTACTTAGAGAAATTTTCTGGAATAGAATTCTGGATTACACGAGTAACAGCATTGCACTACTCGAGTAGTAGATAAACTACTCGAGTACATGATTTAGTCTACTCGAGTAAGTACGAACTACACGAGAGTCAGAATCCAATTACTCGAGACAGAAGATAGAACTGCTCGAGTATATATAATACTACTCGAGTATTTCACTTAGACAAATTTGAGAAGAGAAAATCTGAAAACTCGAGAGATAAAAGGAAACTACTCGAGTATACAGGATGAACTACTCGAGAGCCATAATTGGACTACTCGAGTATATTTTAACTACTCGAGTAAGTGAATTACTACTCGAGTATAAACTCAGTAACTTACTCGAGTAGGTAAGGGACTACTCGAGTACTTAGGAAAAGTTTTTTGACAGATTTTCTTCTTCTAGGAGAAATCAGCATCAAGTCTTTTCACATAGTCCTAGAGCTTGAATATGAAGTGTATCCCAATAGTGAGGCTACACATAAGTCAACACTTTGGAACACACAATGAGGGATTACATTGTATGGTACTGTATTTGGTGACTCATTGTAGACTAACATTGGTCTACACTTCCCATTAGAATCCCGCAAACACATAACTCAAACCAATCATCAAATACAACTTAATTCATCTTAGTTCATGGTTGACTTCATCAAATCTGGGTTAGTGTGGATACAATACCCAACAATCTCCCCATATTTGTAGAAGTCAGAACCCTTTACACAAAGGTGAATTATGGACAAAAAATGAATGCTAAGTAATAAAGTAGTGTAAGCAATCAAGGAACTATGAAAAAGATAATAAGATCCAAAACTTTGAATTATATAAATATGATTATCCAGAAATATCATTAACAACTAAAATCCATTTCCATAGCTCATGAGTCTTTTGGGCTAGCTCTGATGATATTGCTTGTCTTGTTTCTCTTGCTGTCTTTTCTGATAGCTGTAGGGTTTAGGATAATAGTTGGGTGGTTTGGGAGGAGTAGCTGGATTATTTCATCCCTATTCTCTATCATAGATCCTCCTTTTGGTCATGGACTTCTCATACAACTCCCATTTATGGGAACTGTAGTGAATGTTTCTGCTTTCATGGAAGTCCAGAACTAACTTGAGATTTTCCAGGATGAGAGACTTGGAAGTTGGAGACCAGACCTCAGCATGTTCAGGAGCTTTAGCACGAACAGACTTACTAGCAGAAGGACCTTCACCATATTTCCTTTTCTTCTTATAAGTCAGTATCTCAGGAGGGGCTTTGAGAAAGATATCAGCAGGATCATCTTCCCAATCCTGAGCATAAGAATCTGGAGGAGCAACAGAATCACCAGGCCTTGGAGAGAATGTGGGTTGTAGAGGAGCAGCAGCTAGTGCGTTCAGGTGATGAGGAATAATGTTAGGATCAGCATCAAATTCTGGCAGAATCTGGTTGTGCATCCATACAGCAGTGTCATAAGTGTGGAATTTGACACTTTGTATCGGATCTAGAACATCATCATGGATCTCTTTAACTTTGGCTTCCCATAATTCATTCTTGAGGTCATCAGATTTTTCTAAATATTCTTTTACCAACTTCTCCCCCTTTTGACTTCAATAGATAGCTGGGAGATGACATCATCTTTGAAAGTTCCAACTTCCTCACAAATCTTCATCTTCGTTGCTTCAGCCCTTTTGTCCAGTTCCATTTGATTATTGGCAAGAGTCAGACCTTGCTCCATAACCCGTCCAACACTGGTGATGGTGCGGTCTAAGGCTTTGCCGCCAATTTGGAAGAGATGTTTGTGCTGATCAGAGTTATGCTGGATCTCAGTAAATCCTCTGCACATCTAAGTTTCTAGAGCAGTTACCTTGTCTGTGACAGTCTTGATATAAGTATCAAAGTAGGATCTCTGGTCTTGATGAAGAAGGACAATCTGATTCATCAAATCTGTGGAGGCAGGAGTTGTAGTAGCAGGAGGAGCAGAAGTTGATGGAGAAGAAGGAATAGGAGGAGCCACCCATGGAGCTATTTCAGAGAGAGTGACTGAGCTCTGAGCTCTTGTAGTGGGTATCATGGCATCCTCTTCATCCATTATCTGAGGGATAGTGAAATCCAAATTTCTGAGAGGAGCTTCATCTGGCTCAAGTGAGAGCTCATCAGAAATGAGAATTGGATCTTGCTGTTCTTTCGGGGCATCAGGAGATTTTGCTGGAGTCCTTGCTGGAGAGGTGTCTGGAGATTGTCCAGGAGTTGGGTCCTTGGGAATTTCAGTGGATGGAGTTGGTGGAGATAGAGCAGGAGGTGGTTCATCTGTAGTTAACTCTTCTATCATTTCATTTATGGCAGCATCAGTAGAAAGGAGTGCTTCTTGAACCTATTGATCTGAGAGGATATATTCTGGAGTGACTGGTGGAGGAGTAGGTGGAGGAGGAGGAGGCATCCTATCTTGAACAGTAGGAGCATGCTCCTCCTCAATAGGTACACCAGAGGAGCTGGGGACCTAAGATGGAGAAGGAGATGGAGTCTTGTCCTCTATGTCTATAGCTTCAGCAACTTTTGCAGCTTGCGAGGGATTTTGCAACTTTAACTCCCATCTCTGTATGGAGGAGATGTAGACCTTTTTAATGTGGTGAATGATACTTCCTTTGGAGAAATTGAAAACCTCTGGATTTATCTCATTGAGAAGAAGGGAAATTATCCTTGCATAGTTGGGGGATTTGAAGCTATCTTTAATCTTCTCTAAGATTAGCATTCCAAACTGGAAGCTCTTTCGGCAGACGATTGCTTGCATGATGTCAAAGAAATAAAGGGGTATGGCTCTGATGGAGTTGGTTTTGCATAGTAGAATCTTACCATTGACATCAACCAAGAATTTGCCTTCTACATTCATGTCAGATCTATTGATGTAATGATTCTCAGGGTCCAGACCACAGAATAGACTTGTTCTGTCAGATTCTTCAGGCCCTAGATCATCTTCTTCATCCACGATCGGCATTCGAAGAAGTTGATCCGCAGTCGTTTTGGTGAGTTTGATCTTCATGCTTTTCACTTTGGATTTGAGGACAGTGCCATTGCGCTTGACCTTGACATTCTTGAAAAACTCTACAACTTCGGGAAGAGGATGCGACATGGTTCTTGGAGAATAAATGTTAATCCGGCGATATCGAGCAAAATCAGAAGATTATGGAAATCGTCGGATAGGTCGGCAATCCCTGCGGCGACTAATTCCAAACCAACACCGATCTTAGATGAGGCGGCCATAATTCAGAAGTCTTGCAGATGCAGAAACACTAGAAAATGTCGACGGGGGGATGGAAAGGGCACGACTCTGCAACTGATGAAGGAAGGAGAAGAGGTAGATGGGTACTCGATAGACGGAAATGATTTCATGTAGATGAAATTTCCGGATTTTCTTATTTATATAACCCTAGGTTTAGGTCTAATTATTTGAAAAACAACTGAAGAAAAACATAGAATAGGCGGCATAATCCTTTGGTTTGCTCATAAGAAAATTTGAATAATAGATGACTCGGCACAAACACGAGTGAGGAAATATCTCGAGTAGATAAGTCTGGAGTTACTTGGGTAAGTATACAGAAGTACTCGAGTAGATGTATGGAAGTACTCGAGTACGTCAATGAGGTACTTGAGTAAGTGAAGTTGACTACTCGAGTATGTCAGTATGCTACTCGAGTAGGTCAAGTCGATTACACGAGTATATCATTCCACTACTCGAGTTGGTCAAGTTGACTACTCGAGTATGTCATTCTACTACTCGAGTAGGTCATATACTTACTCGAGTATGTTGTTACTTACTCGAGTCAAAAACTTAAACTTTTGGAAAACTCCAACTTTTGACTAACCTCTAACCCTTGAGCCTTCTTGGAAGTTCAGCTTCTTCTAGTCTTCCTTGTTGAGCATCCCAAGTTTTGTTTTGAAGAGGAGAACTTGGTCTCGTTCAGCGCCTTCGTGAAAATATCTACTATTTGCCTATCTGTAGGGACATATTGAAGGTCTATGTCCCCATGCTCCACATGCTCCCGGATGAAATGATACCTTAGCTCTATATGCTTTGTCCAGCTGCGCGAGACTGGGTTGTTGGCTATTGCTATTGCGCTGGAGGAGTCGCAAAACAATGAAATCTTTTCAAACTTCATGTTGTAGTCTTCAAACTGATTCTTTATCCACAGTAACTGTGCACAACAACTGCCTGCAGAGATGTACTCTGACTCGGTCATTGAGATTGCCACACAGTTTTGCTTCTTGCTACTCCAGGAGATAAGCCCTCTTCCAAAGAATTGGCAAGTCCCTGAAGTGCTTTTCCTGTCGTCTTTGTTATCTAAAAAAAATTTGCATCTGAAAAACCTATTAGTTCGCTATCATTACTTCTTGGGTACCATAAGCCAAGATTTGGTGTACCTTTAAGGTATCTCAAAATCCGCTTCGCAGCAGCATAGTGAGATTCCTTAGAGTTCACCTGAAATCTAGCACAGACGCATGTTGAGAACATTATGTTAGGTCTACTTGCAGTAAAGTAGAGCAAGAATCTAATAATGCTTATGTACTTAGTTTCATCAAAAGGTTTCCCTTTTTCATCCTTGTTCAGAGACATTGTTGAACCCATTGGAGTCATCATCGAGGTTGCGTTCTCCATTCCGAATTTCTTAATCAGCTCTTTGCAAACTTGGTCTGCGAGATCAAAATTCCATCTTCAGACTATTTTACCTAAAGCCCTAAGAAATACTTCAGCTCGCCCATACTGCTCATTTCAACCTTCCCTTGCATACGTTTTAAAAACTTCTTGCAGAGGTTGTCATCAGTAGAGCCAAAAATAATGTCGTCGACATAGATTTGCACTAGCAAAATCTTGCCTTTAATTTTCCTAAGAAATAATGTCTTGTCTATCTTTCCCCTTGTGAACTTGTTCTCAAGTAGAAAGCTACACAGCGTCTCATACCAAGCTCGAGGAGCTTGTTTCAGACCATACAATGCTTTATGCAGTAAATAAACGTAATCAGGAAAATTAGAATCAACGAAACCTGGAGGTTGTTCCACATACACTTCTTCCTTTATGTCACCATTAAGGAAGACAGACTTCATGTCCATCTGGTAGATAGTGAAGCCTTTGAGTGTAGCATATGCTAGGAATAACCTTATAGCCTCCAGCCTTGCCACTGGAGCGTATATCTGGTCGAATTTGATTCGTTCTTCTTGACGATAACTTTTGGCGACAAGTCTGGCCTTGTTCTTTACTATCGTTCCATCCTCGTCCATCTTGTTCCTGTAGACCCATTTTGTCCCAATGATGTTCTTACCTTTGGGTCTTGGAATAAGCTTCCATACTTTGCAGCGCGTGAACTGGTTTAGTTCTTCTTCCATCGCCATTATCCACGATGCATCTGAGTTTGCTTCCTCAGACTTCTTTGGTTCAACCTGCGAGAGAAAACTTAAATATAGATTCTCATTAGTTGTACCTCTACGAGTTCTGACGCCATCTCGGGGATCTCCTATGATCTGGTCCATGGGATGATCCTTCAAATGTCTGAGCTCTAGAGTCCTTGCATCTGGATTATCTTCTATCACCGGAGTGACTTCTTCATCTTGGATGACTTCTTCATCTTGATCATCAGTCTCTCCAATAGGTGTTGGAGTGGTGATCTTGATGAACCTTTCACCTTTGTCTTCGGACGGTTCATCCAAGCTAATTTCTTTCAGCTTTGCACCTGCATCTTCAATAAGCATACTAGAAGAGTTGCTTTGTAGCAAGCTCGTCTCATCAAATACAACAGGTATCGATTCTTCTACCACCAGGGTTTTTCTATTAAAAATCCTATATGCCTTACTATGGCTACTATACCCTACAAAAATACCTTCAAAAATCTTTTCGCTAAACTTAGGAGTATGATACTTGCCATTGTTTAGCACGAAGCATTTACAGCCAAAAATTCTAAAATATGAGACTGTTGGTTTCCTGCCCTTCAGAAGTTCATAAGGTATCTTATCGTGGTCTTTATTTATGAGAGCTCGATTTTGCACATGGCATGCAGTATTGACAGCTTCAGCCCAAAAATATTTCGAAAGTGAAGCATCACTCAACATGGTCCTGCAGGACTCTATGAGCGTTCTATTCCTTCTCTCGGCCACTCCATTTTGTTGTGGAGTAAGAGGAGAGGAAAACTCATGAAAGATACCTAAGCTTTCACAAAATTCTGTCATGGCCTCAAACTTAAACTCTGTTCCATTATCACTTCTGATTTTGACTATGGAGTAGTTGTGTAACACCCCGAAATCAAGCGGAGCATTTTGAGCAAAATCGGGTTCAGGCTTGGGTGACACGGCCTGGGACACGGGCGTGTCCCAGGGCGTGTCAGGCCTGGGTAGTGTCGAGTCGGGCAGTCGACGAAATTCGGAGTCGACACAGCGGACACGGCCTGCAACACGGGCGTGTCGTAGGGCGTGTCGGGGCCGTGTCGACGATCGACCGTGATGTCGACGAATTTATCTCGACGATCGTCAAGTGTCGAGTGTGGAGAGGACACGGCCTGTGACACGGGCGTGACACAGGGCGTGTTAGTGGTCGTCGAACTCAACTCGACGTTTCGAGCTAGGGCGTGTTGGCGGGACACGGGTGTGTCCAGGTGCACACGGCCATGAACACGGGTGTGTGCCAGGCCGTGTGCCAGGCCGTGTGAAGTCTCGGGTTGGTTTGGGATTATTTTCGTTGAGGCACACGGCCTTAGACACGGGCGTGTCTGAGGGCGTGTAGGGTACTCGGCACGTGACACGGGCGTGTACTAGTTGGATTGAGTCGGTTGTCTGTCGCTTAGAGGGACACGACATGTGACACGGGCATGTCACAGGGCGTGTCAGGCCGTATTTTAGCTTTTCTGGCCAGATCTGAGCCGTTTGTTTCCCTCTTCCCGGATCCATTGGCTGGGCTCTGTCCAGGTGTGGTGAAGGCCGAGAAAAAGAGGATAAAACCCCTCTTCTCTTCTTCTTCTTGTTCTTCATCTTTATTCCAAGAGAGAAAGAAGAAAGGCCTAAGGGAGAGAGAAGGGAGGAGTCTTCCAGCTGCTGTAGGAGCTGCGGAGTGCGGAGCGAAGATCCGAGAGCGGATTCATGAAGGCAGAGCCGAGGCGGTGATTTCCATCCGGCTACTTCATGGCGCCGAAGCGATCTTCAAGGGTAACGATCTCCTTCTTGGACATCGAAGTCCTTCCTTTATGCATGTGCTTGGAATCCTCCACCAAGAGGTGGATTTGCTGAAGAGATTCCTTTGTTGAGTCTGCATTTAGAGCCGAAAATATAGAGTACGGCATAGGCATGCTGTGTGAAGCCCATCTGGACCGGTAGTCTAGATTGGTGATGTTCATGGGTAAACCGGAGATGACTCCGTGGATTTGATGAGATGCAAATGGTTTTCTCTTGTGATGAATGTATGGATGTGATGTTGACTGTGAGGAGGCTTTGGCAAAGCTCCTGGTTGTGATATGATCAATTGGTAACATGCCTGGGGAGCTCGTAATAAACCCGACTGTTACACCACTAGGGTGGGTTGATCTAGTTAGGAAGGGATCGATGGGTGGCAATGCTAGGGGAGCCGAGTTAAACCCGGGTTGCTGCACCACATAGTGTGGGTCGATCGGATTAGGAGGGGGGTCGATGGGTAGACATTGCCTGAGGAGCTTAGATAAACCCGACGTGCTACACCACATGTTGTGGGTCGACCTACTCTGGTTGTTGGATGCTGTGAGGGTGTACCTCTGTGTGGTTTGGGCGGGATGTCGCCAGCTTGCGAGATTGGTAGACTAGGGCCGGTCAATCAACAAGTTAAAACCTCGAATCAGCGGTGTATGACTGGTGGATTCCGGTACGCCAAGAAGGTGCCCTGAGTGCACGGAACGTCTGGTGGATTCCAGCGTTTGTGATGTCATGTGTTTGCTAGTGGACTCAAGAGAATGATATATATATGCAGTTTGATGATACTTGTTGAGCACTGTATACAGGGAAGGAACCACTACCCCGGGTAGGGGGTAGGGTCGTTATAATGGGTCAGCCAAAAGCTGACCGTTACTTTGTTTTGCCGCTTTTTGGTGGATGTCTCATTGCAGGTGCCGTGGTTTGAATTGGAATGACTCAGTGGAATGGCTAGCTTGCTGCTGTTGGCCCTTGAAGGTCATGCGAAGAATTGTGTTTGGATTTCATGTGTGGCCGGCCTGCGTGCCGATGTACGAAATGATTGTTGTGTAAAAGAGGAACTTGTAAGGCCATAAGGCCAGGGTGTGTGAGTTGTATACATTCCTGGTGTTGGTATATATAAATGTGATCTTTATATATTGTGGACATTCTAGTTTGAGTTCATATTAACAAGAAAATATGCTGCGCTAGAATGGAATGAGTTAAGGATACGCATCGATTTTGATTTCCACACGTGATTCCTTCGCTTTGTCTGTGAGATATGGCGTGGGGCCCCGGCCGGACCCACCGTTATATGTCATGTGACAGGTGGGGGCGTTACAAAGTGGTATCAGAGCCAGGTTTAGATGGTTTGGGAGGAGAGAACATAAATGAACTCATGAATGTCCACTAGGAATGTATGTCATGCACATGATGTGCGTGCGTGTGTAGGCAATGTAGCAGTACCGTTAATGGTGTTCTGTACATGGATATGTGGCGAGGGATGGAGCTGGGCCGTCTGAGCCCCAGCGGTCGGATGAGAGTGCAGCACCCATGGAAGCGCCGATGCCTCCCTCGGCAGAGGCCATACGGGTGGTGGCGGAGAAAGTGCTTGTAGTGTTACAAGTACAACCAACTGGATAGGGAAGACCTGGTGGAAGGCAAGAGCCTGCTGCTGAGGTGGTGGAAGTGCAAGTAAGTGACGACGCATTGTCACGTTTTATGCACTTTCATCCACCTACGTTTGGTGGAGCACTTTCACCAACACAGGCAGAAGATTGGTTGGCAAGAGTAAAGAGGATCCTAACCGCAATCAGGATGGTAGAGGAACAGAAAGTGATGTTGGCCACTTTTCTGTTGGAAGGCGATGCGAGATGTGGTGGGATGAGATTGAAGTACATCACTTGGCAGGTCGAGGTTTAATGGAGGTTTCAATGGAGGAATTCTCCCAAATATTTTTAGCCAAGTATGTGCCAGTGTCGCAGAGGATTGCGATGGAAAATGAGTTTCTCCGCTTGGTGCAGGGTGAGCGAGATATTGATACTTACCTGCATGAGTTTACAAGACTGGGGAGATATGCGGGATCTACCTTTGCGGAGGAAGCGCGAAAGACAAATCGATTTTATGAAGGATTGCGGGATGAATTGAGGTTGGCACTTTCGAGTTCCGTGAGCCAAGGCTTCTAAGCATTGGTCGATACAGCCCGTGCTTTGGAGAAGGATATGAAGCGAGTACAAGCGAATAAGAGACGGGCAACGGAGAAGTCAGAGTTTAAAATGTCACCATCGGATCAATCGGAGTTTCGACGACAAGAGAAGAAAAGATTTAGGCCGGCGGAATCAGCTCCGTCGACTGTTTCTTCAGGGGCGACTTATGGGTCAGGACGTGTGGATACACGTATTTGCTATAAATGTGGGCAGCAAGGACATATAGCAAGATTTTGTCGGAATGCCCCTCCAGGGAGTGAGAAAAAGATGGGTGCGTCCTATGAAGAAAAGGGAAAAGCAGTGGCCGAATCATCTGCACCCCGGACGCAATCTCGATTTCATGCGATGGAAGTACAAGAGCCGCAAAGTTCAGTTGGTGAAATTCAGCCTCGGGCGTTTAAGTTGTCTCTTAATCATGAATTTCAAAATCGGGAGGCTGAGCGGAAGTGACGTGTGATGCGAATTATTTTTGACTGAATCGAAACTTGATGGATCATCCATATGGGTGTATGTACATGATGTTGATATCTATATAGTTGTATGTAAACGAGATTGATAGATGATGAATAAAATCGTGATGTTGACAATCTTGATTAAAATGTGGTGCACGTGTGATGGTAAGGAGATACAAACTGATGTTGTTTTGGTTTGAGGTTTTTTGTGACTGCATGTGCACAAGTGGAAGCCAGGGATGTTTGTTTGTGTTGTCTGTTTGTTAGTTTGTGCAGAGGCTTGAGGTGTAAGCTTTGATGATGTTGTGGCTGCTTGGAGTCAATTTCGAGGACGAAATTATTTGAAGGGGGGGAGGATTGTAACACCCCGAAATCAAGCGGAGCATTTTGAGCAAAATCGGGTTCAGGCTTGGGTGACACGGCCTGGGACACGAGCGTGTCCCAGGGCGTGTCAGGCCTGGGTAGTGTCGAGTCGGGCAGTCGATGAAATTCGGAGTCGACACAGCGGACACGGCCTGCGACACGGGCGTGTCGCAGGGCGTGTCGGGGCCGTGTCGACGATCGACCGTGATGTTGACGAATTTATCTCGACGATCGTCGAGTGTCGAGTGTGGAGAGGACACGGCCTGTGACACGGGCGTGACACAGGGCGTGTCAGTGGTCGTCGAACTCAACTCGACGTTTCGAGCTACGGCGTGTTGGCGGGACACGGGTGTGTCTAGGTGCACACGGCCATGAACACAGGCGTGTGCCAGGCCGTGTGCCAGGCCGTGTGAAGTCTCGGGTTGGTTTGGGATTATTTTCGTTGAGGCACACGACCTTAGACACGAGCGTGTCTGAGGGCGTGTCGGGTACACGGCACGTGACACGGGCGTGTCACACGGGCGTGTACTGGTTGGATTGAGTCGGTTGTCTGCCGCTTAGAGGGACACGGCCTGTGACACAGGGCGTGTCAGGCCGTGTTTTAGCTTTTCTGGCCAGATCTAAGCCGTTTGTTTCCCTCTTCCTGGATCCATTGGCTGGGCTCTGTCCAGGTGTGGTGAAGGCCGAGAAAAAGAGGATAAAACCCCTGTTCTCTTCTTCTTCTTCTTCTTCATCTTTATTCCAAGATAGAAAGAAGAAAGGCCTAAGGGAGAGAGAAGGGAGGAGTCTTCCAGCTGTTGTAGGAGCTACGGAGTGCGGAGCGAAGATCCGAGAGCGGATTCGTGAAGGCAGAGCCGAGGCGGTGATTTCCATCCGGCTACTTCATGGCACCGAAGCAATCTTCAAGGGTAACGATCTCCTTCTTGGACATCGAAGTCCTTCCTTTATGCATGTGCTTGGAATCCTCCACCAAGAGGTGGATTTGCTGAAGAGATTCCTTTGTTGAGTCTGCATTTAGAGCCGGAAATATGGAGTATGGAATAGGCATGCTGTGTGAATCCCATCTGGACCGGTAGTCTGGATTGGTGATGTTCATGGGTAAACCGGAGATGACTCCGTGGATTTGATGAGATGCAAATGGTTTTCTCTTGTGATGAATGTATGGATGTGATGTTGACTGTGAGGAGGCTTTGGCAAAGCTCCTGGTTGTGATATGATCAATTGGTAACATGCCTGGGGAGCTCGTGATAAACCTGACTGTTACACCACTAGGGTGGGTTGATCTAGTTAGGAAGGGATCGATGGGTGGCAATGCTAGGGGAGCCGAGTTAAACCCAAGTTGCTGCACCACATAGTGTGGGTCGATCGGATTAGGAGGGGGGTCGATGGGTAGACATTGCCTGGGGAGCTTAGATAAACCCGGCGTGCTACACCACATGTTGTGGGTCGACCTACTCTGGTTGTTGGATGCTGTGAGGGTGTACCTCTGTGTGGTTTGGGCGGGATGTCGCCAGCTTGCGAGATTGGTGGACTAGGGCCGGTGAACCAACAAGTTAAAACCTCGAATCAGCGGTGTATGACTGGTGGATTCGAGTATGCCAAGAAGGTGCCCTGAGTGCACGGAACGTCTGGTGGATTCCAGCGTTTGTGATGTCATGTGTTTGCTAGTGGACTCAAGAGAATGATATATATATATGCGGTTTGATGATACTTGTTTAGCACTATATACAGGGAAGGAACCACTACCCCGTGTAGGGGGTAGGGTCGTTATAATGGGTCAGCCAAATGCTGACCGTTACTTTGTTTTGCCGCTTTTTGGTGGATGTGTCATTGCAGGTGCCGCGGTTTGAATTGAAATGACTCAGTGGAATGGCTAGCTTGCTGCTGTTGGCCCTTGAAGGTCATGCGAAGAATTGTGTTTGGATTTCATGTGTGGCCGGCCTGCGTGCCGATGTACGAAATGATTGTTGTGTAAAAGAGGAACTTGTAAGGCCATAAGGCCAGGGTGTGTGAGTTGTATACATTCCTGGTGTTTGTATATATAAATGTGATCTTTATATATTGTGGACATTCTAGTTTGAGTTCATGTTAACAAGAAAATATGCTGCGCTAGAATGGAATGAGTTAAGGATACGCATCGATTTTGATTTCCACACGTGATTCCTTCGCTTTGTCTGTGAGATATGGCGTGGGGCCCCGGCCGGACCCACCGTTATATGTCATGTGACAGGTGGGGGCGTTACAAGTTGTACTCATTCTGGACTTGCCTGACAAAATTTGTAAAGATGTCGAAGACATCTGACTTGTGTTTCAGAAAGAACACTCATGCAAAGCGCGAGTAATCATCAACAATTACCAACGTATAATCCTTACCTCCCAAACTTCTAATTTGCAGTGGACCAAACAAGTCCATATGCAGTAGATGAAGACATCTATTAGAATCCTTGCCAATAACGCTTTTAAAGGTATCCCTTGTTTGCTTGCCTTTTACACATGCATGACAAGGTCTATCTTTGACGTACTTGATGTTTGGGGCATCACCTACTAGGTTCATTGAAAATAATTTATTAATAGTTTTGGAATTAATATATGCTAATCTCTTGTGCCATTGGTCACCAAGAGACACACTATCTTTTTCTAAAAAGCACACTGGTGTCGAAGAATCTATACAAATGAAATTTAAACAGAAAATGTCTCTTCTTCGAGTGCCGGATAGAATCATTTCCATATTGTCAACATATTTTATCAAGCACTTGTCAATGTGAAACTCAACTATGTATCCTTTATCGCAGAGTTGGCTTATGATTATAAGGTTATGTTCCAAACCTTCAATGTAAGCTACATCTGAGAAGGATACATTACCGTTAGTAATCATACCACAGCCTCTAGTAATTCCACGGTCTGAACCTCCAAAGATGACCTTCGGTCCGTTCACAACTGGAGTAAAATTCTGAATAAGGCTTCTTGTACTGTCCCGGTCATATGCCGAGAGCATCCAATGTCCAAATACCAGATTGGCGTTTTGTTGTCCTTTGGACATTCCTGCAATCACAATCAGTTAGCCTTAGGAACCCAAATACATTTGTGTCCTTGGTCTCGGGTTAGAACACTCCCCCTATGAATATTAGCATTAGTAGTGGTCTTCCTCATATTGCCAACATGTGGGGTTGCAGCATTTCTAGGATTAAACCAACAACCAATGGCAAAGTGACCAATTCTGCCATAACACCAACAGTCAAATCTATTGTATCTTCGCCTTAAGTTCTCCTGCTTGACCTTTTGGAATTGTGGTCTAGCAGGGGTAGCATTCTTGGAGGAAGATGCCTCATGATGATGGCAATCACATGGCTTCTTCTCCTTTACAGGCTTTTCTACAACAAGCTTTGCCTTTGGTGCCTTCTTGAAGTTATGGCCATGATTGAAAGGTCCATAGCTCTGAAGAATGACTTATTCATAAGGTGCCTTAAAGACACTTTCGCCAAAGTTTCTGGGTCGAGTCCATCCTTGATAACGGGACTTTGTCTCTACATTGGTAGGCCTAGCAAAGTGCCCGTAGGATGAGTCAAAATCAAACTCATTTGAAGGAAATATAACCTTCTTGAATGTGGTCTGATCTTGAGGGGCTTTCCCCTTCTCTTTGCCTAAGGCCTTTTTGGCGGCCTTATTCTTTCGTTGAGCCTTATTTCTCCTAGAGGATTTACTAGGAGCTTCTTCATGGCCTAATCCAGGACCCTTGGCCTTAGCTGAGAATTCAACAACGAATGGAAGAACTGTCTTGGGCTTCGAGAAACGTTCAACAAGTTTCTTTTCAGCAGCGAGTTGGGCTTCCATCACTTTGATGATTTTCTCTTTAAGGTCGAGGTGCTCAAGAGCCTTATTATATTCTTCAATAGCATTATTGAAGTTTTCTTCGAGCGAGTCAGTCTTTACGACTTTATCTCTCAAGATGCTCTCTTCAGCTTTGAGAGACTTTATCTCATTAGCTTGAGTTTTCACGAGTCAGCGACATTTGTCGTAAGCCATGATTAACTCCTTATATTGGCCCATGAGTTCTGACTCATTGTCAGAAGAGCTATCCTTACAATCATGTTCAAAAACTTCAGAATCAGAGAGAGGAGTGTGAGAGTTTACCTTCCCAGTGAACTGGGGCTCTTGTTCATCATCAATTTGAGCCATGAGTCCCAAATAGGCTTCTTCTTCTTCACTCGACTTAGGTGAGTCAGAGTCATAAAGAGTTTTGCCCTTTTTGGCCATCAAGCTCTTCTCTGTCCTCTTCTTACTGTATGAGGACTTCTTTTCCTCTCTCCTACCACCCTCCTTCTTGTGAGGGCAGTCAGCGATGACGTGTCCTGTCTTATTACAAAAATAACAAACAATGTCAGTCGAAATATATTTGTTCTGTTTAGAATTATACCTGTCATGGATGCCTGAGCCTTTTCTTTGTCGATCACCATCACGTCGTGATCTTATATTAGTGGCATCCTTGCCTTTCCATTGCCTCTTCTTATTCAAGAATTTCTTGAATTGCCGAGACAGTAGTGAGAACTCTCCTTCTGATAGTTCAGAGCCTGAGGTGCTTGGCTCTGAGGTTTCTTCTTCACTAACTTCTAGTGCTGTAGTAGGAGGAACAACCTTGGACTTCTTAGAGGTGTCTGCCTTTAAAGCAACAGACTTCTCTTTGAATGCAGACCTGTTTTTCTCTTCTTAAGCGTTCCTGGTGTTGAGTTGGAGCTCATAGGACATCAGCTTCCCGAAGAGATTCTGAGGATCTGTCTCGGCCAGTTTTCCAAATTCCCTTATAGCACAGACCTTGTTATCTCATTCCTTAGTCAGGGATCTCAAGAATTTATCATTAACCTCTCCATTAGTGAAGAATCTTCCATATACCCTTAGCCCATTCACTATCTTGAAGAAATTCTCAAAGATGTCAATAATGTTTTCTTTGTTTCCTTGTCGGAAAGCCTCATACTTCTGATTTAGAAGGGATCTTCTATCATCACTTACTTCTTCTGTACCTTCCATCACGGTAACTAATGACTACCACATCTCCTTTGCAGACTGGCAGTGAATCAGATTTTGCAGCATTGAATCATCAAATGCACATGCTATGATATTTTTCGCCTTTTTGTCCAATGAGACAAGTGCAATCTCATCCTTATGTAGATCCATAAGTTTCTTGGGGACTTTCTTAGTTGGATCTATAGTGGAGATGGTCATGGGAATATAAGGACCTTCTTCAACTATCATGAAGATCCTTGGATCCAAAGCTTCCATGAAGAACTTGATTTTTTCTTTCCACATAGGGAAATTATTTTTGTTGCACAAAGGAAGCTTGGCAAAATCTTTAGCCTTGTCCATTTGGTAGATCTCAAATGACAACTATTTAAGGATCTGATCAAGGTGTTAACCTTTTAACGATCAACCTCCCTCTGATACCAATTGAAAGATAACATTTGCCAACCTAAATCACTTAGAGGGGGTGAATAGGTGATTTGTTCGTCTTTTTGCGGAATAAAAAAAATCTCAATCTAAGCACATATCTATCTACCAAACAAGCAAACACAGACATGGCAACATTTATAGTGGTTCCCCAACCTTGGGTACATCCACTTTCCCTCACCGATCTAGCAATACACTAGACTCGGCTACTCCACTATCTCGGATTGGAAAACAATTCTACCCTCGGAATAATGTTCCTACAAACTCGATCCACAAACGTATCTACACTCCAAAGGCAAAACTTCCTACAATCTCAGAGTTGAAAACTCCTACAATAGGAGAAATCTTCTCCTACAGTAATAAAATAAAGTAGTACAGAAATACAAACAGTAAATTCTCTTGTTCAGATCTCCAACAGAAAATCAGAAATTCCATCTTCTAGGCGTGCCGCTTTATCAGAATATTGAAGAAGAATCTTAGCAATATCAGATCTGGAACTTCTTGACTTTACACGATCGAATGAGAAGATGAAGCGTTGAGCGGAGATCTCGATCAGTACAGTCTTCTTAATCTGAATCCTCTAAAAAGAAGAAATCCTAGCCGGTCGGAAATTAGCGACGGCGGCGGCGACGAGTTTCCTGTTCTTGCATACAGAGAGAGGAGACAGAAATCTTTTTCGAAAGTACGGCTGCAGAAATTTTCTTAGAATAATTTTCTTTAAAAAATTAGGGTTTATCAGATTAGACAAGACCTTTTATAGGAGACAAGAAGATTAGACTTAAATGATTCATAATGAGAAAGACACGTGGACCAATCACGTCAGAGTTTAAGAATAAGACCGTTAGGTCTAGACTTAAAGAATTTCTGAAAAGTTCAAAGTAAATAACTCGAGTCAAGCAGAACTACTCGAGTATATGCATCACTACTCGAGTAGGTAGAAGATGACTACTCGAGTACATGATAAAAATTAATCGGGAGAAAAAGAAATCATTACTCGAGTACATGGAGTCAACTACTCAAGTAAATAAGAATGAGAAAAACTCAGTTACTCGAGTAACAAAAATGACTTACTCGAGTACTTAAGTACTTACACGAGAGGTAGAGTAAATTACTCGAGTACAAGAAATACTACTCGAGTATATCACAAACTACTCGAGACAAACACTTAGAAAATTTTTGGAACAGGAAAAACTGAACTACTCAAGTATATAGCATGAAGAACTCGAGACAGAATGAACTACTTGTAACACCCCCATCCGTCGCATGGCATATAACAGAAGGTCCAGCTGGAACCCGACGCCATATACCACAGACAGTCGGAAGGGTTACTAAATGAATAAATCAAACCATCTAATAAGACTACTCGTCCTAATCACAGAGCATTCTAGCGGAAGATTTTAAAGTTGAAAGAACCCAAAATTAATTCCATCAATATGAATGTCCACAGCTACAACAACAGGAATGACCCCAAATACACTGAAATAGGTACATGGCCTTATGGCCTTACAAATGTTCATAAATATAACATGTCTTACATACATCGGCTCGCAGGCCGGCCACACATGAGAAATGTAAAAACAACTATTCTACGGCCTTCTAGGGCCAGCACAGCAACATGGGCTCCAGCCCGCTATTTGGCGCTCGGCTCCGCAGCACCTGCAAGCACATACCACCGCACGGTGGCAAATAAAGCAACGGTCAGCTAAAAGCCGACCAAATTATAACGACCCCGCCCCTTACTCGGGACGGCGGTGCTCTTTCCCTGCAAAACTTTAGCCAACAATATATATATAGCGCAACTATAATTCGCCACAGGTGTAGGCTCGCACGGCCAAACACCCCGTGCACTCAGGGCACATTCATGGTGGACCCTGACCCATCAGTGCATCCACCACCACCCCTAGGATGGCAACAACATGTGAGCATTTAGCCTTTCTGACCACCGTCTAAGGCTCCAACTATGCCAACGGCCAGTCCCCGTCTTCGGGTCTCTCGCACCGAACCACATAGCCTAGGTCCAATTCCACTTGCCCGTTGCTCACGCCGCATGTCCAATTTAAGGAACTTTGCGCGGGCCAAGCTTCTCTCGGATCCCAAATTTTCCAAAACAGTCTCATAACCCAGTTATGATCAAGGCCGGTTCCCAGACCGCCAAGTTAGCAGAACACGTTTCCGCTCAGTTTTCCGGGTGCGCCTTGAAGCTAACCTTCAAGGATCCCTGCTGCAATCTACCGCGTGGAAACCCGAAAAAATCCAAAGCACGGAGTCTTCTCCGGCAAAACCATATCAAATGCAACATCACCGATCCAGACAAAAACACGTCCGGGTAGGCTTCACACACAATGCCTATGCCCGTACTTACGATTCCGGGCTCTACATGCAACACAAGGGGGACTATTCCCGTCAACCCCAAGGAACACCACGCACTCACCGCATACTCGCGGGAGCGGGATTCCCTATGCAGAAAGAAAGAGCTTCAAGCGCTCGAGTTGAGAATCGTTACCCTTGTAGTCCGTTTTGGCGCCATGGAAAAACTACGCGGTTAGAACTCTTCGCAATGACTTTCCCTCCACGGATCCGCTCTCCGATTTCGAAATGGCGCTCCGATGCTCCGCCGGCGGCCGGAAACCTCCTTCTTCTTCCTCTCCTCTCTCACTTTGGAAGGGGAGAATTTTGGAGAGAAAATGAGGGAATAACTCCCTATTCCCGGCCTTAACAGAGCCTAAACTAATCTGGGCCGTCAGATCTAAATTAAAGAAAATGAACGGCTCGGATCTGCACAAAATTCCCCAGAACTGGGCCGCACACGGCTTGGCACACGGCCGTGTCCAAGGCCGTGTGCCTCGATCCAGGCACGATCGTCGAACGGGGAAAACGCACACGGGCCAAGACACGCCCGTGTCTGACCTGACACGCCCGTGTCGGGTTCCTCGACACGCCCGTGTTCGAGGGCGTGTCACGCATAACCGCCACGGCAACGACACGGCAACGGACACGACCCCTCAGGACACGGGTCTGGACACGGGTTGGCACACGCCCGTGTCGGATGACACGCCCGTGTCATCCGGCCGTGTTCTGGCCGTGTCCTTCTCGGGTTGAAAACGGCCAAAAATCACCAGCCAGACACGGCCTTGGACACGCCCGTGTCCTAGGCCGTGTACCCCTACAGGCACCAAAAACTCTTTTTCCGCGACCGACTCGCACACGAAATTCGGGGCGTTACAAATCTCCCCCACTTAAGGAATTTCGTCCCGAAATTAAGCAAAGGTACACGAAAGCTAAATGATACCTGAGTGGAATAACTCGGGGTATTCCTCCAACATAGCTTGCTCTCGCTCCAAGAAAGCTCCTCACGTCCGCAATTATCCCAACGGACTTTAACCATTCTGACCTCCTTGTTGCGGGGTTGTTTGACCGCAACGTCTTCAATTCGTACTGGTCTGACCCTTGTTGTTAACTCATAATCAACCGGTACCTGATTGTCCGCAACGATCTGTGAAGGCTCTTGCACTGCCTTACGCAACACCGATACGTGGACTACGTCATGCAGCCCACTCAACTCCGTCGACAGCTTCAACCTATACGCCGCCTCGCCAACACGCTCCAGGATTTCAAATGGTCCAAGGTATCTCGGACTCAGCTTCTTCAAGCGTCGAACCCGCGATACACCCTTGAACGGTTTGATTTTTAAATATACCATGTCGCCAACGTTGAACTCCACATTTCTATGTTTGGCATTATAGTACTTTGACTGTCTATCCTGAGCTATCTTCAGCCTTTCCTGGATTGTCCGTATCATTGAAGTGGCATCTTCCACCGCTTGACGTTTATACAACTTTGATTCGCCTGCCTCCAACCAAGACAACGACGTACGACACTTCCTCCCGTACAAAGCTTCGAAAGGCGCCATTCCAATGCTTGCCTGAAAGCTATTGTCGTACGCAAACTCCACCATGTACAGGTGATCCTCCCAATGCTTCCCGAAATCTAGGACGCACATGCGAAGCATGTCCTCCATAGTTCTGTTGACTCTCTCGGTTTGGCCACCTGTCTGTGGGTGAAAGGCTGTGCTGAACTTTAGCTTAGTACCCAACAGACCATGCACCAACCTCCAGTCATTTGATGTGGAGCGTCCATCACGATCACTAACAATACTGCGAGGCACACCATGCAGTCGTACAATATTATCCACGTAGAGTTTGGCTAACTTTTCTACTGGATCTTCCTTTCTCATTGGGATAAAGTGCGACACCTTTGTCAATCTATCTACGACCACCCAAATGGCATCATTTCCTTTCTGCGACTTCGGCAAACCGTGCACAAAATCCATAGATATATCATCAAACTTCCATTCTGGGATAGGAAGTGATTTCAAGAAACCTCCGGGCTTCTGACATTCCGCCTTCACCAATGCACAAGTACGACACTTGGCCACATAAAGCGCCACATCCTTCTTCAAACCCGGCCACCAGAATAATTTCTTCATGTCTCTATACATCTTCGTGCTTTCTAGGTGGATTGAGTATTTGGTATGATGAGCCTCATACATCAACTCCTCCGACTATTATCCGCACTAGGAACGCATAGACGACCGTCCTTCCTTAGCAACCCATCTTCAACCACAAACTGGGAATTTGACCCATCCGAAGATCCATCTAGGGTTTGCTTCATACTGCTATCCTGAACCAAAGCCCGCCGAACTCTATCCGCTAGGTCACACTGCACCTCTGTCCAAAACAGTTTCGCCTCGGCACTAGACTGCTTGTCAACACAAGTTATCTCCAATGCCTCCAACTCTTGGACCAATCTCTTATCATGCACTGATAACCAGTTGGCTTGTGCGGGAATCTTACGACTCAACGCATCCGCCACTACATTTCCCTTCCCAGGCACATAGTGTATCTTGAAGGTGTAGTCCCCTAAGAACTCCATCCACCTCCTCTGCCTCATGTTCAGATCTTTTTGGTCCAATAGGTACTTCAAACTCTTATGATCGGTGTAAATATCCACCTTCACACCGTACAGATAGTGCCTCCAAAGCTTAAGAGCAAATATCACGGCCGCTAACTCTAAGTCGTGGACCGGATAATTCCTCTCATGAACCTTCAGTTGTCGTGAACCATAAGCTATCACTCTCCCATGCTGTAGCAGGACACAGCCCAAACCACTACCTGAAGCATCACTATATATCTCGAATCCTTCGGTACCACTTGGCGAACATAAAATAGGCGCCGTGGTTAACCGCCTCTTCAACTCTACAAAAGCCTGTTCGCACTCCGAAGACCACACAAACTTCTGATCCTTCCTTGTCAACGTCGTGAGTGGTAGTGCTATCCGCGAGAAGTTCTCTACGAAGCGCCTGTAGTAGCCAGCAAGCCCCAGAAAACTCCGGACCTCTGCCACTGTAGTCAAAGTAGGCCACTCCCGTATCGCCACTATCTTCGCCGGATCCACAGCTATACCTTCTCCACTGACAACATGACCAAGGAACGCTATCGAGGATAACCAGAATTCACACTTGGAGAACTTTGCATATAACTGACTTTTCCTCAATGTCTCCAACACCATGTGTAAATGCTTGTAATGATCCTCCTCGCACCGCGAATATACCAGGATATCATCAATAAATACTATCACGAACTGATCCAAGTATTCTCTGAACGTCCTATTCATCAGATCCATAAACACGGATGGCGCATTCGTCAACCCAAACGGCATAACCGTGAACTCATAATGCCCAAACCGCGTACTGAATGCTGTCTTTGGGATGTCGCTCTCCCTTATCCTCAACTGATAGTAACCAGACTTCAAATCTAACTTCGAATATACAGTTGACCCAACCAACTGATCAAATAGATCGTCAATCCTCGGGATTGGATATTTGTTCTTCTCCGTAAGTTTGTTCAATTCCCGATAATCGATATAAAGCTGCAAGCTCCATCTTTCTCCTTAACAAAGAGAACTGGTGCGCTCCAAGGCGACGAACTCGGACGCACATACCCTTGCTCTAGCAACTCCTACAGTTGCACCTTCAACTCTGCCATTTCTCTTGGGGCTATCCGATAGGGGGAGCATGACACCGGTTTGGCACCCGGTACCAGCTCTATAGTAAAGTCTATCTCCCACTGAGGATGGGCTCCTGGGAGATCATCTAGAAACACATCAGGATATTCGGACACAACTGGGATGTTGCCCAAACTAGGTTTAGGCGTCGAAGTCTACACTAGAGTGACATACAGTTCTGCCCCAGACCGAACTGCCGGGAACACCTGAAGGGCTGACATCAAAATCTTACCCGACCCCTTCATGCCCGCGAAAGTCACCTCATGACTAGCTCTCAACTGACCCACTAGCAACTTCGATCAACGTATGTCTGCTGCTCTGAGAGCCTGACCATGCTAAAGATCACGTTGAACTCTCCTAGCGGTAGAAACAACGCCTGCAAATCAAACTTTTGACTCACAATTCATACCTAAACGCAACAGATTCTATCTGCGCGCATCGAGCACTACTAGTCAACAACACATCCATTAAGACTTTTGCCATCGGAAGATATATTCCGACACGTAATACAGTTCCTTTGGGCAAACGGAGACACAAAGCCCCCTTTAACGAACGGTGCTCGCGCCGGACAAACGAAATTCAGAACAACGCTTAGCACAAGCGGTTCTAGGTTAACGTGCACAAAGACTACAAGTGTCTAAAGCTAAATGCTAGAATTTTAAACCTTACCTGTCACCACGTCTGCTTGCTTTCTGTCCTCTTGCTGACCAAGCTTGTACTCTTCAGAGTTCCTTTCGGACTTTGCACGTCCACTCCAACACTCACGTGCAAAATGTCCCACTTTTTCGCAAATATAGCAAGCTCTTGGGACTCGACTTGTAGTTGCTCCCGACGCACCAGAAGAAGGGGCTGAGTTCGAAGTCTTCAGCTTCTTATTCCAACTGCGGACATCGGACTTTGAACTTGGCCCTTTGAACTGTGGTTTCTTAGTACCAGAGTCCTCACCTGCTCCTGACATAGCTTCCTTAATCTTCTGAGCACCATCCCAACATTCTCGGGCAAAGTGTCCTTTCTTTCCACAAGTATGACAGTTGTAAGCAACCTTGCTAGTCGATGATCTAACCTTCTTCTTCAGCATTTTGCAAGATGCACCCCTCATAGGAATTGCAGAGTTCGATACCCTACTCACTGGTATCTGGTGAATTTTTCCCATTTCCACTTCCAAAGATCTGGCCGACGCTACCAAGGCTCGGAATCCCATTAGTTTTGGTCCTAGAAGTGGAATTCGTAGTTCGTCACGTAGACCACTATAGAATCTATCGACTATAGACCTCTCGTTCTCCAACTCAAAGCATGGGTAGCGGCTTATCAAAAGGAATGCCTGCAAATACTCATCAACTGAGTGCGTACCCTGCACCAAGCACATATTCAACGGCTGACCTGATGGCCTCCTAAATGTCATTTGATTCAACACACCACCCGACATTGAAGTCATCTCGGGGACAAGAGGTTGCACATTGCTTCCTTGCTGTGCACTAGTCACAGCGAGCACCACTTCAACGATCCTTCTTATGGTTTCTAACGAAAGAGGGGTATCAAGCGCTCCACTGGGTGCACTATAATCCTCAGAAACCAGATGTTCTGTCGGCTCTACGCCACTCCCGGTCACCTATAGTCATACAAAACACCAATAAGTGACCAAACAAAATTGCAAAAAGCAATTATAGGAACGCGCAGGTTCCTCAACCACGAGTATTTTTCATTCCTAAGTGGACATTCATGGGTTCTTTTTAATGTTATAACGATGACGCACACATGTGCTCACCACCCCTTAAAAGAATTCGCCCACGAATTCATTTAAGCATGACCGTAACCAGAAGTCTGATACCAAATTGTAACACCCCCATCCGTCGCATGGCATATAACAGAAGGTCCAGCTGGAACCCGACGCCATATACCACAGACAGTCGGAAGGGTTACTAAATGAATAAATCAAACCATCTAATAAGACTACTCGTCCTAATCACAGAGCATTCTAGCGGAAGATTTTAAAGTTGAAAGAACCCAAAATTAATTCCATCAATATGAATGTCCACAGCTACAACAACAGGAATGAACCCCAAATACACTGAAATAGGTACATGGCCTTATGGCCTTACAAATGTTCATAAATATAACATGTCTTACATACATCGGCTCGCAGGCCGGCCACACATGAGAAATGTAAAAACAACTATTCTACGGCCTTCTAGGGCCAGCACAGCAACATGGGCTCCAGCCCGCTATTTGGCGCTCGGCTCCGCAGCACCTGCAAGCACATACCACCGCACGGTGGCAAATAAAGCAACGGTCAGCTAAAAGCCGACCAAATTATAACGACCCCGCCCCTTACTCGGGACGGCGGTGCTCTTTCCCTGCAAAACTTTAGCCAACAATATATATATAGCGCAACTATAATTCGCCACAGGTGTAGGCTCGCACGGCCAAACACCCCGTGCACTCAGGGCACATTCATGGTGGACCCTGACCCATCAGTGCATCCACCACCACCCCTAGGATGGCAACAACATGTGAGCATTTAGCCTTTCTGACCACCGTCTAAGGCTCCAACTATGCCAACGGCCAGTCCCCGTCTTCGGGTCTCTCGCACCGAACCACATAGCCTAGGTCCAATTCCACTTGCCCGTTGCTCACGCCGCATGTCCAATTTAAGGAACTTTGCGCGGGCCAAGCTTCTCTCGGATCCCAAATTTTCCAAAACAGTCTCATAACCCAGTTATGATCAAGGCCGGTTCCCAGACCGCCAAGTTAGCAGAACACGTTTCCGCTCAGTTTTCCGGGTGCGCCTTGAAGCTAACCTTCAAGGATCCCTGCTGCAATCTACCGCGTGGAAACCCGAAAAAATCCAAAGCACGGAGTCTTCTCCGGCAAAACCATATCAAATGCAACATCACCGATCCAGACAAAACACGTCCGGGTAGGCTTCACACACAATGCCTATGCCCGTACTTACGATTCCGGGCTCTACATGCAACACAAGGGGGACTATTCCCGTCAACCCCAAGGAACACCACGCACTCACCGCATACTCGCGGGAGCGGGATTCCCTATGCAGAAAGAAAGAGCTTCAAGCGCTCGAGTTGAGAATCGTTACCCTTGTAGTCCGTTTTGGCGCCATGGAAAAACTACGCGGTTAGAACTCTTCGCAATGACTTTCCCTCCACGGATCCGCTCTCCGATTTCGAAATGGCGCTCCGATGCTCCGCCGGCGGCCGGAAACCTCCTTCTTCTTCCTCTCCTCTCTCACTTTGGAAGGGGAGAATTTTGGAGAGAAAATGAGGGAATAACTCCCTATTCCCGGCCTTAACAGAGCCTAAACTAATCTGGGCCGTCAGATCTAAATTAAAGAAAATGAACGGCTCGTATCTGCACAAAATTCCCCAGAACTGGGCCGCACACGGCTTGGCACACGGCCGTGTCCAAGGCCGTGTGCCTCGATCCAGGCACGATCGTCGAACGGGGAAACGCACACGGGCCAAGACACGCCCGTGTCTGACCTGACACGCCCGTGTCGGGTTCCTCGACACGCCCGTGTTCGAGGGCGTGTCACGCATAACCGCCACGGCAACGACACGGCAACGGACACGACCCCTCAGGACACGGGTCTGGACACGGGTTGGCACACGCCCGTGTCGGATGACACGCCCGTGTCATCCGGCCGTGTTTCTGGCCGTGTCCTTCTCGGGTTGAAAACGGCCAAAAATCACCAGCCAGACACGGCCATGGACACGCCCGTGTCCTAGGCCGTGTACCCCTACAGGCACCAAAAACTCTTTTTCCGCGACCGACTCGCACACGAAATTCGGGGCGTTACACTACTAGAGTATATAACATGAACTACTCCAGTGATTAACTTAAAGAAATTATCTGGAATAGAATTCTGGGTTACACGAGTAATAACATTGCACTACTCGAGTAGTAGATGAACTACTCGAGTACATGATCTAGTCTACTCGAGTAAGTTGGAACTACACGAGAGTCAGAATCCAATTACTCGAGACAGAAGATAGAACTACTCGAGTATATATAATACTACTCGAGTATTTCACTTAGACAAATTTGAGAAGAGAAAATCTGAAAACTCGAGAGATAAAAGGAAACTACTCGAGTATATAGGATGAACTACTCGAGAGCCATAATTAGACTACTCGAGTATATTTTAACTACTCGAGTAAATGAATTACTACCCGAATATAAACTCAGTAACTTACTCGAGTCAGTAAGGGACTACTCGAGTACTTTACTTAGGAATATTTTTCTAACAGATTTTCTTCTTCTAGGGGAAATCAGTATCAAGTATTTTCACATAGTCCTAGAGCTTGAATATGAAGTGTATCCCAATAGAGAGGCTACACATGAGTCAACACTTTGGAACACACAATGAGGGATTACATTATATCGTCCTGTATTTGGTGACCCATTGTAGACTGACATTGGTCTACACTTCCCATTAGAATATTCCAAACACATAACTCAAACCAAGCATCAAATACAACTTAATTCATCTTCGTTCAAGGGTGACTTCATCAAATCTGGGTTAGTGTGGATACAATACCAAACAAAGAGATTGACCTAAAAAACCTGGAATTAACAAATGACCCTAGAGTATATATGATGGGTCCGCAATACTAATAGTGAGCCTAGCCCCAATCACTTGTAGGGTTCTAACAATCACCCCATATTTGGGTGAGGTCACTATGCAAAATAAAAACAAAATCACAATGCAAGAAAAAAAATATCTGAGAACCATAAAATATTCAACAGATATGAACAACAGTGCCTTGGGAGTTTAAATTAGCAAAAATAAAAATCAAAATACATAATATGAAAGATCAAGATTGTTTCTTTGAGTCATCTGAAGACTGAGCAGGTTTAGTGAATATCATCTTTCTCCTGGGATCTGAAGCCTGTTGCTGAGTCATCTTCATGTGTTTAGCACCAAGAATTTTTATAGATGTTGCTCTGGGCGCAACAGCTTATGGATGTAAGTTCATATAAGAATCAACATTGAAAAGTTTTTGTACCTGGTATTTGTCTAGTTCCTTTTTCCTATATGTTGACATAGTGGAGAATTGATCAGCATCTTTCCCTTCCTTTTTGCCCTTCCTTATCTGGGATAGAGCAATCAACACATTGAATCTGGCAATTCTATAGTTGGGATCCAATTCTCGATCATATGTAGGAGATGTAAGTCTTTCTGGACTAGACTCTTTTTCCTATATCTCTTCAGATGTCTACTATTTGCTTTGCTTCTTGTGTTGTTGTCGACTTCCTTGAGAACTTTGTTGCTGTTTGCTACTGATATAAGAAGGTCTAGAAGAATATGAAGATGATGTAGACATTTGACTTTGGGAAATATTGCATGCTGATCCAGCTGTAGGAGGAGTACCTCTCCTATAGTGTGGAGGAGGAGAGTTTCTCCTTCTCTTCTTCCTGGCTTTCATTTCATTTTTTGAATATCTCATCCAGTGGGGATTGTCTGGAGTGAGGGTGATATTATGCATAATGTATTAAGGAGTGTCAGCAGTTGGATTTGGTTTTGAAATAGCCTTGGTAGGAGCTTTCTTCTTAAATTTTCTCTTTTTGGAAGTGAAATCTTCAGAATCATCAAATTCATCATCATCATCAGAGTCATCTGCTGGATTATCATATAAAGCATGAATCTGTTTCAACATATCATCATAAAGAGTAGAATGAGCCTGATGTGGCTGTATGGCTTAAGCCTGAGGCTGTTCAGCTTGAACATCTGATTCAGGAATGTCTTGAGCCTAAGTATTAGTAATCTCTGGATCCATGTCTTCAAACATGAAGTCATCAAGATCAAGCATTGGAGATTCACACCAGCCAAATGATGGAGGAGAAAAACCTTTAGCTCTTTAGTGTTTATTTTCTCTATAATTTGCTCATCAACAATACTTATCCTTATTAGTTTCAAAACTTGAGGACTTGTAGGAGCTGTATAACATACTATAGCTTTAGAATAATTAGACACTGTATCAGCCATAAAAAAAACTGGAAAACTACAACAAACTAAATCAAAAGAATGCAGTAAAAAATGAATATCAACTGTGTTATTTATGATGAGATCACCAACAGTGGTAATTATTGTATGTACTGAATCTTCTTCTAAGCAAATCATTTATGTATCTTCATCAAGAATTTCAACTGTTTCAACAGCTGGAATTGTTACTGCTGCTACTACTGCTATAGTTTCTACTTCTATTGCTACTGCTGGAGCTTGAGGAGTTTCTTCATTAAACATCTCCCCCTGTCTGGTTTCAGAGAGTCCTGATGCTAGGCTCCTAGAAGAAGGGATAGTGGAGATAGAAGCAAGCTGAGCAGATAGAATAGATATGGAAGCAGTAAGAGTGGCAACAGCCTTAGATATGAGTTGATCTAGAGTAGGAGAAATGAATTTTAGAAGATCATTAGTAATATCATAGAAGTTTAGATATAATTGTTCAGGATTAGATGTGGTATAAGGAGAAGTATGACCACAGTTTGAACAGATGGAGAATCCTGAAGGGATGTCTGAAAGTGGAATGCTTGGTAAATGAATGGAACATCTGATGGAGGGTTATCATGAATAGGTGAATGAAGTGGATAGTGTGTTGGAGATGATAGAAGTGGTGCTTGATGAGTATAAGTGAATGGAATATCATTAAGATGTGATGGTAGAGGAGATTGAGGAGGTGGACATGGTGTATCCTCAAGAATATGGATTGTTGATTGTGGTGGAGATGGTGGTTGAAGTGGTGATACTGGATGAGTGGAAGTAGAAGGAGTTTCTTCAATAACAGTGAATTGTTGTTGAAGAGGAGGAGAGGAAGGAGGAGCAGGAGCTTCTTCTGGGGTTAGAGAAGAAGCTGTTGTAACCATGGTGTCCTCAAAAGCTCTGGAGGATGAAGCTCTGGAGGGCTTGGTGATAGTCCTCTCCCATATGACAAATAGGGCAGAGGTAATCCTCTTAGAGGCTTTAATGGAAATGGTCTTGGATAAAAATAATTTTGGAACCTTGGCTTGGAGAAAGATTCCCAGAATTCTTCCATATCCAACATCTTTATTGTTAATTTTCTTTTTGATCAAATAAAATATGATACTTCCCCAGTTTATTGATTTCTTGTTTACCAAGGCACTCATCAGGTCAAACTAAGCCTAGTAATATGGTTATGGGCAGAGTGCTTGCCTAGGATGACCTTTCCAACCACATCTGCTAGAAACTTGTATTCAACTGAGAAGTTTTTTTTTCAAATGCTTGTTAGGATTTCAATGGGAGTGACCCATCACAACTAGAATATCTTCAAACTTTTTGCTAGTTAACTCAAAATCATCTTCTCCATTAACAAATCCAAAGATTTCTGTTAAAATGTCAGGGGTAAGAAAGACCTGGTTTCTAGAAATTGATCCAGAGATGGTGGTTTGGACTGGAAATACTGCTGTGAAAACCCATTCTTTAATTTCATGTGCTGGCAGTTTGATCCTGAGAGTCATGAATTATCGTAACTGCGGTGCCTCAAATAATTGTAGTATATTCTAGAAGATTTGATCTGTATGGTTGAAAGAATCAATGTTGATGTCGAATCCTGCATCAAACTTCATGTCGGAGAGGGTCGCCACCGAAATAGCCATGTCTACAAAACAAAAGATCAAGTGCACAAGAACTGAAAAGCGCAGGATGGAGTTCGATGAAAACCCTATTTTATGTTTTTGGAATATGAAATTGCGAACTCCCTCTAGCGAAAATGAAAAACTTTGAGTTTAGGTGGACGGAAAATCTCATACAGAAATAAAATCGTCGATCTAAGTTAGAAAAGTGGGAAAACAGTTCGTGGTCCTCCATTTGATGAAAAATTTTATGAAACAAAATTCATCGATCGTCATTCGATGAAAAATTTCGCAAAGAGATTTCATCGATCTCCGTTCGACGAACGATCTCTAGAAGAGTTCACAGATTGATGATCTCTGTTCGATGAAAAGTGACCAATTCTTAGACCACAGATAGAAATCAAATTAAGCCTTCTCCATTGATCATACCTAGCTGATTTAGGAAGAACAAATGTCTCTTTTCATCCAATGGTTTGGTAAAGATGTCTGCTCTTTGTAAATCATTAGAGATAAAGACAATGCTAATTTTATTTTTGTCTACACAATCTCTAATGAAATGATGTCTAATGTCTATATGCCTAGTTCTATTATGCAATACTGGATTTTGTGCAATAGAAATTGCACTGGTGTTGTCACAAAATATAGTTGAATTATTTAAGTTCAAACCAAAATGCAGAAGTTAGTTTTGAATCCACAAAATTTGTGAACAATAACTGCCAGCTGCTATATATTCAGCTTCAGTAGATGAAGTTGACACAGATGTTTGTTTCTTACAAAACCAAGACACAAGCCTATCACCGAAGAACTAACATATTCTTGATGTGCTTTTCCTGTCAACTCTACATCCAGCAAAGTCAGCATTTGAAAATCCAGTTAAATCAAATTCTTACTCAGTTGGATACCAGAGTCCTAGATTTAGACAACCCTTTATATATCTCAAAATATTTTAAGTAAAATAAGGTGAGATTCTTTAAGGTTCACCTGAAATCTAGCACAAAGACATGTAGCAAATAATATATTTGGCCTACTAGATGTGAGATACAACAAGGACCCAACAATAGCCCTCTATGTTTTCTGATCAATTGGCTTGCCCTGTTCATCAGAATCAACCCCAACATTTGAGGGCATCAGTTATTTCTTGGCTGAGGCATCAGACATCCCAAATATCTTAATTAGCTCCTTAGCATATTTAGATTGGGAGATGAAAACGCCAACAAGAGATTGCTTCACTTAAAGACCAAGGAAGTAGGAAAGCTCACCCATGCAACTCATTTCAAACTTGGAATGCATCAGGTTGGAAAACCTTTTGCAAAGTTTGGAATCAGAAGAGCCAAAAATGATGTCATCTTCCTTTTTTTTTCCTAACAAAATTTTATTTTTATGATGCTTGAAAAACAAAGTCTTATGAAAGAAATTGTACCTAATCACCTAGAGGGGGGGGGGGGTGAATAGGTGACTATAATCTTTTTAAACTTTTAGGCAGAATCACAGAATTACAAACAATTCTTCACAGCAATCACAGAATAAAGCACACACATAGTACACACAGTTTTATAGTGGTTCCCCAAGGTCTGGGTACATTCACTTCCCCCCTTCGCCTATCTAGTAGTGTACTAGATTCGGCCAAACTCCTCCACTATTCCTCAGATCCTCAGATCTTACACTCAGAACCCCAACCAGGTTCCTACAACTCAGGCTCAAGGCCCTACCACTCAGTCTTCACCAAGACCTACACTCAGCCTTCAATAAGGCCTACACTCAGCCCACAACAGGGCCTACACTCAGAGAAATGGATCTCCTACACTCAGGCACACAGGCCCTACCACTCAGCCTTTATAATTTCAGGCTTACTACTCAGATCCCTAACGATCCTACAAGAAATTAAAATTACAATGTATAAACCTGCAACTAAGAATGAGAGAGAAGAGTTGTCTGGTTTCTTGATGAGTTCTTGGATGTACTTTACTGAGATCAACCTCCCTTACCTTCCCTCAAAGCTTCTTGAATTTAGAACACAGTAGAGTTGATTCTCTATGTAGCTGGTCTTCAATCACTACAACTTAAGATTCAGATCTTAATTTGAAATGTTCTTCACAGCCTGGTTCAACAGCTGTCTTCTTGGAAGGAACTCTCTCTCTCCAACTTCTTAGATCTTCACTTGAAGATCTTCTTCTAGTTGTGTTGTACTTCAATGATTCATTAATCAAACTTTTTGATGTGTTGATCATCTTCTTCTGTTGACAGAATAAGCCTTTATATAGGATTTCTTAATGGTGACCGGCTGACCCGGTTCCTAACAACTTTCTGACATCTTTGACAGTTGCAGTAGACCGGCTAGAACGGCAGCTGTGAAGTCATCCAGTCACTTCTTTAATTCTCTGTAACTGTCTGTAAGTGTCGAGATAGTCAGTCTTTAAGTGTCGACACTGATAGACTAAGTGTCGACACAAGTAGACTAAGTGTCGACACTAGCCTTCATGGTGTCGACACAACTCCTTGTGTTGTAGAAATTACTTCGCGACACTGCTTCTTCAGAATGTGTCGACACTGATACTGTGTGTCGACACAACTCCTTTTTCTTCAGTACTTAGTTGAATTCTGCTAAGTGTCGACACAACTCCTTTGTGTCAACACATCTTCTTGTGTTGAACTTGTTAAGTATCGACACATCTTCTTGGTGTCGACACATGTCTTCTGTGTTGATACTTTTGCTGAGTGTCGACACATCTCCTTTTTGTCGACACTTGTACTTGGACTTTATTGAAATTTGCTGAGTGTCAACACAGACTCCTAGTGTCGACACTTTCTTCATGTGTTGAGACTTTTGCTGTGTGTCGACACATTCTTCATTATGTCGACACTTGTACTTAAACTCTGTTGAAGTTTGCTGAGTGTCGACACAGCCTCCTAGTGTCGACACTTGTACTTGAACTTTGTTGTAATTTTGCTGAGTGTCGACACAGCCTCCAAGTGTCGACACATCCTGATGTCGACAAAGTTCCTCTGGGTGTCGACACTGCTTCTAAGTGTCGACACAGCTTATCTGGACATTTCTTCATTGAGTGTCGACAAAACCTGTATGTGTCGACACTTTCCTTCTGGTGTCGACTCTGCATCCCTGGTGTCGACACAATTACTCCAAGTGTCGACACTGCTTCTCTGGGTGTCGACAAAGTCTTCTTAAGTGTCGACACTTTTCTTCTAGGTGTCGACACATGGACTTAGAAACTTTTCATGCTTTCCCTGCAAATACTTAACCTGCACAAGGTAACTCAAAATACATCAAATACATTTTGATGTATATCATTGAGTAGAGGGAGGCTTCTTCAAATCAGGTACATTTATTCCAATGTACCCAACAATCTCCCCCTATTTGGAGAAGTCATAACCCTTAGTCAATGATATACACCATACATAACAAATTCACAGTATGATGTAGAACAGGATTATATAACAGGGTAAGTACATAAACATGTATAAACAAAACATGTATACTCAAATTTCTCAGAACATTAATGTAATAGATTTAACATATATCACATTGTTCTAAAACTTCAACATATTCATTATTCAAAAGTTTACAAAGAGTTTAAAATCAAATGATTACAACTATAAACTAAAGAAAAATTCTATCCTATTGCTGCTCAAGCTCCTTGATCACAATGCCCTTTCCTGATTGTATCTTTGCTTGGACTGGGGCTTCAGCATCTTCAGCAGCAGCAGGCTTCTTTCCTTTAAGATTCTTCTTTTTCAAATCTTCAGCTTTGATCTTCTGCCTTTCAAAGTAATGATAAGGCTTAGGAAAGTACTTGCTAGGCTCATGTACATTAGGAGGTAGCTTTCCCATCTTAGCCTTTCTTCTATACTGCACAATGGCCTCTTGCCTTGTCTCATGCTTCCTCCACTCCAGTTTAGAATACCACTTATTTCTATCCTGGATATTATCTTTGGTAGCCTTCCATGCAGTCAAGATAATATTCCTGGAAGTGGGACTCCACTGTTCAAAATCAGGCCTAAGTTCAGCTTGCTCTCTGAATTTCTTCTTAGACAATTGAGTCTCTTGTTCTTTCAGCAAAGCTTCTTGTTCTTTCAGAATTGCCTCTGGCACTGGCTGAACCACTTTTTCAATGATGACATTCTGATTTCCTTTAGGAGGACTATACATTGATTGTATTTCTTGATGTATCATATCAAAGTCTGGTGGAGGGTATATCACTTGAGCTACTTCAGCTGGCTCCGCTCCAAGATATGCAGGATTAATTCCAGACTCTGCTACATTTTCATCATCACATAATGGAGGATATCCAAGGGTGGCTCTGATGGAATTTGAAATCCACTTTGCATGATCAAAGCTGTCTTTGACTAACACCCTCTCCCCCTTTATGACTTCTCTTTCAATGTGATCTCTTAGATCATCCTTCTGAAACCTTATTTGTGCATCCAGATAATTTACTCCATCCTTATAGAAAGGTTTCAACCTTTGGAGCTTTTCAGTTATTAACTTCTGAGAATCCTGAAGTGCAGAGTAACAGCAGTTAGGCTCTCTTGCAATACTTTATCAAAGTCTTCCTTAGCTGTAGTCAGGGCTGCAGTATGGGCAGAAGCTATATTCTTCATTTCTGTTACTATTGCATTATGTGAAGCAGTGAGGTTATCATTCATCCTTAACTGATTTTCCAGTACATAGCCTTGCTTCACTTCTAGCTCATCAAGTTTTGTCTTTATTTTCTCCTGATGTGTTGCCAGATAAACAATAGCATTCCCTCCTTTATGGAAGCAGTCAGTCATCTCTTTCTTATTCAGATTCATTTCAAATCTGATTGACTTTATGTCTTGGGCCAGATCAAATTGTAGTGACTTATGCCCCTCATCCACATACTTTTCCAGAGCTTGCCTTTGCTCATCCAGCTTAATCTGCATTGCCACCATCAGAAAACTGAAATCTGTAGATGGGGCAGGCTGTGGTGCAATTGTTTGCATTGCCTTTTTGTATGTCTGGCTCCTCCTCTTGAAGACTTGAAATTTCCTCTTCTTTGCTCTCACAGCCTCTTCATCCTCTGAGGCAGATGTGCTAGCTATATCAACCCTGTCCTGAGGGCTAGGATGTAAATCCTTCCTAGGTAACTCCTCAGCATGCTGTTGCATCTCAGGTTCTTGTCTTGCAGTTTCTTCTTGAGACCTAACTGGCTCCCCCTGAAGATTTACCTGCTCCCCCTCAATAGTTACTGTCACCCCCTCAGCAGCAGCTTTCTCCAATTCAATGTCAGTTTGAAGAAGGTCAGGGAACAGTTCTTCTAAAGTAAATTCCTGTTGAGGAAGGGGTGGAGTATCTCTTATATCATCAACCACTGGATCAGCAACATATGTGTCCTCCATGACAACATCTTGAGGTTGGCTATGTGTCTGTGTTTGCTGATTAACATTAGGTAATGAATCAGACAAAACATCATCCTCAATAGGGAAATCTAATTTATTAATTTCAGTTATTACCTCAAGTATAGTCTAGGTAGCTTGTTCACTCTCAAGTAGAGTAGGCTCTTCCACAAGTAGAGGCTCCCCTGGATTGAATCCTGGTGTATGGGGCTTGCTGAGGGTAGCTCCCCCTGCCTCTCTGCATCCTCTTGTCTTGCTTGAGATTGTCCAGCATTTCCAGTTTCTTCTTCATCAGGAGTGAACACTACTTGTTCTTCAAAACTGCTTGAGGATTCCTGAGCCACAGGGGTTGTCTTCTTCCTCCTTTTCAGGGGTGTTTCCTTCTCAGGAGTTGGCATTTCCTTGGTCAAGACTCTATCCCACCTAGAGAAGATTCTCAAACCATTCTCCTCATGTGGTTAATCTTAGTTCCAGCTGCTTGACTCATCACCTCTGGTATGCTACCAGCTAGGTATAGACTCAGGATTCTGCCCAAATTGGGCTTCTTCATACTCTCTTTTATCTTTTCAAACATAACTGTAGACCAATCAGTATTAAGTTGGAAGATAATTCTTGTCATTAGACTGAACATATAAGCAGATATTCTATCATGTACTCCAGGTTTGCTCAAGATAACCTTGTCAATAATTTCAGATAAAAATTTGCCTTGCATGTTCATTCCCTTTCTATTGAACACAGATCCAATTTTCAGATTTGAGTCCAAACCACACCATGTTAATGCTTATCTAGTCTTAGTAGCAGAAACATCTTCTTCTTCCTTAGTCCTAGGTAGTTGAAGTGCCTTTCTCAGACTCTTAGGAGAGACCTTCACATTTTTCCCATGAACTCTTGACTTAATCTTGAGTCCTAATTCATCTAGTTTTGCTGCATTCAGAAATTCCAGGACTTCTTTTTTCCATATCTTGGTCGGTTCGGAAATAAGAAATTCAAACCTTGTCTCTTCTATTAGGGTTATCATGCCTTTGATCTCTGGTTCCGCGTCATCAAAAGCACGCCGCACGAGTTCATATCCTTCCTTCACATTCTCTTGTAGCTTGGGTGCCATTAGGGTTTGAAGAAATTTGAATCTAGAGAAGAGAGATGTCGACACACAAGTTTGGTCTCGAAACTTTGGTGAGCGTGTCGACAGACAATGGCAAAAACCTATTTATACCTTTCTAGAATCGAAGATGAAAGGGCACCTCAAAATGCTTAAATTGTGTCGACACTGTTGAAAAGTGTCAACACTGACTTATAATGTCTCGACAAGTATGTGTCGACACAAGTATAGTCGACAGAATATATGTGTCGACACTTGTTTTTGTGTCGACACCACTTAGCTCGACACTTAGTCGAGACTTTACTAGACTAATTCTGAGTAAAGCTTAAGTGTCGACACCACCTTGGATGTGTCGACACCTACACTGCATGTGTCGACACCACTTCTCTGAAGTGTCGACACTGACTTGCTAGATGTGTCGACACCATTTCTCTGAAATGTCGACACCACTTTTTTGTGTCGACACAGACAACTCTGTGTGTTGACACCTTTTTACTTACCCAATTTTGAAAACTTATTCTAAGTTTATCATACCTAATTCAATTTTAAATTTATTGAATTTGGTTTCATCTAAGGGCTTAGTATACATGTCAGTTAGTTGATTATCTGTATTAATATACTCTAGTGAAATATCTCCTTTTTCTACATGTTCTCTTAGAAAATGGTATTTTATTTCTATATGCTTAGTCCTACTATGGGAGACAGGATTGTTAGCAACAGAAATAGCACTAGTAGAATCACAAAATCGAGATGTTCTACTTACTTGAATACAATAGTCTTCTAGCTGATGTTGAATCCATAGAAGTTGAGCACAACAACTTCCTGCAGCAACATACTCTGATTCTGCTGTGGAGATAGCCACACTTGTTTGTTTCTTGCTACTCCATGATATCAGTCTTCCACCTAGGAATTGACAGGTACCTGTTTTACTTTTCCTATCTTCCTTTCAGCCTGCAAAATCTGCATCTGAATAACCTGTCAGTTCAAAGTCTCCATTCCTAGGGTACGAAAGGCCTAGATAAGGAGTGCCCTTAAGATATCTCAGAATTCTTTTGACTGCTGTCAAGTGAGATTCTTTAGGGCAAGCTTGGTACCTAGCACATACACATGTAGCATACATGATATCTGGTCTACTAGCAGTCAAATACAATAGGGAGCCAACTATCCCTCTATACAAACTCTCATCTACAGGTTTCCCTGCATCATCTTTGCAAATAGACATACTTGACCCCATAGGAGTTTTCATGGTACTGGATGATTCCATACCATACTTCCTTATCAACTCTAAGGTGAACTTAGACTGGCATATGGATAAACCATTCTCAGTCTGTCTAACTTGGAGACCCAAGAAGAACTTAAGTTCCCCCATACTGCTCATTTCAAATTATCCTTGTATTAGTTTTGCAAACTTTCTACAAAGACTATTTTCTGTAGACCCAAATATGATGTTATCTACATATATTTGGACTAGAATGATCTTGCCTTTGGATTCCCTAAGGAATAGAGTCTTGTCTATTTTCCCCCTTGTGAATTTATTCTCAATGAGGAAACTAGACAGGGTTTCATACCAAGCCCTAGGAGCTTGTTTTAACCCATACAAAGCCTTCCTAAGTATATAAACATAATTAGGTTTAGTTGAATCAACAAAACCTGATGGCTGTTCCACATATACTTCTTCCTTCAGATTTCCATTCAAAAAGGCTGACTTAACATCCATTTGTTGTACTTTAAACCCTTGATAGGTTGCATAGTCCAAGAACATCCTTATAGCTTCCAGTCTGGCTACTAGAGCAAAGGTTCGATCAAAGTCAATACCTTCTTCCTGCCTATATCCCTTAGCAACCAGTCTAGCTTTGTTCTTTATAATAACTCCATGTTCATCCATCTTGTTCCTAAAGATCCACTTAGTTCCAATTATGTTGTGGTCTTTTGGTTTAGGAACAAGCTCCCAGACTTTGCATCTTTTGAACTAGTTCAGCTCCTGTTGCATAGCCTCAATCCAATGAGGGTCTAGGATGGCTTCTTCAAATTTCTTTGGCTCTACTTGGGATAGAAAACTGGAGTAAAGTACTGAGCTTAGATTTCTGCTCCTTGTTTGTACCCCTTATCTGAGATCACCAATGATTTGATTGGCTGGATGATCTTTTAGATGTCTATTTGCTGGAGGTAGCCTGTCTTCAGGTTGAACTCCTTCAGCTTCTTCAACTTGCTGCACTCCTTGGTCTTCTTCTGCATCAGGTGTATCTAGTACTTGTTGGGTTTCTCTATGAGGATGGCACAACGCTTGTGCACGCAGCGGAAAAATAAACATCAAGAAAAACCCAAAGAGATGTGGATCGGGCTATGAACATTGAATCAAGAAGTTAGCAAAAACTAGGCAAAAATTACCTCGGTGGCGCTGAGTCACAACTCAATGGAGATGCTCCAAATTTCTTCTTCCTACTAGCGGCGAGTTCTACGTGGAATAATGTCCACGTTTCTGCAGAAGTCCACACGAGCGGGAGAACACCGATCTATCCGTCGCACGGATTATCGGGAAGGAGAAGACCGCACCTCTGCTAATCCACGGACTGCTAGGTCCGCGCCAGGAAGAGCAGCACCAGCGACAGTCGCCGGAGAAGAGGAGGTCGACTGAGCGAACACGGCGGCAGAACTCTTCCGGCGGCGGGAATCGGGATCGGCGGAGCGAACGAGCGGAACTCTTCCGTCGGGTTCGATTCGCTACAGGAGAAAATCCAGCAAGTACCCGAAAACCCTAAGTGTTGTATTTATACCAAAGGTATAAATAAACCTAGGCTTATCGCTATCCGCAGACCACCCAAGAATAAGGTTCAGAATCGGCGAGTATCAATCGGCGAGAGTCGGCGAGAATCGACGAGAATCGATCGGCGAGCATCATCATGGATCGACGAGAATCAGAGTACAATACTCAACGATTCTCGCCGATCGTCGAGCTTCACTTGACGATACACGTCGAATCTTGTCGACCGTCGAGCCGCGGTCGACGATACATGTCGAAGTCGTCGATCGTCGAGAATCAACATATTGATTCTCGACGATTCTCGTCGATCGGCGAGAATCAAAGAGATGATTCTCGTCGATCGGTGGGAATCAGAAAGACGATTCGCGACGAATGCTATCGACCCTCGGACGACAATCTTACCAGCCCTCCAAGGCAACATTTTCCCAACCCGACGATCCTTCAAGGCAACACTTTGCCCACAACCCCATTCAGGTCGGTGATTGGCAACCTTTACCAACACAGTCAATTATCCAACTTCTCCACATCTCTTATGTGCGACCCTGCAGGCTCATATCGCATTGGCAGTGAGATTACATGTTTGATCACTTCCAGATCATCATGGTAACTCCAACAGACTCCCACTTGATCTCGAAAGTATCAAAGTAAAAACCTCACAAACAATGAGCGGCATCTAGCAATGCATCATTGCTCCCCAATCAATAAGAGTTTATAACTCATAAGCCTTTATGACCAATGTATCAGCGTTGTCTTTGTCCCTTTGTCCCTTACATCCGGAAAGAACTAGAGGCATGGACCGTGTCACCCTCATAATAGCTCAATCCAAGTTTCTTGATCCAGGACGGACTTCCAGAGAATGGTGAGTCCAATATCACATATTGACTCAACCAAGCATGGCTATGCATTTCTCAGTCCAGTTCCATCAAGGGGCCCATGGATGCAACTCCTGTCATACAGGAGGACAAATCCCATATCTGCTCACACACAAACACCCAAATGATTCGTAACATGCCCAACAACCACCCTTATCATCAACCTTTCTCAAGGAAGACTTTAGATGACATCAAAGCACGCTCTTCCTCACTTGATGAATGCTGTGACTTCAGGTCAAAGGATCACAACACCATTGTCAATTGAGACCTACTCGTGACACGATTGGATGACAATCCACAGAGTAGTCTCAGGTTGGGTCTGTCCAGTACAACTTGTTCACTAACAAGTACCCACGTGATGACTTGATATCACAATATCATGACCTGTGAGAACCGGTCATCAATCAACACACGTGCTAGTCTTCATGTACCATCATCACCCTTAGCTTCTATGATGATACTCGACCAGGGACCTTTAAGAATGAAACTTCAAATAAATCATGGGCTCTCACATTCAAGTCACGTACTTGATGTCCCATGGAAGCGAACATTCTAAGGGTATCTATTATGTTAACATTTAACTATCATATAGAAAAAGATATAATAAAAGAACTTGCCATTAATTATAAGAGAAAAATTAGGTACACAGTTCATCATATGAACGAACAGCCAACAAAATACAAGATATACATGCAATCCACAAGATTCTCGCTAGAGTTGATCATTTAGGTATCGTATACCCATCGATCTAGTATGACCATCATGCTTTCTCTGCGCGAGAGGCTTTGTCAGCGGATCCACAATATTCTCCTCAATCGGCACTCTGCGAATGTTTACATCTCCTCGTTCGACAATCTCACGAATAAGATGAAACCGCCGGAGTATGTGCTTGGAGCGCTGATGGGATCTAGGTTCCTTAGATTGTGCAATTGCACCATTGTTATCACAGTAGAGAACTACGAGACCAACAATGCTAGGAACTACATCAAGCTCGCCGATGAATTTCCTAATCCATACAGCCTCCTTCGCCGTATTAGCTGCTGCGATATAATCGACCTCTGTTGTAGAATCAGCAACTGTCTCTTGCTTGGAACTCTTCCAGCTCACAGCTCCTCCATTCAGGCAAAACACAAAACCTGACTGAGACTTGGAGTCGTCTCTATCAGTTTGGAAGCTAGCATCTGTGTAACCACTTACAACGAGCTCTTCCTCTCCACCATACACCAAGAACACATCCTTAGTCCTTCTCAAGTACTTCAGGATATTCTTGACTGCAATCCAGTGACACTCACCGGGGTCTGACTGATACCTGCTAGTCATGCTCAAAGAAAAGGAGACATCGGGTCGAGTACATAACATCACATACATGATTGATCCAATTGCCGAAGCATATGGAATCAACTTCATGCGGTCCTTATCTTCACAAGACTTTGGACACTGGTCCTTAGAGAGATTCACACCATGAGACATGGGCAAAAATCCTTTCTTGGACTCAAGCATGTTGAACCGCTTCAACACCTTTTCGATGTACGTACTCTGGGTCAAACCCAGCAACTTCTTTGATCTATCTCTATAGATCTTAATACCGAGTATATAAGTCGCTTCACTCAAATCCTTCATTGAAAAGCAGTTCCCTAGGTTGTTCTTAACAACTTTCAGGGTAGGAATGTCGTTCCTAATCAACAGTATGTCATCTACATACAATATCAGGAAGACAACAATGCTCCCACTGATTCGCTTGTAAAGACAAGACTCATCTTCATTCTTGATGAAACCAAACTCTTTGATTTTCTCATCAAAACGAAGATTCCAACTTCGAGAGGCCTGTTTCAGTCCATAAATGGACTTATTCAGCTTGCATATTTTAGTGGCTTCATCTAGGGATACAAAACCCTCGGGTTGTGTCATGTACACTTCCTCAAGGAGGTTTCCATTAAGGAAAGCCGTTTTGACATCCATCTGCCAGATCTCGTAGTCATAATACGCAGCAATAGCAAGCAATATCCTAATGGACTTTACCATGGAAACAGGGGAAAAAGTCTCATCATAGTCAATATCATGAATTTTCTTGAAACCCTTAGCCACCAGTCGCCCTTTGAATGTCTGTACATTCCCATCTATGTCGGTCTTCTTCTTGAAGACCCACTTGCACCCTATGGGTCGTACCCCTTCAGGTGGTTCCACCAAGTTCCAAACTTGGTTTGTATACATGGAGTCCATTTCGGATTTCATAGCCTCAAGCCATTTGTCGGAGTCCGGTCCATTCATAGCCTCTTGGTAGGTTGCTGGCTCATCATCATGATCCATCAGCAACACATTACATATTTGAGACACGAGAAATCCATATCTCTCATGCTCAAACCTCGGTCTACTAGATCTACGTAGGACTTGTGTTCCCTGAGCAGGTTCTCTAGCTACAACATCTTGTAGTCCTGTCTCAGAATCCAATTCCGGTTCATTCACTACATGTGGTTCTTGAACTTCTTCAAGCTCTACCTTTTCAGTCTTTCTTGATAAGAACTCTTTCTCCAAGAAGACACCAGTCCTTGCGACAAACACTTTGCCCTCAGACGGTAGGTAAAAGTAATACCCTTTCGTTTCCTTAGGATATCCCACCAGATAACATTTATCCGATTTGGTTTCCAGTTTGTCAGGCATTTGACGTCTCACGTATGCCTCACAACCCCAAATTTTAATGAACGACATACTAGGACGCTTCCCAGTCCATATCTCATATGGTGTCTTCAGAACCGTTTTAGTTGGAGCGCGATTCAATGTCATTGCAGCAGTCTCTAAAGCAAAACCCCAAAAGGAAACAGGCAAGTCTGCATGACTCATCATCGAACGTACCATGTCTAACAGAGTACGATTTCTCCTCTCAGACACACCATTATGTTGTGGTGTTCTAGGTGGAGTGAATTGTGATATAATACCACACTCTTTCAGATGATCACAGAATTCATGACTCAGGTATTCGCCACCTCGATCAGATCGGAGTGCTTTAACCCTTTTACACAGCTGGTTTTCTACTTCATTCTTGAACACTTTGAACTTTTCAAAGGTCTCGGATTTGCACTTCATAAGATACACATATCCGTATCTACTGAAATCATCAGTAAATGTAACAAAGTAGAAACACCCACCTCTAGCCATGGAACTCATGGGTCCGCATACATCACTATGTACAACACCCAAGAGATCCTCAGCCCTCTCAGTATAACCAGTGAAAGGAGCTTTAGTCATCTTGCCTAACAAACAAGACTCGCATCGCTCAAATGATTCATAATCAAATGAGTCCAAAAGTCCATCTCTATGGAGCTTGGATATGCGCTTCTCGTTGATACGAACCAAACGACAATGCCAAAGATACGTGGGGTTTGAGTCATTTGTTCTTAGTCTTTTATTATTATCTACATTACAGATCAGATGGTCCAAGTTCAAAACATAAAGACCATAAAACAATTGGGCTACAGCATAACAAACATCATTCTTAAATATAGAACAACAGTTGTTCTTAATTATAAAAGAAAATCCAATCATGTCCAAACATGAAATAAATATAATGTTTCTAGTTATGGCCGGAACGAAATAACAATTATCAAGTTCTATTACAAGCCCACAGGGCAAAGAAAGACGATAAACCCCTACGGCTACAGCAGCAACTCTTGCTCCATTGCCGACGCGGAGGTCCACCTCCCCATTACTCAGCAATCTTCTCCTTCCCAGTTCCTGCACATTTGTACAAATGTGAGAACCACATCCGGAATCCAATACCCAAGATGAAGGAGCAGAAAGGTTTATCTCTATAACGTAAACATTTGAAGCGGAAGTCATACCTCCCCTCAATTTCTGCAGACCCTCAATGTACGAAGGACAGTTCCTCCTCCAATGACCATCCTTGCCACAGTGGTGGCATTTCCCTTCCTTCACCGTGCTTTTCCTTTTCATCAGTGCTGAAGACTTGGGCTCAAGAAATGACTTAGGTCCTACCTTCGTCTTCTTAGAACCCTTGGCCTTGCCCTTGCCCTTATGCACCATCAGTATGGGGCTGGCAGGCTTGGCCTTCTTCATGTTGATCTCGGCAGTTCTCAACATGCCTAGGAGTTCGGGTAGTGTCTTGTCTATCTCATTCATGTTATAGTTCAAGACAAACTGCTCATAACTGTCCGGCAACGATTGCAGGATCAGATCCGTGGCCAACTCTTGACCAAGAGGAAAACCCAGCCTTTCAAGGTTCTCTATATACCCAATCATCTAGAGTACGTGAGTCCCTACTGAGTCTCGAACTCCCATCTTGCACTGAAACAACGCTTTTGTTATGTCGAACCTCTCTTGACGAGCCTACACTTGAAACATTTTCTTCAGATGCTCGTCAATCTCCTTGCACCCCATGTTCTCTTGTTGCTTCTGAAGCTCAGAGTTCATAGTGGCAAGCATAAGGCATTCGACATCTAAATCATCGTCAGTATACTTCTTATAAGTATCTTTCTCAGCACGGGAAGAGTTCCCGGTCGGCACCTCGGGGGTTCTTCTTCCAAGACATAGAGCTTTCGCTCTTGCCTGAGAACAATTCTCAGGTTCCTGTACCAGTCCATGTAATTAGTCCCACTGAGCTTATCCTTCTCAAGGATGGCTCTCAGAGACAATGTGGAGTGTGACACACTTGCCATGGAATTCTACAAGAATTTATGCAGAATAAAATCAGTACCAAAATTCCAAATACAATTTATTTTTAATTTGGACTTCAATTAAAAAATACTCCCACTATTTTATTCGAAATGATAGCCCTCACTAACAATTCGGAGAGTTCATGCGAGCTACTCTCTTAGTGGACAAGATCCGTATTTCACCAACACTATGAGTCCGCTTTGGCGTTCCTCTCACGATGCGGTTATTTAGGTAGGCAACGCTTGCCAATTGCATCCTCATGCAATTCTTGTATGGTTGGTGAATAACTCCTTATTCGCATCCATCATATGGTGCATGCCAACCCTATGCCTCTAGGCACTCAACCTTTGAGGTCACCTAGTTAAGTATGACCCGATGTCGACAGTGGGATATCACAATTATCCGCTCGCACCCTTACCAAGATATATTAATGCACCTTGCTTTGGCAAGCCCACACTTCATCGATCGAGGCAGGAAGAGTGTCATCCATCGGAAGGCATCCGAACACTTAATATTAGATGAAGGGATTTTGATTATAGGTTAACATTTAACCATGATCAACATTTGATCAATGTGCACATCCAAAGAAAAACAATTCTAAACCACATGCATCCCTTATGTGCACATCCTAACACCATCAACAATTGATAGAAGGAAGGGCTAAATCTGAACATACAGAAATTTCCAAATCCTCAGATTTACATGCATTGGACAAAGGCGAAGACAACTCAACTTAAAGCAGTAGACATGCTCATCTCTCTATGTTGGATTCATAATCCAAAACATACTCGAGGGATAGTTACTGCTAAGAAGACACCAATTTCTAACACTTAGAAATTCCCACAAAATTCCAGACGTTCTTGGAGGGAACCAAGACTAAATCTAGACATTTAGAACACTTCTAAATCCCTAGGTTTACACGCACTGGAATAACAAACTTCCAAAACAACGATCATGGCCGAAACCTGCCTCTGATACCACTGTTGGGTTTCTCTATGATGATGGCACAACGCTTGTGCACGCAGCGGAAAAATAAACATCAAGAAAAACCCAAAGAGATGTGGATCGGGCTATGAACGTTGAATTAAGAAGTTAGCAAAAACTAGGCAAAAATTACCTCGGTGGCGCTGAGTCACAACTCAATGGAGATGCTCCAAATTTCTTCTTCCTGCTAGCGGCGAGTTCTACGTGGAATAATGTCCACATTTCTACAGAAGTCCACACGAGCGGGAGAACGCCGATCTATCCGTCGCACGGATTATCGGGAAGGAGAAGACCGCACCTCTGCTAATCCACGGACTACTAGGTCCGCGCCAGGAAGAGCAGCACCAGCGACAGTCGCCGGAGAAGAGGAGGTCGACGGAGTGAACACGGCGGCGGAACTCTTCCGGTGGCGGGAATCGGGATCGGCGGAGCGAACGAGCGGAACTCTTCCGTCGGGTTCGATTCGCTACTGGAGAAAATCCAGCAAGTACCCGAAAACCCTAAGTGTTGTATTTATACCAAAGGTATAAATAAACCTAGGCTTATCGCTATCCGCAGACCACCCAAGAATAAGGTTCAGAATCGGCGAGTATCAATCGGCGAGAGTCGGCGAGAATCGACGAGAATCGATCGGCGAGCATCATCATGGATCGGCGAGAATCAGAGTACAATACTCGACGATTCTCGCCGATCGTCGAGCTTCACTTGACGATACACGTCGAATCTTGTCGAACGTCGAGCCGCGGTCGACGATACATGTCGAAGTCGTCGATCGTCGAGAATCAACATATTGATTCTCGACGATTCTTGTCGATCGGCGAGAATCAAAGAGATGATTCTCGTCGATCGGCGGGAATCAGAAAGACGATTCGCGACGAATGCTATCGACCCTCAGACGACAATCTTACCAGCCCTCCAAGGCAACATTTGCCCAACCCGACGATCCTTCAAGGCAACACTTTGCCCACAACCCCATTCAGGTCGGTGATTGGCAACCTTTACCAACACAGTCAATTATCCAACTTCTCCACATCTCTTATGTGCGACCCTGTAGGCTCATATCGCGTTGGCAGTGAGATTACATGTTTGATCACTTCCAGATCATCATGGTAACTCCAACAGTACTCCCCCTGGACAGCAGCCACTAACATCCACATGTTGACTTGCAGTAGATCCTTCTTCAATAGGGAGCTTGTCTATTTTCTCAGTCACACCTGTAGAGCTGCAGATACTTCTAGACAATTCATTGTTAATAAGTCTAGCTTCATCAAATACAACATGCACTGACTCTTCTACAACTTGAGTAGTCAAGTTGTCGACCTTATAAGCCTTACTATTGTTGGTGTACCCAATAAAGATCTCATCTTGGGATTTGGCAGCAAACTTGGTTAAGTAAGACTTACCATTGTTAAGTATATAACATTTACAACCAAAGATCCTGAAATAGGATAGATTTGGTTTTCTGCCTTTCACAATCTCATAGGGGGTCTTATTGTGGCTCTTGGTGATAGTAGCCCAATTAATCACATGACATGCAGTATTAACTGCCTCAGCCCAGAAATATTCAGGGATAGATGTGTCACTTAATAGTGTTCTACATGCCTCAATCAAGGTTCTATTTTTCCTTTCAGCAATACCATTTTGCTGAGGTGTTCTTGGTGAGGAAAATTCCTGAAATATCCCAAACTCTTCACATAGCTTTGTCATACTATCAGACTGGAATTCAGTACCATGGTCACTTCTCATTTTGACCACTGTACTGTCTAACTCATTCTGAATTTGTTTGACAAAACTATAAAAGATACTAGGTGTTTCAGACTTTTGCCTTAGGAAGAATACTCAGGAATACCTTGAGTAGTCATCAACTACCACAAATGTATAGACCTTCCTACCTAGGCTGTGAACTGGCATAGGACCAAAGAGATCCATATGCAAGAGGTATAAGCACCTCACAGCATCTTTGTTCTCAATGCTTTTAAAGGTGGATTTGGTCTGCTTGCCCTTTGACAAGCTGAGCATATCCCATCATTTTTACACTTAACTTGAGAATCATTCCTCACTAACTCTTTACTATAGAGTTGGCCAATTATCTTGTAGTTAAGATGGGCTAGCCTCTTGTGCCATTTGACACAATGAGAGACCTTCTCATCAGCTACAAGACACATAGGAGAAACATTGTTCTCACACATAATGTCTAGACAATAGACATTTCTCTTCCTATAACTTGTCAAAATGATCTTTTGATCATTTGACCTCCTGATATGACAACCATCTTTAACAAATGAGATGTCATATCCTAGATCACTCAGCTGACTTATACTAATGAGGTTGTGTTTCAAACCTTTAACATAAGCCACTTGAGTAATTGTTATAAGGTTGCTAGAAATGTTACCAAAACCTTTGATGATTCCTTTTTCAGAACCACCAAAGATGACTTTAACACCATCCTTGATTGGTGTATAGTCCTTTAGCAATCCCCTAGTTCCAGTCATGTGCCTGGAACATCCACTATCCAAGTACCATATTGGGGCATGGCCACTTGGACTTACCAGCAAAACAGATTATTTAACCTTAGAACCCAAAGAATTCTTGGGTCCTTGGTGCTGGTTAGTTTGCCTCTTAACAAAACTACCTGTATCTTTTCTAGAAGGTAGATTTCTACTCACCTTGGCACTAGAATTGTGCCAACAGTCTATGGCGAAGTGGCCTATATTGCCACATCACCAGCACTCAAATCTGTTGTACCTTTGTTTAGGTACAACCCTGACTGTTTTATCTTCAGCAGGCTTTTTGTTGAGTACTGGGGCTTTGCCCTTAGACTTGGACTGAACAGTCCTGGCAGGTTTAGTAAACCCCAATCCAGTTTTACCTTTTTGAGAAATGAACTCATTTATCAAAGATAGAACAGACTTTTGTTTAGAAAACCTTGCTACTATATCTCTCTCCTTCAGAAGACTAATGTCCTGATTTCTGATTTGATCATTTTTAAATGTTATAGTCCACATCTGAATAACAGTTATGTGTTTCAGTCTGGCTATTTCATTTAATTTCTGATCAATCAACTTATCAAAATCTGTTGCAGCAACTTTAAGATTAGCAATCACCTTAGCCTGACTCTTGGCCAAGGATTTGCTTTTCTTCAAAGCTTGCAACACAACTCTATATTCATCAATTAATTGATGAATGTCTCCTTCAGATTCAGATCCACTCTCATCACTAGATGCTGATGAATCTGATTCTGATGCAGTACTAGAAATTGAACTTGAAGAACAATTTTGTACCTGACTTTGTCCAGGCTGATACTGGATTTTGTCTCCTTCTGATAAGGCCATCAGTCCCTGGCACTGAGTGTCCTCATGCTCATATATAGAGTTCATTAACTAGATGAACTCCTCTTCCTCTTCTTTAGCAAACAGTCCAATATAAGCTTCAGCTTCTGAATCAGTTTCTGTAGATGACATATCTGACAGACTTTTGTCCTTCTTAGCAACAAAGGACCTTTCCTTTTTGTCCTTTATTTGAGTCTTCTTCTTATCAGTTGACTCTTTCCTTTTCTCTGGACAGTCAGCAACAACATGTCCTTGTCTGTTACAACAATAACAAACTATCTTTGAAGATGTAGTTCTACTTGACTTGGGCTTTCTCCTGTCATTCTTTGATGACTTCTGTGAAGTGGATGGCTTAGACCTCCACTGTTTTTTCTTTAGGAACTTCTGAAAATGTCTTGTGAAAGCTGCAAAGTCCTTATCACTCTCACTGCTTTCAGAATTCTTACTTGCTGACTCCTCTGTCTCAGTCTCAGCAACTTTTGGGGGTGGAGATGGAGACTTACTTTTATATTTCTTGGTGACTTCTGTCTTGAATGTCACAGCTCTTTTTTATGCTCAATTCTTGTAGTCTTCTCTTCCTCTTTCCTAATCATTAGCTGCATTTCATAGGATAACAGATTTCCAAACAATGTTGGAGGAGGAATATCTGCTAACTTGGCCATTTCCCTTATGGAACAAATCTTATTATCCCAGTCTTTAGTTAGGGATCTCAAGAACTTATCATTCAGCTCATAGTTGCTGAATTCTCTTCCATAAGACATCAACTCATTGACAATCCTATAGAATGTCTTGTAGCATTCTGTTATACTATCAGACCTGCCTTGTCTGAAACTTGCATACTCCTGATTTAGTAAAGACTTTTTGTCCTGTCTAACTTGTTCAGAGCCCTCCATGTACACTATCAGTGTGTCCTACATTTCCTTTGATGTTTTACAGTGAATCAAGTTCTGGAATGTAGCATCATCTATTGCACTCACAATAATATTCTGAGCCCTCTTGTCCATGGTGGCCAGAATAATCTCATCTTTGGTCATCTCTGAAAAGTCCTTAGGGGTTCTCTGATTTGCATCCAGGACTGATACTTTCATAGGCACATATGGCCCCTCTTTGAATGTGATATAGATTCTAGGGTTAGAGGCTTCCATAAATAGTCTAACCCTTTCTTTCCAGATGCCAAAAATCTCCTTTCTACAGATTGGCAACTTCATGGATCCAAGTTCTTTGTGATTCTCTATTGAACCCATTTTCTTGATTTTCTTGATTCTGCACTTGATTATACTGAATCTGCCAACAGGATCTTGTACTCAGATAGTTATGTCCTTTTTGAGGAACCTGGCTCTGATACCACTTGAAAGAAATTGTACCTAATCACCTAGAGGGGGGGGGGTGAATAGGTGACTATAATCTTTTTAAACTTTTAGGCAGAATCACAGAATTACAAACAATTCTTCACAGCAATACAGCACAGCAATCACAGAATAAAGCACACACAGAGTACACATAGTTTTATAGTGGTTCCCCAAGGTCTGGGTACATCCACTTTCCCCCTTCGCCTATCTAGTAGTGTACTAGATTCGGCCAAACTCCTCCACTATTCCTTAGATCCTCAGATCTTACACTCAGGACCCCAACCAGGTTCCTACAACTCAGGCTCAAGGCCCTACCACTCAGTTTTCACCAAGACCTACACTCAGTCTTCAACAAGGCCTACACTCAGCCCACAACAGGGCCTACACTCAGAGAAATAGATCTCCTACACTCAGGCACATAGGCCCTACCACTCAGCCTTTATAATTTCAGGCTTACAACTCAGATCCCTAAGGATCCTACAAGAAATTAAAATTACAATGTATAAACCTGCAACTCAGAATGTGAGAGAAGAGTTGTCTGGTTTCTTGATGAGTTATTGGATGGACTTTGCTGAGATCAACCTCCCTTGGCTTCCTTCAAAGCTTCTTGAATTTAGAACACAGTAGGGTTGATTCTCTATGCAGCTGATCTTCAATCACTGCAACTTAAGATTCAGATCTCAATCTGAAACTTTCTTCACAGCCTGGTTCAACAGCTGTCTTCTTGTAAGGAGCTCTCTCTCTCCAACTTCTTAGATCTTCACTTGAAGGTCTTCTTCTAGTTGTGTTGTACTTCAATGATTCATTAATCAATCTTTTTGATGTGTTGATCATCTTCTTCTGTTGACATAATAAGCCTTTATATAGGCTTTCTTCATGGTGACCGGCTGATCCGATTCCTAATAACTTTCTAACATCTCTGACAGTTGCAATAGACCGGCTGGAATGGTAGCTGTCAAGTCATCCAGTCACTTCTTGAATTCTCTGTAACTGTTTGTAAGTGTCGAGACAGTTAGTCTTTAAGTGTCGACACTGATAGACTAAGTGTCGACACTAGCCTTCATGGTGTCGACACAACTCATTGTGTTGTAGAAATTACTTCTCGACACTGCTTCTTCAGAATGTGTCGACATTGATATTGTGTGTCGACACAACTCCTTTTTCTTCAGTACTTAGTTGAATTCTGCTAAGTGTCGACACAACTCATTTGTGTCGACACATCTTCTTGTGTTGAACTTGTTAAGTATCGATACATCTTCTTGGTGTCGACACATGTCTTCTGTGTTGATACTTTTGCTGAGTGTCGACACATATCCTTTGGGTCGACACTTGTACTTGGACTTTATTGAAATTTGTTGAGTGTCGATACATCCTCCTAGTGTCGACACTTTCTTCATGTGTTGAGACTTTTGCTGTGTGTCGACACATTCTTCATTATGTCGACACTTGTACTTAAACTCTGTTGAAGTTTGCTGAGTGTCGACACAACCTCCTAGTGTCGACACTTGTACTTGAACTTTGTTGTAATTTTGCTGAGTGTCGACACAGCCTCCAAGTGTCGACACATCCTGATGTTGACAAAGTTCCTATGGGTGTCGACACTGCTTCTAAGTGTCGACACAGCTTCTCTGGACATTTCTTCATTGAGTGTCGACACAACCTGTATGTGTCGACACTTTCCTTCTGGTGTCGACTCTGCATCCCTGGTGTCGACACAATTACTCCAAGTGTCGACACAACTTCTCTGGGTGTCGACACAAGTCTTCTTAAGTGTCGACACTTTTCTTCTAGGTGTCGACACATGGAATTAGAAACTTTTCATGCTTACCCTGCAAATACTTAACCTGCACAAGGTAACTCAAAATACATCAAATACATTTTGATGTATATCATTGAGTAGGGTGAGGCTTCTTCAAATCAGGTACATTTATTCCAATGTACCTAACATCTTATCTACAATGCCCCTAGAGAACTTATGTTCTAAAAGAAAGCTAGCTATGGTCTCATACCAAGCTCTTGTAGCTTGCCTTAAACCATAAAGTGCTTTATGCAGTTAAAAAAAAGAGGGATGAGTTGGAGAGATAAAGCGTGATGGTTGTTTAACATAAACTTCCTCTTTGAGTTCACTATTCAGAAAGGCACTCTTCACATCCATCTGGTAGACTTTAAATTTCTTGCATGCTGCATATGCAAGAAATATTCTGATAGCCTCTAGCCTTGCAATAGGAGCAAAGGTCTTGTCATAATTTATGCCTTCCTCCTAAGAATAACCTTGAGCCACCAATCTTGCCTTATTCCTCATAATGATTCCTTGAGCATCCAATTTATTTCTGAATACCCATTTAGTTCTAATGACTAGGTAGTGTTTGGGTCTTGGAATAAAATCCCAAACTCTATCTCTCTCAAATTGATTGAGCTTCTCTTGCATTGTAATAATCTAGTATGGATCTTGCTCTGCATCTTTTAAGGATTGAGGTTCAAACTGAGATATGAAGCAAGCATGCATCAAATCTTGATTGAGTTGATGCCTTGTTTGCACACCAACTTATATGTCTCTAATCACTTGAGATATGCGATGATCTCTAAGTGTGACAAAATCAGTAGGTGGAGTTGGTTGATGTCACAACCCGCATTTTCACCACAATGACGAAATATCAGAGTAAGGTAATATGTGCATCATGATGCCACGTCAGCATGGGATAACTGCAGACGCTCAGGCAACACCCCGACTCAATACTAAAAATACGATTTAAATGTTTTATTGAAGAAGTTTATTTTAGTTATGCAACTGGCCGTATCCCTCGGCTTAGTGTCTCACGAGTCCAACAGAAGGAAAGTAATTAAACGCAGCGAAAAATACTATAGTAAACATGTAAGACATCCTACATGAGTCTGGCATCCCAAAAAAAAACTCAAGGCATGCATTACCATAAATTTATAGTAATAATATCGAAGTAGTTTGTACGGTATTTAAATATAGTGATTTAGAGTTTTAAAACATGATGTGCATGATATAGTAATATTAGTTGGTTTTATAGTTGAAAACACCTATAGGCATCCTAGCATAATTTTTTCCCAGAGAGCATGTACTACTAACACAAAAGTAGGCACTAGCAACTAGCCAAATATCCCAGGACGACAATAAAGAATCAGTGGGCGTCAAACACCTGACACGAACCCACTATAAGTTCTCAAGTCTGAAGCATACTACAAAAGAACAAAAGCTACCTCGCAACCTCGAGGCACCCTCACCAAACCCAGCAACAAAACTACTCAGCCGCATCACCGGCTACAACCCTGAACCTGAGGCATTCAAGAGAAGAACACCTCAGCAAGCAAAAAAACAAGTGGCAAAAGAATAGGTAAGCAAGTGAGTAAGCCAAACAAAGGACGATGTACCAAACCCAACCAAAGGAGGAAGAATGCAAAAGAAAACAACAACAATTAGCCAAATAGAATATATAGAGGGAGGTTAGCCATTATAATAACCTCTAAATTTAAAAAGAATGCACCCAGTGCGAAGGTGAAAAAGTTTGGGCATAACCAGCAAAATTTAGCAAAACTGTGGCATAAACCATATGAAAACAACTGATCACAATACAGCTCGGAAGAGGGTGGATCATCAACACGTGGTATGACTGCGTTGCAGGCCGGAGAGGGTGACGACCTCAAGTGCCATAAGCCCAACTCTGAATCCTCAACCATCTCACAGTCGGTACTGTGGTCCACAAACATGGCCAAACCGACCGGACCAACCAGAACCGAACAGTCTAGGAAAGGAGAAACTAAGCATACCCTGACTGTGGTGATACACAAAAAGAAGGGGCCTCCCGGTTTGGTGGTATGCTAACCACAACCAACACTCATACCCCCAACATAACAATCTCAAAATTGGCACAACACCTAGCTATTACAACACCAAATCGAAGACCACGACTTACGATCGACCTATACTAAGTGCAACGCATCTTGCACTCAACGGCGTCGAAACAATTTACCCTAAGCGTAAGCCTAAAAAAATTTAAACATTTTATACTCTAAAAGAACCAGGAACATTAATATAAGGTGAAAGACTTACCATAAAAACTTAAAGAAAAGGAGAGCAAAGGAGCCACTTGCCTTGGCTTTATCAAAGAAAGCCTCCAAATCATACCTCATTGCAGATCGGGACTAAGGGAGACGAGAGAAGCCGAAATCTGGACAAGAGTGGATGAAATAGAAGTTAGGGCCAAAAAACCCTAATGAGAAATCTCAAGAAATGGGAAAAAATTACCACGGTGACGTAGATCTCGCCAAATGCTTTTCAAATCTATGCTCGAATGAAGTTTTCGATCACCGGAACTCCGTCGGCGGTGACCAGAAGGTTCATGAAATCTCACGCTCTGTCATAACCGTCCTCACGTTTCTTCAGTTTTGTTTCAGTTCAGTGAAGAAGAAGAAGAAAAAGTCCTAAAGGAAGAGTGGGGTCGGTTCTAATTATAAGTACACGTGTATATATATATATATATATATATATATATATATATATATATATATATATATATTTATTTATAAAAAGTTTTGTCTAAAAAAGTACTATTTACAAGCGGGTTCGCGGAAAACGCAAATAGAGGTTGAAGATGGCTACAAATCGAAAAGTGGTCAACATGAAAGTTGTAGATCTCGTCGAGAAGAACAAATTTTATGGTAACTTTTTTTTGATATGACGTCGTTTTGACTCTCAAATTGGCTCCTGAACGCAGATAGGAACGACCTACTCGAGTGGCAACATGAACCACTCGAGTTCCAACATATCTACTCGAGTAGCAGCATACCTACTCGAGTTCCAGCATACGTACTCGAGTAGTAGCATAAAATACTCGAGTAGCAGCTCATTACTCGAGTTCCAACATGCTTTACTCGTGTAGTAGCATAATATACTCGAGTAGCAGCTTATCACTCGAGTTGCCGCAGAAAAATGAAAAATAGGTGTTCAAAACAGCTTCAAATCGAAAAGTGGTCAACATAAAAGTTGTAGATCTCATCTAGACAAACAAATTTCATGTTAACCATTTTTTGATACGATACCGTTTTCACTCTCAAAATAGCATCCGAGCAAAATCTGAAACGGGCTATTCGAGTAGAACCATGCCTACTCGAGAAGACTCAGAACGGAAGCCCAACGTGCTCTGAATTAAACGAAACTCGCACTGAAGGAGAAAAATGATGCTACGAATTTAACGGCGAAGTCAAAACCACAAAACTTAACTATCAACTCGAAAACTTTTAGTTTCGACGAAAATCCCAAAAATCTGTTCAATCAGACCAAACGGACGCGAAAACGCACTAACGGTGCAGCGCCGACAACATGACGAAAAAAGGGTAATGCCCTGACGTTATAAATATGACGATATCAAATCAAATAAAATCATCAAAAAAAATCAGGGGCATTACAGTCACTTCCCTTAAAAAAAGTTTCGCCCCGAAACTTAATACTAAGCACCAGCGTTGAGGCGTACAATAGATCTGACTGATAGTGCAATTACCGGTTTAGAGGTGGGCGAGGCCCAACCGACCACTTTTGTTTGCCACTACGGAGTTATCATGGGAGGTTCGGCTCCAGAAAGGGGGAACTAAAGGTCTGTGTACACAGAGTTGAGTGGGTGAGTTGCAATTGCATGTTCACATCATGACATAATTGTATTTCATAGCATAATCATTGCATATAACCCGACACCTATTGTATAAGTGGTATGTGATGCTTATACAATAGGACCTTCAAAACGACCCCTTGGTTTATAAGTTCGTGCGACCGTGCTTATAAGTTAGGGTTTATTTCAGTATCTTTATATGTAGGATTGTCAGAAAACGACACCCCATTGTATAAATTGGTATGTGACTTTTTATATGATAGGAGCCTTGCAAAAGATCTCTTGGCTTATGCGTTTTCCTAAAAGTTAAGGTTACTTCCTTGTTCAGTTTCTTTCATGCCTTTAGTACTGCTATATATACTATAGAACTGCTAGATTAGTTCCGCCGCAATCCGCTTATTGTTATTCTTCACATTCATATCCTCTCCTTTCCTTCTCCCCGCTCGGTGCCTAGGAGCCATGGGGGAAGGGGCGGGGGATGATAGGACTTAGTATTTTAGACTAACAGTTTTCGAACCACATCATTTTAGGGGACCGTGGAGCTTAGCTTGGAGGACCAGCCCCGGAGGTCGGCACGCTTGGAGATGGGGCAGTCTAGTACCAGAGTTCAGACTACAGGGACTATGAGTCCTGATCGCTACTAGTTATTTTATCGTTTTGCTTCCGCGATGAGGGATATGTAGTGAGGACTTGATGTACTGGGCATGAGCCCAAGATTTTAGTATTTTACTTATATCTGTGGACACTCCCATCATGGAGATTATTTACTATTTATGTGATTTATGTGGACTTGCCTTTAATTTATTGCTACAGTTGAGATCAATTTGGCCGGCAGGATCGGCGTTTTGTAGTGATGACCTTCCCAGGCACGAAGGTGTCACCGCAAAGCGGCGGTTTTGGGCCTAATACCCCTTGTAAGATCTTCCAGAAACGAGACGTGAACCTGGAGTCTCGATCAGATACAATACTGACAAGTACTCCATGCAACATGATGACCTCGTCTAAATACAATTCAGCTATTTTCTTCATGGAGTAGTCAATCTTGAACGGTACGAAGTGAGCACTCTTCGTCAGTCTTTCCACGATCACCCAAACTGAGTCATGCCCTCTGGGAGATCTCGGCAATCCAGTAATAAAGTCCATCGAGATACTCTCCCATTTCCAACTCGGGATCTCCAAAGGTGTTAACTTGCCTCCAGGCCTTCCATGATCGGCCTTAACTTGCTTATAGGTGAAACATTCAGATACAAACCTTGCTATATCACCCTTCATACCCATCCACCAAGCAATCTATTTTAGATCCTGGTACATCTTGATCGAGCCAGGGTGGTAGGCCACATTAGAACCATGTGTCTCCTTGCATAACTGATCCCTAATATCCTTAACAACGGGAATGCAAAGCATACACCGGTATCTCAGGGTTCCCATATCATCAATAGAGAACTCTGGTAACTCACCCTTCGCAGCTCTACTACAAAGATGTAATAGATCTGTATCCTCCTTTTGATACAATCTAGTGAGCGTAATCCATGAAGGCTCTAACACTTCTAATTCACTAGTCGAGCTGCGACTTCCCACTGAAATTCCCATCAGTAGAAATTCTTCCACCAGTGAATCAACCGAAAGGTTAAAAATTTTAGTTGTCTTCCTACTCAGGGCATCGACTACCACGTTAGCCTTGTCTGGGTGGTACTGGATCTCAACATCATGGTCTGCCACATACTGCAGCCATCTACGATGGCGCAAATTTAGTTCCTTCTATGTGAAGGCGTATTTCAAACTGTTATGATCAGTATAAATCTTGCATATGGCGCCATACAACAAATGTCTCCACAACTTGAGGGCATAGATAATTGCTGCAAATTCTAGTTCATGCGCAGGGTAATTCCGTTAATGAACCTTTAGCTTCCTAGACCCTTACGCAATAACCTTGCCCTCCTTTATCAACACGCATCTGAGCCCAACATGTGATGCGTCCACATACACGGCATACTCCAGTCCTTCAGTAGGAAGGGTCAAAACTGGTGCAGTGCATAATCTCCTCTTCAGCTCCTAGAACGCCTCTTCTTACTCATCACTCCAAATAAAGTGAAAATTAAAGGGATAGAGCTTAACTAAAACTAATTAGAGTTATATTTTTCAATAAAGAAAATCACAGCACAAAATAATGCAAGAAGAGCAAGCAACAAAGAAGACATAAGGATTTATAGTGGTTCCCCAACCTGGGTACATCCACTCTTCTACCACCCTGGTAGGAATCCACTCAGATTTTTGATCAGGTGCCTGACACCAATGAGATTTTGATCAGGTGCTCAAAAACCAATCTCAAGTCTTTTGGTCAGGTGACTTGCAACCTATACTAACTTTTAAAGGGAGTTATAACCCATTTTACAGTGGGGGTGAGAGATTTGATTATGTCTTTTCTTTCTCAAAACAACTGAGAAGACTTGTTGATATTGATGTTAGCAAAGAGCTCCCCCTGAGATGTTGAATGTTTCAGGAAGATGGAGCTTTGCTTCAGGGTGATAGACCTTCAAACTTGCAGCCTTGACCAGCAGAGATTCAGGGACTTCTTGACTGATAGGTGTTTGTTGTCCTTGAATTATCCTGGAGAGTATAAGGAAGAAGAAGACTCTTGATATGAATGGATGTTCTTCTTATTCAGATTGATGTCACTTCTCTACTCTAGGGCTTCTAGTTGCTTCAGTGATATTGCCCTGAGTGTTCTACTTTTCTATCTTGGTTGATCACTGCTTGTCACTTGTTGTCACTTTCGTTATTGTCTCTGTGTATATTGTTATCTCTATGTATTTCAGACATTCGAATTCCTTGGTCTTGATGGAGGAAGAAACATTCCCTATAGTAGAAGATGTATTGGGAATTGATCCATAATTAATCTTCTGTAACTGTCCGTTTGAACGGTTATGATCATTGGGAATGTTGACTGTAATTAATCCTTAATTAATTCTGCCAACTGTAACTGATTGCGTATAAATCGTCGACCTGATCTCGGAGTTCGTCGAGCTGGAAAACTGTCTTGAGTGTGTCGACACAAGCCCTGTGTGTCGACAAAGTTGGCTTCAGGTGTCGACATAGTTGGTGTCGACAGACATTTTGTGTGTCGACACAATTGTTCTGTGTGTCGACACAGTCTGTTTCCTGGTGTTAATCTTGAGTGTGTCGACACAAGTCCTGTGTGTCAACACAGTTGGCTTCTGGTGTCGATCTTGAGTGTGTCGACACAAGTCCTGTGTGTCGACACAGTTGGCTTCTGGTGTTGATCTTGAGTGTGTCGACACAAATTATGTGTGTCGACATAGTTGGCTTCTGGTGTCTACACAATTGGTGTCGACAGTTATTCCGTGTGTCGACACAAGTCCTTATGTGTGTCGACACAGACTTTCTGTGTGTCGACATAATTCTTCTGTGTGTCCACACAGCCTTGCTTGAGTCTTTGGCAATTTGTTGAAGGCTGGTCTATGTGATGTTGATTCTTGACCTAGACTCTAGAAATAAACCTATGACCCATGACTATACATTTTGGGTCAGTCTAAGCAAACCTAATAGTGATCTTTGCCCAAATCATAACTGGGGTTGCAACATAAAGGCTACATGCTTCGGTGTTAACTTTGTCAAAGGCGCTGATAATGTAGAGAATCCATCCATAAACCTTCTATAGTAACCTGCCAGCCATAAAAACTTCTCATTTCCTTGGGAGTGGTAGGCCTACTCCAATCCATCACTGCAGCTATCTTCTCCGGATCAACCTTTATCCCATCTTTATTGACCACATGGCCCAAGAAGGAGACTTGAGGTAGCCAAATCTCGCACTTGCTCAACTTAGCATACGACTTATGCTCTCTCAAAGATGACAAGACCAATCGCAAGTGATGCACATGCTCTTCATCATTGCGGGAGTAGACTAGAACGTCATCTATGAACACGATGACAAAATGATCCAGGAAGTCCTTGAATACTCTGTTCATCAAATCCATGAATGAGGTGGGTGCATTAGTCAATCCAAAAGACATTACCAAGAACTCGAAATGGCCATGCCGAGAACAAAAAGCAGTTCGTGGAATGTATGCCTCACGAATCCTCAACTGATGATAACTGATGGAGTTTTAACGAAAGGAGGCAAGTGCACCTATCGTGAGTAGTACAGGATATTCCGGGTGAAATATCGAGGTCGTATTGTTCTCGGGGTCAGTTCGATTATTTCTACTCTTCCCTGGAGGGGACTATTATTTTACCGATATTTAACTTCTCGGGTTATATTTTTATATATAATAAAAATGACATAAAAAACAGAAAAAGAAAGCATAAAAATGAAAGCTTGAAGGTGGAGCCGATGAAGAGCTTAGTTCGATGGCACCGAAAAAACAATTGAACCAAAATAGACATTTAATAAAAAGAGCTTCTAAATTTCTAATTAATTAAGGCGGAGACTTGGCCGTGGAGGTTTCATTAAAATGAGCTCACCTATCTCTAGGACTATCGCTCACCTGAACACTAAGACTATTCGACCAAATGTTAGTCCGACGAAGGATTCCTCTTAACACCCGCATTACGCTAAGAACCCCGCTATTGGGTGGGGAACCCAATCCGGTAGTGTTGGCGCGCCTCCTCTCTCGAGAGTTAGTGCGGAACTCTCTTTGCCAAGGGGTGATTGGTCCATATGCAAGGCCTCTCGGCTAGCTAGCATATGGACTACGGAAATAGGGCCCACACATCGATATGTGGTCCTACACGTCGTTAACCCCGGGCAAACCTTAAGTACTTTTAATTAATTAGAAAAATTAGTCCTTTAATTATTTTAAGCTATTTTATTTGTCTCAATGCTCTTCGATACCGAGGGGATAAGAACGATTAGCCAGTCATCGGAAAGGGGACGGCTTGCGAGGAAAGCAGAAAAGAAAGCAGAAAAGAAAGCAGAAAAGGAAAGGAGTAAAGAAAGCTTTAAAATGAAAGCAGAAAAGGAAAGCAGAAAATTGCAAGTCCTACCCAAACGAGTAGGACAGAAGAAAGCTGTAAAATGCGAGTCCCGGCGCAAATGCGTGGGCGGGAGAAAGAAAGCGGGTCCTACTCGAACGAATAGGATTAAATAAATGCAACACACGCACACACTCGACAAAAAGTAAAACTCACGCACACACTCTCTCGACATAAAGTAAAACACACACACACATTCGACATAAATGAAAACACACGCACACGACAAAATGTAAAAACTCACACACTCTACTGAATGGAATAAAGTAAAGCGCCATTTAACTCTTAACGAGTAGGCGGAAATAAATGCGTGCACACACATGAGCGAAAAAATTAAGAAAAACTAAGTTGACGACCAATTAAAACGACTGCATTTCTACCGCTAGAATGCGGTAGAAATGCATAAAAAGTGAAAATAAAAATAAACGGAGCAAAAGTTTTTTGCAAATAAACGCAAAATGAAAATGCTCTAAAAATTAAAACGAATACATTTCTACCACTAGAATGCGGTAGAAATGCATAAAAATAGAGCGAAAAAATTAAAAGAGCAAAAGTTTAAAATGAAAAATTAAGTGTATGAAAAATTAAAACAACTATATAATCATTTCTATAACTCCGTAAAACTGATTAAAAAGTGAAAATAAAACGAAAAGAAAGAAAAAGTTTTACATCCTAAAAAGAAAAATTTAAGTTAAAAGAAATGAAAATCACCTTGAAATCATTTTTACGGGTTTATAACAATGAAATTGAAAGCTATAAAAACCTAAGTTAACAAAACTAAGTAAGAAAACTAACTAAAACATAAAACTAAAAAGCTAAACTCATACACACACACACGTATTAAAAAGACAAGAAAATAAAGCTAAAAAAGGAAATAAATAAGATTGCATAAGAGTACCCACATAGTTGAAGTCCAAATCCATAAAAAGAGAGAAAATCTACAATTTTATTAAGCTAAAAACGAAGATTACAAATCTAAGAAAATAAAGGAGAGGGGGAGAAATTTCCCTTACATAGCATTTGGACTCATCCTAGCAGCATAACTCTTATACAAAATGGTTCAAAAGGGGAACAAGAACTCAAGCAGAACACAACTATTTATAGGCAGAAAATTTACAAGTACACGCCCTCTGACACAGGCGTGTCGACACTATTCATGATGGCGGCCATCGATTTGACATCAAAGTGGACTTCGGGCTGGACACGTGTCGGTCTCGCGTTGGTCACGCCCCAGGTCACGGGCGTGACGCTGGGCGTGTCAAGGAGGTGGATCTGGGCGCGGGTCGCGCCGAAAATCGTCGCGTAGGTCTTGTCGGCCAGGTGGAGATGTCACGCCCCAGGTCACGGGCGTGACGCTGGGCGTGTCGGTTGTTGTCGACACTCGACAAACGTCGAGTTGTAGAGTTGAAAATCGTCGAGCGGGAAGAGGAGTCACGCCATAGGTCACGGGCGTGACTCTGGGTGTGTCGAGGAGGTCGATGATCGTCGAGCTGAAAACGTCGAACGGGTGGACACAGGCTTGGGTCACGCCCCGTGTCGGGTGACACGGGCGTGTCTCCGGGCGTGTCAAGCTTTTCTCTTCAAAATGTGCTGTTTGGCGGGATTTTGACGTGTCACGCCCCGGTCACGGGCGTGACCAGTAAGTCACGGGAGTGACTTGACTTTTTTGGGGCAGATTTTTGATATTTTCTGAAACATAAAAATAAACCAAGTCAGCAAATTATTTACAAAAAAGAAGCAATTTATTAAGCAAAAACATGTAAAAATGACGAAAAGAAATGAAAATGACTAAATTAATGTACACAAAAATACGTATATTTACAATTCATCAATAACCTAAACGCAGGTCAATCTTGGAAAACACAGAGCTACCACGTAACTGGTCAAAGAGATCATCGATTCTCGGCAAGGGATATCTGTTCTTGATGGTCACTTTACTCAATTCTTTGTAATCTATACATAGCCTCATTGATCCATCTTTCTTCTTTACAAACATAACGAGAGCACCCAACGGTGACGAACTTGGCCTAATGAAACCGTTCAGCAATAGCTCGTCTAGATCGGTACGCAGCTCTCCCAACTCACGCGGAGCCATACGGTACGAAGCCTTAGCGATAGGACGGGTACCCGGTTCAAAATCTATAACAAACTCAACATCTCTCTCAGACGGACGACCAGGAAGATTATCAGGAAACACATCACGAAACTCACGCACTACAGTCTCCTCAACAAGCGGCAAACTAACAACGGTCGCCAACACTGAAACCAAATAGGCAAAGCATCCTAAATTCAAAAGCTTTCGAGCACTTACCGCAGAAATGATCAGAGAATCTTGGCGCGAATAACCATAAACGCTACTGCGTTGACCGTCATCCATCTTCCAGGTCTATAACTTTTAGATCCTCAACCGCGAGAAAATCTCCCAACTGGACTGGACAACCCTGAATTCCATGATCTTACACAACACAATCACCTGAGGCCAACCGGATTGAGGGTCAAATGGTGACGCTCTACAAAAGATCTAGCCATGAATGAGTGGGTAGCACCAGAATCGAAAAGGACACGCGCCCAGTGGTTACTAACCTTAAACTTTTCTATAAGATTAAATATACAACTATGGGAAAAGAACGTTGACATTTAGATCATACCTAGAAAATAAAACAAGATTAGGATCTAACCTGAAATAACTTGGGTTGACGTCTGAGCTTCATCCGCGGACACCAAAATCAACTTGCCCTTCCATTTGTCCAAGAGCTGCGGTGGTGGTAAGGCCTGAAGTGGCACTGGCTGCAACGGGGGTTGAGCTTGCGGGCAACGGGTCTTGACATGCCCCTTCCGCCCACATAGATAACAGTTCTTGTCCTTGCAGCAATGGGCTGCATCATGCACCATCTTGTTGCAACTGGAACAAACTAATCTCTCTTTGGGGGCACCCTGAATCACGTGCACCCGCTCTTGCTTCCGAGCTCCCAGTCTCTGGTAATATCTCTCGAACGGGTGGCCTGCCCGACAACAGAAACTGCACACTTCCTTGCCTCCTTTCTTCCCAATAGTCACGGATTCCTATGATTCCTTAGCTTTGACAGACTTCCTCTTATACTTCCTCATCTGATGACCTCTGAACTTGGCATTGTCAATGGATTCCACCTTCAGATCATCCTATACCACCTCTGAATAAGTCCCAGATCTGTAGGCACTGGTAAGCTGCTAGATGTCATTCCGAAGACCACCCAGAAATCACTTGACTCGGCTGGATTCTAAAGATACCAAGTCAGGTGCAAAGCGGCTCAGCTTACTGAACTCCATCTCGTATTCATTGACAGTAAGTTGCCTCTGCTTTAAGTGAAGGAAGTCATTCATCGACCGGTCTCTTTCCACATACGGCAAGAACTTCTTCAATAACCACTCCTTGAAGGACTACCACGAGCATCCATTCTTCAAGCTTTCTTTCTCCCTCAACCACAAACTCTTGGCCATGCCCTTGAGTTGATAAGCGGCAACCATCACTCTCTGGTCCACAGAGATACTAGTGTAGGTGGACATCTCCTCGATGGAAATCATCCAGCCATCTAATGCCATAAAATCTTTCTTGCCATCATACGCATGTGGTCCTAACCTTTGAAAGTGCGAAATGAAAGTCATCTCTGGTGGCAACACAACCGGGGGCACCAGAGGAGTGGGGGAAATGGGAACAGCTAGATCCACAGCGTTCTCTTGGCCCTCTGCGACTGACTCGCGACGACTGACAACAATGACTGAATCTGCGACTATACCTCCAGCATCTGCCTCGACAGGGCCTCATTGCTCTGTCGTAATCCCTCTATCACGGCCTCACTCTGGGAACCAGAAGATTCTCCCTCCAACTAGGGAGTAGTCCTCATCACCGGACGCTTAGGCGGCATTCTAAACAATCAATAAACGATCTATCAACACCTAGCGCAACATGCTAGACTTACAACTTAACTCAGACATAAAACCATAGATACTTGCTCATGCTGCTAGCTTGCTCTGGGATTTAAAATAAATGATGACATGTCCTATATATGGGGAAACACCCTCATCCTTATGACTCTTGTGCCTATTATATGAGTGCATGAATGATTACCTTTTTTATTTCAAATCATGTGTGTACATATGTCATCCTGTAGATCTTTAACTTGGCATGTGTGCTTATGCCATGATATGATATGTATGCAGCGCTATGCATTCTAAAGAAAAGCCTTAATGCATGTATGAGCGGCGTACACTCACAATGTTATGCATCCCATAGTACATAATATTATATGTAACGAAAATGTTAAAACGTGCTAATGGGCATCCATGTGATGGTGGTTATGCATCCCATACTACATAACCGTCCCATGTTACCACCTATGGTGGATCCATATACAAACATATATTATGCATCCCATACTACATAATATGTCCTGTATACTTCTTCTTTTGTGCTATGAGTGTAGTGTTCATGCTTCCATCAAGATCTACTGATGATATACTCGTGTGTGTATGCAATTGATGAGTTGTAAATATACTATTTTCATGTTAATTATTTAAGTAGTTTTCATTTTCTTTTGTTGTTTTAGGTTCAATTTCTTTAATAAAATGCACATTTTATTATATATATTTTGCTAACTTAGTTTATTTTATTTTTCAGAAATTTTCAGAATTTTTGCCATGAAAATCATATGTCACGCCCGTGTCCTGTTGGCCACGCCCCTGACAACGGCGTGACACGTCAAAACTGTGGAAATCAGCATCTTTGGATGAAATTGATGGACACGCATGGCCACACGCCCGTGTCTGTTGACATGCCCCGTGTCCCGAGCCCGTGTCCATCCCGCTCGACGAAATTCTCTCGACGTTCGTCGACCAACATGACACGCCCGTGTCAGCCAACCTAACACGCCCGTGTCAACTACTCTCGACATCTTTCGCTCGACGATTTCAGTCTCGACACAATTCGCTCGATGATCGTCGACCAAGCCGACACGCCCCCAGTCACGCCCGGACCTAGGGCGTGACTCCTCCACCTGGCCCGACAAACCCCCGCCGATGACTTTCGATGCAAACGACGCCCAGTTCAACCTCCCCGACACGCCCACCGTCACGCCCGTGACTAGGGGCGTGACTGCCACGTGGACCTCCCAAAGTCAACAACGCCATCAAATCGCCGAATTCTGATGATAAAAAAGGCCGACACGCCCAATGTCACGCCCGTGACCGGGGGCCTCACCGCCGCGTTTTCAGCCGCAATGTCAAATCGCTGTAAAACACCGAAATCTGCTAATAAATAGTGCTGACACGCCCCATGACACGCCCGTGTCAGAGGGCGTGTACTTGGAAAATTTTGCCTATAAAAGGTTAGCTGCTGTATGAGTTCGGGGTTCCAAATTTTTGAACCATTTTGTTTACAAGGGCTGCCGTTTGGAGCTTGCTTAGTGCAATGTAAGGACTTTATTTCCCCCTCCCCCTTCTAAGGTTTGTTTGTTTGGGCACTTGTAATCAACTTATTTTGTAATAAAAATCGTTAATTTTTCCTCCTCACATGCTCTGAATTATCTCTGATGGCCTCCTTTTCATCAATCTTATGTGCTTTTATTTTCATTTTCATATTGCGTCTGTGCGTGTATGAGTTAAAATTGCAAAATTTATACTTTAAAATGAAAAAACCGTTTGCCTATTTTCATTTTTCTCAAACTTCCTAGCCGTTACTATAGCCATTTTTCTTATCAAAATTGATTAGACTTAGGATCTTTAAGCTTCCAAATACGTTTTTATGAACTTGTAAAACGATAAAATGTGGTTTTCATTCCTCTTAAGTTAGCTTTTTATTTGCTTTGAATATAAAACTGCCGCCTCTTTTGAGCTTTCTTCGACTTTTTAACCCGTTTTACATAGTTATAAGAATGTATAATGCGTTATTATAAATTTTTTAGAATTTTGATTTTAGCAATTACATAAAAAAAATATTTTTGCTCGAACAATTTTTATTTTAACTTTTTATGCATTTCTGTCAAAATCTAATGGTAAAAAAGCAAACGTTTTAATTTTTCAAGCACTTGTTTTTCTCACCTTAATTTGAAAATTATTTGCTCAAACAATTTTTATTTTGCCTTTTTATACATTTCTAAGGCATTCTAGCGGTAGAAATGCAGTTGTTTTAATTTTTCGACAACTTTGCTTTTCGTAATTTTTTCGCCTGCGTGCGTGCGTGTATGAGATAAGTTTATTGCTTTCTCCAATTATGTAGACTGTGTGCATGTGCGCATTTATTTCCGCCTACTCGTTAAGAGTTAAATGACGTGTCTTAAATTTTTCACCTACTCATTTGAGTAGGATTTGCAAGTGCGAGTATTTACTTTCTGCAGTGTGAGTATTTCATTTTCTTTTGTGTGTGTGTGTGTGTGTGTGTGTATGTGTGTTTAATTTCGTCAAGTGTGTGTGTTTTTATTTTCCGCATACTCATTTGAGTTAAATGGCTGGATTTTATTCAAGTAGGACTTGTGTGTTTTTATTTTCCGCCTACTCATTTGAGTTAAATGGCTGGATTTTATTGAAGTAGGACTTGATGTTTTTTACTTCAGCCTACTCGCTTGGAGTTAAATGGCTGGACTTCATTTCCCCCCTAATCGTTTGTGTAGGACATGTCATTTTTAGTTTTTATTTACCGTCTACACATTTTAGTTAAATGGCAGGTTTTTATCTTCCGGCTACTCGCTAGGAGTTAAATGGCCGGACTTTATTTCCCTATAAATATTTGAGATGGACTTGTAATCGCATTTATTTCCGCCTACTCGTTTGAGTAGGTCTTGCTTTCACTTCAGTCCTACTCGTTTGAGTAGGACTTGCAAATTTTCAGCTTATATTTCCCGCCCACTCATTTGAGTGGGACTTGCAATTTCATTTATGCAATTTTCTCTCACTTGTAACTTAGTTTTATTTCTGTCTCTTTATTATGCGTTTGGATGAGTGCGAGTGCGTTTATTTTTAGTAACTGTTCTAATATTAGGTTATCTTTTTTTTCTTCTTATTTTCTTAATAATCCTTCAGCGAATAGTTTAGAACGCTCGCCTAACCAAACTCATAAGCTATCCCCATTCTGATGAGTGGCTAATCGCTTTTAGCCCTCGGTATCGAAGAGCATTGGGACTTGAAAATGTTTTAAATAACTAAAGGTCTTATTTTTGTATTTAATTAAAAACTTAAGGTTTACCCATGGTTAACGACGCGTAGAACCACATATCGATGTGTGGGTTCTATTTTCGTTATCTATACGCTAGCTAGCCGAGAGGCCATGTGTATGGACTGATCACTCCTGGGTAAAGAGAGTTCCGCACTAACCCTCGAGAGAGGAGGCGCGCTAACTCTACCGGATTGGGTTGCCCACCTAATAGCAGGGTTCTTAGGGTACTGCGGGCATTAAGAGGAATCCTTCGTCGCACGAAAGCCCGGTCGAATAGTCTTAATATCCAGGTGAGCGATATTCCTAGAGATAGGTGAGCTCATACTTTTGGAACTTCCACGGACAAGTTTCCGCTTTAATTAAATTGAAACTGTAGATCTCTAGTTATTTAAATCTATTTTTAATCCTAATGTAATTCGATACCGAGTGTTATCTCTTCATCGTCTTTAATATTAATCTGTTTTCGTCCTATTTTAGTTAAAATCAACAACTTACTATTTCGGTAAAATAATAGTGCTTTCGGGGAAGTAGGGATAATCAACCCATTCCCGGGAAATTTACGATCTGGATATTCCCCGAATATTCTGTATTACTTGCAATAGGTGCACTTGCGTACCTAAGCAAGCCCGCGGCGATCGACTCATCGAACCAACCACCTACATAAGAGTCTATTCGCGGGCTACATCAAGTTTTTGGCGCCGTTGTCGGGGACAATCTTTGAGTTGTTATTTCGAATCCGAAGTCTATTACCTTTACCTTTATTTCTAAAAAACTAAAAAAAAAACTTAAAAACTTTTTTTCAAAATCCAAAAAAAAAGAATTTAATTTTCTACTTTCTATTTTACAGTTTATGACCCATGGACAGCCTTCAGAGTCCGAAAATTTGGATTTCGATCCTGAGATCGAACGCTCGCTTGCGCGTATTCGGTCTCAACACCGAAATTCTTCTTTGGATCCCGAAGAATCCATCGGAGAACCCTCTGTCGTTGCTATGGCCGACCCCAATCCGAACTCGGTCATCGAGCGTACAATGTCATATTACGCCCGGCCGAATTTGGACGATAATGCGTCCAGTATTATTCGCCCGACGGTGGCGAACAATAATTTTGAGATCATTTGTCGTGCAGTTCGATGGACTGCCCGATGAGGACCCGAACGTTCATTTGTCCAGTTTTTTGGAAATTTGCGATACTTTTAAGATTAATGGCGTCACTGATGATGCCATTCGTTTGCGCCTTTTTCCATTCTCCCTCATATCCAAAGCTAAGGCATGGTTGAATTCCCTCCCATGAGGATGTATCACCACCTAGGCCGAGCTCGCGGAACGGTTCTTGACGAAGTATTTTCCGCCCGCCAAAACTGCAAAGTTGCGGGCGGACATTTCTTCGTTTGTGCAGAACAATTCCGAGTCTCTATTTGAGACTTGGGAGCGCTTTAAAGAATTTCTCCGCAAGTGTCCGCACCATGCGCTGCCTGCGTGGTTACAGGTCCAAATCTTCTACAATGGGCTTAATTATCAGAAGCGTCAAATGATTGACGTAGCTGCCGGGGGAACCTTGAATAATAAGACCCCTGAGGCTGCCCAAGCTCTTATTGTAGACATGGCTATGAATGCCTACCAATGGAATATCCTGCGAGGACGTCCCAAGCAGGCAGCCGGCCTCTTCAAAGTGGATGCCACTGCCCACTTAACCCTTCAAGTTGAAAGGCTGACGAAGAAGGTGGAGGAGATGTCTGCTGCCTCCACCACTCCGCCTTGGGCGATTCCCCCTGCCGGCGTAGTCAATGAATTCATAGACTACGTGGGAAATGCTGGGAGACCTTCCTTCAACCACAACAACAACCCTTATAGCAATAACTATAATCCGGGTTGGAGGAACCACCCCAACTTCTCATGGAGCAATGCGAATAATGCGCAGCGCCAGCCCAATTCTTTCGCGCCCGGATTTCTTCCGCCTCCCCCTCTTCCAAAACCCTCACCGATGGAGGAGAATTTTTCTAAATATATCGCTTCCAACGAGTCAAATATCCGGAACATCACTAGATCGCTAAAAAACTTAGAACTCCAGGTTGGACAGCTTGCGCGAGTGATGTCCGAGCGCATGCTCGGGGCACTGCCGGGAAACACGGAGCCTAATCCGTGGGAGAATATCAACTCTATAACCCTCCATAGCGGAAAGGAGGTGAGCGATCCAAAACGGACTGATCCTCATGTACATATTTCACCTTTGACCCCTCTTCCCCCTTCTTCGATTACGCCGCCTTTATAAATATCAAATGAAAAAATTATTAAAACGCCCTTGTCGTATCCGCATAAACTCAATAGTGAGCGTAAGGACGCACAATATGAAAAAAATTATTTTATTATTAAAACAAATTCATATTAATGTTCCCTTCTGCGAGGCAATCTCTCAGATGCCAAAATATGCGAAATATTTAAAACAACTTCTTTCCAATAAACAAAAATTAGAAAATATTTCGCATATTTCTCTAAATGCTGACTGCTCAGCTGCTCTTACTAATAAATTGCCCCTTAAAAGAAATGACCCGGGTCGGTTCTCCATCCCGTACCTTTTTGGCAATATATTAGTAAAATTCGCTCTAGCATATCTAAGCGCGAACATTAATTTGATGCCATTCTCGCTCTTTCAAAAATTAGGTTTGGGCACTCCAGCCCCTACTAAAATGCGAATCCAACTAGCGGATCGCTCGGTTAAGTTTCCCGTCGGGGTAGTGGAGGACGTACTTGTCTGAGTTGATAAGTTTATCTTTCCGGTAGACTTCATCATCTTGGACATCGAGGAGGACACCGATGTACCAATTATACTCGGTCGCCCTTTTCTCGCCACCTCCGACGTATTAATTGATGTCAATAACGGTCGTCTCCTCCTTCGGGTAGGAGATGATGAAGTTACTTTCTCTATAAATCCCTCCATAGGAGACTCGTCATCGAGCGATGACTTTTGTTATAATTTAGACACATATCTCGGAGATTGTTCTTCCCCTAATTTTGAGCCTACTTTTTTAAACGACGATATTTATGTGCTCGAAAATTTTAAATGCAATGAGGATACCTCTATATACTTGAGTTTCGAACCAATTGGTAAGAAAGACATAGGAATTAAAACCTCGTTAGAAGAACCGCCCTGCCTTGAACTCAAACCCCCACCCGATTCACTCAAATACCCCTTTTTGGGAAAAGATGATACCCTTCCCATTATCATTTCTTCGCATTTGAGCGAATCAGAAACTTTCGATTTATTTAGAGTTTTGTTTAAACATCGCCATGCAATTGCGTGGCAAATTTCTGATCTCAAAGGGATTAACCCGTCTTTCTACACCCATAAGATTTTTGTTCTCAATAATTGCCGCAAAACTATTCAGCCGCAGCGACGACTTAACCCAAACATGAAAGACGTCGTTAAGGCCGAAATTATTAAATTATTAAATTCGGTGATTATTTATTCCATATCAGATAGTACGTGGGTTAGTTCCATTCACGTGGTGCCCAAAAAGGGCGGTCTCACCGTAGTGGAGAATGAGCACAATGAACTCATCCCAACTCGTACTGTTACGGGTTGGCGAGTGTGCATCGATTATAGAAAACTAAATGACGCTACCCGTAATTATCATTTCCCACTACCTTTCTTAGACCAAATTCTAGAGAGTTTGTCCGGTCATCCGTATTTTTGTTTTCTTGATGGATTATCGGGGTTTTTCCAAATCCCCATTTCTCCCGATGACCAAGATAAAACAACTTTTACCTGCCCATTTGGTACCTTCGCATATCGAAGAATGCCATTTGGCCTCTGCAACGCGCCCGCTGCATTCCAAAGATGTATGCCGGCAATCTTTGGCGAGCTGGTAGGAGACATTATGGAAGTCTTTATGGATGACTTATCTATTTTCGGAAGCTATTTCCCGTCCTGTCTTCCAAATTTAGGTCGTGTCCTTTAGCGATGCGAGGACACGCATCTTGTTTTAAATTGGGAAAAGTGCAACTTTATGGTTCGAGAAGGTTTGGTTCTCGGCCATATGATTTCGTCTAAGGGGATGGAGGTCGATAAGGCCAAAGATGAAATTATCGAAAAACTTCCCCCGCCTTCTAACGTTAAATCTATTAGGAGTTTCTTAGGGCACGCGGACTTTTATAGGCATTTTATTCAAGATTTTTCAAAAATAACAAAGCTGCTTACTCGCCTCTTGGAAAAGGAATCAAATTTTGTCTTTGATAGCGAATGCGAGTCTGCATTTAATTTTATAAAACAAAAACTTATCAATTCACCTATTTTAGTGGCGCCCGATTGGACCCTTCCGTTCGAGATTATGTGCGATGCTAGTGATATTGCCGTAGGAGTCGTTCTTGGCCAACGTATAAACAAATATTTTCATCCTATTTCTACGCTATCAAGGCGCTCACTTCCGCAAAAGGAAATTACACGACAACGGAAAACGAACTTTTAGCCGTCGTTTTTTCTTTCGATAAGTTTCCCTCGTATATTACGCTATTCAAAGTTATCGTATTTACCGACCATTCCGCCTTAAATTATTTACTAGCGAAAACGGACGCCAAACCCCGCCTTCTTCGATGGATCCTCCTCTTGCAGGAGTTCGATTTAGAGATCCGGGATAAGAGGGGCGAAGAAAATTTAGCCCCCGATCACCTCTCCTGCTTAGAAAATCCCGGTGCGGAAGCACTCGTCGAATCTGACATAAATGACAGATTCCTCGAGGAACGCCTCCTAGCCATAACTACTAGTTCATCTTCCCCACCTTGTTTTGCAGAATTTGCAAACTACTTAGTTGCAACGGTGCCTCCAAAGACTTTTCGAACCAGCAAAAGAAGAAATTCTTTTCTGACTTGAAATATTTCTTTTAGGATGACCCTTTTCTTTTTCTTATCTGCGCGGACCAAGCGGTCCGAAGATGTGTCGCGGGTGTGGAGTGCACGCAAATACTTAGGCACTGCCAAGAGGGTCCGGCTGGTGGGCATTATCAAGCTAACTGGATCGCGCGGACTGCGTTGGAGGCAGGCTTCTTTTGGCCCACTCTATTCAACGACGCTCACAATTTTGTGCTCGCATGTGATAGCTGTCAGCGGTCGGGTAACATCTCTCGTCGCGACGAGATGCCCCAAAATTTTTTTTTAGAATGCGAAGTCTTCGATTTATGGGGCATAGATTTCATTGGGCCCCTACCTCCGTCTTTCAAAAATATGTATATTTTAGTAGCAGTCGACTACATATCGAGGTGGGCGGAAGCGCAAGCTCACCCCACCAACGATGCGCGAGTCGTCATTACATTTCTTAAAAAACTATTTTCTCGCTTCGGCACACCTCACGCTATTGTAAGCGATAGGGGGATGCATTTTTGCAACACCCAGATGGCTAAGACGTTAGCTAGATACGGCGTCACGCACAAACTTGCCACCCCCTACCACCCACAAACTAGTGGCCAAGTAGAGGTAGTAAATCGAGAGATAAAGCGCATATTAGAGAAAACCGTTTCACTTAATAGGAAAGATTCGTCCATCAAACTCGATGATGCGTTGTGGGCTTATCGTACCGCATACAAAACCGCAATTGGTGGTACGCTGTATCTATTAATCTACGACAAAGCATGTCATCTCCCCATAGAATTAGAACATCGCGCACTTTGGGCTTTAAAACTCTTAAATCTTGAATCTAACTTAGCAGCCCAAAATAGAAAACTGCAACTAAACGAGCTCGATGAATGTCGTGCAAACGCTTATGAGAGCAATAAGTTCTATAAGGAGCATTCTAAGTTTTATCACGACCGAAAACTCAAGCCCCAAAAAACATTTTCTCCGGGCGATCTTTTCCTTCCATATAACTCACGACATAGACTTTTCCCCGGGAAACTTAAATCACACTGGTCCGGCCCCTTCAAAGTTGAAGTGGTTTGGCCATATGGGACCGTACTCATCTCCCACCCGGATAAAGGCTCATTTAAGGTGAACGGTCATCGCTTAAAATTATACATAGCAGGCGATCCTGTGGGCGGTAATTTCGAATCCATAACCCTCCTCGATTTATAAACTGCCAAAATAGTCAAGCTAAACGACTATAAACAAAGCGCTCCTGGGAGGCACCCCATGTTAATCTTTTTCGCTATTTCTTTACTTTTTTCTTGCTATTTTCTTCATAATGCAGGGTTCCTAAACTGCGCCTTCCCAACCTCCTTTCATGGAAGCTTCTACCCCCCTCTCTTTATTTTCTTTGTACATATTGCCTTTCCTATTTGTTCCGCATACTTACGTTACAACATTGGGGACAATGTTGCACTTAAGTATGTGGGTGTTTTCTCACTTTATTTTTCGCACTTCTATTTTTTGCACTGTATTGTTATTTTCTGCACTGTATTTCTATTTTCTGCACTTCAAAAACTTAAAACATATATATATATAACAACAAAACAAACAAAAAATTTTTAAAAATGAAAATTCACAAAAAAAAAAAATTTACAAATGAAAGTTCCAAAATTTTTTTTCTTTTCCTCTCTTTTTAAAACAAAAATTCCAAAAAAATTTATAAAAAAAAATTCCAAAAAAATTATAAAATGAAAATTCCAAAAAAACTTATAAAACAAAAATTCCAAAAATATTTAGTTTCATTTTGAAAAAATCTTTGTAAATATTTTTGTAAATAATCTTCTCTCTCTCCCACTTCCTTTTCACCAACATTCTTGTAAATAACATCTCCTTTTCTCGCACTTTTCGCAAGACTTTAAAATCTAAAAAAAGAGAGATAAAACCTAAAAAAAATAAATTCAAAACAAAAAAAAAGATAATAAATTAAAAACACAAAAAAATGATAAAAACTCTAAAAAACAAAAAATATATTTTGAAACAAATAAATAAAATATACCATCCTTAATTTTCATGCTATCCAAAAATTTTGTTTTGAGTTTATTTATATGTGAATTTTATTAATTTTTTGTTTGTTATTCGTTTGTTAATTATTGATTGAAAAATTTAAATAGCCAGGGTTAAGTTTTAAAGAATTCATTATGCTTTGTTAAAATTAGCGAACTCGTTTTAGGCACTACTTCTAATTTTTCATTGATAGAAGCATTTGTATTATGTTAGAAAATAACGACTATAGAATTTAATTTTGTTTACTTTTAGCTTTCTAAAAAATTGGAACGTACAATTTATTAAGGTTGCTCTCAAACATTTTTTTTAATTAAAAATCTATTTTTATTTTCTCCCCTCTTATCATGACTTACTTGGCATGATAAAATTTTTTACCCTTAAAAGATCCTATTTCAATGGGAATAAGATTTCGTTCCATAAATATAGGCACCCAATAATTTAAAAAGATTATATATTCCGGAGTAAGAGGATAAAATTCATTACTTCTACACATATACATTGGGTCAATTTTATCATTATGGAGTTAAAAAAAGAAGATATTAGGAAAATAAGATTTCATTTTCCTAATAATCCAAAAGAAAATAAAATGGAGGTTCGAGAAAAAACTACCTCACCTCAAAATCCAAACCCTCTTCATAAACCAACATCAACCCTCCTTAGCCAATTTCATGATTCTAGAATTAATTCAAAATTTTTTTTGAGAGCATAATTTGTAAATTGCATTATTTCCAGTAAAACTCTTATATGCTAAAGTTCATATAATTTCAAACTATTTTTGTTAATCTAACCATTACAGTTATTGCTTTCTATTTGATTACATCAAGAAGTCTTTTGGCCAAAACTTTTGTGCTATTTAAATAATCTACATGATTTTAGGACTTAACACTTACACCTCGTATATTTATTTAGATCTCTCTTATAATTAATTAAGCGGTAGGTAAACTTCGAATTTTTTCTAATCCTTATAAGTTCACCTCAAACTTTTGCTCTAGAATAGCAAAAGACTAAGTATGGGGGTATTTGATGAGTTATAAATATACCTATTTTCATGTTAATTATTTAAGTAGTTTTTGTTTTCTTTTGTTGTTTTTGGTTCAAATTCTTTAATAAAATGCTCCTTTTATTGTATAAATTTTGCTAACTTAGTTTATTTTATTTTTCAGAAATTTTCATAATTTTTGCCAGGAAAATCATGTGTCACGCCTATGTCCTGTTGTTCACGCCCGTAACAAGGGCGTGACACATCAAAACCGTGGAAATCAGCATTTTTGGATGAAATTGATGGACATGCCTGACAACACGCTCGTGTCTGTTGACACGCCCCGTATCCTGAGCCCGTGTCCATCCCGCTCGACAAAATTCTCTCGACATTCGTCGACCAACATGACACGCCCGTGTCAGCCAACCCAACACGCCCGTGTCACCTGCTCTCGACATTTTTCGCTGGACGATTTCACTCTCTACACAATTCGCTCGACGATCGTCGACCAAGCCGACACGACCCCAGTCACGCCCGGACATATGGCGTGACTCCTCCACCTGGCCTAACAAACCGCCGCCGGCGACTTTCGATACAAATGACGCACAGTTCAACCTCCCCAACACGCCCACGGTCATGCTAGTGACTATGGGCGTGACTTCCACGTGGACCACCAAAAGTCAACAACGCCGTCAAATCGTCGAATTCTAATGATAAAAAAAGCCAACACGCCCAATGTCACGCCCGTGACCGGGGGCGTGACCGCCACGTTTTCAGCCGCAATGTCAAATCGCCGTAAACCACCTAAATCTGCTAATAAATAGTGCTTACACGCCCCCTGACACGCCCGTGTCCGAGGGCGTGTACTTGGAAAATTTTGTCTATAAAAGGCCAGTTGTAGTATGAGTTCGGGGTTCCAAATTTTTGAACCATTTTGTTGACAAGGGCTGCCGTTTGGAGTTTGCTTAGTGCTATGTAAGGACTTTATTTCCCCTCCCCCTTCTTAAGTTTGTTTGTTTAGACACTAGTAATCAACTTATTTTGTAATAAAAATCATTAGTTTTTTCTCCTTACATGCTCTGAATTATCTCTGATGGCCTCCTTTTCATCAATCTTATGTGCTTTTGTTTTCATTTTCATATTGCGTGTGTGCGTGTATGAGTTAAAATTGCAAAATTTATACTTTAAAATGAAAAAACTGTTTGCCTATTTTCATTTTTATCAAACTTCCTAGCCGTTACTATAGCTGTTTTTCTTATCAAAATTTATTAGACTTAGGATCTTTAAGCTTACAAATACGTTTTTATGAACTTGTAAAAAGATAAAAAAGTGGTTTTCATTCCTTTTAACTTAGCTTTTTCAAAGTTTGAATATAAAATTGACGCCTCTTTTTAGCTTTCTTCCACTTTTTAACCTGTTTTACATAGTTATAAGAATGTATAATGCGTTATTATATATTTTTTAGAATTTTGATTTTAGGAATTACATAAAAAAAATAATTTTGCTGGAACAATTTTTATTTTAACTTTTTATGCATTTCTGTCAAAATGTAACGGTAAAAATGCAAACGTTTTAATTTTTCAAGCACTTGCTTTTCTCACCTTAATTTGAAAACTATTTGTTCACACAATTTTTATTTTGCCTTTTTATGCATTTCTACGGCATTCTAGCGGTAGAAATGCAGTTGTTTTAATTTTTCGACAACTTTGTTTTTCCTAATTTTTTCACCTGGGTGTGTGCGTGTATGAGATAAGTTTATTGCTTTCTCCAATTATGTAGAGTGTGTGCGTGTGCGCATTTATTTCCGCCTACTCGTTAAGAGTTAAATTGCGTGTCTTTAATTTTTCACCTACTCATTTGAGTAGGATTTGCAAGTGTGAGTATTTACTTTCTGCAGTGTGAGTATTTCATTTTCTATCGTGTGTGTGTGTGTGTGTGTGTGTGTGTGTGTGTGTAATTTCAGCAAGTGTGTGTGTTTTTTTATTTTCCGAAATACTCATTTGAGTTAAATGGTTGGATTTTATTCAAGTAGGACTTGTGTGTTTTTATTTTCTGCCTACTCATTTGAGTTAAATGGCTGGATTTTATTTAAGTAGGACTTGTTATTTTTACTTCAGCATACACGCTAGGAGTTAAATGGCCGGACTTCATTTCCCTCCTACTTGTTTGAGTAGGACATGTCATTTTCAGTTTTTATTTACCGTCTACTCATTTGAGTTAAATGGCAGGTTTTTGTCTTCCGCCTACTCGCTAGGAGTTAAATGGCCGGACTTTATTTCCCTATAAATATTTGAGATGGACTTGTAATCGCATTTATTTTCGCCTACTCGTTTGAGTAGGTCTTGCTTTCATTTCAGTCCTACTCATTTGAGTAGGACTTGCAAATTTTTAGCTTATATTTCCCGGCCACTCGTTTGAGTGGGACTTGCAATTTCATTTATGCAATTTTCTCATATTGTAACTTAGTTTTATTTCTATCTCTTTATTATGTGTTTGGATGAGTGCGAGTGCGTTTATTTGTAGTAACAGTTCTAATATTATGTTATCTTGCTTTTTCTTCTTATTTTCTTTATAATCCTTCAGCGAATAGGTTAGAACGCTCGCCTAACCAAACTCATAAGCTATCCCCATTCCGATGAGTGGCTAATCGCTTTTAGCCCTCGGTATCGAAGTGCATTGGGATTTAAAAATGTTTTAAATAACTAAAGGTCTTATTTTTCTATTTAATTTAAAACTTAAGGTTTACCCCGGGTTAACGACGCATAGAACCACATATCGATGTGTGGGCTCTATTTCCGTTATCCATAGCTATCTAGCCGAGAGACCGTGCATATGGACTGATCACCCCTGGGTAAAGAGAGTTTCGCACTAACCCACGAGAGAGGAGGCGTGCTAACTCTACTGGATTGGGTTCCCCACCCAATAGCGGGGTTCTTAGCGTACTGCGGGCATTAAGAGGAATCCTTCGTCGGACGAGAGCCCGGTCGAATAGTCTTAATGTCTAGGTGAGTGATATTCCTAGAGACAGGTGAGCTCATACTTTTGGAACCTCCACGGCCAAGTTTCCGCTTTAATTAAATTGAAACTGTAGATCTCTAGTTATTTAAATCTATTTTTAATCCTAATATAATTCGATACGGAGTGTTATCTCTTCATCGTCTTTAATATTAATCTATTTTCGTCCTATTTTAGTTAAAATCAACAACTTACTATTTCGGTAAAATAATAGTGCTTTCGGAGCAGTAGGGATAATCAACCCATTCCCGTGAAATTTACGATCTGGATATTACCCCGAATATTCTGTATTACTTGCGATAGGTGCACTTGCCTACCTAAGTAAGCCCACGATAATCCACTCATCGAACCAACCAACCACATAAGAGTTTATTTGCGGACTACATCAGCAATGAATGACACGACAAGAGTTTTGCTTGAGGGCAAATTGTTCGACCAACTTGCCAAACCAGCTGCCCCTCTTGCAGAACCTGCCATTGATACCAACTATCACAATCCGCATTTTCACCACAACGATGAAATTTCAGAATAAGGGAATATGCGCGTCACGATGCCGCGTCAGCAGGGGATAATTACAGACGCCCGGAAAACACCCCGACTCAATACCAAAAATACGATTTAAATGTTTTATTGAAGAAGTTTATTTAAGTTAGGCAATTGGTCGTATCCCTCGGCTTAGTGGCTCACGAGTACACCAGAAGGAAAGTAATTAAACGCAGCGGAAAATACTATAGTAAACATGTTAGACATCCTACATGAGTCTAGCATCCCAAAAAAAACTCAAGGCATGTATTACCCTAAATTTATAGTAATAATATCGAAGTAGTTTGTACGGTATCTAAATATAGTGATTTAGAGTTTTAAAACATGATGTGCATGATATAGTAATATTAGTTGGTTTTATAGTTGAAAATACTTATAGGCATCCTAGCATAAATCTTTCCCAGAGAGCAAGATGATGTAGGCTAAGCCTTAGGGATCCTACACGGAGGGCGTGAACTACGACCCTTGCAACGTTAACACTCCCTAACCCGTACACAAACGAAACGCAGCGACCACAATTGATTTTATTTATCGTTCGCGCTAACATACGGGTAGCCGATCCGCAAGTGGAACGGAGAATGGCTATAGGCCAAAATCCCTTCCGGCTAAATGGAATAATATTGATTCCGGTCGAGCTTGGAGTTGTACCAAAATAGATCCTCCCAAAATAAAACACGATTCAAAAAGTGGTAGGATCTATCCCAACAAAACAAAAGCGAGGAGCGCCAATCCTCTCGTTAGATCTTTCGGAAAAACCAAAATGAAAATCCAGATCTACTATTAGAAACACCGCAAAAATTAACGATTCGAGAAGATCACGCAAAAGTCGTCCACCAAAAGAACTAATCAAGAGGGAAATTCTCTTGTGTAGGAATTTTCGTTACCCCGCTCGGAAGTGTAGATCCGAGATGTTTGGATCCACCAAATTGACCGCTCTTCCTTTGGATCCACGGGAAACGCACCACGGATGAAGACCTTGCTCGTCTCCTTCGCTTTCACGCCGCGGTTGATTACCCCAAAGACCTTGGTTCTTCCTTACACTTGATACTTTTTCCTCCAAGCCGGCCGAAAATGACAAAGGGGAATATGATTTCGGTGGAGAAAGGTAGAGGGGTGGAGGAACGAGTGGTTGTTAGTGGGAGCGAGGAGTAGAAGGGGCGGCCAAGCAAAGGGGAAGAGGGGGCGGCCGAACTCCTTGAGAGGGAGCCTTGAGGGGGGCGGCGGCCAAGAGGAGGAGGGAAGAGGATTAGGGTTAGGCAAGCAATTCTTTTTGATCTCAATAATAATCTCATAACAAATAAAAACATGGCCTTATATAAGGCTTACAATCATGTGGCTATTAGCAGCCCAAAAAAAATATTGTTCCGAAATGAAATGATAGAAAACAACATAGTTTCAAATACCACAAATAAAAGATAAATGCAGACCAAAAATAAATTTAAATCTTAATTTCTGTTGCGTGGGCGAAGATTGTAGCCATGCCCGCTACGGCGCCGCAAGTCTTTTGTTGGAGGAGCATCGTCGTCATCTTCTGCCACGGCAACACCGCCATGGTCGTCATCTTCTGCCACGGCAACACCGCCATGGTCGTCATCTTCTGCCACGGCAACACCGCCATGGTCGTCGTCATCTTCACCCAGTTGGCCGTCGTGGTGGTCGTCGCCATCAATCCTCCCGCTCTCAAAAGGACTCATCGCCGATGAGTGGGCTGGACGGTAACGGTGGAGGAGATCTGCATCAAGAAGAGCCAGCTCTGCCGAAGAAACCCAAGAGTCGTCCGAAGCTGGACGACCTCGCCATCTGACCAAAAACCTGTGAACGTCGCCGTCGGGAGTAGAAAACACCGCATCCTGCAAAATCGTTTCAGGCAAGAAATCGGTCCGGGGGAACCTTGGAAAAGCGTTAGGCGCAGGAGAAAAACAAGGTGTAGCATCAATAGGCAACGTACCTCCCGAAGTATCCGAAAGGGAGAGCGGTCCAGAAATATTTTCACCCCCCACCCATTTAGACGGTATAGTGGAAATAGGAAACGACGAGACTGACAGTTCAGGTGGTGGAGCGACATAGAGCGTTAAATCCGAAATGTTAAAAATAGGGGAGATTCCCCAATCAGCGGGTAACTGTAATAAATATGCATTTTCACCTAGCTTCTTCAAGACCCGAAAAGGACCGGCTCTCCTATTCGCTAATTTTTTTATGGTGCCCGAAGGCATCCGTTCAGGGATAAGACGTACCATTACCAAATCGCCAATATTGAAGGGGACTGCTCGCTTATGTATGTTAGCATTCGATTGATAAATAGCATATTGTTTAGCCAACGTCTTGCCTATGTGCTCGTGGAGAGTGCGAACGTGCGAGGCGAAGTCCTGTGCAAATTGACTTGATTTAAATGATGGTGGTAACGGAATCAAGTCAAGAGGCACGGGCGCCTTATATCCATGCACTGTATCATTTGGCGATAACACGGTGGACCTATTCTTAGAATTATTGTAGGCTAGTTGAGCGTGAGGAAGAATAAGGTCCCATGTACCCTTATGATCACTTACTAAGCAACGAAGTAACCCACCCAAACTCCGGTTAACAACTTCCGTTTGCCCATCCGTTTGTGGATGATAGGCCGACGAAAACATAAGTCGCGTGCCCAACAGCTTCCAAAGTGTTTTCCAAAAGTAGCTAGTAAACTTAATATCTCTATCGGTCACGATGGTTTTGGGGACACCCCGATGTGCCACGACCTCCTTAAAATACAACTTAGCGACGTGTGAGGCATCATTGGTGCTATGACAAGCGATAAAATAAGCCATTTTTGAGAATCGGTCCACTACGACCAAGATGGAATCGTGACGCCTAAATGTCGGTGGAAGGCCCAAAATGAAATCCATGCTAACATCCACCCATGGGGCAGACGGAATCGGAAGTGGTGTGTAAAGACCGGCATTGGTCTTGTTACCCTTGGCTAATTGACAAACGCGGCAGCTCCCGACGATTTTATTGACCATTGGCTTGAGACCAGGCCAAAAGAATTTATCCTCTACAAGTGTGATTGTTTTATCGCGACCGAAATGTCCTCCTAGTCCTCCACTATGCAACTCCCATACAATAAAATGGCGTAGCGAAGAGCGGGGAATGCATAGTTGTGTATGCTTAAATAGGTACCCATCACGGATGTAGTACGCCGAAATAGTGGAAGGGGAATTGTCCTGAGCGGCGAAATATATCTCCTTAAAATCCGGACACTGCATATACTCATCTTTGATTCTCTCAAATCCTATGACTGATACCTCCATGGTAGATAGTAATAGAGTGACACGACTAAGGGCGTCCGCCACACGATTTAACATACCCTTGAGGTGCTTGATAATGAAGGTATACACTTGAAGGTACGAAACCCATTTTGCGTGCCGTGGGCTGATCTTACTTTGGGAGTTTACAAATCTTAATGCCTCATGATCGGACAAGATGACAAATTCCTTGGAGATAAGATAGTGTCGCCAATGTTGGAGGCAACGGATCACGGCATAGAACTCACGATCATAATTGGAATAATTTAACTTTGGACCGGCAAGTTTTTCGCTAAAATATCCTATCGGATGTCCATCTTGACTCAAGACTCCTCCGATCCCTATTCCCGATGCGTCGCATGATAATTCAAACACTTTACTAAAATCCGGCAAGCGTAATAATGGGGCTTCAGACAACCGGTCCTTAATCATTTGAAACGCGCGTGTGGCCGCTTTAGTCCAATGAAATTCTCCTTTCTTCAGGCATTCGGTGATCGGTGCCATGATACTACTAAAGTTTTGGATGAACCTTCGATAAAATGTGGCCATGCCGTGAAAACTTCTAACTTCCCGAATATTTGTTGGTTCAGGCCATTCTTTAATCACTTGGACCTTCTTTGGGTCAACATGAATGCCTTCGGAACTCACTATGTAGCCGAGAAACTCTACGGATGTCACACCAAAGGAGCATTTTTTTAGATTGATATAGAGCTTTTCTTGGCGCAAGGTTGATAGGATTGTCCTTAGATGTGTGTCATGATCCTTTTGTGAACGGCTGAATACTAAGATATCATCAAAGTATACGACTACGAATTTACCCATGTATGGCTTAAAAACTTGGGTCATCAATCGAGAGAAAGTACTCGGTCCGTTAGTGAGCCCTTCCCCAAGCACCAACCACTTGTAGAGCCCATCCTTAGATTTAAAAGCCGTCTTCCATTCATCTCCTTCCCGTATCCGTATTTGATGATAACCACTTTTGAGATCCAATTTTGAAAACATGGCGGCGCCCGATAACATATCTAACAAATCGTCCAAACGGGGAATGGGGAACCTATATTTGATCGTAATTTTATTTATGGCCCGGTAGTCTACACACAATCGCCAAGACTTATCTTTCTTTGGAACCAAGAGGGCCGGTACGGCGCATGGGCTCTTACTATGGCGGATAAAACCTTTTGCTAGCAAATCCGAAATTAAAGCTTGTAGCTCCTCATGTGCGGAGGGGTTGAGCCGATAATGTGGATGGTTAGGCAATGAAGAGCCCGGGACGAAATCTATCTCATGTTGAATATCTCTCATGGGTGGCAACTTAGATGGCAAGTCCTCCGGATAGACGTCTTTATATTCTTCCAATATAGTGCGCAGAGATAGCGGTATATTCTCTAAAGTGGGTGAGTCTTCCTTAGCTTGTAGGCATACTAACGCATACAGAACACCGTCCAAGAAGGTCTCGCGTTCCAACTCCTTCTTACTTATCAAACTTATAATTTTTCTTTCCGCCGGCACGATGGTGTCCTTGGGGGCAACCGAAGGATCCTTGGGTGGTGTGGGTTTCAGTACAATGGTCTTACCATTATACTTGAACTCGTAAGTGTTGGCTCGCCCGAAATGGGTCACGTCATAATCATAGAGCCACGGGCGCCCTAGAAGTACATGACATACATCCATGGGGATGACGTCACACCACACTTTATCGACATAGCTTTTCAACGTAAGTGGCACTAAACAACGCTTAGAAACCGCGATAGACATTTTGTTCACCCACGCTATTTTATATGGCTGGGGGTGTGGTTCGGGGACTAGGTGCATACGAGTGACGGCGTTCTCCGAAATGACATTCATGCAACTTCCGCTGTCTATTATTAACTTGCACCACTTTTCACCACATTTAAAATTCAAAGAAAATATGTTCGTCCGATTGTGCTCATCCGGTGCACGTGGTGTGGCCAAGATACACCTCATAACCATCATATAAGACTCATCTTCGATATCACTCGGCTCGGCATCTGATTCACCGCCAGCTTCATAAACGAGCTCGGCAGGCTCAGACGTGGACTCTAATAGTGCCAGTGGCTTACTCTTGGTAGGACACTCACTAGAGTAGTGTCCTTGAATTCCGCACGAATAACAGGTAGCATTAGTCTTATTAACTCGTCCTATTGGAACTCTCTCACCATTGGGAATTTTATTGTTCCTAGCGGTAATTACTATGGAACTTGAATCAGTCGATCAGAACTTTCCTTTGTCTCGCATGGATGACGAAGGTGGGGGTCCTAAGATGGATTTTCCTTTCTGGAATGCTTGACCCTTGGACTTGTAGGCATTGTGCTTTTCTATATCCAATGCCGCATTGAATGTTGTGTTAAGGTCCGTGTGACCATAACGCAAAAGCTTGCCTTGTATATCCGCATTAAGTCCCTTACGGAAACGAGATAGTGTGACCTCGGGCATTTCTCGAATATCACAACGCACCATCATATCCTTGAGTTGTCCCATGTACTCCGCTACCGATTGGCCCCCTTGACGAAAGGTGGCTAGCTCGTCGAACATTTGGGTACGGTGATATGCCGGGACATATTGGTCATGCAGGAGTGCCTTCATGGCAGCCCACCCAATTGGGGGTGCTCCATTCACGGTGCCTAAACGCCTCTCTTCGTTCAACCAGAACGTTTTGGCTCTACCCAGAAGTTTTATTCGTGCTACTCGTACCTTCTCAACGTCCGCCAGGTTGTGCCACTCAAAATAGCACTCAATATCCATGATCCAGTTTAGAAAAAGTTGGGGTTCACCCATGCCATCGTAGGAGGGTGATTCCATTTTAACGGCCCTAGTTAAGTCGAACTCATATGGGGCTCGGGGTGCGTACTCATAATCCGGATCACGCGGGAGATTTTGTCGCTCTTCTTGTTGGTTGGCGGGATGGGGTGGCTGCCCCGGTCGATTTATCCCAAAGCCGGGATTTCGAGGCGCCGCCTGATTTACAGTCAACCCTTGTATTAACTGAGTGAGTGCATCGAACCTGGTGTTAAACTCTTCCCTAAGCGCCGCAATTGTAGCAGGAGCGGGCTCACCATCATCATGATGGTCGGCCATGTGTGATGTGGATGGAGGATACTCCGTGCCAAGCCTCGTGCGCATAAACAACACAGATACAGGGTGTCTCACCTAGATAAGAGACTGTTTGGACAAGAATTTTATAAATCAGGACTTTTATACGCTTAGTGACTTGGAGAATAAAAATACTTTTTTTGACTTTTATGCTTAGAAAAAAAAGTAGAAAAATTCAGAATTTTTTGGCAATTTTTTTTTGCAGAAATTTTTTTTGGATTTTGTTATATGCAGACCAGATGGTGGAAAATTTTTTTTTTTGTTTCAGATTTTGTGTCTACGAAACGTGCACGACCAAGTGTGGGTCGACGTCCTAAGACCGGAAGCGTAAGGACGGTGTCGATTGGGAAATCAACACAAACCTCGCTTTGATACCAAATTTGATGTAGGCTAAGCCTTAGGGATCCTACACGGAGGGCGTGAACTACGACCCTTGCAACGTTAACACTCCCTAACCCGTACACAAACGAAACGCAGCGACCACAATTGATTTTATTTATCGTTCGCGCTAACATACGGGTAGCCGATCCGCAAGTGGAACGGAGAATGGCTATAGGCCAAAATCCCTTCCGGCTAAATGGAATAATATTGATTCCGGTCGAGCTTGGAGTTGTACCAAAATAGATCCTCCCAAAATAAAACACGATTCAAAAAGTGGTAGGATCTATCCCAACAAAACAAAAGCGAGGAGCGCCAATCCTCTCGTTAGATCTTTCGGAAAAACCAAAATGAAAATCCAGATCTACTATTAGAAACACCGCGAAAATTAACGATTCGAGAAGATCACGCAAAAGTCGTCCACCAAAAGAACTAATCAAGAGGGAAATTCTCTTGTGTAGGAATTTTCGTTACCCCGCTCGGAAGTGTAGATCCGAGATGTTTGGATCCACCAAATTGACCGCTCTTCCTTTGGATCCACGGGAAACGCACCACGGATGAAGACCTTGCTCGTCTCCTTCGCTTTCACGCCGCGGTTGATTACCCCAAAGACCTTGGTTCTTCCTTACACTTGATCCTTTTTCCTCCAAGGCGGCCGAAAATGACAAAGGGGAATATGATTTCGGTGGAGAAAGGTAGAGGGGTGGAGGAACGAGGGGTTGTTAGTGGGAGCGAGGAGTAGAAGGGGCGGCCAAGCAAAGGGGAAGAGGGGGCGGCCGAACTCCTTGAGAGGGAGCCTTGAGGGGGGTGGCGGCCAAGAGGAGGAGGGAAGAGGATTAGGGTTAGGCAAGCAATTCTTTTTGATCTCAATAATAATCTCATAACAAATAAAAACTTGGCCTTATATAAGGCTTACAATCATGTGGCTATTAGCAGCCCAAAATAAAATATTGTTCCGAAATGAAATGATAGAAAACAACATAGTTTCAAATACCACAAATAAAAGATAAATGCAGACCAAAAATAAATTTAAATCTTAATTTCTGTTGCGTGGGCGAAGATTGTAGCCGTGCCCGCTACGGCGCCGCAAGTCTTTTGTTGGAGGAGCATCGTCGTCATCTTCTGCCACGGCAACACCGCCATGGTCGTCATCTTCTGCCACGGCAACACCGCCATGGTCGTCATCTTCTGCCATGGCAACACCGCCATGGTCGTCGTCATCTTCACCCAGTTGGCCGTCGTGGTGGCCGTCGCCATCACAAGAACTACTAACACAAAAGTAGGCACTAGCAACTAGCCAAATATACAAGAACGATAATAAACAATCAGTGGGTGTCAAACACTTGTCACGAACCCACTATAAGTTCTCAAGTCTGAAGCATACTATAAAAGAACAAAAGCTACCTCGCAACCTCGAGGCACCCTCAGCAGACCCAACAACAAAACTACTCAGCCGCAACACCGACTACAGCCCTAAACCTGAGGCATTCAAGAGAAAAACACCTCAGCAAGCAGAAAAAAAACAAGTGGCAAAAGAATAGGTAAGCAAGTGAGTAAGCCAAACAAAGGAGGGTGTACCAAACCCAATCAAAGGAGGAAGAATGCAAAAGAAAACAGTAATAATTAGCCAAATAAAATATATAGAGGAAGGTTAGTCATTATAATAACCTCTAAATTTAAAAAGAATGCACCAAGTGCGAAGGTAAATAAGTCTTGGCATAACCAGCAAAATTTAACAAAACTGTGGCATAAACCACAAGAAAACAACTGATCACAATACGGCTTGGAAGAGGGTGGATCATCAACACGTGGTATGACTGCGTTGCAGGCCGGAGAGGGTGACGACCTCAAGCGACATAAGCCCAACTCCGGATCCTCAACCGTCTCACAGTCGGTATTGTGGTCCACAAACATGGCCAAACTGGGCCAAGCAGAACCCAACAGTCCCGGAAAAGAGAAACTACGCATACCCCCACTGTGATGATCCACATAAAGAAGGGGCCTCCCGGTTGGGTGGTATGCTAACCACAACCAACACTCATACCCCCAACATAACCATCTCAAAATTGGCACAACACCTAGGTATTACAACACTAAATCAAATACCACGACTTATAATCGATCTATACCAAGCGCAACGCACCCTACGCTCAACGGCGTCGAAAAAAATTACCCTAACCGTAAGCTTAAAAAAATTTAAACATCTTATACTCTAAAGGAATCAGGAACATTAATATAAGGTGAAAGTCTTACCATAAGAACTTAAGGAAAAGGAGAGGAAAGGAGACACTTGCCTAGGCTTTATCAAAGAAAGCCTCCAAATCACACCTCGTCATAGATTGGGACTAAGGGAGACGAGAGAAGCCGAAATCTGGACAAGAGTGGATGAAATAGAAGTTAGAGCCAAAAAAACCTATCGAGAAATCTCAAAAAATGGGAAAAAAATTACCATGGTGATGTAGATCTCACCGAGAGCTTTTCAAATCTATGCTCGAATGAAGATTTCGAGCACCGGAACTACGTCGGCGGCGACCGGAAGGTTCACAAAATCTCACGCTACGCCATCGCCGTCCTCATGTTTCTTCAGTTCTGGTTCGGTTCAGTGAAGAAGAAGTCCTAAAGGAAGAGTGGGGCCGGTTCTAATTCTAAGTATACGTGTATATATATATATATATATATATATATATATATATATATATATATATATATATATATATATATATATATATATATATATATATATATAGGTATTTATAAAAATTTTGTCTAAAAACGTACTATTTAAGAGCGGGTTCCCGAAAAATGAAAATAGAGGTTGAAGATGGCGACAAATTTAAAGTGGTCAACATGAAAGTTGTAGATATTGTCGAGTCGAACAAATTGCATGTTAACTATTTTTTCATACGACATAGTTTTGACCCTCAAAACGGAGCCCGAACGCAGACAGGAACGGCCTACTCGAGAGACAGCATGAACCACTCGAGTTCCAATATATCTACTCGAGTAGCAGCATACCTACTCGAGTTCCAGCATGCGTACAAAAGTAGTAGCATAATATACTCATGTAGAAGCTCATTACTATGGTTCCAACATGCATTACGCGAGTAGTAGCATAATATACTCGAGTAGCAGCTCATCAATCAAGTTCCAGCAGAAAAATGAGAAATAGGGGTTCAAAATAGCTTCAAATAGAAAAGTGTTCAACATAAAAGTTGTAGATCTCATCGAAACAAACAAAGTTTATGTTAACCATTTTTTGATACGATGCTGTTTTGACCCTTAAAATGGCGTCCAAGCAAAATCTGAAACGGGCTATTCGAGTAGAACCAAGGCTACTTGAGAAGACTCAGAACGGAAGCCCAACGCGCGCCGAATTAAACGAAACTGACACCGAAGGTGAACAATAACACTACGAATTTAATGGCGAAGTCAAAACCACAAAACTTAACTTACCAACTCGAAAACTTTCAGTTTCGACGAAAATCACAAAAATCTGGTCAATCAGACCAAACGGACGCGAAAACGCACTAACGGTGCAGCGCCGACAACATGACGTAAAAGGTGTAATGCCCTGATGTTATAAATATGATGATATCAAATTAAATAAAATCATCGAAAAAAATCGGGGGCGTTACAGTTGATCAATAGCTTAGGGAATTAATTCCGCTTGTGGAATTATGTTAGTTGTTGTTGTTTCAACTGTTCTAATAATTTCTTCTTCACTCTCTTCAATAGCAATAATCTGTTGAGAATGATGCGATATACCCTCTTGTGTTAGGATCAAATCGTCCATTTTCTCAAACAGATTTGGTGCCTGCAAAATTTCTATGGTAGAGATGTCTCTCTCCTTGTAAGATATGTTAGTTTCATCAAAAGTTACATGCACAGATTCTTCGATTTTTAAGGATGATTTATTAAAAACCCTATAAGCCTTGCTAACTTGGGAATAACCAAGAAAAACTCTGTCTACATCTTTGGCTTCAAACTTTCTAAGATGTTTCTTGTTGTTATTGTGAATATAACATATACAACAAAATACTTTAAAATAGTTTATTTTAGGTTTTTTCCCTTTAAGTAATTCACAGGGAGTCTTAGCCTTAAGTTCATGTATTAGACTTCTATTCAGAATATAATTTACTGTGCTAACTGCCTCTGCCCAAAAGGATAGGGGAAAGTAACCATATGCATGTAACGTCCATGCAGATTTAATCAGGGTTCTATTTTCCTTTCTTCTACCCCATTTTGTTGAGGAGTTCAAGGAGCAGAGAAGCAATGTCTGATACCTTCCTTCTCACAGAATTCTTGCATGAGAATAGATTCAAACTCAATTCCATGATCACTTCTGATCAATGCAACCTGAGTAGAATACTCAATCTGTATGCTCTTAAGAAAATCTATAAATATTTTAAAGTTATCAGACTTGTTTCTCATAAAGAACATCTAAGTGAATCTAGAGAAGTCATCTACAATAGCTAAAGTGTAAGATTTCTCTCCCAGACTTTATACAATAATGGGTCCAAAAAAAGATCTATGTGTAACAAATAAAAGATTCTGGGTGAGTCACTTTTGTTAATGGATTTGAAATTATTTTTAGTTTGCTTGACAAACTAACAAGCCCTGCAGAGTCCTTCCTTCTTGTATTGGCCAGAAGGTAGTCCTCTAACAAGGTTGTCCTTAGATAATTTAGCTATATTCCTAAAGTTTACATGATCTAATCTCTTATGCCATAATTCGTTAAAATTACTAATTTGATTAAATAAGCAAATCTCTGAACTAGCTGAATTGAAATTAACAAGTATATGTTACCTTGTCTAATACCAGTTAAAATAATTTTGTGTTTGTCAGAGATAATAGAGAATAAGGATTTATTAAAAGATACATGATAACCTTTATCACATAACTGACTTATGGAGATGAGGTTATGCTTCAGACCATTCACATAATAAACTTTCTTGAATGTCACTGCACCAATCTTGGCATTCCCATAGCCTTCTATTTATCCATAATTGGAGTCACCAAAAATCACTTTGGGTCCAAGCTTTGCCTTGAAATCACTGCGGTTGGCCTTTGAACCTCTCATATGTTTTCAGCAACCACTATCCAAGTACCACTATTGCTCTGTGGTAGGATAGTTCTTTATCTGATCCTCTTCTGGTTCAGATTCTGCTTCTAATCTTCAGCTTTTGTATTGTTGTAAGAGGCATTGATGGCCATCATGCATACCTCTCTAGCTTTTGCTTCTTCTTCATCCTCACTGGAGATGGATGAAGAGTCTGAATCTGAGTAACTCCATGTCTCAACCATAAATCCTCTCTCTTTATTCCTGTATTTATTGGAAGAGGATTTCTTGGAGTGTTTCCTGATGTCTATCTCCTTCTACTTTTCCTTCTTCTTTTCAGAACATTTTGGCAAAATGTGTCCAGATTTCCTGCATCCATAACAAACAATTTCTTTAGTTTGGGTTTTGTCATACCTTGGTTTCTCTTCATGTCTGGATGATCTTTTTATGAATTCTTTCTTGGCCATTTTATAAAATCTTTTGGATAAAAGACTCATGAGGTCTTCATTTACTGGAATAACTTCTTCTTCAACTATATCCTAGAAAGCAATGCTCTTTTCTTTCCTGGGTGGTGGTGAAGCTATTTACCTAACTTCCCTTGTCTTCAAAACTGCTCATAGGACTTGAGCTTTCCTAACAAGGTCTTTGTTGAGATCTCATTCAAGCTTCTGGCTTCCTTGATTGGCCTGATACTGGAGTTCCATGTACTAGGGAAGCACATAAGGATCTTGTAAATTATCTCTGTTAAAAAGATATCCTTGTCAAGAGTTTTCAGCTCATTGATGATGAGACTGAGTTTGGTGTACATGTCAGCAACTGATTCTGATTCACCCTACTTGAAGTTCTTATATTGAGAAATCAAGTGAGATCTTCTGTCCTCTCTTTCATCTGCTGAGCCAGCAATCATTGCATTTAGATAATCTCAGATATCTTTGGCTGAAGAGCATTCAACAACTTTATGGAAAATATCATCAGATAATATCTGAGCTTGGATGTTCATAGCTTTTACGTCAGCTATCTTCAAATTCTTCTAAGCTTCTGTCCACTCAGGTGGTGGAACTGCTGAGGTGCTTATTGTTGCGACTAGTTGTGGGGGACCTGTCAAGATAGAGTTGTATATGTCCTCGTCAATAGAATTCATATATAATTTGATCCTTGCCTTCTGGAGAGCAAACTTATTTAAGTTGCACACTGGAGGTCTGGTGCTTGAGTACTCCTTTTTTGTGCCATGATAAAAAGAACAAATTAGAATAATCAAGATCTATCAAGGATCTTTTGGTTCAGGTGTTAGCCTATACAACCAATTAAAGCTAACCTCCTCTTGTACCAATTGAATGTGATACACTGATACCACTGAGAGAGGGATAGATCTTAAGTTTACTCTAGAGGGGGTGGGTGAATAGAGTATTAAAAATTTATTCACAAATTTTTATTGCGAATTAAAATTATAGTGATATTTAAATATATAAGAAAAGAAATCATAGCACACAAACACAAAAGTGAAGGCAATCCAGACGACACAAGGAAATTATAATGGTTCCCCTAAAACTTGGGTACATGCACTCTTCTACCACCCATGTTGGAATCCACTATAGGTTTTTGACCAGGTGTCCTACCACCACAAGATCTATTTTCTAAGGGAGACCTTGCAACCCTTTGAGATTTTGATCAGGTGCCCAAAAACCAAACTAAGTCTTTTGATCAGGAGACTTAACAACCATAGAGTTATCTTTTGAAGGGAGTTATAACCCTGTACACAGTTGGAAATAGAAAAGTGATGGTGTTCTTCTCTGTCAACAATCAGAGAGAATACTAGGGAATTTTGATGTTGTCAAAGCTCCACCTGAGTTATATATCTGATCTGGAGAATGGAAGCTTTGCTGAGGGTATAGGCCTTCAAATTGAAATCTGCTTCTTCCAGTATATGTATCTGAGAGGTTGTGAAGTTGATCTCAGAATAAAGATTGTTTGCTGAAAGAAAAGCTTGAAGAAGAAGATAAAGATGAAAAAGCTGTTCTTATTGTCTGTACTCTTCTATTCTGTGTTCAATCTTCTAAAATTTTCCTTTATATATGACCGCTGATTTGAAATTCAAATTCCTTTGCATATTCTCTGGGAAATGAATTGGCTGTAATTTGTCTTTAATGTGCTCCTCAACTGTCCCAGTAAATATGTCAAGTAATAACTCTGTGAGATCTTAATTAATGCTGTCAGGAACAACTATAATCTTGGGGATATTAAGCATTAATTATCAGAATATTACTGACTTAATCCTTGAATTCAAATTAGCTTAGTCGATCTGAGAATCTGTAAAAATATAGTCGAACAGAATTTGGATGGAGTTAGTCGAACACAGGAAATAATTCGTCGACATAAGATCCATGTTCGTCGAGCTGAAAAATATTCTTTGTCCAACTGAGCTCCAAGATCGTCGAGTAGGAAATGTACTTACCAAACAAGTCTCCAAGTTCCTCGAGCTTAGAAGAAACTTTTTCGAGCTGAGATCCTGATATAAGCTCACAGTTCATCGACCTGAGCTAGACTTTCGTTGAGCTTAATTCAGATAAGGAACTCTGAATTCGTCGAACTGAGATCGACGATCATTGAGCTGAGTTCAGCTATCATCAAATTATTAATTCTGCTATCATCAAAACTGTCTTGTCTCTTAAGTTTTGAATTCTCTGAAGTCTTCTGAAGGTACGTCTCTGTATATTGACCTAAGAGATTGACCTAAAAACCCTGGAACTAACAAAAGACCCTAGACTATACATGGTGGGTCAGCAATACTAATAGTGAATCTAGCACAAAACATATGTAGGGTTCTAACAGTCAACGCAATATCACATGGCGTTGAGTGAGCTTGCCTCACTTAATGCTTGTGGACTTGGTATATATTCACAGTTTTCCTGTGGCGTTGACTGACTAAGCTATACTAAATGATTATGGACCTATGGTGTTTAGGGAATGATCTTCATTCAAAGCCTGTGGACTTATTCACTTTTTAGCCCATTTCTCTTTAGGCCTTGACTGCATTACCTTGACTCACAGCCTTTTGTTGTATGGCGTTGAGTGAGTTGACTTCACTCAATGCCTGTGGAGGTGGCCGCTTAGGCTATTTGTTCCATCATTGCTATTAGGACATCCAATACATTTTTATGTATATCATTTACAAGATTGACTTCACTCAAATCTGGGACATTGAGGGCAATTGACCAAACACTCGACTTTTCTATTATCTTGATAAAAGTAACTGATTGCCTCCGGTTCTTATTGAAGATGGTTCTCTGTCTCCATTTTTTGCGCCTAGCATGGTGCATGTTAATCATTTTCTTCAGTTTCAAGACACTCTTTATGTCCGAAATTTTCCTTAAAACCTGCTTTTTCTCACTGCTCTTTGCAAATAGCTGAATTGTGAAGCTATTTTTAATTCATCTTTTTGTGCTTTTCAGATTCCTCACTCCAATGAGACGATTGCTATTTTGAATAATGCGACAACTTGTTCTACCTTGATAATTCTTATGCTTTTTCTACCTCATCTTCCTTACTTCAGTGGCATTTTCAGCTTGGGCATCCTCCTCATTAGATTCTTTATCAGCTTCTGCCTGATTTACCTCGAGGAGAATCCTCTCTTAATTATGAGGCTTGTCAATTTGGCAAACAACATCACTCTACTTTTCCATCTAAACATGGTAGCAGTTCTTCTCGTCCTTTTGACCTTGTTTTTTCAGATGTTTGGGGTCTGGCTCCCCTTCAGACTATTAGTAGGATTAGTTCGTATTTTGTTATCTTTATTGATCATTTCACTTGGTGTATGCAGTTGTATTTGTTGCATGAATGCTCTGAATTCTTTTTTTATTTTTACAGCATTTTATAATGAAATTCATACATAATTTGATACCTCTATTAAAATTCTTCGCACTGATAATGCTAAGAATTATCTTAGTCAACAATTCACATAATTTTGTTTGGATCATGGAATTTTTCATCAGACTACTTATCCTTACACTTCTCAATAGAAGGGCGTTGCTGAACGTAAGAATCACCATCTTCTGGATGTGGCTCATAGCCTTCCCACTCATATGCATGTTCACCAATCTTATTGGAGTTATGATGTTCTTTTTCCTATTTTCTCATTAATTGAGTACCGTCTTTGGTTCTCAATGAAAAGATCCCATTTTCTACCCTGTATCCTGATATGACATAGTTTCCTTTTAACTCCTCATATTTTTGGAAGCACAACATTTGTCCACTCACCTTCTTCTGGTTGTGGCAAACCCTCTCCTGATTCTATTAAGTGCATCTTTTTGGGCTATTGTCCAACATAGAAAGTATATAGGTGTTATGATGATGTTCTTTAGAGACAATATGTTTCTACAGATGTTACTTTCTTTGAGGATGCTCCATTATTTTCTCCTCCCTCTGTTCTTCCATCTTCTAATGATTTTTCTTCTTTTCTGATTGTATCAAGACCCATTCCAGAGCCTCCACTTCTTTCTTCTCATACTCTCTCTGATTCTTCTATTGAGTCACTGCTAATAGCTCATGGGTCAGTGGTCTCTCCTTTGGATGGAACTGATATAGTAAAAATCACAGACCTTGATCTTTCGATTGCTCTTCAAAAAGTTGTTCGATCATGCACTCAATATCCTCTTTGGGATGTGGTATTTTATGTGCATCTATCTCCTCTATCTAAGAGTTTTGCTCTTACTCTATCGGTAAATGTTATTCCAGCCTTTTATTAAGATGATCCTATTATTCCTCATTAGAAAGCTGTTATGGATGAAGAGATGAAAGCTCTCATAGAATGGGGCACTTGGACTTTTTTTCCTACCCCTCTAGGAGCAGATGTGGTTAGTTATCACTGAGCCTTTATCATCAAATTTCTCCCTAATGGTACTATTGATCATTACAAACTACGACTTGTTGCAAAAGAGTTTACGCAAACTTATGATGTGGATTTATTTGATACTTTCTAGCCTATGGCTAGGATTACTACAATATTTGTTCTCTTTTCGGTGACTGTCAATAGTGATTGGGAAATGTCTCAGTTGGATGTGAAGAATGCATTTTTTTGGTGATTTGCACGAAACAGTCTATATGGAGAAACCTTTGGGTATGTTGCTTTGGAGGAATCTCAGGTTTATAAACTGTGAAAGGCGATCTATAGTCTTAAGCAAAGTCCCAGGGTCTGGTTTGAAAAGTAAAATGAAGTTATTCTTATTATTGGGTTTGCTCAAAATACTGCAGATCACTCTTTGTTCATTTGCAAAACCTCAGCTGGTCTTATTATTCTTATCGTTTATGCGGATGACATTTTTCTTATAGGGGATGATAATAAGGGTGTGGATATGATAAAGAAGCATATTCTTCGGTATTTTTTTACTAAAAATATGGGGTCTCCGAAATATTTTTTGGGAATTGAGATATCCAGGAAACCTAGTTCGATAGTTCTTTCACAGCGGAAATATGCCTTGGATCTCTTAAAAGAGATAGGTCTCCTTGGGGGTAAACCTGCTCGGCCTCCAATGGCTTTTGGAGATGATAAGAATTGGAGTGATGACTCACCTCTTCTTGAAGATGTTAACAAATACAGATGGCTTGTGTGGAAACTCATTTATCTAACAGTCACATGACCAGATATTTATTATGTAGTGGGAAGAGTGAGTCTGTTTATGCAAGCTCCTTAATAGTGTCATCTACATTCTGCTGTAAAGATTCTAAACTTTGTGAAAGATGCTCCAGGAAAATGACTTCTGTTTCAGAAAAGGGGACATTTGAAAGTTGTGGCATACTTTGATGCTAGCTATGCAGATGAGAAGGAGGATATGAAGTGTACATATGGGTTTTGTACCTTTGTTACAGGAAATTTGCTCCGTTGGGAGAGCACGAAACATGCTGTTATTTCCAGATCAAGTGCAAAAGATGAGTATAGAAGCATGGATTTAACTACTTGTGAGCTGAAGTGGTAACAAACACTTATGCTTGATTTATTGGAGGTTTATGATCATCCTATGCCAATATTTTGTGATAATTATGTAGTCATATATATTTTGAGGAATCCAGTCTTTCATGAGAGGTCGAAGCTTATCGAAGTTGATTGCCACTTCATTAGAGAGGATATATTGAAGTATCAAATTTGCACACCGTTTGTTACTTCTGAGAGAGCTGGCTGGTTTCTTCACCAAACCAGTGACTCCTTTTATGCAGGTTTGTAGCAAGCTGGGCATGGTTGGCATATATGCTCCATCTTGAGAGGGAGTGTTGAAGGTTGAGGAGACCAGACAATTTGTTTTTTAGTCGCAGCAGTCTGTTAGTCTCCTAATTCTAGCAATTTGGATCATCGATATGGAGGTTAACGGCAGTAGCGGTCTGATGGTTAGCCGTAAAAGCAGTCTGGAAGTTTACCGCAGTTGCGCTCTGGAGGCTAGTAGTAATAGTGGTATAGTAGTTAGCCGCAGTAGAGGTCTGGAGGTTAGCCGCTGTAGCGGTGTGGTGGTTAGCCGCCATATCGGTCTGTTAGTTAGACGCAACAGCAGTCTCGAGGTTATCCGTAACAGTGGTCTGGTGGTTAGCTTTAAAAGTGGTCTATTGGTTAGCAACAACAACAGTTTGATGATTAGCCACATCAGCAGTTTGGGAGTTAACCGCAGCAGCGTTCTAGAAGTTAGCTGCAACAGTTGTCAAGATTTTAACCGCAATAGCGGTCTTGGAGTGAAACGCAGCAGCATTCCGGGAGTTAACTGCAACTATGGTCTGGAAGTTAGTCGTCGTAGCAGTTCAGAGGGTTCCCTAGCTTTGTTTTTTTTGTACAGTATGGCGATTTGACTATGTTAAACCGCTCTACCCACGCAGCTTGTATTTTGTCCCACTTTGCTTGTTGTATTCTATCATCTCACCCATTTTCTATAAATAAGGGGACATATTTATGTATTGTTTATCGTTTTGGAGCCATAAAATTTTTCTTTTAATTAGCTTTTTTAAAATATTCTAGAACGACAGCCACGTGAGTTATTATTGTTGATATTTTAAAAATGCAAATTATATTAATTTTGACATTCTATCTTTCTCTACCCACAATTCTCTTTTAACTTTTTTGTTTTGAATTCAATTATATTAAGTAAATGTTTTTTTTATTTTTTATAAAAAATATTTATCCCAATTGGCCGCCAATGTTGCCGAGCTTCAAAACAAACTTAATATTTTGGAATCCGCACGAAAACGCTAATTTTTTGGATATTATTGTCGTGCTCCTCATCGAAGTCAGAATTTCTATCTTTATTATTATTAGCAAAAAGTTTTATTTAAATAATTTTGATAATAATTATGAAATTAATTATTCAAATTTTAATGATAATTCTTTTTCAAATTGTCATGAAAATAATTTTTCAAAATTTACTAATTTTCATGAAAATAAATTTTCGAGTTTTGATGAGAATAATATTTTTGATTTAAACAATTTTTATTCTAACTCGGATGTTGATTTTTTTTGTTCGTAAGATCGCCCGAAAAGATCCCCGAGAAATGAGAATAACTCTTTAGATTCGATTTATTATTCTTCTTCTTCCGCACCTCAAGTTGCATCTTCTAATTTTGGGGAATTTTCGCAAATTCAATTTCTTTCTCATCCCCAAAATTTTGAAACTATTAATACTTGTTCCAATGACTGTTCTCTGTCTTCAAATATTTCTCCTATGGAGGAACATGAATCTTCATGTACCCCCTTAGTTTCTTATACCGAAGACGAAGAAAAATTATCATTTCAAAAATTTATTCATTGTATGGACATACCGGGTGAATTAGAAGAAGAACATATTTCTTCTAGTACTTATCCCGATTTTTCTATTTCTCTTCATCAATTTTCATGCACAACCTATAAATATTTAGGAATTCATAGTCATGAAAATGAGGTATCCGATAATTTTACTTTAAATGAATTTTCAGATAATAATTTTATTTTACGAAATGAATAACAAGAGCTTATCCATATAGTTTCGCAAGAGCCTCCATCTTGCGAAAATTTTTTTGAAACACTTTTTTTTATTTTTCTTATAGTAACAATAATGACGTAGAAGATGAGCTGTTGTAATTACACATTCTCCCCGATCCATTTCCGCTAATCTAGAAAAATTCAAATCACATCAGGTATGCATAGGGGATTTGGATTTACATTTTTAACACGACTGCCACAAGGAAAATTAAGAAATCAACAGAGGAGTAGCCGGGCGACCGACTTCGGTATATTCACCCAAGCGTGAATTAAGAGAGTTGTCTGTTCACTTTAAGATTTATTTTTCATTTTAATAACCAAAACCGCCTAGCTTAAAGACGGGAAAAAAAGCACATTTAGGAGGCACCCCAAGGTTATCCATTATTTTATCTTATGTTTAATTTTACAGGTTTGAAAGTTTATTGATGGATAACGTTAAGCCAGGCTCGAACGTCAAGATTCATAAAAACTCTTCAAAGTCGGTCATTAGTATTTTATTTTATTTATTTTATTATTTATTTTTCTAAGTAAATCGAAAAAAATATAAATTTTTTAAAAATTCCAAATAAAAAATAATTTAAAGAAATAAAAACAAAATAACAAATTTTTTTCTACAAACAGGCATGACCATCGGGTCGCGGGCGTGACCATCGGGTCGCGGGGGTGACCATCGGGTCGCGGGGGTGACCATCGGGTCACGTGCATGACCATCGGGTCGCGGGCATGACCATCAGGTCGCGGGCGTGACCATCGGGTCGCGGGCGTGACCATCGGGTCGCGGGCGTGACCATCGGGTCGCGGGCGTGACCATCGGGTCGCGGGCGTGACCATCGGGTCGCGGGCGTGACCATCCCGTCGCGGGCGTGACCATCCCGTCGCGGGCGTGACCATCCCGTCGCGGGCGTGACCATCCCGTCGCGGGCGTGACCATCCCGTCTCGGGCGTGACCATCCCGTCGCGGGCGTGACCATCCCGTCACGGGCGTGACCATCGGGTCACGGGCATGACTGGCAACAGTGTACTTCTTGTAATACGAAACCCAGCATTGGTTCTGAGGAGGAGATATTATTTTCGTCTTCCGGTCAAGTTACGGGCCCGACCTTCATTGGTAACGGGCGTGACCTTGACGGAAACTCTCCGTCCTGAGCAAAATGAAAAAATAAATAATTTTATACTCTCTATGAAGACATGCCTGTGGCAACTAAATCATGCCATAATATAGGATCCATGCGCCTGTGATTTACCAAGCGAAAAAAACAAAAAAAGCTTTTATATTTACATGCCCTAGAGTCACGCGCGTCACCCTGAGTGTCATACAACTTCGAGGTATTGATACAGTCAATGCCTCAGATTTATTTTTTTCATCATTTTATGTTACACGCCCCTGAGCCATGGGCGTGACACTGGGGCGTTACCTGCAAAAAAAAATCAATTTTCTGCCATTTCCGGAGAGGTGACCGTTCCACATACCCGTGCAGGTTACACGCCCTCAATAATAGGAGTGATAGGGTGCATGTCCTCATTTGTTTCCCTATTTAAGTTGCTCTCCCCCCATCATTCCTCCACACTAAACCCACACCACCTCCTTTCCTTCTCTAACCCAAAAAATTCCCTTTTTTCCTTTCCAACATGCCTCGCCACCATTTTCTCTCTACTGATTCCTCATCCGAGCACTACGCTGATCCCACTATGACAAAGGCTATGTTAGTCTTTGAGAACTCAAACCAACAAGAACGGAGCGATCATTTACGTGCCAATCCATTTGGTATCTTCCGGATTCTTGAATGGGGGATCCTTGTGGCCTTCAGTGCAGCAAATTTGGTTCGAGAATTTTTATCCACCTCTGGATGGAGTTCTCTTTTTGCCATTTCAGAGCCCGCCTTCCCTGAGCTTACCTGGGAGTTCTTATCCTCATTTGAGTTTCCTTGGGGCGCGAATGTTTATTTTATCATCTTTTGGATGGACGGCACATCGCATCAGCTGACCGTACGCCAACTCAATATTGTCATGGGTTGTTGCGATGAGCCATTTTCTCTCTCTCCCACTTATTCCTCCCTTTTTCTGATTTTTCTTCGGATTTCAACCATCTTACTTTTTGGTTTGAAATCAGCACTGACATCGTCCCCTACACTCCAAAAAAAATCAAAAGGTAGCAACCTCATTTCTCCCGCCCAACATATCCTACATAACCTCCTCACATTTACCCTCCCCGGCAATGACGCCAAAAACTTGATAGATAAAATTTAGGATTAAATATATTTCCCAATTCTACGAACTATAGGCAGGAGTACCTATTGTTTATAGTGTAGGCTATTTTAAAATAATATATCAAGTGTCGTATTTTTTCGGGAATGTCGACGACTACTCATGCAAATTAATATTATTTTATCAGAATATACAAAGATGTTAATTAAACAGTAGAAAGAAAATGAAATAAAATATAACACTTGATCTCGAATCCCCTTGGATTAAAATAATTTTTTATGAAATAATAAAATATAAGCTTCTAATTCCTTACTTCTACCGAGGCGGTTCCCGAACTACGAAAGTGTCTCTATCAAGAATACCCTCTTGACTAACCTTAGATTGATCGATCAAGATGTCTTGGCCAGTCGAAACCCCTAAACTTGCTAAAGCCGGTGAACCCCACTATTGGATTTGACACAAATCTAGAAACTTTATGTCGTCCACTCTCGAGCAGTGCATGTAACTCCTTTTATCTTTGAGTGATCTCCTCATTTCCACGACCTCTCATTAAATCTAGGATACTAATCTAGGGTTGAAAACATATTCCTGTTATATAAATTCCAAGATAAATCGAAGTGAAAATTAGTGAGTGTTAGAATTTGGCGGTTTGGCAGATTGGTCTCGGTGGCTTATAGTTCGGGCGGCTTGGCAGTCTTTCCCTGCGGTCTTACTGTGTGGCGGCTTGATAAGAGGTAGTTGTTATGTCTGACATCTTCTCTTGGAAGTTTGGCGGTCTGGCTGTTTAGCTAGGCTTGGCGGTTTAGAAGTCGGCTTCCCGCAGAGCTTTCCAGTCTCAGAGGACTTTTTGCAGATGCAGTGTAAGAGCTACCTGCAACTGCGGTCTAATGGATGTTAGCAATAACGGTCTGGTGATGACTCGTAACTGCGGTCTGGTGGCAACCCGCAGTTGCAGTGTGGAAACCTATAGTGGTGGTTTTATGGCTTTCCACAGCAACAGTCTTGTGGCACTCTGCAACTGCAGTCTGGTGGCTACCCGCTGTGCGGTCTAGCATCCTGTAGTAGTTGTCTAGCGACCTGTAGTAATTGTTTGGCAGCATGCCTCTATTGCCGCTGGGTTATCTTCAGTTGTTCTTTGTTTAGTGTTGCGGTTTGATGCCGTCAAACCGCATAGGCCGCGTGACTTGTATTTAATCCCATATTGATTGTTGTATTCTCCTCTCTCCTCCATTTTCTATAAATAAGGGGGCATAACTTTGTATTATTTATCGTTATGGAGCAGTAAAATTAGCCTTTTATTTAGCTCTTTTTACTTTGTATCAAAGATAATCAATCTTTTGATCCAATTTGCTCGCGGTTTGTTTTTCAAACCGCTTCTGGTCTTCTTCTCGCCCTGTCCACCCTTGCCAGTCGCCTCTCCCGCGACTTGTTCTATCTTTGCGTTCTATTCAATTCGGGCGGCTTCGTTGGTGTTCGCACTTCCTTCTTTACCCTCTTGTGCTCTTGCAGGCTATTGTTATCGCGTAGGTAGTTTTCTCTACTCGTGCGGTTTGTTCTATCTTCTTGCATGGGTTGTTTTCTTTACTCATGCAGTCTCCTTTTTTTGGTCGCATTATTTCTGGGACCTGTTCTTTTTTGGCATGTGCTCTTCTCGATGTCTTTTGCGATTTCTTCTCTTATCTGCATGATCACGCGGTTTGTTTGTTCGCATGGTCTCTTTGCCTTTCTTGTCGACTTGTGTCTAAACGTGCAGTTAGCTTTTTCTCTATCCAGTTTGACTTTCCATGAGGACAGTTTCTTTTGTCTCCTCTGCATCTTGTGCTCTTTTGGTATCCTAAGATACGTGGCTTATTGACTGTGGCACGACTTATCACATGATCGGCAATCCTCATTTGTTCTCCTTCTCGAACAAGCAAACATGGGTATCTCCTGTCATTATTGCAGATCGAACTTCTTATTCTGCGCATGGTGTTGGCACTGTGCCTCTCACTCCATCTTTATATCTTGAGGACACGCTCTATGTTCCTACTATTATGTGCAATTTAATGTCTATTCATGCTCTCTGCACACTGTTGCACAACACGGTTTCTTTTACTGCCACTACATGTACTTTCTAGGATTCTGTCTCAAAGGCTACGATTGCTACAGGGACTATGAGTGGTGGTCTCTTTTTTCTTGATAATGTCATTGCTCTTTCTTCTTCTTCTTCCCTTTAGCAATGACATCGTCGTCTTGTCCATCCTCCTTCTCGCCTCATCTACCAACTTCTCCTAGATCTTTCTCAAGAGGATTCCCCATTGTATTGTGACGCATGTCAGCTTGGTAAACATCATCGCTCCTCTTTCCTAGCATGGATGGGATGTAGTTCTTTGCATCCTTTTGAATTAGTTCACTCTCACATCTAGGGTCCCTCTCCTACTACCACTTTTAGTAGAGGTAGCTTGTACTTTGTTACCATCATTGATGATTTCTCCAGGTGTACTTGGTTATATCTCTTGAAAGAGCATCTTGATCTTTACTCTGTGTTTACCATCTTTTATAAGGAGATCTTCACCGAGTTTAATATGCCTATTTAGGTTCTTCGTACTGTTAATGAAATAAATATATCAGTTGTCAATTTTCTTATTTTTTTATGAGCCATGGATTGATTCATCAAACTACCTGCCCCTATACCTCTCAACAGAATGGCGTTGCTGAACGCAAGAATCTCCATCTCCTGGATGTTGCCCGCAGCCTTCTCTTATAAATGAATGTTTCTCGGTCTTATTTGGGTCATGCTGTACTTCTCTCTTGCCATCACATAAATAGTATTCCCTTATCGATTATTCACGACAAAACTCCATTCTCCACTTTATATCCCGGGGCCGAGTCGTTTCCTTTACCTGTTAGAGTTTTTGGATGTATGTTGTTTGTTCACATACCTTCTCCTGGTCATGAAAAATTTTTTCCCCGTACTATTAAATGCATATTCCTTGTTTATTGTCCGACTCAGAAGGGATATTGATGTTTCGATCCGCTTCTCTACAAATAATACGTCTCTGTTGATGCACCTTCTTTGAGGATACACAGTATTTTTCTCCATCCTCTTCTCTCTTTCCCGCTTATACTTCCTCTTCAATTCCTATTATCTCGTTACATATGCCGACACTTGTTCTTTCCACAACTATTCCTGTTGCACCGTCTCCTTCACTCGAGACTGATTTTTTGCCCTGGAGCCTTTTGTGCATGTTCTCCAGCCTCTTCCCTCTTATGATAGTACATTTGCTACTCCAGATAAGAGTGATCTTGATCTTCCCATTGCCTTGCGAAAGGGTGTCCGACAATGCACTAAGCATCCTGTTGAGGATGTTGTCTCATAAGTTCAGCTTTCTCTGGTTGGCAAGCATTTTGCTCTTGTTATATCTTCTACTGTCATCCCGGCTACATATCAATAGGCTCTTGCTGTTCCGCAGTGGAAAGCCACTATTGATGAAGAAGTGGAGACCTTAACTAAGAGAGGTACTTGGACACTTATTCCCACACCTCTAGGGAGAGATGTGGTGAGTTGTCATGGGTCTTTATTGTCAATTATCTTCTAGGTGGTTCTGTTGATCGCTATAAGACAAGGCTTGTTTCCAAAGAATTTACTCAAACATATGGTGTAGACTTCTTTGATACATTTTCCCCTATTGCTCACATCAGCACTATACATGTTCTTTTCTCTGTTGCGGTTAATAAATACTAAGAAATGTCTCAGTTAGATGAGAAAATGTCTAACTATATGGTGATTTGCAGGAGATGGTTTACATGGAGCAACCTCCTGGGTATGTTGCTCAGGAGGAGTCTCAGGTATGCAAGCTTCAGAAGGAGATTTATGGTATAAAGCAGAGTCCACAAGCTTGTTTTGACAAGTTTAGTGTCGTTGTTTCTCTTATTGGGTTCAATCTAAATTCTGCAGATCATTCCCTATTTATACGAAAGATTACTAAAGGCCTTGTGGTTCTTGCTGTCTATGTTGATGATATCCTTCTTACTGGTGATGATAAGGAATATTTTGATCTGCTAAAATGATATCTTCGATAATATTTTGTTACTAAGGATATGGGAACTCTGAATTACTTTCTTGTAATTAAGATTTAACGAAAGCACAACTCTACGGTTCTTTCAAAAGAAAAATACGTGTTAGATCTCTTAAAGGAAACTGGTCTTCTTGGCACAAGACCTGCTCGTTGCCTGATGGCTGTTGGGGATGATAAGGGGTCTGCTAATGATTCTCCTCTTCTCCCAGATTATACTATGTACAGGCTACGTGTAGTCAAACTCATCTATATGATTGTTAGCACACCGGATATCTGTTATGCAGTTGGGAAGGTCAGTCAATTTATGCAAACTCCTAAAGAGTGTCATCTGTGTTCTGCCATGAAATTTCTAGAGTATGTGAAAGCGTCTCTAGGAAAGGGCTTGTTGTTTCAGAAGCATAATCATTGGAAGATTGTAGTGTATCATGATGTCAACTATGCTGATAACAAAGAAGATAGGAAGTCTACATTAGGTTTTTGCACCTTTATAGGCGGAAATCTTGTTACTTGGAAAAGAAAGATGCTGTCGGTGGATTCAAGGTCAATTGGTAAAGATGAGTATAGGAGCATGACCTCAACAACTTGCAAATTGAAATGGTTACGAGCGTTTATGCATGACTAGGGAAAAGTCTATGATCATCCTCTCCCTATATTTTGTGATAAAAAGCCGCTATTTACGTATCGAAGAATCCTGTCTTCCAACAGAGGACAATTCACATTGAAGTTAATTGCACTTTTATTAGAGAAGATGTGTTGAAAAATCAAATTTACACTCCATTTGTCACTTTAGATAAAGAACTGACAGACATCTTCACGAAACTAGTTTTCCATTCTCTTTCAGATGTCTGAAGCAAGTTGGGCGTGGTTGATTTATATGCTCCAGCTTGAGGGGGAGTGTAAGAATTTGGTGATTTTGCGGACTAGTCTCGATGGCTTATTGTTTGGGCGGACGGGCAGTTTGTCACCGCTTTGTGGTTGTGTGGTGCCTTGATAAGAGGCAGCGGTTATGTCTAGTGGCTTGTCTTGTCAAATTGGTGGTCTATCTATTTAGCAGGGCTTGGCATTTTAGTAGTCGGCTTCCCGCAAAGATTTCATGTCTCAGAGGACTTCTTGTAGATGTGGTCTGAGTGCTACCAGAAACTACGGTTTGATGGATGTCCGCAGCAGCGGTCTGGTTGCAACCCGCAACTGCGGTCTGGTAGCAACCCATAGTTGCGGACTGGCAACCTGCAGTGGCAGTCTGATCGCTTTTCGCAGAAATAGTATGTTGGGAGTCCACAACTACAGTCATGTGGCTACCCGTAGTTGCAGTCTGGTGGCTTGCAATGCGGTCTGGCAGTCTGTAATGGTGGTTTGGCGACTTACCTCTATTTTCGCTGGGTGATCTTCAGCTATTCTTTGTATAATGTTGTGGTTTGACGCCATCAAATAGCATAGGGCGCATGACTTTTATTTAATCCCACATCGATTATTGTATTATCCTATATCACCTATTTTATATAAATAAGGGGGCATACCTTTGTATTATTTATCTTTTTGGAGAAATAAAATTTGTTTTTTATTTAGCTCTTTTTACAGCGAGCATGACAATTTTGAGAAAAAAAGTCGTTTGTTTTATCCAAAGTTCATCATGATCAAGTGCTAAATGAAATTTAGCCACATAACATGATAAAGAAATTACATAAAAATAGGGACATGATTGTAAAAGAAAAGTACTTGAATTAAAAATAAATAAAGCTAAAGACAAACTAAGAAATGAAAAATACAAGAAAGAAATGCAACAATGCTGAAAAGTAAACTCAAATTTTCCTCTCCAGCTTCTGGTCTTGTCTAGAATTTATAATGAACTTTGCTGGTGAGTCATGCTCCTAGGTCACGCCCGTTACTTTTGGCGTGTAAGGTACGGAACCGACATCTTGAAAGCTCGGGAATGTTTGGAGAAAACTGCCAAAATCTGTTAAATTACGGGTCATGCCCTTGGGTCACGCCCGTCACCTAGGGCGTGGCGTGTCTTGACTATTCCTTGGAATGGCGGGAGTTAATATTGCAGTTATAGAAGAGGTCACACCCCAAGGTCATGCCTGTGACCTAGGGTGTGTAAGCTTGGAACGACCTGTGACGGAACTGTTTTCTTAATGTTGTATCACACCTCTAAGATAGCTATCATGCCTATGGGTCACACCCATGACCTAGAGCTCATGCCCGCGAACTAGGCGTGTAACTTTAAACCGACGTGTCACTGTAATCTGGAGATCCTTTGGCGGGTTACGCCCATGTACGTTGTCGCGCCCCATGTCACTCCCGCGACATGGGGGTGTGTAACTTTAAATGACGTGGAAATACCTCTAGAAAATTTGAATGCAGTCACAGTCGTCACAATTATCATGACCATGGGGCATGCCCGTTACCCTAGGGCGTGTATGTGGAATTTTTTCAGTTTTGCTCAAAATTTTCTCCTGATCAGTATTGTCAGCTTCAAATTGATAATGGCAGGCCCGATTAACCTGAAATTATAAAATAAATAAATTAAAAACTTAATTAATAAAAATAACTATAAATTAATTAATTGTTAAATAAAAACTATATAAAAATAAAGATAAAATTTGAGTTATCTGTTAGTCTTTTTTTAAAAAAAATTATATCAAATGGATGTCAAGAGTGCATTTTTAAATGACAATATTAAAGAAGAAGTTTATGTTGAGCAACCACCGAGATTTAAAAATATCAACCATCCAAATCACGTCAATAAACACATAAAAGCCTTATATGGATTAAAACAAGCTCCTCGTGCATGGTACGATAGTCTAGCTTTTTTTCTTATTTAGCATGGTTTTAGAATGGGCAGTGCGGATACAACTTTTTTTGTAAAACATAGTGATTCACATTTAATGATAATGCAAATATATGTTGATGAAATAATCTTTGGTGCACTAACAAAAAACTATGTGAAGGAATCATTAAGGTGATGCAAAGTGAATTTGAAATGAGTTTGGTAGGAAAATTGTCATACTTCCTAAGTTTTCAAATTTATAAACGAGACGATGGTATTTTTATCTATCAATCCAAATATGTAAATGATATGATTAAAAAAATTTGGGTTTGAGAATTTGAAACAAGCGAAAACTCCTATGAGCGTATCATTAAAACTTGAAAAGGATGAAAGTGGCATATCAGTGGACCAAACTTTATTTAGAGGAATGATTGGCTCCCTATTATATCTTAGTGCATCTAGATCTGACATCATGTTTTCAGTGTGCATTTGTGCTAGATATCAAGCAAATCATAAAGAATCCCATCTGAAAGCCGTTAAACACATCTTTAGGTATCTAATAGGGTTACAAAATCTTCGTCTTTGGTACCCACACAAAATAAAATTTATGCTTTATGTCTATTCAGATTCATATTATGCTTGGTGTTCACTAGATTGCAAAAGCACAAGTGGCATATGTCACTTGTTAGGGCCTGTACTAGATTCATGGTTGAGTAGGAAACATAATTCTATTGCCCTCTCCACGACCGAGGCTGAATTAATTGCCCTAGTAATTTGTTGCGCACAAGCACTTTGGATGTCATAAATGTTAGAAGACTTTGGTCTCTCTTTCAAGAACGTTGAACTTAGGTGCGACAACAAAAGTGTCATAGACTTAACAAATAATCTGATGCACCACTCTCGACCAAAACAGATAGATGTTCATCATCACTTTATTCGAGATCACATTAAGAAAGAAAATGTGAAAGTGAGATTCATTCAGACTGACGATCAACTTGCAGAAATCTTTACAAAACCCCTCCCTAACGCTCGTTTTTCTTTGCTTCGCCTGGAATTCAGTGTTTTGGATCTCTCAACATTGTCATGTTGCAACATTTTTGAACTTCTAGCAATTTTTAAATGAATTAGAGTTCCTGTAATTTACCGCTGCACGGTAGCCCTAGCCCCGGTGGTAAGTTAGCTTTCTTAATTTTGTCTGTGTTATTTTTTGTGTGTTTTTTTAGGTCCCTCTGTTTTGTGTTTTTTGGTGTGTTGTATAATCAAAAATCACATAGAATTTTGAAAAATCCCAAAAACCCCAAAACAAATTTTTAATTTTGATTGTTTTATCATCCATTTTTAAAAAACAAAAACAAAAACACATAAAAAATTGAAAAATTCCCAAAACCCAAAAACATGTTGTTTTTTTATTTCAGTTTGATTTGCTTAATCTGTGTGTATTAAAACAAAAAAATTTAAAGCCCAAAATTTCAAAAAAAAGGTACGATCATTCATAGGACTTACATGACTAGAGCCTAACGTATAACGATTACGTGCAATGTTTGATTTAGGATTGTTAATCACTATTAATATTGTCTGATTTTATTATGTTGTGTCTAATCTATTGGTACCTAGCTACTGAGTGCAGATGGACATGTTAGTATATGTTGAATATGCCTGTAGTTATATGTGAGGATTTCGGTAGCATAATGATATTTGACTATTCACACATCCTTAGAAAAAGCACTCTTGTAAAAATTCAAAACATACATGTTATAACTCATGATATTGTGTCTAATATGCTAGGAATAACTTGAATAATCAATGTCACAGTGTTCCCGCTTCTTGTGTACATTTTAGAACTTTAGGACAACATTCAAGTGACAAAGACTGTTGTATAAAAGTTAAAGTGTATCTATATATGTGGGCATATTTTGAATGATTCGGGGATCTTGACTCTTTCAACAATGTAAAAATGATAGAAAAAATGAATGAAAATAGTGAAAAAATGTATGTATGACATCAAATCATCTGTCAAGGATACCCCCAAATCACTACTCATTCCTCCAAATATGTCTTCATAAGTATTATGAGGATGATCACCTTGGAATAAAGAATCATTTCGCTCTTGTGCACCGACTATAAATTGAGTTAGTGCCCCTTGTTCTAGTCTTGGTATGAAATAGATAGAAACGTGATGTGAATATTTTACTTCATTTCTCATGGTATTGGATCACTAGTTGGATTTGTGCTAGGTTCACTAAGTTAGGATCATCTGACCCAACATGTATAGCCAGGGTCATGGTTATGTCTTAGAGTCTAGGCCAAGTCCTTAGAGTCAACACTGCATGGACCAGCCATCAAAACACTACCAAAGACTCAAGACTTAGAGAAATATCAAACTCAGAAAATGAGTTCAACGTTCGTCGAACTCAGGTCGACGATAGTCGTGCTCAGCCTGACGAACTCAGAGAAAATTCTCTGAGCTGAGCTCGATGAACTTGATACTCAGTTCAATGATCTATGGACACTACAACATTCCAAAGTTCAGAACTGCATTGTTATCCAGTTGACGAACATAGCTCTCAGGTCGAAGAACCTAGCTCTCAGTTCGACGAAATTAATTCACAGGTCGACGATCTCAAGGTATTCTACTTCAACATTTTATTCTAGAATCACCTTAGTATTTGAAGTCCAGCTTCGCACTCCAGTCGACGAAGTTAGAATATCAGCTCGACGAACTTGGTTCTATGTTCAACGATTCCTGGATCATCTACTCCAACATAGTAAGGTTCAGAAACATCTAAGTATTCTAAGTCCAGAAGTATACTCCAGTCAATGAATTCAGGATTCTCAGCTCGACGAACTTGAACCATATTCCTGACGATTTATCAAGTTACAGATAGAAGTTCTAAGCTCAACAAAATTAGTTCTCATGTCGACGAACCCATTTCTAAGGTCGACGATTTCTGGATACTCTACATCAACACTTCATTCCAGAGACATCTAGAATATTCTAAGTACAGAAACACTTTGCTGAACTCCAATCGTCGAACTTAGATTATCAGCTCGACGAACTTAGACCACAGTCTTGGCAAGATTTATCAAATAACAGTTAGAAGTTCTCAGCTCGACGAAACCAGTTCTCAGTTCGACGAACACAGTTCTAAGGTCGACTATTTTTGGACATGTTTGTAACGCCCCCGGTTTTTCTGTGTTTTGTTTGATCTTTGGTTGGCGTTACGATGGCGTATTTCTGGTTTTTTTTGCCGTTGTAGAGCGTGGTCTTAGCTCTTAGGGTTCCCTGTGTAGCCTGTTTGTAGCCTGTTAGCAAGATTCCCCAGCTAGCCGGAGTCCGTTTGATGACTCGGCTGGGCCTCTTAGGGAATGCTTGTGTTTTGTCTTCGGGTGGTGTTATCCCGGGTTTTGTTCGTCGAATGCTAATTTCGACTTCGAAGTTGTGTTCGTAGCGTGGGTTTTTAGCTGCGACGTGAATTTCGTCATTTTTCGAGATGTTTCGGGTCTCGTGTTGTTTTGATATTGAGTGTAAGTAATTATTATTATGTTGATCGTTTATTATTAAACTGCTATATATATATATATCCTTAGGTTAGAAATAGGGCTCGGTTCTTTTGTTTCCTTTCTTTTCTCTGTTTGGAAGCCGCCGCCTGTACGAGAGGAAGAGCACCGCCGGACTAACCTAGCCTTCGGACGCCGATTTCCTGGAGATTTAGCGGTCGAAATTCGATTTCGAGAGTGGATCTGGACTGCCCTCACCTGGATCTGCATTCTTTCTGCTCCTCAGCTCGTGCTCTACGGCTAGATCCGAGAGTGGGGGATGCCGCCGACCAGGCTTTTCTGGTATTGAGGCAAGTGATGTCCCCTCATCCTTGCCAAAGTTGATCTTTGTCTTTTTCTTTGATTTAATTTTATCTCTTTCCTGCTTAGATCTTAGGTGTACGCTAGGGTTCGTTCTCGATCATACCGTGGTTAGTGTAGAGAAGTTCCAGTTAATCTCAGTTTTCCTGAGGGATTGTGTCTATTAGGGGCAGATTTGGTTAGGTTCAGGTCGAGTAGTTGCTATTGTCGATGGATGTTGTACTCTAGAGAGAGTCCTCGTTCTCGTTTTTGGTTGTTTGCTGGATCTGGCGCCTGTAGCCAGTCGGAGTGTCGACACCTTTATGTCGACACCGGCCAGTCGTGGTGTCGACACTTGGTGTCGACACTAGCAGCGGCAGTGTCGACACCTTGTGTCGACACTGGCCGCAGTGGTGTCGACACTTGGTGTCGACACCAGCAGCGGCAGTGTCGAAACCTCGTGTCGACACCGGCCGCAGTTGTGTCGACAATTGGTGTCGACACCAGCAGCGGTAGTGTCGACACCTTGTGTCGACACCGGCCGCAGTGGTGTCGACACCAGCAGCGGCAGTGTCGACACCGGCCGCAGTGGTGTCGACACTTGGTGTCGACACCAGCAGCGGCAGTGTCGACACCTTGTGTCGACACCGGCCGTAGTGGTGTCGACACTTGGTGTCGACACCGGCAGCGGTTGTGTCGACACCTTGTGTCGACACCGGCAGCGGTTGTGTCGACACCTTGTGTCGACACCGGCTTGTCGTGGTGTCGACACTTGTTGTTGTGCTTGTTTTGGGGTCAGGAAGACTCGGGGTTGGTTCTGTTTAGGCATACAAGGCCGCGTCGGTTGGACCAGACATTTTTGCCTTGGGTTTGTGTGTTTCTTAGGATTGTTATTGTGACTTTTACCTAGGGGGGGCATTGGGCGTTTGGCTAATTTCTGCATGCCGACTCTTGGGTTGTGGCAGGTGGTGGAGTTTTGGTGGCCTCTGGAGGGGTGGTTTTTATGTGGAGAGCTGCGGCCACTGCCTTTTGCCACGATTTAGGTTGGTGTGTGTGGGACCCTAAAGCTGCCATTGTTTGACCCCTTAGCCCTTTTTGGGTCTGATTTTGGTTATGTATTCAGATCCATGTTTTGACCACTGCCACTTACCCACGTGTTAGGACTGTTAGTCCCTTTCCTGTTTATGTTTTCCTTTCTTTTGGCATATATCTATATGTCTTACTTTTGTTGCAGACTCTTTTGGTAGGGCTTAATAGGTTTATTGCTCACACTTGGTGTGCTCTGCTGTGCTTTAGACAGTAATCTCCTCTTACAGTCACCCCCTTTTCTTTTGCTTATAGCAGTTTGTTGCCGGGTTGGTAAACCCTTCTTCTTATTTGCTCATTAATCTATTGCTCTATTTACCTTTTGATTGTTTCCTTGCTGAGGTGTTTTTTTCTTGAATGCCTCAGGTCCAGGTTGTAGCCAGTTCAGCGGCTAGTTCTTTTGGAGGGGCTTGTTGGTGGCCTCTAGGGTAGCTGAGATAGATGATCCCCATTTTGTTGTGAGGTAGTTCTTTACTTTTCTGTATAGACATACATACTCGCCAGTGGGTTCGTGTCAGGTTGTTGACGCCCACTGGTGGCTTCTTGTGATGCTGGGTATGAATTTAAACTGCTGATTTTGCCTACTTGATGTCAGTTACTTGCTTCTGGGAAGGATTTATGTTAGGTTGCATGTTAGATATTTTAAAACCTAAGAGTATTATTATATGTACCTCATGCATAACATGTTTCTAAAACAAAGACCCTATTTTTCCTCAACATAAAACACTATTTTTCATACCTACTATATTCACCATAGGTCGTGCGTACCATGAGTCGTCCCTCGGGGACACTTATGCTCATTTAGGGTGTCAACTTAATTGAACCAAAGTATTTTCTGCTGCGTATAAATATAAATTTTAATTGTGGACTAGCTGATCCACCGTGCCGAGGGATACGGCCATTCAACATAACTGATTTTCTTTCATATTTAATCAACGATTTTCCTTAAAATCTAAGGTCTGGAGTTTTGCCTGAGCGTGTGCAGTTATCCCCTGCACGACGTGTCATCACGGTACGTGTTTTCTCTTACACTGATACGATTTTACCGTTGAGAAAATGCGGGTTGTGACAGTTGGTATCAGAGGGAGGTTGCTTGACAAATGGTTGGGCAACCTTTCCCTTGTCTACATTAGTGGTTAGCGTCATACCATACACACACCGATATGTCATCAACACATCTTGGCCGAAGCACGAACACTACACTCATGAGCATAAAGAAGTATACAGGGCATATTATGTAGTATGGGATGCATAATATGTGTTTGTATATGGATCCACCATAAGAGGCAACATGTGAGGGTTATGTAGTATGGGATGCATAACCTCACCACATGAATGCGGCTAGCACGTTATCTTTTTTTTCTTTGCATGGGAATGTTATGTAGTATGGGATGCATAATATTTTCATGTGTACGTCGCCCATGGCATGCACTAAGGCTTTTTTAGAATGCATAGCACATCATGCATAGCATAACATTTAATAAGCACAACGTGCCAAGCTAAAGATTTGCCAGATGACATATGTACACACATGGTTTTGAGTCAAAAAGAAAACAAATACATGCGTTCATGGTTTAGGTACCTGAGTTAGTATGATGATGGTGAACCATCTTAGGTTAATCATAACATCGTCATGGTAAAAACAACTCCCAGAGCAAGTTTTTTTGCAGTTGAAGTTCATATTTAAGTGTGTTTGTCTGTACTGGGTAGTTTTGCTCTAGCTGATGGGCTAGGTTTTGTCCAAAGCTTGTGCGATTTTAGGATGGCGAGACGTCCTACGACGAGATCGACCCCCCAATCCGAGGGTGAGACGTCAGGAGCGTAGAGCGATGCGTTGGTAGAAAGCCTGCGACAGAGCAATGAGGAGTTATCGAGGCAGGTAGTGGCTATGCAGGCTCAGATTCAGTCCCTTGTAGCAGTGGTGGCGGGACAGACCCCGAGAGCTCAGGACCCCACTGAGGGGGTAGCTGTTCCTACCCCTCCTGCTCCTCCCGTGCCTTTGGTTTTGGTGCCCCCGGAGCTGGCATTCATATCCCAGTTTCAGCGGCTGAGACCCCCTACCTATGATGGGCAGACAAATTTCATGATTTTGGATGACTGGCTGATTACCATTGAGGAGATGTTCTCTTACTCAGGGATTACGGACGATCAGAGAGTGATGCTCGCTGCCTACCAGCTCAAGGGATTAACAAAGAATTGGTGGCTGAGGGAGAAAGAAAGCTTAGTGTCAGGTTGCACTTGGGAGTCATTTAAGGTGATGTTGTTAAGTAAGTTTCTGCCTTCAGTCGAACGGGACTGGCTAATGAATGACTTTCTTCATTTAAAGCAGAGGAAACTCACGGTTAGTGAGTATGAGATTGAGTTTTGTAAGTTGAGTCGGTTTGCTCCAGGTCTGGTGAGTGTTGAGGCAGACCGAGTTAAGCGATTTCTGGGTGGACTAAGAAGCGACATTCAGCAGTTAGCAAATGCCTATGGAGCAGTCAGTTATGCCAGTGTGGTTGAAGCTGCCTTGAGAGTTGAGGCCATTGAGAATGCCAAGAATAGAGGCCAGCAGTTAAGGAAGGATAAGCGGAAGCCTGGTGGAGGGAAGAGCCCTCAGGAATCTGATGCTGTCTCGAGAAAGAAGGTCAAAGAGATTTGTAGCTTTTGTGGCCGGCCAGGCCACCCCTTTGAGAAGTGTTTCAAAAGGTTGGGAGCGCAGAAGAAGGAACAGGTGCACGCGATTCAGGGTGTTTCCAGGGGAGACTTGGTGTGTGCCTTGTGTTGAAGGAAGGGGAATGAGGCTGCCCGTTGTTGGTTAAAAGATAAGGTCTGTTTTCAGTGCGGCCAGAAGGGTCATCTCAAGACAAGGTGCCCTCAGACCCAGCCTATTCTGCTGCCAGTTCCCCTCCAGGCTTTGCCACAGCCTCAGCAAATGGATAGAGGAAAGGGGAAGCTGAATGTGCTTCCGGCAGACGAAGCGAAGACTTCGACCCAGGTTATCTCAGGTTCGACTCCTCCCCAGTCATTTCGTTATGTTCCCTTTTTGGTGGTAGTTTTCGTTTTAGCGCTTGTTGCCTTAGATGCGTGTGCAATTCGTAGGATGATTTAAGGTAAAGAACCGCTGGGCGTGCGTTCTCTTCGATTCTGGCGCTACACACTCGTTTGTGGCGAGAGCCTTCGTGGAGCGGTTCGGTTTGGGCCTAGATCGTGTTGGTGGTGCCTTCTGCGTTAAGTTTCCCTCCGGTGACTCTGTGGTTACGGACCTGGGTGTCCTCGATTGTCCGATTTTGTTGGGAGATTTTCTAGCCAAGGCAGATCTGAAGGTGCTTGACCTGGAGGACTTCGTTGTTATTTTGGGCATGGACTGGTTGTCAAGGTACGATGCTGTGATCCAGTGCAAGGGTAAGCGCTTGGACTTCGTCAAAGACAACGGTCACCCAGGGAGCATTTATGGATATTCTCTCCAGGAGTCTCCAATGATTTCTGCGGTGCGTGCTTGGAAGTTGCTTGATTCTAGCTGTTTTGCCGGTGTGGTCTCTCTGGTAGGTACGATTGTTAGTGTGCCCCACTTGGAAGAGATTCCTGTGGTGTGTGACTTCTTTGATGTGTTTCCTGACGATCTTCCCGGCCTTCCACCCGATCGAGATGTCGAGTTTGCCATAGATTTGGAGCCAGGCACGCGTCCTATTGTCAAGGCACCGTACCGGATGGCCCCACGAGAGCTGGAAGAGTTGCGAATTCAGCTGGATGAGTTGTTGGCAAAAGGCTTTATAAGGCCGAGTTCTTCGCCTTGGGGTGCGCCAGTGCTCTTCGTTAAAAAGAAGGATGGGACGATGAGGTTGTGCATCGACTATAGAGAGCTGAATAAGGTTACTATTAAGAACAGGTACCCTTTGCCGCAAATCGACGATCTGTTCGACCAACTGCGTGGTAGTGCCGTGTTTTCCAAGATAGATCTTCGTTCGGGCTATCACCAGTTGAGGATTCGGGAGTCAAATGTTCCGTGGACGGCGTTCCGCTCTCGTCATGGGCATTTTGAGTTTTTGGTTATGTCATTTGGTTTGACCAATGCGCCCTCAGCTTTTATGGATTTGATGAACAGAGTTTTCAAGGATTTTCTAGATAAGTTTGTGATTGTCTTTATAGACGATGTTTTGGTGTATTCTAAGGATGCGGAGGAGCATGATCGACATTTGCGGCTGGTCTTGGCGACTCTGAGAGACCATAAGCTATACGCCAAGCTGAGCAAATGTGAATTTTGGTTGCATCAAGTTTCTTTTCTAGGCCACGTGATTAATAAGGAGGGAATATCGGTGGACCCAGAAAAGATCGCTGCTGTTATGGAATGGGCGAGACCTGTTACCCCCAAAGAGATGAGAAGCTACTTGGGTTTGGCTGGTTATTATAGAAGATTTGTAGAAGGCTTCTCTACCTTGTCCGCGCCGTTGACCAAGTTGACGCAGAAGAATGTAGCCTTTATATGGGATGGTAAGTTTGAGAAGGCTTTTGAGGAACTAAAAAGAAGGCTATGTTAGGCTCCAATTTTGTCTTTGCCTACGGAGGGTAGTGAGTATGATATATATGTGGATGCGTCGCATGTCGGACTGGGCTGCATTTTGATGCAGGGCGGGAAGGTGATTGCGTACGGGTCGAGGCAGCTAAAGAATCACGAGAGGAATTACCCTACGCATGACCTGGAGTTTGCAGTTGTGATCTATGCGCTGAAATTGTGGAGGCATTTGCTATATGGCGCGCAGTGCAAGATTTTCACGGATCATAAGAGTTTGAAGTATGTCTTCACTCAGAAAGAATTGAATCTACGCCAGCGGCGGTGGTTAGAGTACGTGGCCGACTATGATGTTGAAATTCAGTATCATCCGGGCAAGGCAAATGTGGTGGCTGATGCCCTAAGTCGGAAGTCAGGTAAGATTTTTAATCTTTCCGCCGAGCATCTAGTAGAAGAGTTTCTTTTGATGGACATTTCTGTGGGAATCTGTGATTCGCAGAGTAGCTTAGCAGTAGCAGAACCTTCGTGGATTGCGCTTACGAGGCTGCATCAGAAGGACGATCCCGATCTTCTGCATTTGTATCTTCGAGCTGAGAAGGGTGAATTACCAGATTTCTCTATAGATAATGCGGGTACCTTGAAGTACCGTGGCAGGTTTTGCATCCCCGCAGTTGGAGATATCCGGGATATGGTGTGCAGAGACGCCCACGGATCTAGTGTTGCCTACCATCCAGGGTCGACCAAGATGTATCATGATTTAAAACAGATTGTCTGGTGGTACGGGATGAAGAAGGACATAGCCAGATTTGTTTCAGAGTGTTTCACTTGCAGGCGTGTGAAAGCCGACCATGGGAGGCTGGTGGCAAGCTGACTCCCTTGGAGATTCCGATGTGGAAGTGGGAGAGTATCTCGATGGATTTCATTGCAGGCTTACCGAGATCTCCTAAGGGGCATGATTCAGTTTGGGTAATCGTAGACAGATTGACGAAGAGCGCTATTTCGTACCATTTAAGATCGATTATCCGATGAGGAAGATAGTCGAGCTGTATCTGGAAGAGATTGTCAGATTGCATGGTGTACCCGTAAGTATCATATCAGATCGAGACTCCAGGTTCATGTCTCATTTTTGGAAGAACCTCCAAGAGGGGTTGGGTACAGATTTGAGATATTCCACGGCTTATCATCCGCAGACCAATGGTCAGACGGAGCGAGTAAATCAGATTGTGGATGATATGATCCGATGCTATATTCTGAACCATGGAGGAGCGTGGGACGAGTGCTTGCGGCTTATGGAATTCGCATATAACAACAGTTATCAAGAAAGCCTGCAAATGGCTCCTTTTGAAGCTTTGTATGGGAGGCGCTGCAGGACTCCCTTGTTTTGGGCTGAGCTTGGCAAGGGACCTTTGTTGGGTCCAGAAGCGCTCGAGGAGATGGAAACCGCTGTGAAGATTATTCGGGAAAAGCTTCGGATAGCCCAAGAGAGATATGAGAAAAACGCCAATCAGCGTAGATCGGACTTGGAATTTACTGTGGGGGACTCGGTGTTCTTAAAGGTCTCCCCGTTGATTGGAGTCAACCGGTTTGGCAAGAATAGGAAGTTGGACCCGAGGTACGTGGGGTCGTTTCCGATTGTTGAGCGGATTGGGGTATCAGCCTACAGGCTGACTTTGCCCGCAAATTTCCCTGGCGTGCAAGATGTCTTTCACGTCAGTCAGCTGCGAAAATGTGTGGTAAATGGCAGGCAGGTTTTGGATTCTGTGCCTCAGTTGGAGCCGAATCTTTCTTATGTGGAGGTGCCTTTTCACATTTTGTATTCTCAAGTTCGGGCGTTGCGGAAGAAAACTATTCATATGGTTAAAGTTTTATGGAGGAATCAGGATGTGGAAAGCGCGACTTGGGAGTTGGAGTCGGCTATGAGGGAGGCTCACCCTCATCTGTTTCCCTGATCTTGTGCTTGGTATGTTCTATTTTATTATTTATATAGCCCTTTCCCGGCTCTTTCTCTCCCCTTCTTTATAGGAGTGTTGTGAGTAAAGTTTCGAGGCGAAACTTTCTTTTATGGGGAGTGGCTGTAACGCCCCCGGTTTTTTTGTGTTTTGTTTGATCTTTGGCTGGCGTTATGATGACGTATTTCCGTTTTTTTTTTGCCGTTGTAGAGCGTGGTCTTAGCTCTTAGGGTTCCCTGTGTAGCCTGTTTGTAGCGTGTTAGCAAGATTCCCCAGCTAGCCGGAGTCCGTTTGATGACTCGGCTGGGCCTCTTAGGGAATGCTTGTGTTTTGATTTCGGGTGGTGTTATCCCGGGTTTTGTTCGTCGAATGCTAATTTCGACTTCGCAGTTGTGTTCGTAGCGTGGGTTTTTAGCTGCGACGTGAATTTCGTCATTTTCCGAGATGTTTCGGGTCTCGTGTTGTTTTGATATTGAGTGTAAGTAATTATTATTATGTTGATCGTTTATTATTAAACTGCTATATATATATAGCCTTAGGTTAGAAATAGGGATCGGTTCTTTTGTTTCCTTTCTTTTCTCTGTTTGGAAGCCGCCGCCTGTACGAGAGGAAGAGCACCGCCGGACTACCCTAGCCTTCGGACGCCGATTTCCTGGAGATTTAGCGGTCGAAATTCGATTTCGAGAGTGGATCTGGAATGCCCTCGCCTGGATCTGCATTCTTTCTGCTCCTTAGCTGGTGCTCTGCGACTAGATCCGAGAGTGGGGGATGCCGCCGAACAGGCTTTTCTAGTATTGAGGCAAGTGATGTCCCCTCATCCTTGCCAAAGTTGATCTTTGTCTTTTTCTTTGATTTAATTTTATCTCTTTCCTGCTTAGATCTTAAGTGTACGCTAGGGTTCGTTCCCGATCATACCGTGGTTAGTGTAGAGAAGTTCCAGTTAATCTCAGTTTTCTTGAGGGATTGTGTCTATTAGGGGCAGATTTGGTTCGGTTCAGGTCGAGTAGTTGCTATTGTCGATGGATGTTGTACTCTAGAGAGAGTCCTCGTTCTCGTTTTTGGTTGTTTGTTGGATCTGGCGCCTGTAGCCAGTCGGGGTGTCGACACCTTTGTGTCGACACCAGCCAGTCGTGGTGTCGACACCAGCAGCGGCAGTGTCGACACCTTGTATCGACACCGGCCGCAGTGGTGTCGACACTTGGTGTCAACACCAGCAGTGGTAGTGTCGACACCTTGTGTCGACACCGGCCGCAGTGGTGTCGACACTTGGTGTCGACACCAGCAGCAGCAGTGTCGGCACCTTGTGTCCACACCGGCCGCAGTGGTGTCGACACTTGGTGGCGACAACAGCAGCGGCAGTGTCGACACCTTGTGTCGACACCGGCCGTAGTGGTGTCGACACTTGGTGTCGACACCAGCAGCGGAAGTGTCGACACCTAGTGTCGACACCGGCCGCAGTGGTGTCGACACTTGGTGTCGACACCGACAGCGGTTGTGTCGACACATTGTGTCGACACCGGCTTGTCGTGGTGTCGACACATCGTGTCGACACTGGGTGCTGTGCTTGTTTTGGAGTCAGGAAGACTCGGGGTTGGTTCTTTTTAGGCGTGCAAGGCCGCGTCGGTTGGACCCGATGGTTTTGCCTTGGGTTTGTGTGTTTCTTAGGATTGTTAGTGTGACTTTTCCCTAGGGGGGGGGCATTGGGCGTTCGGCTAATTTCTGCATGCCGACTCTTGGGTTGTGGCAGGTGGTGGAGTTTTGGTGGCCTCTGGAGGGGTGGTTTTTATGTGGAGAGCTGCGGCCACCGCATTTTGCCCCGGTTTGGGTTGGTGTGTGTGGGACCCTAAAGCTGTCACTGTTTGACCCCTTAGCCCTTTTTGGGTCTGATTTTAGTTATGTATTCAGATCCATGTTTTGACCACTGCCACTTACCCACGTGTTAGGACTGTTAGTCCCTTTCCTGTTTATGTTTTCCATTCTTTTGGCATATATGTATATGTCTTGTTGTTGTTGCAGACTCTTTTGGTAGGGCTTAATGGTTTTATTGCTCGCACTTGGTGTGCTCTGCTGTGCTTTAGACAGTACTCTCCTCTTACTGTCACCACCCTTTTCTTTTGCTTATAGCAGTTTGTTGCCGGGCTGGTAAACCCTTCTTCTCATTTGCTCATTAATCTATTGCTCTATTTACCTTTTGATTGTTTCCTTGCTGAGGTGTTCTTTTCTTGAATGCCTCAGGTCCAGGTTTTAGCCAGTTCAGCGGCTAGTTCTTTTGGAGTGCCTTGTTGGTGGCCTCTAGGGTAGCTGAGATAGCTGATCCCCGTTTCGTTGTGAGGTAGTTCTTTACTTTTATGTATAGACATACATACTCGCCAGTAGGTTCGTGTCAGGTTGTTGACGCCCACTGGTGGCTTCTTGTGATGCTGGGTATGAATTTAAACTGCTGATTTTGCCTACTTGTGGTTGGTTACTTGCTTCTGGGAAGGATTTATGCTAGGTTGCATGTTAGATATTTTAAAACCTAAGAGTATTATTATATGTACCTCATGCATAACATGTTTCTAAAACAAAGACCCTATTTTTTCTCAACGTAAAATACTATTTTTCATACCTACTATATTCACCATAGGGTCGTGCATACCATGAGTCGTCCCTCGGGGACACTTATGCTCATTTAGGGTGTCAACTTAATTGAACCAAAGTATTTTCTGCTGCGTATAAATATAAATTTTAATTGTGGACTAGCTGATCCACCGTGCCGATGGATACGACCATTCAACATAACTGATTTTCTTTCATATTTAATCAACGATTTTCCTTAAAATCTAAGGTCTGGAGTTTTGCCTGAGCGTGTGCAGTTATCCCCTGCACGGCGTGGCATCACGGCACGTGTTTTCTCTTACTCTGATACGATTTTACCGTTTAGAAAATGTGGGTAGTGACAATGTTACTTCAATATTTTTAAGTCCAAGAAACATGGAGTTTTGTTATTCAGTCGACGAAGTTATATTCTCAGCTCGACGAACTTGATGTATAGAATTGACGGGTCTAGGGAAAGCAACTATCAGTTCTTGGTCGACGATCTTGCATCTCAGCTCAACGAACAATTATCATCTGGTCGACGAACTTGACTTTTCTGTTCGATGAACTATGGACACAGATCGACGAATTCTGCTCAACGAATTCTTTAAAGTTCTAGACTTAGAAATTTCCATCCTTTTGTCCCTTAATCTATTGCAATAATTCCTGAGTAATCAATGCATAAATATTCTCTGAATATTACCATTAGAAGCAAGCATTGATTACGGTATTCATCAAGATTATTGCTTGTCGTTTTTCCATGGGACAGTTGGGGAAATCAATCAATGCAAATATTCCGCAGGACGTAAGAATTCAATGCAGAAAGAAATTCAAATTTCAAAAGGCAATTGATCTGGAAATATAAAAGGGAATTTTCTTTCTCTTACGATAGAGCTCTTGAGTAGTAGTCAGAAAATTACAGTGAACAAGGATTTTCTTCATCTCTCTGGATAGCACACCGAGCATATACAGGCTACAGAGCTCACATGGCGTCAACACTATCAAGAAACAAGAAGCCCTAGCCCTAGACCAGAGAAAGAACATCAAGCTGATGAAGAAGAAGAACAACCAATCAAAATCAAGAGACTTCTTCTGTCTTCTTCCAGGATTCTTCAAAGGACAACAACAATAATATCAGTCAAGAAGGTCCTGGAGCTCTTCTGCTGGTCAAAGCTAAAGTTTGAAGAACTATCACCCTGCAGCAAGACTTAAATCACTTGAACCATTATACATCTCAGGGGGAGCCTTTTCTAACATCATTCTTTCATAAAAGTTGATGAATTATAAATATACCTATTTTTGTGTACATTAATTTAGTTGTTTTCATTTATTTTTGTTGTTTTATTTATTTTTATTCAATAAAATGCTCCTATTTTTGTAAATATTATACTAACTTATTTTCTTTTATTTTTCAGGAAAAAATGAAAATCTGCCAAAAATTGACCTGTCACGCCCGTGACATGTTGGTCACGCCCGTGACCTGTGCGTGACACGTCAAAAACCAAGAAATCTGCAATTTTGAAGTGCAAAGCTTGACACGCACTGGGTCACGCCCGTGTCACCCGACACGGGGCGTGACCCAAGCCCGTGCTCACTCCACTCGACGATTTCATCTCGACGATCGTCGAGTGTCGACACCAGCTGACACGCCCAGAGTCACGCCCGTGACCTGGGGCGTGACCACTGCGCCTGGCCGACAAGAGCTGCCCGAAGACTTTCGGCGCGCACCGCGCCCAGATCCACCTGCCTGTCACGCCCCCTGTCACGCCCGTGACCAAGGGCGTGACCACTGCGAGACCGACACGTGTCCAGCCCGAAGTCCACTTTCCCGTCAAATCGTCGGCCGCCTTCTCAAATAGTACTGTCACGCCCCCTGTCACGCCCGTGACCAAGGGCGTGACCCATGAAAATTTTTTCTATAAATTCCAGTCTTCTGCTCTGGATTTCTGTTCTTTTTTTTGAACCATTTTGCTTAAGTGTTGTGCTGCTGGAATGCTTCCAAATGCTATGCAAGAGATATTTTCTCCCCCTCTCCTTAGCTTTTTGTTTTCGTTCCTTTGTAACAGTGTTTTTACTTAATAAAATGTGTTATTTTCGTCTCTTCATATGGTGTTGGAATGAGTCTAAGCAAAACTCCCTTAAGCAATCTTATTTTCCCTTTTGTTTTAACTTAGTTTTTTTTCCTTCTTTTGTAATGGGTGTGTGTGTGTATGAGATTAGTTTTCTTGTTTTTTTGTTTAGTTATGTTCTTAGTTTTGTTAACTTAGATTTCTATAGCTTTTATTTCATCCCTATAACCCGTAAAAATGCTTTAAAGTGTCTTTCTTTTATTCTTTAACTTAGCTTTTTCGTTTTAGGTTGTAAAACTTTTTCTTTCTTTTTACTTTATTTACACTTTTTTAGCGTTTTTATCAAGTTATAGGAATGATTATATAGTCGTTTTAATTTTTCGCGCACTTTGATTTTTCGTTTAACCTTTTGCTCTTTTAATTTTTTCGTTCTCTTTTTATGCATTTCTACCGCATTCTAGCGGTAGAAATGTATTCGTTTTTATTTTTCGATCACTTTCATTTTGCGTTTATTTGCAAACTTTTTCGCTCCGTTTATTTTTATTTTCCCTTTTTATGCATTTCTACCGCATTCTAGCGGTAGAAATGCAGTTGTTTTCATTTTTCGGTAACTTAGGTTTTTGCAATTTTTTATGTGTGCGCATTTATTTCCGCCTACTCGTTAAGAGTTAAATGGCGCTTTGCTTTATTTCAATTTTGTCGAGTGTGTGCGTGTTGTTGGGTATTGTATCCACGATTACCTAGATTTGAGGAAGCCCCCTGTCGAGCTAAGATGAATTCACAATGTATTTGATGAAACATTTCCAGTTGTGCTTGTAGTTTCTCCACGCTAAGTGCACACCAATGTCAGGGTGCAGTAGGTCAATATACACGGGTCTGCACGACGTAATCCCTCGTTGAGCAGATCAGTGTGTTGGCCTACGTGTACTCTCTCTATTGGAGTGCACTTATTTTCAAGCACAGGGCCGCTCATATGCAAGAGAAGACAAGGAGCATGGAGGATCAAGGAGCAGCTCCTGGGGTGGAAGACGAAAAATCTTCCAAGGCAAATTCGACGAGAATCACCAAGTGATTCTCGCCGATTCGGCGAGAATCACTAGTGATTCTCGCCGAATCGACGAGAATCATTAGTGATTCTCGCCGACTCCTTTTGGCCATCTCAAGACGGTGCCAAGTAAGATTCGGCGAGAATCACTTGTGATTCCCGCCGAACCAGTGGTCAAGCAGCCCATATGTAAAGAAAAATTCGTTGAGAATCGACAAGTGATTCGACGAGAATCACAAACGATTCTCGACGAATCGTCGAGAATCACTTGGTGATTCTCGCCGATTCGTCGAGAATCGTCTGCGATTCTCGCCGATTTTGACTTGGCGTTTTCTCAGAATGCTGCTGAACCAGATTCTGCTTCTGGATTTGTTTGAACCGGATTTTGGGGATTTCAATTGTGGGTCCCACAAACGGTCATATTTGAGAATCCTACAGTATTTATACTCAGGTACTTTTGAACAGTAACAAGACGGATAAGAGAAAAAGAAAAACAAGCGGCGACGTAACCCTAAATCCGCGAACTCGCTCCGCTCCGCCGCCGCCGCTCGCGTCAAGTGGTCGCCGCTGCTGATCGCTCTTCTTCCCGATCTCCGGTGACAGAAGCTTAGCAAGGCTTGTGTCTCACGCGTCTATCCGGAGATCTCTTGTCTCTCGATTCGTTGACCGGGAAAAACTCCCCCGTCCGAATCGATCGAGACGACTGATCCTAGAGTGACCGTTGGTAGACCTAGCTTGCTTCGCAACGAAGTTTGGATCTCCAAGTTCAGCAGCTGCTCTTCATCGTAGCCGCCGATCTCGAAGCTAGCCGCCGCTCGTGTGCCGCCGCCGGTTCCGGGGAGATCTTCTCCAAGAGAGACCAAGGTCGTAGACTCTTCATCGACTTCAAGAACACGTCGTCGAACAAAGAGGAACACCGGAGTCTCCAAGAGAAGTTTGTATCACGTGTACATTCTACATTTTCATTTCGTTGTAAAGGAACTTTTGTTCCGAGTTGTAAGGGTTGGGTGCAACCCGCTTTGTGGGAGTGTTGACTCTCACGTGTGGAAGGGCTCCTTCCGTTAGTGAAGGGATTGGATTTCAATCCCGTTGGTGAAGTGACCGAGTCGTCCCTTGTTGGGGAGATAGGTCGAAGGGGGAAAGTGGATGTACCCAAGTCGGGGAACCACTATAAAATTGTTGTGTATTCTGTGTGCTGTGTTTGTTGTTTTTATTGTGCAGGTACATCTGTAAATTCCGCAAAAGAACCGCACGTCACCTATCCCCCCCCCCATAGGTGCACATAGCCGACACTAGGTGGACTTTCAAGTGGTATCAGAGGGAGGTTCCTCAACAAAAAGGCTAACACCTTGAGGTGAATCCTGCCACCAGTGTCAGAAGCATGGATCTGGATTATGACGTATTGCCACTCAAACTCCCTGCATGCACAAAGGATTATTATCCTATCTGGAGGATGAGAGTGTTATTTCACCTGGATGCCATCGATCCTCGAGCATCCCTCATCCTGGAAGAGGGTCCATTTATCCCTATGAAGACCACCGACTCGGGGACCCAAGTGCCCATGTGCATCCCTGAGATGACAGAGATGGAACTCTCATTTTTCCAACTGGACCAGAGGATTCGACAAATTATTATGGATGTCTGGTCTGGAGCCTCTCGCTCCAGGTTGGAAAAATGTCAAACGGCTAAATCTCTATGAATGATGATCTCAGAGCTGATGGGGGGGTCAGAGGAAGCTGAAATTTGCTGCCAATCTGAGGATGAAGCATATGTGGGGGTAATCACTTCTGAAGATGAATGCAAGGATCCTTCGGATTGCATCAGAGCTCCAGTATCCTTGTCAGAGACTGAAGAAGATAGTGAGGAAAGCAGCTCCGACGAGGAAGAACCATTGGTCACTGATTCTAATGACAATAACCCAGATGAGCAGGTATCATCTTCATCCTGTCCCACATCTTTTGACTTTTCTGAAAACAGAAACTGCTCTCCTCCAGAAAATACTGATTCCCTGAAGAGAGCCCTTCAGGAAAGCAATCTACTTGCTGAGGAGCAAGCTCGAGAGATTGCTCGACTGAAGATCTTGTTGGTTCTCCAATTGGGGTCCAACAAGGTCAAGGACTCTAAGATCTCAGCTCTAGAAAATAGTCTAGATAATGAGAAACGTATAGTATCTAACTTTTCCAAAGTTGATGTTATAAAGAGAAAACAAGAAACCGGATGGATCTCCCGGATTATCCAGGGATGGAGAAATGGGGAAACGGTGTTCCGACCTCCCACTCCAAGCGGGAAGGCAACTCATCATGCCTTCAGATATGACCACAGAAATAATCGTGGTCACTGCAAGGGTGAATTGTCCCCATGTGGAAACGTCCATAGTGCAAGAGGCATCATGGCAACCCATGAGGAAATACCTAAGGCTCATTCTGAGCCCTTTGTATTCACGGCCACTGCCACAACAAAGTGTGGATCTGCAGGTTCTAGTTCACAGAAGAACTCTCTCCATTCGACGACACGGGATAGGGAGAATAGAAGTCATGATGTCAGGCGTCATGGAGCCTCAGCAAGGAAGATGCCTGAAAGAATGGCACCACCTTCTCGGCCTCATAACGCTCACATCATGCATTCGTTCCACCCTTCATCATGCCTCGATGGAAGAGGAATTTGTGCAACAAGAACATGCCCTATCCCTTTGAGACCTAGGACCGTGACTACATCAGTCACTAGATCAAGTCAAAAACGGCGATACAACATTCACTCTTGTTGGTGCTGCGGCAAAGTGGGACACTTTGCCATTGACTGTTGGCACAACCTCTCTGTGCCCACAGCAAGGGCTTCTCCACATTATAGGGACAGAGGCAGTTTTCCAGACAGGTTTTCTCAAGGAAGGCAGTTGCGTGTTCATGCTAATAGAAACCTAGGACCCAATATGATTTGGGTTCCTAAGGTAAAGTAATTCTGTTTTGCAAGGTAGTCTAGATCCCCGTGAATACTTGGGAACTAGACAGTACGTGGCTCAAGGCTAACTTGGAACAAGCGTCTACAATAACAGACGTGCTACCTGTTGAGCATAATCACTTTAAGCTACTGATATGTTCTACCTGTGGGACTAAGACGATGACTCTCCATATCCCAGGTAATTTTGATCAGTTCAAGGACTTGTGTCATGATGCATCCTCATTCAAAGTAAATATATATACATTTCTATCATTGTGTATACGTATACTTATGTCATTGCGAATTTCGACAACACAAAATTGACATTTGGAAGACTTTGCAAAAACCTCCATAAAATTCAAATAGATTGACTTTAGAATATACTTGTATTTATCATTCCTTTTATTAACTTGACATCGGAAAATCTCTAAAATGGTGCAATGCTTCCCAAAGTAGTCAAGAAAACCATCAATATATACTCCGAATCTCGCCGACCCATTTTATATCTCACCGAATTAGACAAACGGTATTAGAAATCAAATTAGACAAATCTCGCCGAATCCCGTCGAAGGAACTCGCGACCGCTCGGCTTCCCCCGAATCCCGACGACTCCTATAAATCCCGCTGAAAGAATCTCCGCCTGTTCACCTTCCTCACGACTCGCGCAGGAGACCTCTGGACGACCCTCGCCTTCCTCGCGCAAGTGCACTTCCGCGAACTCGCCGACGCCCGCAGCCCTCCGACGCTCTCGTCGACGCCGTCGAATCGCTTCTGTGCGTGATCTTCTTCTCCCGAAGCTCACCAACTCCCGAAGCTCGCGTGAGATTCTAACTAGGTCGCATCCCACGGGATACTCTTCCCTCCACCGAAGCTCTTCCCGAAGCTCACCAACTCTCTTCCACCGAAGCCCTTAGGTAACCTCCTCCTCACTGGCTCCAAGGCCGAACCCCATGTGATGCCTTCTTTTTTGAATGTACACTAATGCTTGGAGTCGGGCTTCTGTTTAGATCCTCAATGGCCCCAAGGACGACTGCAGGCTTGATCTCTGGTTGCGAGCTGGTTCGCACTGGTTTTTCTCATGCCTCGGACGAGTTCCGGAACATCATTCTCATGCTGGAAGAAGCCGGGCTAACCTTCATATTGGAGCATCCTTGCAAAATCTTAGATAAAGAAGTGCTGGAGTTCTTCTCTACCGCAAGGCTCCGAGACAGAGACTCCATCATCAAGAGCAAGGTGGGTGGGACTAAGGTCAAGATGTCTGCCGGTAAGCTAACTCGCTACCTGCAGCTCTCAAATGCGGAACAGGAAGACTATTTGGAGGACGAGGACAAAGCCAGAACCCTCCTGTTCTGCGGTCTACCAAGAGGCACTCGATCAATAAAGCGAAAAGAGATGAATGAAGAAGGGAAGCTCCTAGCTGACATCATAGGAAAAGTACTCATCTGTAAGCCAGGCTCCCATGATCATATCTCCGGAGGTATGTTCAAAATTCTCATAGCCGTGGTCTGCAGAAAGAGGTTCAACTAGGGAGAGTTGATGTTTCAAAAGATCAAGGACACTCTGGGCACTCCAAGCTTCGGCCGCATCATCAGTCTATATCTCAACCAGCTCAACGGAGACAGATTCGACATGAGCAAAGGAGTTCCTCTACACTACTTGAAAAAGATGGATGCTACTGTGTTTGATCGATGGGAGCGGCGCATCGGGCAGCCGGCTGTGGAAGAGCAAGAGGAAGTATCTCCAGCAACCTCCCCCCGTGAAATTCCTGATACCCTGACTGCAGGAATCGAGGGGGAGACTCTACCCACTCATCTGGATATAATATCTGAAATCGCCCAGGTGGCAAGGGATGCGTTGGCAGAAGTTCATGAAGAAAGTGTACCTGGGTTGGAGGATGAGGAGGTCCTGAACAGAAACACCCACGGAACTGAAGCTGAGGCACTGGACACTGCTGATCAAGAAGTGGAAGAAGATGCTGATATGGATGAGTTTTTGGATGAGGATGGAGAGGACGAGGTAAATGAGGGCCATGAAGTGTTTGAATCTCCGGATACTGATGAACCTCCTACTGATAAGTCTGCACCAGTGGAGGGGGAGGTAAATGAGGCCACCAACGTTCCTCCCATAGAGGCTGTGATCGTATCCAGCTCTACTGATGCTTCTGCTGCCGAGCCAGAGCAAGGCCAAGAGGTGCCTCCGGGTATTCCACTACGAGATGAGCTGGCCACTCACACCATCACTGTCATTCAAGGAATAGTGAACGAGCTTAAAGATTCTTTTGATACAGCTCATAAAACACTGCTGAAAAAGATCAAGACTTCCGAAGATCTCATGTTGAAAAACATGGTGGAAATCAACCATAAGCTGGATGTGATGGAAAAGAAATTCGAAGAAAAGTATACTGCGGCCGGCGAAGCAGTCACACTGTTAATTGCCGGATTGAAAAAGGCTACTGATACTTTGGCTGTTGTCAATCAGAACGCCCACGTTGTAGCCAAGAACATTCAGCAGTTTGATGGTAATATGGTCACCTTAAATGCAAATCAGCAGGCCCTAATCACTGAATTCGGCAAGACAACAAAGCACATTGATGACTCCTTGCACTCATATGCCAATTGCATAGCTGAAGAAGCCAAAAAGGGGGAGAAGGAGTATATCGCTAAGATGGCCGAGCTCCAGAAAAGCATGGATGCAAACTTTGTGAAATCAAGCAACTACGTCTATGAGAGTTGCTGGTGGATGCTGCAACAGGCACTGGGCACGTTAGGCGTCGTCCTACCTGACCAACCTGCCGGTGTTCAGGTTCCTGAGACTTCTAAGGCTGCTGAGGAAGTACATATTGCTGAGGATGTAAGTACAAGTGCTGCTGATATTTTCACTGATGAAGCTGACGCTAGGGCCATCTCCAAATCTAAGCTGAGAAGTATGTTTGACCAGGAGGCTTTAGCTAAAGCAAGGGGAAAGAGGAAAGTTCAGGAAGGGACATCAAAGGAGACACCAACTCAAAAGAGGATCAGACTAAGTGAGGAGGAGGTAAGAAACGAAAGGTGGAGCCCAGTCTCAAGGAACATCATCCTAGACACCTTCCGGCTGCAAGAAAGAGGAGAGATAAATCGAAATGAAGCATATAGCCAGTATGAATGGGAGACACACAAAGCATTTGAAGCGAAACACAACATTTTCTTCAGAAACAACAAGGATCCAGACAAAGTTGCTCCTCCTAGGTACTACCCAAAGCCCAAGGAATACATGGAAAGGCAGAGCAAAAAGTACTTGGCGCAAACTCTTAAGGGTGACGGAGCTAAGGACAAATAGTCATTATATTATAGCTGGTCACGGTGTATTAAGAACATTTAACAATTATTACTGTCGTGTGAACAATTCTGACTTTCATGTGAATATATTTCTCTTGGTATATATATATATATTCTTGAATGTGTGAATGACTCAAGTCCTGTTCTGATTGCATATATTCCCTTGTGTCGCATATTTAATCTTTAAATGCTATTATTATTATTTGATAGGTGTTATTCATCTTAGCTAGTAGGGTTTTGGCTTCGTCAAATAGGGGGAGATTGTTGGGTATTGTATCCACGATTACCTAGATTTGAGGAAGCCCCCTGTCGAGCTAAGATGAATTCACAATGTATTTGATGAAACATTTCCAGTTGTGCTTGTAGTTTCTCCACGCTAAGTGCACACCAATGTCAGGGTGCAGTAGGTCAATATACACGGGTCTGCACGACGTAATCCCTCGTTGAGCAGATCAGTGTGTTGGCCTACGTGTACTCTCTCTATTGGAGTGCACTTATTTTCAAGCACAGGGCCGCTCATATGCAAGAGAAGACAAGGAGCATGGAGGATCAAGGAGCAGCTCCTGGGGTAGAAGACGAAAAATCTTCCAAGGCAAATTCGACGAGAATCACCAAGTGATTCTCGCCGATTCGGCGAGAATCACTAGTGATTCTCGCCGAATCGACGAGAATCATTAGTGATTCTCGCCGACTCCTTTTGGCCATCTCAAGACGGTGCCAAGTAAGATTCGGCGAGAATCACTTGTGATTCCCGCCGAACCAGTGGTCAAGCAGCCCATGTGTAAAGTAAAATTCGTTGAGAATCGACAAGTGATTCGACGAGAATCACAAACGATTCTCGACGAATTGTCGAGAATCACTTGGTGATTCTCGCCGATTCGTCGAGAATCGTCTGCGATTCTCGCCGATTTTGACTTGGCGTTTTCTCAGAATGCTGCTGAACCAGATTCTGCTTCTGGATTTGTTTGAACCGGATTTTGGGGATTTCAATTGTGGGTCCCACAAACGGTCATATTTGAGAATCCTACAGTATTTATACTCAGGTACTTTTGAACAGTAACAAGACGGATAAGAGAAAAAGAAAAACAAGCGGCGACGTAACCCTAAATCCGCGAACTCGCTCCGCTCCGCCGCCGCCGCTCGCGTCAAGTGGTCGTCGCTGCTGATCGCTCTTCTTGCCGATCTCCGGTGACAGAAGCTTAGCAAGGCTTGTGTCTCACGCGTCTATCCGGAGATCTCTTGTCTCTCGATTCGTTGACCGGGAAAAACTCCCCCGTCCGAATCGATCGAGACGACTGATCCTAGAGTGACCGTTGGTAGACCTAGCTTGCTTCGCAACGAAGTTTGGATCTCCAAGTTCAGCAGCTGCTCTTCATCGTAGCCGCCGATCTCGAAGCTAGCCGCCGCTCGTGTGCCGCCGCCGGTTCCGGGGAGATCTTCTCCAAGAGAGACCAAGGTCGTAGACTCTTCATCGACTTCAAGAACACGTCGTCGAACAAAGAGGAACACCGGAGTCTCCAAGAGAAGTTTGTATCACGTGTACATTCTACATTTTCATTTCGTTGTAAAGGAACTTTTGTTCCGAGTTGTAAGGGTTGGGTGCAACCCGCTTTGTGGGAGTGTTGACTCTCACGTGTGGAAGGGCTCCTTCCGTTAGTGAAGGGATTGGATTTCAATCCCGTTGGTGAAGTGACCGAGTCGTCCCTTGTTGGGGAGATAGGTCGAAGGGGGAAAGTGGATGTACCCAAGTCGGGGAACCACTATAAAATTGCTGTGTATTCTGTGTGCTGTGTTTGTTGTTTTTATTGTGCAGGTACATCTGTAAATTCCGCAAAAGAACCGCACGTCACCTATCCCCCCTCCATAGGTGCACATAGCCGACACTAGGTGGACTTTCACGTGTGTTTTACTTTCCTGTAGAGTGAGTGCGTTTTCATTTATGTCGAGAGAGTGTGTGCGTGCGTTGCATTTATTTTGTCCTACTCGTTTGAGTAGGACCCGTATTTATTTTCTCCTACTCATTTGAGTAGGACTTGCGTGTGTGCGTTTTACCGCTTTCATTTCTCCCGCCCACGCATTTGCGCCGGGACTCGCATTTTACAGCTTTCTTCAGTCCTACTCGTTTGGGTAGGACTTGCAATTTTCAGCTTTCATTTTCCTGCTTTATTTTATCGCTTTCATTTACTGCTTTTCTTTACTGCTTTATTTTCTGCTTTCCCGCAAGCCGTCCCCATTCCGATGAGTGGCTAACAGTTCTTAGCCCTCGGCATCGAAGAGCATTGGGACAGATAAAATAGCTTAAAATAACTAAAGGTCGTATTTTTCTAATTAATTAAAAGTACTTAAGGTTTGCCCGGGGTTAACGACGTGTAGGACCACATATCGATGTGTGGGCCCTATTTCCGTTTTCCATACGCTCGCCAAGAGGCCGTGCGTATGGACAGATCACCCCTTGGCAGAGAGAGTTCCGCACTAACCCTCGAGAGAGGAGGCGCGCCAACTCTACCGGATTGGGTTCCCCACCCAATAGCGGGGTTCTTAGCGTAATGCGGGCGTTAAGAGGAATCCTTCGTCGGACTAACGTTCGGTCGAATAGTCTTAGCGTTCAGGTGAGCGATAGCCCTATAGCTAGGTGAGCTCATTTTAGTGGAACCTCCACGGCCAAGTCTCCGCCTTAATTAATTAGAAATTTAGGAGCTCTTTTTATTTAAAGTCTATTTTAGTTCATTTGATTTTTCGGTGCCATCGAGCTAAGCTCTTCATCGGCACCACCTTCAAGCTTTCTTTTTATTGCTTTCATTTTCTTTCTGTCATTTTCTGCTTTTTATTATATATAAATATCCCGACAAGATAATTATCGGTAAAATAATAGTCCCCTCTAGGGAAGAGTAGAAATAATCGAACCGGACCCGAGAACAATACGACCTCGATATTCCACCCGGAATATCCTGTACTACTCACGATAGGTGCACTTGCCTCCTTTCGTTAAAACTCGATCTAAACCTTTTTATATCCAAAATAAATAAATAAATACGCGCGCCCCGTTTTCTTAAATAAATTCACTTCCGCCTTTTTCTGAAATAAAACCGTCGGGTCGCCGCGTGGCCGCAAATAATTTTGGAGTTTTAACCGCATCAAGTTTTTGGCCCCCCTACCGCCCGCAATCTTTTAGGCCGAGTGTATTTTTTTTTATTTTTTCTGTTATCTTTTTGCTTTTTCTTCTAAATAATGCAGGGTTTCAACTTGGGCCTCCCGGACTCGTCTTAGGGAAGCTTCTACCCTCCCTTTTTCTTTTTTGTACTTTTTTTAATTTGTATATTATCTGTTCCGCATACTTAGATTGCAACATTGGGGACAATGTTGGGTTTAAGTATGGGGGTGTTTTCCTATTCTGCACTTTTTATATTCAGTACTTAACAAAAAAAATACAAAAAAATGCAAAAATCAAAAAATTTCAAAAATTTTTTAATTAAAAAAAAAAAAAAAAACTTCAAAAAAAAAAAAAAATTCTCTCTTCCCCCCTCTTCTTCTTTTTTTTGTAAAAACTTGCGTCTTGCCTGCCCGCGACGGTCGACTCATCGAACCAATCATTCAAATAAGAGTCTGTTCGCGGGGCCGCAATCGAGTTTTTACTTTGTTCTTTTTTTTTAATAAAAATCTCTCTTTCCCCCCTATCTTCTTTGTAAATAACTCTTCTTTCTCTCCTCATTCTTGTAAATAATTTATCATCAAAAACTAAAAATAAAAAAATTAGAAAAACCAAAAATACCCTAAAAAAATAAAAAAAATCTCTAAAAAAATCCTAAAAAGATAATAATTAAAACACAAAAAAATGATAAAATCCCGAAAAAAATCAAAAAAATGTTTTGTTAAATTATGTAACAAAATAATTCGAATACACCATTTCTTAACCCTTTTTGCTTTCCAAAAATCTAGTTTCGAGTTAATTTATATGCGAATTTTAGTTATTTTTTGCTTACTATTCGTTTATTAATTAAAGTTCGATAGATTTAAGTGTCTGGGGTTAAGTCTTAAAGATTTTTTTTATGTTTTTTCCTTATAATAGAGAACTTGTTTTTCACCACCACTTCTAATTTTATAAATAGAAGCTCGTTTTTTTATGTTAGAAAATAACATCTATGGATTTCAATTATTTCTACTTCATGCTTTTAGAAATATCGGAACGTTCATTTTAAAAAAGGTTGCTCTCAAAACTTTTTTTATTAAAATCTAGTTTTCTTTTTGAAAAAAAAAATAAACCCACTTCTTTTTTTTTCATGTCTTACTTTGACATGATTACCCCTTTATCCCTTAAAAGATCCTATGTCAATGGGAATAAGATTTCGTTCCGTAAACATAGGCACCCAATAATTTAAAAAGATTATATATGGAGTAAGAGGATAAAATTCATTACTCCTACACATATACATTGGGTTAATTTTATCCTTATGAAGAAAGAAAAAAATTATTATGTATTAGGAAAATAAGATTTCGTTTTCCTAACTATACAAAAAGAAAAAAAATTGGAGGTTCGAGAAAAAATTACCTCACCTCAATATTCAAGCCTTCTTCATAAACCACCAAACCAATTAGCCTATTTCAATGATTCTAGACTTAATTTAAAATTTTTTGAGAGCATAATTTTTAAATTGCATTATTTCCTTTAAACTTTTTTTAAGCTAAAGTTTTTTATAAATCCAATCCATCTTTGTTAAACTAACAAAAATAAATTTTTGCTTTCTATTTTATTTTTTCTAGAAATCTTTTTGAAACTCTTCCTCTATTCATAACATTTCATAAATTAGGATTTAATTCTTTAACCCCGGATGTTTATTTTGATCTTACTTTTAATTAATTCAAGCGGTAGCTAAACTTAGGATTTCTTTTATTCCTTATAAGTTCATCTCCAACTTTTGCTCTGGAATAACAAAAGCTTAAGTATGGGGGTATTTGATGAATTGTAAATATACCTATTTTTGTGTACATTAATTTAGTTGTTTTCATTTATTTTTGTCGTTTTTATTTATTTTTATTCAATAAAATGCTCCTATTTTTGTAAATATTATACTAACTTATTTTCTTTTATTTTTCAGGAAAAAATGAAAATCTGCCAAAAATTGACCTGTCACGCCCGTGACATGTTGGTCACGCCCGTGACCTGGGCGTGACACGTCAAAAACCAAGAAATCTGCAATTTTGAAGTGCAAAGCTTGACACGCCCTGGGTCACGCCCGTGTCACCCGACACGGGGCGTAACCCAAGCCCGTGTTCACTCCACTCGACGATTTCATCTCGACGATCGTCGAGTGTCGACACCAGCTGACACGCCCAGAGTCACGCCCGTGACCTGGGGCGTGACCACTGCGCCTGGCCGACAAGACCTGCCCGAAGACTTTCGGCGCGCACCGCGCCCAGATCCACCTGCCTGTCACGCCCCCTGTCACGCCCGTGACCAAGGGCGTGACCACTGCGAGACCGACACGTGTCCAGCCCGACGTCCACTTTCCCATCAAATCGTCGGCCGCCTTCTCAAATAGTACTGTCACGCCCCCTGTCACGCCCGTGACCAAGGGCGTGACCCATGAAAATTTTTTCTATAAATTTCAGTCTTCTGCTCTGGATTTCTGTTCTTTTTTTTTGAACCATTTTGCTTAAGTGTTGTGCTGCTGGAATGCTTCCAAATGCTATGTAAGAGATATTTTCTCCCCCTCTCCTTAGCTTTTTGTTTTCGTTCCTTTGTAACAGTGTTTTTACTTAATAAAATGTGTTATTTTCGTCTCTTCATATGGTGTTGGAATGAGTCTAAGCAAAACTCCCTTAAGCAATCTTATTTTCCCTTTTGTTTTAACTTAGTTTTTTTTCCTTCTTTTGTAATGGGTGTGTGTGTGTATGAGATTAGTTTTCTTGTTTTTTTGTTTAGTTATGTTCTTAGTTTTGTTAACTTAGATTTCTATAGCTTTTATTTCATCCCTATAACCCGTAAAAACGCTTTAAAGTGTCTTTCTTTTATTCTTTAACTTAGCTTTTTCGTTTTAGGTTGTAAAACTTTTTCTTTCTTTTTACTTTATTTACACTTTTTTAGCGTTTTTATCAAGTTGTAGGAATGATTATATAGTCGTTTTAATTTTTCGCGCACTTTGATTTTTCGTTTAACCTTTTGCTCTTTTAATTTTTTCGTTCTCTTTTTATGCATTTCTACCGCATTCTAGCGGTAGAAATGTATTCGTTTTTATTTTTCGATCACTTTCATTTTGCGTTTATTTGCAAACGTTTTCGCTCCGTTTATTTTTATTTTCCCTTTTTATGCATTTCTACCGCATTGTAGCGGTAGAAATGCAGTTGTTTTCATTTTTCGGTAACTTAGGTTTTTGCAATTTTTTATGTGTGCGCATTTATTTCCGCCTACTCGTTAAGAGTTAAATGACGCTTTGCTTTATTTCAATTTTGTCGAGTGTGTGCATGTGTTTTACTTTCCTGTAGAGTGAGTGCGTTTTCATTTATGTCGAGAGAGTGTGTGCGTGCGTTGCATTTATTTTGTCCTACTCGTTTGAGTAGGACCCGTATTTATTTTCTCCTACTCATTTGAGTAGGACTTGCGTGTGTGCGTTTTACCGCTTTCATTTCTCCCGCCCACGCATTTGCGCCGGGACTCGCATTTTACAGCTTTCTTCAGTCCTACTCGTTTGGGTAGGACTTGCAATTTTCAGCTTTCATTTTCCTGCTTTATTTTATCGCTTTCATTTACTGCTTTTCTTTACTGCTTTATTTTCTGCTTTTCCCGCAAGCCGTCCCCATTCCGATGAGTGGCTAACAGTTCTTAGCCCTCGGCATCGAAGAGCATTGGGACAGATAAAATAGCTTAAAATAACTAAAGGTCGCATTTTTCTAATTAATTAAAAGTACTTAAGGTTTGCCCGGGGTTAACGACGCGTAGGACCACATATCGATGTGTGGGCCCTATTTCCGTTTTCCATACGCTCGCCAAGAGGCCGTGCGTATGGACAGATCACCCCTTGGCAGAGAGAGTTCCGCACTAACCCTCGAGAGAGGAGGCGCGCCAACTCTACCGGATTGGGTTCCCCACCCAATAGCGGGGTTCTTAGCGTAATGCGGGCGTTAAGAGGAATCGTTCGTCGGACTAACGTTCGATCGAATAGTCTTAGCGTTCAGGTGAGCGATAGCCCTATAGCTAGGTGAGCTCATTTTAGTGGAACCTCCACGGCCAAGTCTCCGCCTTAATTAATTAGAAATTTAGGAGCTCTTTTTATTTAAAGTCTATTTTAGTTCATTTGATTTTTCGGTGCCATCGAGCTAAGCTCTTCATCGGCACCACCTTCAAGCTTTCTTTTTATTGCTTTCATTTTCTTTCTGTCATTTTCTGCTTTTTATTATATATAAATATCCCGACAAGATAATTATCGGTAAAATAATAGTCCCCTCTAGGGAAGAGTAGAAATAATCGAACCGGACCCGAGAACAATACGACCTCGATATTCCACCCGGAATATCCTGTACTACTCACGATAGGTGCACTTGCCTCCTTTCGTTAAAACTCAATCTAAACCTTTTTATATCCAAAATAAATAAATAAATACGCGCGCCCCGTTTTCTTAAATAAATTCACTTCCGCCTTTTTCTCAAATAAAACCGCCGGGTCGCCGCGTTACCGCAAATAATTTTGGAGTTTTAACCGCATCAAAAGTCTTCTCAGTTGTATCTTGAGAAAGAGAAGACAAAATCTACCTCTCATTCCTCCACTGTATAAATGGTTCTTAACTCCCTTCAAAAGTTATTCCTGGTTCCAAGTCACCTGATCAAAAGACTTGAGGGTTGGTTTTTGAGCACCTGATCAAAAGCTCATTGATGGCAGTCACCTGATCAAAAAACTGCCAGTGGATTCCTACCAGGGTGGTAGAAGAGTGGATGTACCAAGGTTGGGGAATCACTACAAATTTCTTGTGTTGTCTGGTTACTCTTTTTTTTTGTTCTTGTTGTGGCTGTGCTTTCTTGGTAGGTGTGTTTATGTTTTTAATTTAATTTCTACAATACTAATAATAGATAGGATTAATTAGCAAAATTTTTATAAACCCTTAATACTCTATTAACCCCCCACTAGAGTATTCCTGATCTAACCCTCACTTTCAATTGGTATCAGAGGAAGGTTCTTTTGGTTGTACAAGCTAACCCTTGAACCAAAAGATCCTGTGTTAGATCAAATTCTTTATTTTATTTTTATTTAGGATTATACACAGCATGACACAGAACAAAAACTATGCAAGCACCAGACCTCCAGTTTGCAAACTAAATAGGTTTGCCATCTGGAAGGCAAGAATCAAGTTATATATGAACTCTTTTGATGAGGATATGTAACATCCCATGTTACTTCTAGACCCCTTAACTTAGATTGGGTTGAGCATGGGGTGGGTGTTAGGTAAATTAGCTAGGTTTGACCCTAGGTAGTGGGTTGTAGACATGTGGGGCCCATTATAGGGCCCAAGTTAAAATAGGTAAAACTAGCCTAAATAGGAACCCTAGCCACACCATGACCCACACCACATTGCCCTAACCTTAAGAACAACCTAAGGGAACCCTAATGCATGCCATTAGACCACCCATTGGCCCAGTTTGACAAAGTCAACCCTAAACCTTAAATTGGTCAAACGCACACCAAAAGGGCCAAGTAGCCCAAGTGGGGCACCACCATGGCCCAACCCAAGTTGGGTGGTGTCATAGGGACCATGACCTTCAGGTGGGGTCAGCCCACTCATCAAGTTGACCAAGTCAACTCTAAAAGTCAACAAAGTCAACATGATACCTAAATGAAGAAAGAGGGAGGTCAAGCTCATTACCTTTGGGCTAAGCCCACCAAACATGGGCCACTATCAGCCCAAGGTGTCAAAGACCAGCCCTACCCCTCTGGATTTTGAGAGAGAGTGCATGCATGGGGACATTTTGGATAATTCATCCTAAAAGAGGAGAGAGAAGAAGGAATTAAGAGGAGGAGGCCACTTGGCCTTGGCTCCTTCTACCCAAAAAGATGCTGGCCGGCCTCCTTAGGCAATTCCAGAAGGATTTGGCAGCATGGTGTCCACTTGGCACCATGGGGGAAGCATCCAAGGTTGAGCCCGAGCTCACCTTGGAGTTAACTCCACATATAGCCCACCCCAACCCAAATTGTAACGCGCCGAAACTCAAAAGAGCGACGGGGGATGTTTTGGGCCAGTTTTGGGTTCTGGTAGGAGGCACATGGCCTGGGACACGGGCGTGTCCCAGGGCGTGTCAGGCTTGTGTCGACACTCAGCCGGCGAAGTCGACATTTTTGCTCTCGACATTGTGTCGAGACAGGGCACACGGCCTGCGACATGGGCGTGTCGCAGGGCGTGTCGACCCGTGTCGACACTCAGCCCGGGAAGTCGACACTCTGCGCTCGACGAAGTGTCGAGACATGGCACACGACCTGCGACACGGGCGTGTCGACCTGTGTCGACACTTGTCCCGGGGAGTCGACGAATTTTGCTCGACGATGTGTCGAGACAAGGCACATGGCCTAGGACACGGGCGTGTCCAAGGCCGTGTCGTGAGGTCGACGAAGTGTCGAGTGTCGAGACCGTGTACACGGGCTGGAGCCCAGGCGTGTTGAGGTAGACACGGGCAAGGACACGGGTGTGTCCTAGAACACGTGCAGTTCTCGGGTTGTTTTCGGGAAAAATCGATGGGGGTACACGACCGGACACACAGCCGTGTCAGGTGGAACACGGGCGTGTCAGGTCGAACACGGGCGTGTTCGATGCCCGTGGGTTGTTCCAGGCGCATCGATTTTGACGGCGAATGAGGCACACGGCCCTGGACACGGGCGTGTGCCAGGCCGTATTCGATCCATATTGGACATTTCAATCCCTAATCAAAGCCGTTCATTTCTTTAATTGGTGATCCAATGGCTGGGGGTTGTTCCTGATGGGATATACCCGGGATTGGGCCTTAGAAACCCTCACTTTTTCATGAGTGGTTATCTTTCTAAAGCTTAGAGAGAGAGGAGAGCCAAGGAAGGAAGAAGAAGCTAGATCCGGCCATTGGAGGAGCTTCAAAGCCCCAAATCTCGAGGCGACTCCGGATCCACGGAGGCAAAGAGAGTGCGGTGCTTTTCATCTGCTTACTTTTCCATGGCGCCAAAGAAGAACACTAGGGTAATGATTCTCTTCTTGAGCATGTGTAGCTCTCCTTCTTTCTATAGGAAGCCCGCTCTCGCGAGTTTGCGGTGAGTTGGAGGCGTTCCTTCGGGTAGATATGTAAAGTCCCCGTTGTGTAGAGTCTGTAAGCGAGAACGGACATAGGCATGATGTTTGAAGCCCATCCGGACATGTTGGTCTGGATCGGTGATGTTGCATTGCATAATGCCGGAGAAGACTCCGTGCTATTGGTTGTTTTTCGGGTTTTCTACACGGTAGATTGCAACAGGGAGCCTTGGGGATTAACCGAAAGGTGCACCCGAAAAACTGGGCAGATGCATGATCTTGCCAACTTGGTGTCCTGAGAGCCAACTTGAACATAACCGAGTTATGTGAATTGTGATGGAAACGGGACTCGGGAGAAGTTTGACCTGCGCATATGGTTTAAATTACCGTTGCGGGCGCATATGGTTTAAATTACCGTTGCGTTGTGAGCACGGGTTAGATGGAACCGTACCCGTTCTATGTCATTCGGATTAGAGCCATTAGCATAGATGAGGGTCTTCGGCGGTCTATGGTTTTAATTACCGTGACCCATGCTGGGAAGACAAACTGCTCCTTGATTGGCCGTCCAAAGGGATGGTGGTGAGTCGGCAGACTTAGACTGTGTTCACCGAGAATATGCCCTGAGTGCACGGGGTGTGTGATCGTATGAGCCTATGCCTGTGATGAAATGAATATTGATATATTGCTCGCTTATGCTAATGAAATGCAGGGAAGGAGCATCGCCGCCCCGAGTTGGGGGCGGGATCGTTATAATTTGGTCAGCATTGCTGACCGTTGCCTTGTTTTGCCACCGTGCGGTGGTTTGTTGCTTGCAGGTGCTGCTGGACCAAGCGGTCAATAGCGGGCTAAAGCCCAATTGCGAAGCCGGCCCTCGAAGGCCTAATTGGAGTGTTTACTGTTTTTATTCATGTATGTCCGGCCTGCGACCCGTGGTTTGTAAAACATGTAATATCAAGTGAACCATTTTGTAAGGCCTTAAGGCCTGTACTTGTGTATGTATGACATTTCTATTTGGTATTAGTGGACATTCATGCTTTTGTGTTGGGTTCTTTATTGCCACTTATTAATCTGCTTCCGCTAGAATGCTCTGTGTATGACGTGATGATTGGTTGGATGGTTTCCATAAGTAACCACCCGGTCTGTCTGTGTTATACGGCGTCGGGCCCCGGCCGGACCTACTACTATATGCTATTCGACGGATAGGGGGTGTTACAATTTGGTATCAGACTACTGGTTTTGGTCGGGCTTAAGATGAATTCGTGGGCGAATTCTTTTTAAGGGGTGGTGAGCACATTGTGTACGTCATCGTTATAACAGTAAAATAACCCATGAATGTCCACTTATGAATGAAATACTCATGTTTGAGGAACCTGCGTGTTCCTATAATTGCTGTTTGTAATTTTATTTGGTCGCTTAACGGTGTTTTGTACCACTATAGGTGACCAGAAGTGGTGCTGGGCCGTCGGAACGCCGAGTTTCTAAGGCTAGCAATGCACCTAATGAAGCTCCTGCAACACCTCTATCGGCTGAGACCATACGATTGGTGGCCGAAGCAGTGTTGGCCATGATTAATGCGCAGCCTGCAAGGCAAACGCAGCAGCCCACTCCTACGATGGAGCAGGTACCGCTGCAAGAGGCTGAGCCGAGGAAAGTGGAACAGGTGGTAGAGGAACCGGTGGTGCCAAGGAGGGCAACCGAGAGATTGCTTAAGCATGTTATGAGCTTTAATCCTCCTGTATTCTCGGGGTTGGGAACCCCATCTCAAGCTGAAGACTGGCTCTCTAGGGTGAAGAGAGTCATGACAGCAACGGAGACGGAGGAGTGGCAAATGACCACCATCGCTATGTTCCTTCTGGACGGTGAAGCGAGAATGTGGTGGGAAGGTTTGGAGCTGCACCTATTGAGAGGTAGGCAACTTGTTGATGTCTCGATGGAGGAGTTCTCGAGATTGTTCTTGGTTAGATACCTCCCTTCGGCACAGAGGATAGCGTTGGAGAACAAGTTCCTGAAGTTGGTCCAGGGTGAGAAGAGCGTCGATGAATATCTCCACGAGTTTACTCGTTTGAGTCGATATGCTAGCTCCACCATCGCGGATGAGGAGCGCAAGACGAATCGATTCTACGAAGGCTTGAGAGATGAGTTGAGGATACTACTCTCGGGGCCGATGACGCAGGGTTTCTTAACCTTGGTAAACACGGCCCGGTCCTTGGAGAAGGACATGAAGAATGTACAAGCGAAGAAAAGCTTGGGTGACAAGAAATCGGGGTTCAAAGTGCCGACTACTTCAAAGTCTGGCTATCAAAGATTCTTGAAGAAGCATAAGACTTCGGGTCCAGCTCCTTTTGGTGCTTCTGGGGCGACTACGAGTCGGACCCCGGGGGCATGTTTTACTTGTGGAAAGACAGGGCACTTTGCCCGCGACTGTTGGAGCGGACGTCCTAAGTCCGAGAGAAAGTCGGGAGCGACTTATGAAGAGAAGGGCAAGTCGGTGGAGTCAACCGCGTCCCACTATGCTCCGGCCCAACCAACGGTGTATAATCTTGGCCAACAGGAGGCCATCAAACGGGCCGATGTGGTGACAGGTACGGTTTAATTTATAGCAAGTCAATTTCTTTAAATACTTGTTATGCACATGTTACCTTACCACTGCTTGTTTAGGATTTGTTTTGATTTGTGAAAACCCAGCAAGAGCACTCTTCGATACGGGAGCTTCACACTCCTTCTTGTCCGAGGGATTTATATAAGTCATCGGAGTCCCTTCTTCGATGGCGAAGGATAAGTTGGATGTGTTGTTTCCCAATGGGTGTTTGATGCGCGCGGATAGGATCTGCGAGGTTAACATTCGCATTGGGAATCCGGAGTTCGATCTGCAAGCGTCATTACTTCCGTTGGTGGAGTTCGACGTCATATTTGGCATGGACTGGCTCTCGGAGCAGCAGGCCTATATTGATTGCGGTCTCAAGGAAGTGAAGTTGGGACCAAGTCATGAGACGACTTTTACGGGTTTAAAGGGGTCGAGCAAGACGTTGATGTCTGCTCTTCAGGTGGTGAAGGCGATTCGTGCCGGTGCAGAACTGTTCTTTACACTAGTGGAGGTTGTAAAGCCGAAGCCCGCGTTGGATTGTATTTAAGTGGTATCGGAATACCCTGATGTGTTCCCCGCAGATCTTCCTGCAGCCCCGCCTCAGCGGGAGATAGATTTCACGATTGAGCTAGTGCCAGGTGCAAAGCCTGTGTCACGATCTCCATATCGGCTAGCGCATAAGGAAATTGCAGAGCTGAAAGTTCAACTACAAGAGTTGTTGGAGCAAGGGTATGTGCGCCCAAGTTCTCCGCCCTAGAGCTCACCGGACCTCTTTGTTAAGAAGAAGGATGGAAGCTTGAGGCTATGTATTGATTATCGGGAGCTCAACAAGTTGACGGAGAAGAACAAGTACATGATCCACCGGATTGATGATCTTTTTGATCAGTTGATCCGGTCGACAGTGTAGTCGAAGTTGGATCTCAAGGCTGGGTACTATCAGCTGCGAATAAGGGAGTGTGATATCCCGAAGACAACGTTTAGTACGATATATGGGCATTATGAGTTTACGGTCATGCCGTTTGGGCTGACTAATGCGCCGTCAGTGTTCATGGATTTGATGAACAGGACTTTGAGGGAGTACTTGGACCATTTTGTGATCGTCTTCATCGACAATATTTTGGTGTACTCGCAAAGTGAGGAAGATCACTTCAAGCATCTTCATTTAGTTTTGGAGACGGTAAGGAGGAATCAACTGTATGCCAAGTTCTCGAAGTGCGAGTTTTTGTTATCCTCAGTGGCGTTCCTCGGTCATATAGTGAGTGGAGAGGGTATTGCTGTTGATCCGACAAAGATTGTTGCGATACGGGAGTGGCCTGAGCTTGCTACGGTAGCGGAAGTCTGGAGCTTTATGGGGCTTGCCTGCTATTATAGGCGCTTCATAGAGAACTTCTCGCGGATAGCGTTACCTCTCACTACTTTGATGAGGAAGGAGCAGAAGTTCGTCTGGACGCCGGAGTGCGCGTGAGCTTTTGAGGAGTTGAAGTGTCGGTTGACCACGGCGCCTGTGCTGAGTTCGCCATGTGGGACCGAAGGCTATGAGATTTACAGTGATGCTTCGGGCATCGGTTTGGGTTGCGTGCTACTGCAACCCGGAAGTGTAATAGCTTATGGCTCGAGACAGCTAAAAGTGCATGAAAGGAACTATCCGGTCCATGACTTGGAGTTAGCGGCCGTGATTTTTGCCTTAAAGCTGTGGAGACACTATTTGTACGGTGTGAAGATTGATATCTACACCGATCACAAGAGCCTGAAGTATCTGATTGTTCAGAAGGATCTGAATATGCGGCAGCGTAGATGGATGGAGTTCCTGGGGGACTATACATTCAAGATCCACTACGTGCCAGGTAAAGGGAATGCGGTTGCGTACGCATTGATTCGCCGAGCCCCAGCTCAAGCCAATTGGCTATCGGTGCATGATGAGCGGTTGGTGCGGGAGTTGGAGGCGTTGGAGATTGTTGGTGTGGATAGGCAATAAAGTGCTGAAGCAGTTCTGAATTGGACTGAAGTCCAATATGACCTGGCTGATCGTATTCGGCAGGCTTTGGAGATGGATGCCCATATGAAGCAGTTCATGGTAGAGGCTCTGGATGGGTCAAATTCCCAATTTGTTGTGGAGGACGGATTGCTTTGGAAAGACGGTCGTCTGTGCTTCCCAAGTTTGGGTAATTTGCGGGTGGAATTGTTGTACGAGGCACACCATACCAAGTACTCGATTCATCCGGGGAGCACGAAGATGTACTACGATGTGAAGAAACTGTTTTGGTGGTCGGTTTTGAAGAAAGATGTGGCGCTCTACGTGGCGAAGTGCCAAACTTGGGCCTTGGTGAAGGCGGAATGTCAAAAGCCGGGAGGATTTATTAAGTACTTGCCTATTCTGGAGTGGAAATTCGACGACATCTCTATGGACTTTGTGCACGGTTTGCCAAGGTCGCAAAAGGGGAACGACGCCATTTGGGTGGTCGTGGATCGGTTAACGAAGGTGTCGCATTTCATTCCGTATAGGAAGGATGATCCGGTGGAGAAGTTGGCAAAACTTTATGTGGATAACATTGTACGGCTTCACGGTGTGCACCGCAGCATCGTGAGTGACCGTGATGGGCGGTTCACGTCCAATGATTGAAGGCTTGTGCAGCAAATGTTGGGAACAAAGTTGAAATTCAGCACAGCCTTCCATCCGCAAACGGATGGGCAGACTGAGAGGGTCAATAGAACCATGGAAGACATGCTTCGCATGTGTGTCTTGGATTTTGGGAAGCAATGGGAAGACCACCTTTATTTGGTGGAGTTCGCATACAACAACAGCTACCAAGCAAGTATTCAAATGGTGCCCTTTGAGGCCCTATATGATAGAAAATGTCGCACGTCGTTTTCTTGGTTAGAAACGGGTGAGTCAAAGTTGTATAAGCGATTGGAAGTGGAGGATGCTACTTCTTTGGTGAGAACCATTCGGGAGAGGTTGCTTATCGCTCAGGACCGGCAAGCGAAGTACTATAATGCCAAGCATAGGAACGTGGAGTTTGTTGTGGGCGACTATGTGTACTTAAAGATCAAGCCGTTCAAGGGTGTCTCGCGGGTGCGGCGATTGAAAAAGCTAAGCCAGAGGTACCTTGGGCCGTTTGAGGTTCTGGAGCGAGTTGGTGAAGCGGCCTATCGGTTGAAGCTTTCACTGGAGCTTGGTGGATTACATGATGTATTCCATATTTCGGTGCTTCGGAAGGCGGTGCAAGAGCCTACACATGTGATCGCGGTTGATCAAGTGCCGGTGGAAAGTGGGCTGATGACAAATGTCAAGCCCGTGCGGATTGAGGACTCAGAGGTCAAGCGGCTACGCAATAAAGAGATCAGGATGGTCAAAGTCTAATGGGACAATTACGGTCGTGAGGAGCTCTCTTGGGAACGAGAGCAGACTATGCTTGATGAGTATCCGGAGTTGTTCCGCTCAGGTACAAATTTTGGTTTTGTACATGTCTTTCCTTTATATAATTTCGTGGACTAAATTCTTTTAAGAGTGCGAGAGTTGTAACGCCCCGAAACTCAAAAGAGCGACGGGGGACGTTTTGGGCCAGTTTTGGGTTCTAGCATGAGGCACACGGCCTGGGACACGGGCGTGTCCCAGGGCGTGTCAGGCTTGTGTCGACACTCAGCCGACGAAGTCGACATTTTTGCTCTCGATATTGTGTCGAGACAGGGCACACGGCCTGCGACACGGGCGTATCGCAGGGCGTGTCGACCCGTGTCGACACTCAGCCCGCGAAGTTGACACTCTGCGCTCGACGAAGTGTCGAGACATGGCACACGCCTGCGACACGGGCGTGTCGTAGGGCGTGTCACAGGGCGTGTCGACCCGTGTCGACACTCATCCCGGGGAGTCGACGAATTTTGCTCGACGATGTGTCGAGACAAGGCAGACGGACTAGGACACGGGCGTGTCCAAGGCCGTGTCGTGAGGTCGATGAACTTCGCTCGACGAAGTGTCGAGTGTCGAGAACGTGTACACGGGCTGGAGCCCAGGCGTGTTGAGGTAGACACGGGCAAGGACACGTGCGTGTCCTAGAACCCGTGCAGTTCTCGGGTTATTTTCGGGATAAATTGATGGGGGTACACGGCCGGACACACGGCCTTGTCAGGTGGAACACGGGCATATCAGGTCGAACAAGGGCGTGTTCGATGCCCGTGTGTTGTTCCAGGAGCGTCGATTTTGACGGCGAATGAGGCACACGGCCCTGGACCCGGGCGTGTTCCAGGCCGTGTTCGGTCCAGATTGGACATTTCAGTCCCGAATCAAAGCCGTTCGTTTCTTTAATTGGTGATCCAACGACTGGGGGTTCTTCCTGATGGGATATACCCGGGATTGGGCCTTAGAAACCCTCACTTTTTCATGAGTGGTTATCTTTCTAAAGCTTGGAGAGAGAGGAGAGCCAAGGAAGGAAGAAGAAGCTAGATCTGGCCATTGGAGGAGCTTCGAAGCTCCAAATCTCAAGCCGACTCCGGATCCATGGAGGAGAAGAGAGTGCGGTGCTTTTCATCCGCTTACTTTTCAATGGCGCCAAAGAAGAACACTAGGGTAACGATTCTCTTCTTGAGCATGTGTAGCTCTCCTTCTTTGCATAGGAATCCCGCTCTCGCGAGTTTGCGGTGAGTTGGAGGTGTTCCTTCGGGTAGAATGTATAGTCCCCGTTGTGTAGAGTCCGTAAGCGAGAACGGACATAGGAATGATGTGTGAAGCCTATCCGAACATGTTGGTCAGGATCGGTGATGTTGCATTGCATAATGCCGGAGAAGACTCCATGCTATTGGTTGTTTTTCAGGTTTTCTACACGGTAGATTGCAACAGGAAGCCTTGGGGGTTAACCCAAAGGTGCAACCGGAAAACTGGGCGGATGCGTGATCTTGCCAACTTGGTGTCCTGAGAGCCAACTTGAACATAACCGAGTTATGTTAATTGTGATGGAAACGGGACTCGGGAGAAGTTTGACCTGCGCAAATGGTTTAAATTTCCGTTGCGGGCGCATATGGTTTAAATTACCGTTGCGTTGTGAGCACGGGTTAGATGGAACAGTAACCATTCTATGTCGTTCGTATTAGAGCCACTGGCATAGATGAGGGTCTTCGGCGGTCTATGGTTTTACTTACGGTGACCCTTGCCGGGAAGACAAACTGCTCATTGATTGGCTGTCCAAAGGGATGGTGGTGAGTCGGCAGACTTAGACTGTGTTCACCGAGAATGTTCCCTGAGTACACGGGGTGTGTGGCCGTATGAGCCTACGCCTGTGATGAAATAAATATTTATATATTGCTCGCTTATGCTAATGAAATGCAGGGAAGGAGCATCGCTGCCCCGAGTTGGGGGCGGGATCGTTATAATTTGGTCAGCATTGCTGACCGTTGCCTTGTTTTTCCACCGTGCGGTGGTTTGTTGCTAGCAGGTGCTGCTGGACCAAGCGGTCAATAGCGGGCTAAAGCCCAATTGCGAAGCCGGCCCTCGAAGGCCTAATTGGAGTGTTTACTGTTTTTATTCATGTATGACCGTCCTGCGAGCCGTGGTTTGTAAAACATGTAATATCAAGTGAACCATTTTGTAAGGCCTTAAGGCCTGTACTTGTGTATGTATGACATTCCTATTTGGTATTAGTGGACATTCATGCTTTTGTGCTGGGTTCTTTATTGCCACTTATTAATATGCTTCCGCTAGAATGCTCTGTGTAGGACGTGATGATTGGTTGGATGGTTTTAATGTGTAACTACCCGGTCTGTCTGTGGTATACGTCGTCGGGCCCCTGCCGGACCTACTACTATATGCTATGTGACGGATAGGGGGTGTTTCACAAATCACCCCCACCATTAGCTTCAGAGAGAAGAGAGGAGTGGATATTGACTACTGGATCGAGGTAAATGGTGGAGAAATGAGGATTTGAGCTAGCTGTCGCCGGAGCAGCTCGGCCATGTCCAACCGCCGCAGCACTCACCGCCAAGGCCTGAATCAGGTCCGTTTCACCTCCCCTCTACCCGTACTAGTATCCTACATCAATTAGGGGAGATATCGTGCTCAATTGAGTCGATGCCATGTGAGAAAAAGCTGGATTTTCCTAGTTTTTAGTGATGCTCGGGATCGCCGGAGAAGCAAATTCCGGCAGCGTCACCGTCGGAAAATGCTAGCCACCATCTTAGTGAAGGTGGTGGAGATAGTGGCTGACGGTGGCGCAGCCCCACCTGGCTGGAAACAACCAGCAAAGTGGCCCAGGAAGGATGAATCTCAGCTGTCGGCTGGAGGTTGAAGACAACTCGATTCCATCCAATTTGCTGTAACATTCGTGCGATCCGATTTAATTAAATTAAATAAAAGCATATAGTATAAATATTAAACTGTCACACTTATTCAGTCCTTTTGCAAGCCATATTTAGGCCTCTTAGAGGCATTTCCAAAACATGAACCCTAAATGAAAATTCTAGTATATTGTCTTAACTTTAATTTGACACCTTAAACATAAAATGTGGTAAAGTAGATTTTGTTGTAGGTCAGTTTTCCTATGACTGGTCCTTGACTAGGGAATAACTTCAAATTGATGCCCAAGCCAAACCATTCATCACAATGGCCCATAATTTTGGATTCATGAATGATTTTGGAATACTTAGCCCCTTACCAAAAATGTGAATTTTTGGGAATAACCTTTCTATAGTTTTTACTTAAATACCCAAAAGGAAATTAATTGAATATTGGGAGTAATATGGCTCCAAATGGCTCCAATTTTTGGTGACATGCCCTTGGGTTCATTATAGGCCCATGATAAAACTTTCAGTCACTTTTGAACTCTGCATGTTGGGTAAATCCACTTGAATGAGCATGATGAATAAAGGCTTGGGGTGCCTTTAGCAAAAATCTAAATAATGGGGATTTAGCTCATTTGGAACATTTAAACTCTATGAAAGTTTGGTCAGAGGATTATTAGGGTGAAATACATCTCCAACAGAAGTAATGGGATTTTTGGGATCAAAAATCCCATTATTTGGAATTTTTGAATATTACGCCATTTATTGATAGAAATTTGAATATAGGGTTAATGATGAAATAAAATTCTCAAAATTTTTTAAATACCCAAGAGAGTTATACTTAACCCCTAGAAAATTTTATGGGCCTGATTGAGGAATATATCTTGGAATTATGTAGAAATTACAATTTTGCCCTTTATGGAAATTATTTTAAAAATGATGGAAATTTCAGTATACATATTATGAAAAATTTCCTGGTGAATTAATTATGTGTTTATAATCTTGTGTAAATTTCTTGAAACATTTAGATGCCTCTATAGATTTTAAATCCAAATAATGGCACTTTTGTAATATTAGTCACTTGATGTTTGATGAACCACATTACTGTCTAGAGCCATGAAAGCTTGTATTTGGTACTATTTTAGCAATTTATATCTGCAGTAATATTTCTAGAATTTTTAGAAGCATATTTGATGTACTTCATTTGTAAAGTGGCCAAATCATGGATATTAACTTTAAATAAAATTAAATGGAAATATAAATGCGAAAATTATAATACTTGGGAACCAGTCATAATTAGCGTAGATGATCATCAGAAAAATTTATTATACTAGGGGGATCACTTAATATAGTACTTCATGTGTAAAATAATGTAGGCCACTTAATTAAATGATTTAATTTAGGGTCATTTATGACTTAGATAAATAGTGAAAACTCCACATAATCAATACCATACATCATACCATCCTATGATAAGTGGTCAAGATCATATTGACCAAGATATCGGAGGTCGTACCTTATGTGTAGTAGTAGGTCATGGGTAGTGACTGACACAGTTAGCCTAAACTGCTACACTAGGACCACAGGGGGATATGATTAACCATTGAGGGAGAATTGCATTAGAGGAATAAGCCCTGGTTGGTCTCCTATAGGTCACTACTAAATCATGAGGGGTGGAGTGCAAACTATAAGGACAGTGGCTAAAACGGAGATCGACGGAAGACAGCCGATTTACCGATAACACCTTAAGTCATTAGCATTTTTCTAGAGCAATAATGAGAGCTGACGATGAAATATGGGTAGACATCAACTAAAATAAATATCCTTGAGAAAGGCAACTTTGGGATTCATCCCATCATAGTTCCTAGTGCCCCCGAGAGCCCTTCACCGGGTATGCCCTGGGCAGTCCTTGGATTAACCCTAAATCACTAAGTATAATAACCCGTAGACAAGAGTAGTCTAATAGGCTAAGCATCGTATCATTATGCTCACCCGTGCAGGGTTGGAGGGTTTTTGATAAAATACTCACCTGTATAGGGCTGGAGGGATTGTGATAAAATGCTCACCCGTGTAGGGTTGGAGGGATTGTGATAAATGCTCACCCGTGTATGGTTGGAGGGATTCAGGAAGTGTTGGTCCTACGAGCTGGAGTCTTGGGTTGGAATATCTTGCATGTACATAAACTTGTGGCGGGTCATGCGGTACTGGGCCAATCGTCACAACGATGGCAGTACGGTGACTCTGGCGAGGTGTGATGGTTTGAGGGGCCAGTGGGTTATTTTACGCTGTGGTCTGGAGGACGATCCACGAAAACATACACTCGACCAAAAAGACTGGTGGCTATCCAGCAAATAGTATGGAGAGACTCTATAGTGCACCTAGGACGTGTACAGAGGCATATGGGAGGTCTATGCCTGGTAGTGTGATACCTGCCTAGGAGTGGAGATGGTCGTTCCACTACTGTCGTAGCCACAATGGTGGTACCAGAGAGTGATGCTAGCTCCGAAAAGCGGGAAATAAAGGTCTGTGATCACAGAGTCGTTGTGTGTGAGTTGCACTTGCATGACTCATAAATAACTGCATGTATTCATTCATATAGGGCATACACTTCATGGATCCTTATCATATTAATTAGTATGAGCCATTTATATGATAAGTTATTTTTGGAAACTCTAACTTATATGTTTGTATGGGCAGTCATATAAGTTAGGGTACTTCTATGATGTATATTAGCTGTAGACTTTTTTCTATACTTTTCTTGCTGCACACTACTTTTTTCCTGTTTTATTTACTTACCTGCTTCTACACTTGGATTATATACATAGAACTGCTAGTGTAGATTTACTGCTTACATTCATACTTGGTAGCTTAGATTCCTTGTCATCTGCTTCCATTTTCTTACCCCTTGTTGTCCTCCGCTTCATCCTCCTGCACGTTGCCTAGGAGTTGCGGGGCGAGGTGAGGAGGAAACGACATAGTCTTTTTGACTAATGGTCGGTGACCAATCTATTTTTAGGAGCTCGTGGAGATGGAGCACCAGCACGACCAGCAGGACGCGGTGACAGGACGTGAGGAGCTGATACCACCACCTACCACTACTACTGCAGAGCTACCTCAGGTGGGATGAGTTCGAGGATGATAGATTTGCTTCCGCATTTTATTTTGTGAGGAGAGTTGATATTTATATACAGGGCATAAGCCCTTTAACACTCTTATTATTTTTACTCATTATGGACTGGATGTACTTTCATTTCATTATTTGATATGTACTGTGACTGTGGACTGGTTGTAGTTTACTTCTACTTCTATACTTCTATTTCTCAAATTGGCCTACAGGTTTTATGATGGTGTTAGCCGGCAGAATCGGCCTCTTGCGGTGTCGACTAACCCGTATGTTAGTGTCATCGTAAGGCGGCAGTTCTAGGCATAAGACCGGGTAACTCCTTGGTAAGGGGGAGGGGGTCTTACAAACTGGTTTCACTAGAACAAACGATCATAAGAGAAAGAAGTCCACAACACTGAACCACCCCGCTCGAGCATTAGTTTGCTGACAAACTATGCAGCGGAAGCAATGGTGTGCCCACGTGTAAAAAGTCACATAAAACAGTCCATTAAATACAATGTGTTAGGCCAGTTCTATTTTAACCTTACCCTTATGCATCCTCCACAGGTCGCAGCGCTGCGGAATGTGGTTCCTCCCCCTTTGGCTGGCATGCCCTTTCTATAGACAGAGATGGGGCAAACTTTGACGGCTATCCTGGAAGCCTTCAAAGCCCAGCAAGTCCCGGCTCTATAGCCAAATCCGGGGTAAAGCTGGTTAAGTGCCTTCAAGAACTTGTCCCCGCCGATGTACCGAGGGACAGAGGATGCTGTGAAGACTGAGGAATGGATGGAGGCCATACAAGAGATATTGGCAGGCATCAGCTGCCCTGTTAGTGAGGCGGTTCATTTGGCGACTACTACGCTGGATGCTCATGCAAAAAGATGGTAGAAGTCCGTGCGAGAGTCCACTTATGCTGACTGGGAGCTGTCAGACATATCTTGGGAGGACTTCAGCGAAGTATTCTTGGATCACTTCGTATCAACCACAGACAGAGATGCACTGGAAGAGAGGTTTCTAAACCTCAAGCAGGGGACCAGATCTATGATCGAGTATCAAAGGGAGTTCTCCCATCTGGCTAGATTTGCGGGGATCTAGGACACAGATGACAGGAGGTACGCCAAGAGATTCTACCGGGGCCTTATATACGATTTGAGGCAGGCTTTACTGTTCATTTCTCATGGCACATCAGCCCAGATCATCGAGATGGCTAAGAAGCTGGAGGCAGACCAGTCGATGGTGATGAACATAGGAAAGAGATCACTGGATGGATCGTCCGTTGGTGAGAGAAGCCGAGGTTCACAAAGGGGCAGAGTCATGAGGCTTAAGAGAGGTGGGGGACGTTATCGTCCCAACTACAGGCAGGAGCAGGGACCCCCTGCAGCACCAGCTCCTCCACCACCATAGATGCATGGCCAGATGAGACAGGACGATCGTGGCCTGTGACCGATAGTCTACTTCGCGTGCCATCAGCCGGGTCATATTGGTACAGAAGGGCCGAGGTCGAGGATGAGGTCGAGGTCGAGGATGAGGTCGGGGATATCTCGGCCAAGGGCGAGAATAGGAGCAAATATACGCATTGGACCTCGCTGAGCCGAGGAATCCGAAGTAAGTCATCACAGGTATATAATTTATGTCATGAAATTAAGACATTTTCCCTTTATTTCTACAATTTTATATGACTACTCGTTTGAAACGCAACCAACCTCAGGGATAGTCCTCATCAGCACCAAGCCCGCTCACACGCTATTCGATATGGGTGCTTCGCGCTCGTTCGTGTCAGAGACCTTTGTAGAAGGATTGGACGTCATAGAGCGATTCACGGGCACGATGATGAGGGTGAGAATACCTGATGGATCGGTGCTATTATCATCTTCCAGGTGCAGAATGGAGGCGGAGATCGGTGGGAAGACATTTGAAACACCCGCAACGATTCTGAACATGACAGGCTTTGACTTGATCTTGGGAATGACTTGGTTACATTGGAATCATGCCCAGATCGACTGCCCATCAAGGAGGATCACCCTGAGGCACAGAGACTCCCAGGTCATCTTCGAAGGTAATAGACTTGTCTCCCATCTCTTATTATCATCTATACAGGCTGTCAAAGCCCACACACAAGGAGAGGAAGTGTATATTATCTGCTTCAAGATGGCGGGAGCAGAAGTTTCCCTTGATGAAATCCCGGTGGTTCGGTATTTCCCCGATGTATTCCCAGAGAAATTGCCCCGATTACCACCAGCTAGGGATGTTGACTTCCAGATACATCTAGTGTCAGGAGCTAGGCCCGTATCACGAGCACCATACAGGATGGCTCCAAAGGAGCTAGCAAAGTTTAGGATGCAGCTGCAGGAGTTAGTCGAGTCGGGCTTTGTTCAACCGAGCTCAACGTCGTGGGGAGCACCATTATTATTCGTCAAGAAGAAGGATGGGTCGTTGCGGCTCTGCATCGACTACCGAGAGGTGAATCAGCTGACAGTCCAGAACACTTACCCATTGACCCAGATCAATGAACTATTTGATTAGCTTCAGGGAGCCTTCTAGTTCTCCAAGCTGGATTTACGATCAAGGTATTATCAACTGTGGATTCTGGAGGAAGACATTTCGAAGACAACATTCAATTCCCGCTATGGGCTGTATGAGTTCACGGTGATGCCTTTCGGGCTCACAAATGCACCTTCTGCATTCATGAGTCTGATGAACCGTGTTTTCGAGCCTTACTTGGATAGATGCGTCATAGTATTTATTGATGATATTTTGATCTATTCTCGGATGAAGGAGGAGCATATGCAGCATTTGGCATAGGTACTGAAGAGATTGACGGAGCACCAGTTGTATGCAAAGTTGTCCAAGTGCTAGTTCTGGCTACAAGAGGTGGAATTTCTGGGACACGTTGTCAGTGGAGTCGGGTTGGCCGTAGATCCAGCCAAAGTACTGGCAGTGCGTGATTGGCCGCGAACAAAATCAGCTTCTAATATATGCAGGTTCTTGGGACTCGCCGGATATTACCGCAAGTTCGTGGAGGGGTTTTTGAGGATAGCACTTCCCCTCACGACATTGACGAATAAGGAAGTAACATTTGTGTGGACCGAAAGGTGCAAGTCATCGTTTTAGGAGTTAAAGGGCCGGCTCACCTCAGCCCCTATCCTTGCACTTCCATCTGGGAAGGAAGGATTCCAAATTTACACATACGCTTCATACCAGGGGATGGGTGCCGTCTTGATGCAGCACGACCATGTTATTGCCTATGCCTCCAGGCAATTGAAGAAACATGAACATAATTACCCGGCGCATGACTTGGAGCTCGGGGCAGTCGTATTCGCACTGAAGATATGGAGACACTATTTGTATGGGGTTTATTGTGATATCTACTCTGATCTCAAGATTCTCAAATACGTCGACACGCAGAAAGATCTGAACCTTCGGCAGAGGAGATGGCTGGAGTTTCTCTGCGATTATGATTATAAATTGCACTATCACCTGGGGAAAGCGAACACTGTGGCAGATGCGTTGAGCAGGAGTGCCAACACTTCATCACAGGATGCTCGAGTGATGTCCTTGGAGCTATTGCAGATGTTAGAGGATATGCATATTTCGGTTGTTTCCGAGTCCCAGCCGGAGATCTACCGGTAGTATTTGAACTCCTTGATTGTGGAATGTGACATACGAGAGCGCATCATGGTGCAACAGTGGTTGGATACAGCTTTGGTGCCAGTGTTCAGGGCCCTGAAAGAGGGCAGGCCAGGTGATTATTCCTTGCTTGATGACCTCGTCCATTTCCGGGGTCACATTTATATACCCGCAGGAGGTGGTATCCGGGGAGATATACTTAGGGAGGCACATAACACTCAGTACACAGTGCACCCTGGTATCACCAAGATGACAGCGGATCTGCGGAGGAGCGTGTATTGGCCTGGAATGAAGAGACATATCATCCTTTATGTGACACACTGCGAGACATGCCAGAGAGTAAAAGATGAATGCAAGAGCCCGGGGGGATTATTACAGCCATTACCAGTACCATAGTGGAAGTTCGAAGATATATCTATGGATTTCGTGCTCGGATTGCCTCGCTCACACTCAGGGCACGATTCTATTTGGGTCATCGTCGACAGACATACCAAGGTGGCTCGATTTATCCCGATCAGGAAGGACTGTCTAGTTACTATTTCAGTGAGACTATTTGTGGAGCAGTTTGTTAGGTACCATGGCATCCCCAGAACGATCTTCTCGGACCGTGATGGTCGGCTCACCTCGAGGGAGTGGAAGGCTGTGCATGCTTACATGGGTTCTCGGCTCACTTTTATCACCGCCTTCCATCCGCAGACTAACAGTCAGACCGAGCGGACCATCAGGACAATGGAGGATCTTCTTCGTCTATGTATACTGGATACAGGGAAGCCCTAGGAGAGACTGTTGCCCCTGATCGAGTTTTCTTACAATAACAGTCACCATGCAAGCATCGGGATGGAGCCTTACGAGGCTTTGTATGAAAGGAAGTGTCGGACGCCTTTGTCTTGAGTTCAGGATGTGGACACGAGGACTCTTGGTTCAGAGTACATTGAGGATACTGAAGCTCAGATTTGTTTTATCAGGGATCGGCTTCTAGAGGCCCAGAGTAGGCAGGAAAAGTATTATGATGCTTAGCACCAGAAGGTGGAATTCCAGGTTGGAGATAGAGTTTTCTTGAAGATACGTCCGGTACACAGTGTCTCTTGGGTACGGAGGCACAAGAAGCTCAGTCCTCGATTCATGGGTCCATACTTGATCCTGGAGCGGATCGACCCCTTAGCTTACCGACTGTAGCTGCCACCAGTGTTAAGTAACCTACACGACGTCTTCCATGTCTCTTCCTTGCTCCTACCACCGGAGCAACACATTACTACTACAGCCGGTCCGATAGCACCCGACAGATCTGTTAGATTGGAGCCGATCCGGATTGATGATACAGATGTCCGAGTGTTGCGAAAGAAGAAGGTTCCTCTTGTGAAGGTGGTGTGGTCTAACAACGGACGAGAGGAGCACACTTGGGAACAAAGGGATCTGATGATGGAGCAACACCCGGAGCTGTTTACTTCAGGTATACTTTAGTTTATGCGTTTAATTCTTATAACTCTTGCTAGTAGAACCCCGTAGACACGAACTTAAATTTCGGGGAGTAAATTATTTTTTTTGTTTATTGGGGTTTGTAACATCTCATGTTACTTCTAGACCCCTTAACTTAGATTTGGTGGAGCATGGGGTGGGTGTTAGGGAAATTATGTAGGTTTGACCCTAGGTAGTGGGTTGTAGCCATGTGGAGCCCACTATGGGGCCCAAGTCAAACTAGTTCAAACTAGCCTAAATAGGAACACTAGCAACACCATGACCCCCACCACATTGCCCTAACCCTAAGAACAACCTAAGTGAATCCTAAAGCAAGCCATTAGACCACCCATTGGCCCAGTTTGACCAAGTCAACCCTAAACCTTAAATTGGTCAAACCCACACCTAAAGGCCCAAGTAGCCCAAGTGGGGCACCACCATGGCCCAACCCAAGTTGGGTGGTGTCATAGGGACCATGACCTTCAGGTGGGGTCAGCCCACTCATCAAGTTGACCAAGTCAACTCTAAAAGTCAACAAAGTCAACATGATACCTAAATGACGAAAGAGGGAGGTCAAGCCCATTCCCTTTGGGCTAAGCCCACCAAACATGGCCCACTATCAGCCCAAGGTGTCAAAGACCAGCCCTAAACCTCTGGATTTGGAGAGAGAGTGCATGTGATGAACTGTAAATATGCGTATTTTTATGCACATTAATTTAGTCATTTTCATTTATTTTCGTCGTTTTTACTTATTTTTGTTCAATAAAATGTTCCTATTCTTGTAAATTTTCTCCTAACTTGTTTTATTTTGATTTTCAGAAAAATTCCAAAATCTGCCAAAAATTGGGAAGTACACGCCCGTGACACATGGGTCACGCCCGTGACCGAGCCGTGACTGTGCATTTCCCGTGAAATCGGAAAATTTCTGAAGAAAAGGCTTGACACGCCTGGCGACACGCCCGTGTCACCCGACACGGGGCGTGACCCAAGCCCGTGTCCTCTCCTCTCGACGAATTCCACTCGACGATCGTCGAGTGTCGAGCCCGACTGTCACACCCATAGTCACGCCCGTGACAGGGGGCGTGACCTTTCCAGCTGGCCCGACAAGATGCTGCCGAGGACATTTGACGCAACCCGCGCCCGGCTCTACCTCCCCGACACGCCCATAGTCACGCCCGTGACCTAGGGCGTGACTGCTGCGAACTCAGCCCGAAGTCAACTTTGCTGTCCAATCGCCAGCCGCCTTCATGAATAGTACTGTCACGCCCCCATGTCACGCCCGTGACCGAGGGCGTGTACTTAGAAATTTTTTCCTATAAATAGCCCAGTTCTGTAAGGTCCAGGGGTTCAGATTTTTGGGCCAATTTAGTGTCTTTTTGTGGGCTGCATCCGTGATTTTCAAGGCTATGTAAGGAGATTTCTCCCTTTTTTTATTTTCATTTCTTGTTTTGTCTTAGCTTTAACCCTTGTAATAGCTTGTAATAGTTCCTAAAATTCAATAAAATGTTAGATTTTCTCTTCATACTTAGCTTTGGAATGAACACTTGTGCCCACTTTCTTTCCTCTTTTTATTCTTAGTTTCATCTTTGTTCTTCACTTGTTCTTCATTTATGAAAAGTGTGTGTGTGTGTATGAGTGTAATTTGCTTACTTTACATTTTTTTTACTTGTTTTCATGCTTAGGAATGTTAGGTTTCCCTCTTTTTAAAAAGTGATTTTGATTTTTCAAGTTAGGTTTTGTTTGAAATTCGTGAAATGGTGAATTAGGTTTTTCTTTTTTTCTCACCATGTCTTTTTCCTCTAAATAGTTTTCATGCTTAGATTTTGATTTCATCCTTATGATTTTATAAAAGAGATTTTAAAAAGTGATTTTGTTTTTTTACTTAGTTTTCTTTTAGGATTGTAAAACCTTTTTTGTTCTTTTCAACTTCTTTCTCACTTTTTTATCACTTTCATAACATCATAAGAATGAAAATTTTGGTATTTTGATTTTCCAAAAACTTTGGTTTTCAATTTATTTTGAAAAACTTTTATCTTCTAAAAATTGAAATTTCTTCTTTTTATTTGTTTTTGGCAAAACCTAAGCATGAAAAAGTATAAGTTTTAATTTTTAGGTAACTTTGATTTTTCATGAAAAGCGTGTGTGAGTGTAGGTGTATTAACTTTCATGCTTTGATTTAAATTGTGTAGAGTGTGTGAGTGTAGGTGTATAATTTTCATGCTTTGTTTTAATGCTTTCTTTTAATGCTTTGTTCAATTATGTAGAGTGTGTGAGTGTAGGTGTATAATTTTATTGCTTTCTTGAATTTCATATGGAGTGTGTGTGTTCGTGCGCATTTATTTCCGCCTACTCGTTAAGAGTTAAATGGCGCATCGTTTTCATTTTCAGTCCTACTCGTTCGAGTAGGACTTGTAATTTTTCTTTCTTTATTTTTCCGCCTACTCACTTGAGTTTAAATGGCCGGACTTTATTTCAGTCCTACTCGTTTGAGTAGGACTTGCAATTTTACTTTCTTTATTTTTTTTCGCCTACTCACTTGAGTTAAATGGCCGGACTTTTTAGCCCTGTAATCGCATTTATTTTCTCCTACTCATTTGAGTAGGACTCGCTTTCATTTCAGTCCTACTCGTTTGAGTAGGACTTGCAATTTTCAGCCTTTATTTACCGCCCCCACTCGTTTGAGTGGGACTCGCAAATTTAAATTATGCAAATTTCATTCATGTGTAACTTAGTTTCTGTTTAATTTATAATTTGGAGTGTGCGTGAGTTCTCGTTTAGTTAACTTTTTAGCTCTCTAAATATTGTTATTTTTCTTTTGTCCCTTTCTTATAATCGTGTAGCATTTAATTTCGAACTCGCGCCTCACTAAATTATAAGCCGTCCCCATACCGATGTGTGGCTAATCGCTATTAGCCTCGGCATCGAAGAGCATTGGGACATTTAAAATGATTTATAATAATTAAAGCTCTTCATTTTCATTTTAATTTAAGCACTTAGGGTTTACCCCGGGTTTACGACGCGTAGGACCACATAATCGATGTGTGGGCCCTATTTCCGTAGTCCATATGCTAGCTAGCCGAGAGGCCGTGCATATGGACCGATCACCCCTGGGTAAATAGAGTTGCGTGCATTCCCTCGAGAGAGGACTAGCGTAATTCTACCGGATTGGGTCCCCCACCCAATAGCGGGGTTCTTAGCGTAAAGCGGGCGTTAAGAGGAATCCTTCGTCGGACTAACGTTCGGTCGAATAGTCTTAACGTTTAGGTGAGCGATATCCCTATAGCTAGGTGAGCTCACATTTGTGGAACCTCCACGGCCAAGTTGTCTTATTATTAATTTGAAAACCAAGTCTTTTTATTATTAAAAATTGTTTTAGTCTTAATCCGATTCGATGCCGAGCGTTAACCCTTCATCGAATATTCTCTAAATCGTTTTTTCGCTCCTTTGCTTTTTCGCCTTTTATTAAGTAAAAAAAATCCACCTTATTTTCAGTAAAATAATAGTCCTCCCGGAGGAGTAAGAATAGTCAACGCGACCCCGAGAACAATACGACCTCGGTATTCCCCCGAATATCGAGTACTACTTGCGATAGGTGCACTTGCCTACCCGAGCAAGCCCGCGGCGATCGACTCAACGAACCAACCACAGTAAGAGTCTGTTCGCGGGCCCATCAAGTTTTTGGCGCCGTTGCCGGGGACTCTCTTTTCGAGTTGCTATTTCGAATTCCGGAGTCTATTAATTTTACTTATTTTCTAAAAAAACAAAAAAAACTAAAAACTTTATTTTAAAAGCAACAAAAAAAAAGTTTATTTTTGTTTTATTTTTGTTTGGGTGTATGACCCGAGGACAACCCTCAGAGTCTGAAGATTTAGACTTCGACCCTGAGATCGAACGCTCTCTTGCGCGTATCCGATCTCATCGCCGAAATCCTTCTTTAGATCCCGAGGAATCTATCGGAGAACCCACTGTTGTAGTTATGGCCGCCCCTAACCTTCCCCCGGCGGCCGAGCGTACTATGTCTTATTACGCCCGACCTAACCTGGATGATTCTGGGTCGAGTATTGTTCGCCCTGCGGTGGCCAATAATAATTTTGAAATAAAGTCAAGTGTCATTCAAATGGTCCAAAACGCCGTGCAGTTCGATGGACTGCCGGATGAGGACCCGAATGTCCACTTGTCCAATTTCTTGGAGATATGTGACACCTTCAAGATCAATGGCATCACTGATGACGCCATTCGTTTGCGCTTATTTCCTTTTTCCCTTAAGTCCAAAGCCAAGGCGTGGTTGAATGCCCTCCCGCGAGGATGTATCACCACATGGGCTGAGTTGACGGAACGGTTCCTAACGAAGTACTTTCCGCCCGCCAAAACTGCAAAGTTGCGGGCGGACATTTCTTCGTTTGTGCAGAACGATCCCGAGTCTCTATACGAGACTTGGGAACGATTTAAGGAATTCCTCCGCCGTTGCCCGCACCACGCGCTGCCAACGTGGTTGCAAGTTCAAATTTTTTATAATGGGCTGAATTTTCAGACGCGTCAAATGATTGACGCGGCTGCCGGGGGTACGCTTAACAACAAAACCCCCGAGGCCGCCCAGGCTTTATTCGAAGAGATGGCTATGAACGCCTATCAATGGAACGTCCCGCGGGGACGGCCAAAGCCGGCGGCTGGTCTTTTTGAAGTGGATGCCACTGCTCTCTTGACCCTTCAAGTTGAAAGGTTAACAAAGCAGGTGGCGGAGATGTCTGCTGCCTCCTCCACTCCGCCTTGTTTTATTCCCCCCAACGTCTGCGTAGCTGAAGAGTTCGTGGACTTCATGGGAAATTCGGGTCGTCCTCCCTTCAACCCCAACAACAACCCTTATAGTAATAACTATAATCCGGGTTGGAGGAATCACCCCAACTTCTCGTGGAGCAACCCGAATAATGCTCAGCGTCCCCCTATTTCTTATGCGCCCGGATTTCTTCCTCCCCCTCCTCTTCCGAAACCCTCCCCGATGGAGGAAAATTTTTCGAAGTATATTGCGTCCAACGAGTTCAAATATCCGGAACATCACCGGATCGCTAAAAACACTCGAACAACAGGTTGGACAGCTGGCGAGGATGATGTCCGAGCGCGCGCTCGGGGCACTGCCGGGAAACACGGAGCCCAATCCGCGGGAAAACGCCAACGCTATAACCCTCCGTAGCGGAAAGGAGGTGGTCGATCCAAAACGGACCGACCCTCAGGTACATATTTAACCTCCGACCCCTCTTCCTCTTTCTTCGCTCACGCCGCCTTTACCTATTATAAAAGAAAAAATTATTTTAAACAAGGCTCTTCCGTATCCGCATAAGTTAGAAAACGAGCGTAAGGACGCGCAATATGAAAAATTTATTTTATTATTAAAACAAATTCACATTAATGTTCCTTTTTGCGAGGCTATCTCGCAAATGCCCAAATATGCCAAATTTTTAAAAGAACTACTTTCTAATAAACGCAAATTAGAGGATATTTCGCATGTATCTCTCAACGCTGTCTGCTCGGCGGCCCTTACTAATAAATTGCCCACAAAACAAAACGACCCGGGAAGGTTTTCCATCCCGTGCCTTTTTGGCGATATATTAGTAAAGTACGCCTTAGCTGATTTAGGGGCTAGCATTAATCTGATGCCGTTCTCGCTCTTTTCGCGTTTAGGTTTGGGTACTCCTAGTCCTACGAATATGCGCATCCAATTAGCGGATCGCTCGGTTAAGTTCCCTATCGGGGTAGTGGAGGACGTCCTTCTCCGAGTCGACAAGTTTACCTTCCCGGTAGACTTCGTCATCTTAGATATCGAGGAGGACGCCGAGGTACCAATAATACTCGGTCGCCCTTTTCTCGCCACCTCCCGCGCACTAATAGATGTTAGTAATGGTAGCCTTCTCCTCCGAGTAGGCGATGACCAAGTTACTTTCTCTATTAATCCCTCGATGGACAATTTGTCATCGAGCGACGATTTCTGCTATTCTTTAAATACTTTTTTCGGAGATCGTTCTTCTCCCATTTTCGAGTCCGTATTTTTAAATGACGATATTTATGCGCTCGAAAATTTTAACTGCGATGAGGATACGTCTATAGACTTGCCTTTCGAACCAATTGGTAAGAAAGACATAGGAATTAAAACCTCCCTAGAAGAACCACCCATCCTAGACCTCAAACCCTTACCCGCCTCGCTCAAGTACGCTTTTTTGGGAAAAGGTGATACGCTCCCCGTTATCATTTCTTCGGACTTGAGTGATTCGGAGACTTCCGATTTATTGGAAGTTTTATTTAAACATCGCCACGCAATTGCGTGGCAGATCTCTGACCTAAAGGGGATTAGCCCCTCCTTTTGCACCCATAAGATTTTCCTAAACGATAATTGCCGCAAAACGATTCAGCCGCAGCGTCGTCTTAACCCAAACATGAAAGACGTCGTTAAAGCCGAAATCATTAAGTTATTAGATGCGGGGATTATCTACCCTATTTCGGACAGTGCATGGGTTAGTCCCGTGCATGTCGTGCCCAAGAAGGGCGGTCTTACCGTAGTGGCGAATGAGCATAACGAGCTTGTCCCAACTCGTACTGTTACGGGTTGGCGAGTGTGCATCGACTATAGGAAACTTAACGACGCCACCCGCAAGGACCATTTCCCTCTGCCATTTCTAGACCAGATTTTAGAGCGTTTATCCGGTCATCCGTATTATTGTTTTCTTGATGGTTTATCGGGGTTTTTCCAAATCCCCATTTCCCCCGATGATCAAGAGAAAACAACTTTTACTTGCCCGTTTGACACCTTCGCCTATCGAAGAATGCCATTTGGACTCTGCAACGCGCCAGCTACATTCCAAAGATGTATGCTAGCGATCTTTGGCGAGCTAGTAGAAGACATTATGGAAGTCTTTATGGATGACTTTTCTGTTTTCGGACGCTCTTTTCCCGATTGCCTTAACAATTTAGATCGTGTCCTTCAACGGTGCGAGGACACAAGCCTTGTTTTAAATTGGGAAAAATGCAACTTTATGGTTCGAGGAGGTTTGGTCCTCGGCCATATGATTTCGTCTAAGGGGATAGAGGTGGATAAGGCCAAAATAGAAATTATAGAAAAACTTCCGCATCCAACAAACGTAAAATCTATTAGGAGTTTCTTAGGCCATGCGGGCTTTTATCGACGCTTTATTCAAGATTTTTCAAAAATAACAAAGCCGCTAACTCACCTCTTGGAAAAGGAATCACGCTTCATCTTTAGTAGCGAATGCGAGTCCGCCTTTAATTTGATAAAACAAAAACTTATCTCTTCACCAATTTTAGTGGCCCCTAATTGGTCTCCTTCCGTTCGAAATAATGTGCGACGCTAGTGATATTGCCTTAGGTGCCGTTCTTGGCCAACGCGTAGAAAAACATTTTCATCCTATTTATTACGCTAGCAAGACGCTCACTTCCGCACAAATAAATTACACGACAACGGAAAAGGAACTCTTAGCCGTCGTTTTCGCTTTCGATAAGTTTCGCTCGTATATAACGCTATCTAAAGTTATCGTTTTTACCGATCACTCCGCGCTTAAATATTTATTAGCTAAAAATGATGCGAAGCCCCGCCTTCTTCGATGGATTCTCCTCCTACAAGAGTTTGATTTGGAGATCCGAGATAAGCGGGGAGCGGAAAATCTAGCGGCAGACCACCTCTCCCGTTTAGAAAATCCGGGTGCGGAAGCGCTCGTCGAATCTGAAATAAATGACAGATTCCCCGAGGAACGCCTTCTTGCCATTAATAAATCTTCGTCATCTTCGCCTTGGTTCGCAGATTTTGCAAATTTTTTAGTAGCGCGGGTCCTTCCAAAAGAATTTTCCGGTCACCAAAAGAAGAAATTCTTTTCTGACTTGAAAAATTTCTTTTGGGAGGACCCATTTCTTTTTCGTATCTGCGCGGACCAAGCGGTCCGAAGATGCGTTGCGGGTGTGGAGTGCTTGCAAATTCTTAAGCACTGCCACGAGGGTCCAGCCGGTGGGCATTATCAAGCCAACCGGACCGCTCGGAAGGCGCTAGAGGCGGGCTACTTTTGGCCCACTCTCTTCAAAGACGCGCATAATTTTGTGCGCGCATGCGATAGCTGTCAGCGGTCGGGTAACATCTCTCGTCGCGACGAGATGCCCCAAAACATGTTTTTAGAATGCGAAGTCTTCGATTTGTGGGGCATAGATTTTGTTGGCCCCCTACCTCCGTCTTTCAAAAATATGTATATTTTAGTGGCGGTCGACTACGTATCGAGGTGGGCGGAAGCGCAAGCTCTCCCCACCAACGATGCGCGAGTCGTCGTTACATTTCTTAAAAAATTATTTTCTCGCTTCGGCACGCCTCGCGCAATTGTTAGTGATAGGGGAACGCATTTCTGTAACGCTCTTATGGCTAAGACGTTAGCTAAATACGGAGTCACGCACAAGCTTGCCACCCCCTACCACCCGCAAACAAGTGGCCAAGTCGAGGTAGTAAATCGAGAGATTAAGCGAATTTTAGAAAAAACCGTTTCGCTAAATAGGAAATATTGGTCCGTTAAACTCGACGATGCGTTGTGGGCGTATCGGACGGCATACAAAACCGCTATTGGATGTACGCCGTTCCGGTTAGTCTACGGCAAAGCGTGCCATTTACCCGTAGAATTAGAACATCGCGCACTTTGGGCTTTAAAACTCTTAAACCTCGACTCCAACTTAGCCGCTCAGAATAGAAAACTGCAACTAAACGAGCTCGATGAATGGCATGCGAACGCTTACGAGAGCAATAAATTCTATAAGGAGCGCTCTAAGTTCTATCACGATCAAAAAATCAAGTCCCAAAAATTATTTTCTCCGGGCGATCTTGTCCTTCTTTACAATTCACGCCTTAGGCTTTTTCCAGGTAAATTAAAATCTAGATGGTCCGGTCCCTTCTTAGTTGAAGAAGTTTTTCCTTATGGAACCGTACTCGTCTCCCACCCGGACAAAGGCTCTTTTAAAGTAAACGGTCATCGGTTAAAGTCTTACATCGCGGGCGACCCAGTGATCGGTTTTAGCGAAACCATAACTTTCCTCCACATTATAAACCCGCCAAAATAGTCAAGCTACACGACTATAAACAAAGCGCTCCTGGGAGGCACCCCTCGCTTATCTTTTTCGCTCTTTCCTTATTATCTTTGTTATTTTTTTTCTAATAAACGCAGGGTTTCTGATCGGCCTCCCCCTCCGCGTTTCAGGGAAGCTTCTACCCCCTTCCCTTTCTTTTCGTTGTACATATTGTCTTTCATTTCTGTTCCGCATACTTACGATACAACATTGGGGACAATGTTGGACTTAAGTATGGGGGTATTTTCGTGCTTTATTTTCTGCACTTCAATTTTTCTGCATCTCAAAAAAAAGAAAAATACAAAAAAATACATATAACAACAAAAAAAAAACAAAAAAACTAAAAAACATCTTAAAATGAAACAAAAAAATTTTAAATGAAAAAAAAAAAACAAAAAAAAATTTTATGAAAAAACAAAAAAAAAATTTTTTTTTGTTTCTCTTTGTATATATTTTTTGTTTTTTCTCTCTCCCCCTTCCTCATTCTTGTACAAACATTTTTCTTTTTCTCCCTTATTTTTGTACATATTATGAAAATTCTCTTAAAAAATACAAAAAAAAAGATAATAGTTCAAAAAATTTTCAAACAAAAAAATTGAGAAAAACAAAAATACAAAAAAAAAGATAATAAATGAAAAACACAAAAAAAATTGTTTACAAAAAAAACTATAAAAAAAAAACAAAAAAATGTTTTGCAACAAATAAATTAAATATTCCATACTTAACTTTTCTGCTATCCAAAAATTCTGTTTTGAGTTTATTTATATGTGAATACTATTAATTCTCTGTTTACTACCCGTTTGTTAATTATCGATTGAAACATTTAAATAGCCGGGGTTAAGTTTTAAAGAATTCTTTATGCTTTGTTAAAACTAGCGGACTCGTTTTAGGCACTACTTCTAATTTTTCATTAATAGGAGCACGTATATTATGTTAGGAAATAACGACTATAGAATTCAATTATACTTACTTTTAGCTTTCTGAAAACATTGGAACGTACAAATTATTAAGGTTGCTCTCAAAAATTTTTAGGATTACAATCTAGTTTTCCTTTCTCCCCTCACTTTTCATGACCTACTTGGCATGAAAAATTTTATCCTTAAAAGATCTTATGTCAATGGGAACAAGATTTCGTTCCGTAAACATAGGCACCCAATAATTTAAAAGATTATATAGGGAGTAAGAGGATAAAATTCATTACTCCTGCAAATATACATTGGGTTAATTTTTATTATTATGAAGTTGAAAAACAAAAATCATATTAGGAAAATAAGATTTCGTTTTCCTAATAATCCAAAAGAAAAAAAAAATGGAGGTTCGAGAAAAAAACTTACCTCACCTCAAATATCAAAACCCTCTTCATAAACCACACTACCCCCTTAGCCAATTACACGATTCTAGAATTAATTCAAAAATCTTTTTGAGAGCATAATTAGTAAATTGTATTATTTCCGGTAGCACTCGTATAAGCTAGAATTCTTATAATTCCAAACTATTTTCGTTAACCTAACCATTACAAATGTTGCCTTCTATTTGATTACATCAAGAAGTCTTTTGGCCAAAACTTTTGCGCTATTTAAATCATCTACATAATTTTAGGACTTAACTCTTACACCCCGTATATTTATTTCGATCTCTCTTATAATTAATTAAGCGATAGCCAAAACTTAGAGTTTTTTTTATTCCTTATAGATTCACCTCAAACTTTTGCTCTGGAATAGCAAAAGCCTAAGTATGGGGGTATTTGATGAACTGTAAATATGCGTATTTTTATGCACATTAATTTAGTCATTTTCATTTATTTTCGTCGTTTTTACTTATTTTTGTTCAATAAAATGTTCCTATTCTTGTAAATTTTCTCCTAACTTGTTTTATTTTGATTTTCAGAAAAATTCCAAAATCTGCCAAAAATTGGGAAGTACACGCCCGTGACACATGGGTCACGCCCGTGACCGAGCCGTGACTGTGCATTTCCCGTGAAATCGGAAAATTTCTGAAGAAAAGGCTTGACACGCCTGGCGACACGCCCGTGTCACCCGACACGGGGCGTGACCCAAGCCCGTGTCCTCTCCTCTCGACGAATTCCACTCGACGATCGTCGAGTGTCGACCCCGACTGTCACGCCCATAGTCACGCCCGTGACCTGGGGCGTGACCCAATTTCAGCTCAACGATTTCGACTCGACACTTTCCGCTCGACATTCGTCGAGTGTCGACCCGACTGTCACGCCCATAGTCACGCCCATGACAGGGGGCGTGACCTTTCCAGCTGGCCCGACAAGATGCTGCCGAGGACATTTGACGCAACCCGCGCCCGACTCTACCTCCCCGACACGCCCATAGTCACGCCCGTGACCTAGGGCGTGACTGCTGCGAACTCAGCCCGAAGTCAACTTTGCTGTCCAATCGCCAGCCGCCTTCATGAATAGTACTGTCACGCCCCCATGTCACGCCCGTGACCGAGGGCGTGTACTTAGAAATTTTTTCCTATAAATAGCCCAGTTCTGTAAGGTCCAGGGGTTCAGATTTTTGGGCCAATTTAGTGTCTTTTTGTGGGCTGCATCCGTGATTTTCAAGGCTATGTAAGGAGATTTCTCCCTTTTTTTATTTTCATTTCTTGTTTTGTCTTAGCTTTAACCCTTGTAATAGCTTGTAATAGTTCCTAAAATTCAATAAAATGTTAGATTTTCTCTTCATACTTAGCTTTGGAATGAACACTTGTGCCCACTTTCTTTCCTCTTTTTATTCTTAGTTTCATCTTTGTTCTTCACTTGTTCTTCATTTATGAAAAGTGTGTGTGTGTGTATGAGTGTAATTTGCTTACTTTACATTTTTTTTACTTGTTTTCATGCTTAGGAATGTTAGGTTTCCCTCTTTTTAAAAAGTGATTTTGATTTTTTCAAGTTAGGTTTTGTTTGAAATTCGTGAAATGGTGAATTAGGTTTTTCTTTTTTCTCACCATGTCTTTTTCCTCTAAATAGTTTTCATGCTTAGATTTTGATTTCATCCTTATGATTTTATAAAAGAGATTTTAAAAAGTGATTTTGTTTTTTTACTTAGTTTTCTTTTAGGATTGTAAAACCTTTTTTGTTCTTTTCAACTTCTTTCTCACTTTTTTATCAATTTCATAACATCATAAGAATGAAAATTTTGGTATTTTGATTTTCCAAAAACTTTGGTTTTCAATTTATTTTGAAAAACTTTTATCTTCTAAAAATTGAAATTTCTTCTTTTTATTTGTTTTTGGCAAAACCTAAGCATGAAAAAGTATAAGTTTTAATTTTTAGGTAACTTTGATTTTTCATGAAAAGCGTGTGTGAGTGTAGGTGTATTAACTTTCATGCTTTGATTTAAATTGTGTAGAGTGTGTGAGTGTAGGTGTATAATTTTCATGCTTTGTTTTAATGCTTTCTTTTAATGCTTTGTTCAATTATGTAGAGTGTGTGAGTGTAGGTGTATAATTTTATTGCTTTCTTGAATTTCATATGGAGTGTGTGTGTTCGTGCGCATTTATTTCCGCCTACTCGTTAAGAGTTAAATGGCGCATCGTTTTCATTTTCAGTCCTACTCGTTCGAGTAGGACTTGTAATTTTTCTTTCTTTATTTTTCCGCCTACTCACTTGAGTTTAAATGGCCGGACTTTATTTCAGTCCTACTCGTTTGAGTAGGACTTGCAATTTTACTTTCTTTATTTTTTTTCCGCCTACTCACTTGAGTTAAATGGCCGGACTTTTTAGCCCTGTAATCGCATTTATTTTCTCCTACTCATTTGAGTAGGACTCGCTTTCATTTCAGTCCTACTCGTTTGAGTAGGACTTGCAATTTTCAGCCTTTATTTACCGCCCCCACTCGTTTGAGTGGGACTCGCAAATTTAAATTATGCAAATTTCATTCATGTGTAACTTAGTTTCTGTTTAATTTATAATTTGGAGTGTGCGTGAGTTCTCGTTTAGTTAACTTTTTAGCTCTCTAAATATTGTTATTTTTCTTTTGTCCCTTTCTTATAATCGTGTAGCATTTAATTTCGAACTCGCGCCTCACTAAATTATAAGCCGTCCCCATACCGATGTGTGGCTAATCGCTATTAGCCTCGGCATCGAAGAGCATTGGGACATTTAAAATGATTTATAATAATTAAAGCTCTTCATTTTCATTTTAATTTAAGCACTTAGGGTTTACCCCGGGTTTACGACGCGTAGGACCACATAATCGATGTGTGGGCCCTATTTCCGTAGTCCATATGCTAGCTAGCCGAGAGGCCGTGCATATGGACCGATCACCCCTGGGTAAATAGAGTTGCGTGCATTCCCTCGAGAGAGGACTAGCGTAATTCTACCGGATTGGGTCCCCCACCCAATAGCGGGGTTCTTAGCGTAAAGCGGGCGTTAAGAGGAATCCTTCGTCGGACTAACGTTCGGTCGAATAGTCTTAACGTTTAGGTGAGCGATATCCCTATAGCTAGGTGAGCTCACATTTGTGGAACCTCCACGGCCAAGTTGTCTTATTATTAATTTGAAAACCAAGTCTTTTTATTATTAAAAATTGTTTTAGTCTTAATCCGATTCGATGCCGAGCGTTAACCCTTCATCGAATATTCTCTAAATCATTTTTTCGCTCCTTTGCTTTTTCGCCTTTTATTAAGTAAAAAAAATCCACCTTATTTTCAGTAAAATAATAGTCCTCCCGGAGGAGTAAGAATAGTCAACGCGACCCCGAGAACAATACGACCTCGGTATTCCCCCGAATATCGAGTACTACTTGCGATAGGTGCACTTGCCTACCCGAGCAAGCCCACGGCGATCGACTCAACGAACCAACCACAGTAAGAGTCTGTTCGCGGGCCCATCAGCATGCATGGGGACATTTTGGAGAAATCATCCAAAAAGAGGAGAGAGAAGAAGGAATTAAGAGGAGGAGGCCCCTTGGCCTTGGCTCCTTCTGCCAAAAATGATGCTGGCCAGCCTCCTCAGGCAATTCCAGAAGGATTTGGCAGCATTGTGGCCACTCGGCACCATGGGTGAAGCATCCAAGGTTGAGCCTGAGCTCACCTTGGAGTTAACTCCACATACAGCCAACCCCAACCCAAATCACCCCCACCATTAGCTTCAGAGAGAGGAGAGGAGTGGAAATCGACTATTGGATCGAGGCAAACGGTGGAGAAACGAGGATTTGAGCTAGCTGTCTCCGGAGCAGCTCGGCTATGGCCAACCGCCACCGCACTCGCCGCCAAGGCCTGAATCAGGTCCGTTTCACCTCCCCTCTACCCGTACTAGTATCCTAGATCAATTAGGAGAGATATCGGGCTCAATTGAGCCGATACCATGTGAGGAAATGCTGGATTTTCCGAGTTTTTAAGGATGCTCGGGATCGCCGGAGACGCTAATTCCAGCGGCCTCACCGCCGGGAAATGCTAGCCACCACCTTAGTGAAGTTGGTGGAGACAGTCGCCGATGGTGGCGCAGCCCTAGCTAGCCGGAAACAACCAGCAAAATGGCCCAGGAAGGATGAATCCCAGCCGTCGGCTGGAGGTTGAAGACAACCCGATTCCATCCAATTTGCTGTAAGATTCGTGCTATCCGATTTAATTAAATTAAATAAAAGCATATAATATAAATATTAAACTGTCACAATTATTAAGTCCTTTTGCAAGCCATATTTAGGCCACTTAGGTGCATTTCCAGAACATAAACCCTAAATGAAAATTGTAGCATATTGTAATAACTTTAATTTGGCACTTTAAACATTAAATTTGGTATAGTAGATTTGGCTGTAGGTCAGTTTTCCTATGATTGGTCCTTGACTAGGGCAGAACTTCAAATTGATGCCCAAGCCATACCAGTCATCAAAATGACCCATCATTTTGGGTGCATGCATGATTAGGGCATACTTAGCCCCTGACTCAAAATGGGAATTTTTGGGAATAAAGTTCCTATAGTTTTTACTTAAATACCCAAAAGTAAATAAATGGAATATTTGGAGTAATATGGCTGCAAATGGCTCCAAATTTTGGTGAAATGCCCCTGGGTTCATTATAGGCCCATGATAAACTTTCAGTCACTTTTGACCTCTGCATGTTGGGTTAACCCACTTGCATGAGCATGATGAATAAAGGCTTGGGGTGCCTTTAGCAAAAATCTAAATAATGGGGATTTAGCTCATTTGGAACATTTAAACTCTATGAAAGTTTGGTCAAAGGATTATTAGGGTGAAATACATCTCCAACAGAAGTAATGGGATTTTTGGGATCAAAAATCTCATTATTTGGAATTTTTTAATATTAGGCCATTTATTGATAGAAATTTGAAAATAGGTTTAATGATGAGATAAAATTCTCAAACTTTGTTAAAGACCCAAGAGAGTCATACTTAACCACTATAAAATTTTATTGCCCTGATTGAGGAATATATTCTGGAATTATGTAGAAATTACAATTATGCCCTTTATGGAAATTATTTTTAAAATGATGGAAATTATAGTAGAAATATTATGGAAAATTTCCTGGTGAATTAATTGTGTTTATAATCTTGTGTAATTTTCTTGAAATTTTTAGATGCTTCTATTGATTTTAAATCCAAATAATGGCATTTTTGTAATATTAGTCACTCGATGTTTGATGAACCAAATTACTGTCTAGAGCCATAAAATCTTGTATTTGGTATTATTTTAGCAATTTACATTTGCAGTAATTTTCCTAGAATTTTTAGAAGCATAGTTGATGTACTTCATTTGTAAAGTGGCCAAATCATGGATATTAACTTTAAATAAAATTAAATGGAAATATAAATGGGAAAATTACAATACCTGGGAACCAGTCATAATTAGCCTAGATGATCATCAACAAAATTTATTAGATTAGGGTTAATATACTACTTCATGTGTAAAGTAATGTGGGCCACTTAATTAAATGATTTAATTTAGGGTCTTTTATGACTTAGAGAAATAGTGAAAACTCCGCATAATCAATACCATACATCATACCATCCTATGATAAGTGGTCAGGATCACATTGACCAAGATATCGGAGGTCGAACCTTATGGGTAGTAGGTCATGGGTAGTGACTGACACAGTTAGCCTGAACTACTACACTATGACCACAGGGGGATATGATTAACCATTGAGGGAGAATTGCATTAGAGGAATAAGCCCTGGTTGGTCTCCTATAGGTCACTACTGGATTACGAGGTGTGGAGTGCAAACTATAAGGACAGTGGCTAAAACGGAGATCGACGGAAGACCGCCAATTTCCCGATAACACCTTAAGTCATTAGGATTATTCCAGAGCAATAACGAGAGATGGGGATGAAATATGGGTAGACATCAACTAAAGTAAATATCCTTGAGAAAGGGAGATTTGGGCTTCATCCCATCATAGTTCCTAGTGCCCCCGAGAGCCCTTCACCGGGTATGCCCTTGGCAGTCCTGGGATTAACCCTAAATCACTAAGTATAATAACTCGTAGACAAGTGTAGTCTAAAAGGTTAAGCATCGTATCATTATGCTCACCCATGTAGGGTTGGAGGGTTTGTGATAAAATGCTCACCCGTGTAGGGTTGGAGGGATTGTGATAAAATGCTCACTCGTGTAGGGTTGGAAGGATTGTGATAAATGCTCACCCGTGAAGGGTTGGAGGGATTCAGGATGTGTTGGTCCTGCGAGCTGGAGGTTCGGGTTAGAATATCATGCATGTGCTTAAACTTGTGGCGGGTCATGCGGTACTAGGCCAATCGTCACACCGATGGTAGTACGGTGACTCTGGCGAGGTGTGATGGTTTGAGGGGCCAGTGGGTTGTTTTACGCCGCGGTCTAGAGGATGATCCCCGAAAACATACACTCGACCAAAAAGACTGGTGGCTAGCCAGCAAATAGTACGCAGAGACTCTAGAGTGCACCTAGGACGTGTACAGAGGCGTATAGGAGGTCTAGGCCTGGTAGTGTGATACCCACCTAGGAGTGGAGATGCCCGCTCCACTGCTCCCGTAGCCATAACAGTGGTAACAGAGAGTGATGCTAGCTCCGAAAAGCGGGAACTAAAGGTGTGTGATCACAGAGTCGTTGTGTGTGAGTTGCACTTGCATGAATCATAAATAACTACATGCATTCATTCATATTAGGGCATACGATTCATGGATCCTTATCATATAAATTAGTATGAGCTCTTTTATATGATAAGTTATTTTTGGAAACTCTAACTTATATGTTTGTATGTGCACTCATATAAGTTAGGGTACTTCTGTGATGTATATTAGCTGTAGACTTTTTTTTCTATGCTTTACTTGTTGCACTCTACTTATTTCCTGTTTTATTTACTTACCTGCTTCTACACCTGGATTATATACATAGAACTGTTGGTGTAGATTTACTGCTTACATTCATACTTGGTTGCTTCGATTCCTTGTCATCTGCTTCCCTTTTGTTACCCCTTGTTGTCCTCCGCTTCGTCCTCCCGCACGGTGCCTAGGAGTTGCAGGGCGAGGTGATGAGGAAACAACTTAGTCTTTTTGACTAATGGTCGGTGACCAATCTATTTTTAGGAACTCGAGGAGACGGAGCACCCACACGACCAGCAGGACGAGGTGATAGGACGTGAGGAGCTGATACCACCACCTACCACTACTACTGCAGAGCTACCTCGGGTGGGATGAGTTCGAGGATGATAGATTTGCTTCCGCATTTTATTTTGTGAGGAGAGTTGATATTCATGTACAGGGCATAAACCCTTTTACACTCTTTTTATTTTTACACATTGTGGACTGGATGTACGTTAGTTTCATTATTTGATATGTACTGTGACTATGGACTGGTTGTAGTTTAATTCTACTTCAATTTATCATATTGGCCTATAGGTTTTATGTTCGTGTTGGCCGACAGAATCGGCGTCTTGCGGTGTCGACTAACCAATGTGTTAGTGTCACCGTAAGGCGGCGGTTCTGGGCATAAGACTGGGTAACTCCCTGGTAAGGGGGAGGGGGTCTTATAGGATATCTACAATAACATTTTGACAGGTCCTCCTCAAGCATCTACATCTATAGCATCCTCAAGCACAAATACAGTGTTAAATTTTCTCAGCGTGGTCAGCAAGGTAGCCCAAACGCCAAATTAATATCTTCGGCACTACCCAGTTCGCACGTTGAACCAGCGGAAAACCAAGGAACAAGGCTAACCCAACAAACAATGGAAGCACAAGCAGATCTTTTAAACATTCACTTCTTTACAAGGCGAGGTATACGTAGCGAGACATGATTTCGCTAGTATCAACAGCTGAAAATAGAAAGCACCAAAAACCAAGCCGGGCGGACAGCACCGGAGTCCGCCGAGACCTCCGAGGTCACCGAGGTCGCCGAGTCCGCTGAGATCGCCCAAACTTAAACTGCAATCCGCCGAATAGCTACGGAGTCCGCCGAAGCCGCGAGGCCGTGCAGACATACCGTTATTCGCCTCCTGCTGAAGCTGAACTGAGGAACACCCCCTATCCGCCTGACGCCGGCGGACAGGTTATTGAAGCTGGCAAAGATGAAACAGAGCTGACAAGCCGCAGAGCGACCTCCTACTGAATCCGCATAGACCGCACAACTTCCAAGTACTTGACCGAAGTCAAAGCCAAACTCCTGGCTCCTTGAAGCTACCCGCGCGACCTGCACACAGCAAACCGTCAACCCTGAATCAATCTGCACGGATAGAAAAACTGAGACCGCAACACCTCGCCGAACCACTTACTATTCACTCTAGTTACTGTAGACCTGCCAGGGGGTCCTATTTATAGGCGAGGTGAGGAGTGTGGTCACCGCCCTAGAGATAGCGACACCGCCCTAGCCCGCGGGATAGCAAAAACACCGTCCGCCAAGTCCGCAAGGACTTGGCCGGATACCAAGGAAAACTGCCGGGAGCAAGGCAACTTTGGCGAACCCTCTTCAGTCCGCCTAATCTATGCGGACAAGGCATCAGCCCGCAAAGCCTACAACCACTCAGGACAGCAATCCCCCTTCAATGGCTGTCCGCACAACCCGAGGCAGTCCGCAAGACTCAAACCTCAATCAGCCACAAGTCCACGACCAAAGGCAAAAAAACATCAGTCCGCCCGGTCAACAGCGGACTTGACGGATACTTCGAAGGGTCACAACCCTCTTCAATCTTCGAAGGGTCGTCTCCTTGCTCACTGTCTATGTTGATTCTTTGGGCTCAACTCCTACTTGGGGCAAGCATTGAGCAGTGCTCCCCCTGCTTCCTGAGCCAGAAGGCTCAGCCTCGTAGTTAGAAGCAACAGGTGTTGCTGGTGAAACAGCAAGCTCCTCTTCCAAGCCTTCAGCAGCCACTAGCGGTGCTTCATCAACCTTGATACTTCCGGTTAGCTCAACCGAGCCACCTCCATATGACGTCAGCTCGTCAAAGACAACGTCTCTTGACACCATAAACTTCTTCGTCACAGGGTCCATGCATTTCCATCCCTTCTTCCGCTCATCGTAGCCAACAAAGACAAGTTTCCTTGCCTTCGCATCCAGCTTTGTCTGTGAAGCATCCAGGACATGCACGTAGCAAGTCGAACCGAACACCCGAAGGTGTCCCACACTCGGCTTCTCCTTCAGCAACAGCTCAAAAGGAGTCTTCATGTTGATAGGGCTGAGCGGCATCCGGTTGATGACATAAGCAGCACAAGACATCCCCTCCGCCCAAAAGGACCTTGGAACATCTTTCGCATGAAGCCAGCATTTGCAGGTCTCCGTCAGATGACGGATCTTCCGCTCCGCTTCCCCATTTTGTTGTGGAGTGTGAGCACAAGTAAGCTCCCGTTGGATCCCGTGCTTCCTGCAGAAGTTAGAAAACTCGGAGGAGACAAACTCACCCCTGTTATCCGTTCTAAGCCTCTTGATCCGCAAGCCAAGCCGGCCTTCTACCAACTCCTTGAACTCCACAAACAAACGGAAGGCTTCTGACTTCTCCTTTAAGAAGTACACCCAAGTATACCTTGAGTAGTCATCAACCAAGACAAGCATGTATCTGCTTCCACCAAGGCTGGCAGTAACCGTTGGTCCCATCAAGTCGCCATGTATGCACTCCAATGGTTTCTTGCTCCTTGTTTGTGATTTATCAAATGGAAGGCGATGTGCCTTACCGTATTGACAGCCCGCGCAAACATGCCCGTCACCAAAGGAAGACAACTTAGGCAACCCCTTCACCAAACTTCTACTAGCCATCGCCTTCAGCTTATTCATGCCAACATGCCCCAGCCTCTCATGCCAGATAGCAGCGCTATCATTGGCCCTCATACGATCAACATATGAATTGGTGGGAAGAACAAACAAGTTCTTCACCCTCCTCCCTACATGAGCAACATCAGCCTTCACTGCTGATACGTTGCGAAGGAACCTCACGTCTGTTGGCCCAAACAGAACATGATAATCAGTGTCCACCGCATTGGTCACCGAGAAGAGGTTCTTCTTCATGCCCGGCACGTGATACACACTCCTTAACGTGAGTGGACCCTGATCACTACCCAAAGACATGACCCCCTCTTTCTCTACTGCATAAATAGTATTATCAGCAGTGATAATAGCTTCATTACCTGAGTATGCCTGCATGGAGGTGAACTTCGACTTGTCTCCGGTGAGATGATGACCACACCCGGAGTCCACGATCCACTCGCCGTTGAAGTCCTCAGCAGACAAGGCACGAATACAAGTGCCCGTCATGAAAGCTCCACCCCATTCTGCTTCTTCACTTCTCGTGCAAGCTTCCTCCTTTCCCGCAGCATGCCCAAGCTGCAGTTTGACCTTGCAGTCCCGCTTGAAGTGCCCTCGCTGATGACACCGGTAGCACTTCAAATTCTTCTTCCAGTCCTTAGGAGCATTGCTCCTCTCCGGCTGATATGAAGTTGAAGTCTCTTTCTCACCAGCGGCCTGCACCTTCTTCTTCTTCTTCCCTTCCCATCCTTTCTTCTTGCTTGAGAAGAGAGCTTTGCGGCCTTCCTGATTAAGATTAACTCCAGCCATCTGCCTTGCCAAGCTCTCTTACAATGCAAGCAGATTCTCCAGCTCCAGCAATGACGGCTGAGTAGCCCACCCTTGAACAGATGTCACAAAGGCCACAGACTCCTTCCGCAAGCCGCGGATAATGTGCCTTTTCATCTTAGCCTCAGAGATAGGCTCCTCAGGATCCAGTGCCGACAGCTCAACACACAAGCTCTTCATCTTTAAGAAGTACTTCGAGATGGAAAGGTCTCCCTGAGTTGCCCTGGCCAACTCATTCTCCAGAAACTGAATCCGCGCCACATTCTTCCTATTGAACAACTCATCAATGGTTGTCCAAATATCAGTAGCCGACTCACATCCAACGATGTGATCAAACAGTTCCGGAGACACGACCCTCTTCAGAATGAACTCCGCCTTAGCATTTGTTCTTCTCCAGAGCCTAACCTGCTCAACAGTACCGAAAGCAGCAGTCACTTCCTGTCTATCGTCCCCACCTACGACTTCCCACAGCTCCTCACCAAGAAGATAACTATTCATGCACGACTTCCACTTCTTGAAGTTAGCCGGCATTAAGAGTTCAATGCCAAGACCCCTTGCCAAGCTCCATTCCATTGCAACACCTGTTGGCAACCTTTCAGAAGCTCCGAGCAACAACACAGGTTGATCACCACTCAAGCACTGAGTAACAACACTGGTTGACTACCGCTCACGCAACTGAACCTCGCTCTGATACCATGTTAAATTTTCTCAGCGTGGTCAGCAAGGTAGCCCAAACGCCAAATTAATATCTTCGGCACTACCTAGTTCGCACGTTGAACCAGCGGAAAACCAAGGAACAAGGCTAACCCAACAAACAATGGAAGCACAACAGATCTTTTAAACATTCACTTCTTTACAAGGCGAGGTATACGTAGCGAGACATGATTTCGCTAGTATCAACAGTTGAAAACAGAAATCACCAAAAACCAAGCCGGGCGGACAGCACCAGAGTCCGCCGAGACCTCCGAGGTCGCCGAGGTCGCCGAGTCTGCTGAGATTGCCCGAACTTAAACTGCAATCCGCCGAATAGCTACGGAGTCCGCCGAAGCCGCGAGGCCGCGCGGACACACCGTTATTCGCCTCCTGCTGAAGCTGAACTGAGGAACACCCCCTACCCTCCTGACGCCGGCGGACAGGTTATTGAAGCTGGCAAAGATGAAACAGAGCTGACAAGCCGAGGAGCGACCTCCTGCTGAATCAGTAGAGACCGCACAACTTCCAAGTACTTGACCGAAGTCAAAGCCAAACTCCTGGCTCCTTGAAGCTACCCGCGCGACCTGCACACAACAAACCTTCAACCTTGAATCAATCCGCGCGGACAGAAAAACTGAGACCGCAGCACCTCGCCGAACAACTTACTGTTCACTCTAGTTACTGTAGACCTGCCAGGGGGGTCCTATTTATAGGCGAGGTGAGGAGTGTGGTCACCGCCCTAGATATAGCGACACCGTGAAACACCCCCTATCTGTCGCATAACATATAGTAGTAGGTCTGGCCGGGGCCCGACGTCGTATGCCACAGACAGACCGGGTGGTTACTCATGGAAACCATCAAACCAATCATAACGTCCTACACAGAGCATTCTAGCGGAAGTAGATTAATAGGTTATAACAAAGAACCCAGCACTAAAGCATGAATGTCCACTAATACCAAATAGGAATGATACAAAATACACCAGTACAAGCCTTAAGGCCTTAAAAAAATTGTTCACTTCATATTACATGTTTTACAAACCACTGCACGCAGGCCGGTCATATATGAATAAAGCAGTAAACAATCCAATTAGGCCTTCGAGGTCCGGCTTCGCAAAAAAGGCTTTAGCCCGCTATTGACCGCTTGGTCCAGCAGCACCTACAAACAACAAACCACCGCACGGTGGCAAAACAAGGCAACGGTCAGCAATGCTGACCAAATTATAACGATCCCGCCCCCAACTCGGGGCGGCGATGCTCCTTCCCTGCATTTCATTAGCATAAGCGAGCAATATATATATAACCATTTCATCACAGACGTTGGCTCGCACGACCACACGCCCCGTACTCTCAGGGCACATTCTCAGTGAACCGGTCGATGTCACGTCAATTAAAGCCATAGACATTCCGGACTCACCACCGCCACTTTGACGGCCAAACTTATGAGCATTTTGTCTTCTTGGCCTGGGTCACGCAATTTAAGCCATAGACCGCCGAAGACCCTAATTTATGCCAACGACAAGTGCCACGTACCCTTAGGTCTCTTTAACCGAACGACATAGAATGGGTACGGTTCCATCTAACCCGTGCTCACATCGCAACGACAATTTAAGCCATTTGCGCGGGTCAAACTTCCACCGAGTCCCATTTCCATCAAAATTCACATAACCCGGTTATGTTCAAGTTGGCTCTCAGGCCACCAAGTTGGCAAGATCACGTATCCGCCCAGTTTTCCGGGTGCACCTTTGGGTTAATCCCCAAGGCTCCCTGTTGCAATCTACCGTGTAGAAAACCCGAAAAACAACCAATAGCACGGAGTATTCTCCGGCATTATGCAATGCAACATCACCGATCCAGACCTACATGTCCGTTCTCGCTTACAGACTCTATACAACGGGGACTTCACATATCTACCCGAAGGAACGCCTCCAACTCACCGCAAACTCGCGAGAGCGGGCTTCCTATGCAAAGAAGGAGAGCTACTCATGCTCAAGAAGAGAATCGTTACCCTAGCGTTCCTCTTTGGCGCCAAGGAAAAGTAAGCGAATGAAAAGCACCGCACTAGCTTTGCCTCCGTGGATCCGGAGTCGGCTCGCGATTCGGAGCTTCGAAGCTCCTCCAATGGCCGGACCTAGTTTCTTCTTCCTTCCTTGGATCTCCTCTCTTTCTAAGATTTAGAAAGACAACCACTCATGAAAAGTGAGGGTTTCTAAGGCCCAATCCCGGGTATATCCCTTCAGGAACAACCCCCAGTCGTTGGATCATCAATTAAAGAAACGAACGGCTTTGATTCGGGACTGAAATGCCCAATCTGGACCGAACACGGCCTAGCACACGCCCGTGTCCAGGGCCGTGTGCCTCATTCGCCGTCAAAATCAACACGCCTGGAACAACACACGGGCATCGAACACGCCCGTGTTCGATCTGACACGCCCGTGTTCCACCTGACACGGCTGTGTGGCCGGTCATGTACCCCCATCATTTTTCCACGAAAACAACCCGAGCACTGCACGGGTTCTAGGACACGCCCGTGTCCTTGCCCGTGTCACCTCAACACGCCTGGACTCTAGGCCGTGTACACGGTCTCGACACTCGATACTTCGTCGAGCGAAGATCGTCGACCTGATGACACGGCCTTGGACACGCCCGTGTCCTAGGCCGTGTGACTTGTCTCGACACATCGTCGAGCAAAATGTCGACTTTCCGGGATGAGTGTCGACACGGGTCGACACGCCCTGCGACACACCCGTGTCGCAGGCCGTGTGCCATGTCTCGACACTTCGTCGAACGTAGAGTGTCGACTTCGCGGGCTAAGTGTCGACACTGGTCGACACGCCCTGTGACACGCCCGTGTCACAGGCCGTGTGCCCAGTCTCGACACAATGTCGAGCGCAAAATGTCGACTTCCCGGCTGAGTGTCGACACAAGCTTGACATGCCCTGGGACACGTCCGTGTCCCAGGCCGTGTGCCTCCTGCTAGAACCCAAAACTGGCCCAAAACATCCCCCGTCGCTCCTTTGAGTTTCGAGGCGTTACAACTCTCCCCCTCTTAAAAGAATTTCGTCCACGAAATTATATAAAGGAAAGACATGTACAAAACCAAAATTTGTACCTGAGCGGAACAACTCCGGATATTCGTCAAGCATAGTCTGCTCTCGCTCCCAAGAGAGCTCCTCACGACCGCAATTGTCCCACCGGACCTTGACCATCCTGATCTCTTTATTGCGTAGCCGCTTGACCTCCGAGTCCTCAATCCGCACGGGCTTGATCTTTGTCGTCAGCCCACTATCCACTGGCACTTGATCAACTGCGATCACTTGCGTATGCTCTTGCACCGCCTTCCGAAGCACCGAAATATGGAATACATCATGTAAACCACAAAGCTCCACTGAAAGCTTCAACCGATAGGCCGCTTCACCGACTCGCTCCAGAACCTCAAATGGCCCAAGGTACCTCGGGCTTAGCATTTTCAATCGCCGCACCCGCGAGACACCCTTGAACGGCTTGATCTTTAAGTACACATAGTCGCCCACAGCGAACTCCACGTTCCTGTTCTTGGCATTATAGTATTTCGCTTGCCGGTCCTGAGCGATAAGCAACCTCTCCCGAATGGTTCTTACCAAAGAAGTAGCATCCTTCACTTCTAATCGCTTATACAACTTTGACTCACCCGTTTCTAACCAAGACAACGATGTGCGACATTTTCTACCATATAGGGCCTCGAAAGGCGCCATTTGTATACTCGCTTGGTAGCTGTTGTTGTATGCGAACTCCACCAAATAAAGGTGGTCTTCCCATTGCTTCCCAAAATCCAAGACACACATGCAGAGCATGTCTTCCATGGTTCTATTGACCCTCTCGGTCTGCCCATCCGTTTGCGGATGGATGGCTGTGCTGAATTTCAGCTTTGTTCCCAACATTTGCTGCACTAGCCTCCAATCATTGGACGTGAACCGGCCATCTCGGTCACTCACGATGCTGCGGGGCACACCATGAAGCCGCACTATGTTATCCACATAAAGCTTTGCCAACTTCTCCACCGGATCATCCTTCCTATGCGGAATGAAATGCGACACCTTCGTTAACCGATCCACGACCACCCAAATAGCGTCGTTCCCCTTTTGCGACCTTGGCAAACCGTGCACAAAGTCCATAGAGATGTCGTCGAATTTCCACTCCGGGATTGGCAAGGACTTAAGAAATCCTCCTGGCTTTTGGCACTCCGCCTTCACCAAGGAGCAAGTTTGGCACTTCGCTACATGTAGCGCCACATCTTTCTTCAAACCCGGCCACCAAAACAGTTTCTTCACATCACGATACATCTTCGTGCTCCCCGGGTGAATCGAGTACTTGGTATGGTGTGCCTCGTACAACAACTCCACCCGCAAATTACCCACACTTGGGACGCACAGACGACCGTCCTTCCAAAGTAATCCGTCCTCCACGACGAATTGGGAATTTGACCCATCTAGAGCCTCTACCATGAACTGCTTCATATGAGCATCCATATCCAAAGCCTGCCGAATACGATCAGTCAGGTCATATTGGACGTCAGTCCTATTCAGAACTGCTTCAGCACTTGATTGCCTGTCCACACAAACAATCTCCAACGCCTCCAACTCCCGCACCAACCGCTCATCATGCACCGAATCAATGCGTCCGCAACCGCATTACCTTTACCAGGCACGTAGTGGATCTTGAATGTATAGTCCCCCAGGAACTCCATCCATCTACGCTGCCTCATATTCAGATCCTTCTGATCAAACAGATATTTCAGGCTCTTATGATCGGTGTAGATATCAATCTTCACACCGTACAAATACTGTCTCCACAGCTTCAAGGCAAAAATCACGGCCGCTAACTCCAAGTCATGGACCGGATAATTCCTCTCATGCACTTTCAGCTGTCTCGAGCCATAAGCTATTACACTTCCGTGTTGCAGTAGCACGCACCCCAAACCACTGCCCAAAGCATCACTGTAAATCTCATAGCCTTCGGTCCCACATGACGAACTCAGCACAAGCGTCGTGGCCAACCGACACTTCAAATCCTCAAAAGCTCGCGCGCACTCCGGCGTCCAAACGAACTTTTGCTCCTTCCTCGTCAAAGTAGTGAGAGGTAACGCTATCCGCGAGAAGTTCTCTACGAAGTGCCTATAATAGCCGGCAAGCCCCAGAAAGCTCCGGACTTCCGCTACCGTAGCAAGCTCATGCCATTCCCGTATCGTAACAATCTTAGCCGTATCCACAGCAATACCCTCTCCACTCAATATATGACCGAGGAATGCCACTGAGGATAACCAAAACTCGCACTTCGAGAACTTGACATACAACTGATTCCTCCTTAGCATCTCCAGAACCAAATGAAGATGCTTGAAGTGATCTTCCTCACTTTGCGAGTACACCAAAATATCGTCGATGAAGACGATCACGAAATGGTCCAAGTACTCCCTGAAAGTCCTGTTCATCAAATCCATGAACACTGACGGCGCATTAGTCAGCCCAAACGGCATGACCGTAAACTCATAATGCCCGTATCTCGTACTAAACGCTGTCTTCGGGATATCACTATCCCTTATTCGCAGCTGATAGTACCCAGCCTTAAGATCCAACTTCGAGTACACCGTCGACCCGACTAACTGATCAAAAAGATCATCAATCCGGGGGATCTGGTACTTGTTCTTCTCCGTCAACTTGTTGAGCTCCCGATAATCAATACATAGCCTCAAGCTTCCGTCCTTCTTCTTAACAAAGTGGACTGGCGCGCTACAAGGCGAAGAACTCGGGCGCACATACCCTTGCTCCAACAACTCTTGTAGTTAAACTTTCAGCTCCGCCATTTCCTTAGGCGTTAGCCGATAAGGAGATCTTGACACAGGCTTTGAACATGGCACTAGCTCAATCGTAAAATCTATCTCCCGCTGAGGCGGGGCTCCCGGAAGATCTGCGGGGAACACATCAGGGTATTCCAATACCACTGAAATACAATCCAACGCGGGCTTCGGCTTCGCAACCTCCACTAGTGTAAAGAACAGTTCTGCACCGGCACGAACCGCCTTCACCACCTGAAGAGTAGACATCAACATCTTGCTCGACTCCTTTAAGCCCGTAAAAGTCATTTCACGACTTGCTCCCAGCTTGACTTCCTTGCGACCACAATCAATATAGGCCTGCTGCTCCGAGAGCCAGTCCATGCCAAATATAACGTCGAACACCACCAACGCAAGTAAAGACGCCTGCAGGTCGAACTCCTGATTCCTAATACGAATCTTAACATCGCAGATCCTATCCGCTCGCATCGAACACCCATTGGGCAACAACACATCCAACTTATACTTCGCCATTGAAGAAGGGACTCCGTTGCGTGATATAAATCCTTCGGACAAGAAGGAGTGTGAAGCTCCCGTATCGAAGAGTGCTCGTGCCGGATTTTCACAAATCAAAACAAATCCTAAACAAGCAGGGGTAAGGTAACATGTGCATAACAAGAAGGAAATTGACTTGCTATAAATTAAACCGTACCAGTCACCACATCAGCTTGTTTGATGGCCTTCTGTTGGCCAAGATTATACACCCTTGGTTGGGCCGGAGCATAGTGGGACGCGGTCGACTCCACCGCCTTTCCATTCTCTTCATAAGTAGCTCCCGGCCTTCTCTCGGACATAGGACGTCCGCTCCAACAGTCATGGGAAAAATGCCCCGTCTTGCCACAAGTAAAACACGCGTCCGGGTTCCGACTCGTAGTCACCCTAGAAGCACCATAAGGAGCTGGACCCGAAGTCCTATGCTTCTTGAAAGACCTCCGATAGCCGGACTTTGAAGTAGTCGGCACTTTGAATTCAGATTTCCTATCACCCAAGCTTTTCTTTGCTTGTACAATCTTCATGTCCTTCTCCAAGGACCGGACAGTATTGACCAAGGTTAAGAAACCCTGCGTCATCGGCCCCGAGAGTAGTAATCTCAACTCATCTCTCAAGCCTTCGTAGAATCGATTCGTTTTGCGCTCCTCATCCGCGATAGTGGAGCTAGCATAACGACTCAGACGAGTAAACTCGTGGAGATATTCATCCACGCTCCTCTCACCATGGACCAACTTCAGAAACTCATTCTCCAACGCTATCCTCTGCGCCGAAGGGAGGTATCTAGCCAAGAACAATCTCGAGAACTCTTCCATCGAGACATCAACAAGTTGCCTACCTCTCAATAGGTGCAGCTCCAATCTTTCCCACCACATTCTCGCTTCACCGTCCAGAAGGAACGTAGCGATGGTGGTCATTTGCAACTCCTCCGTCTCCGTTGCTGTCATGACTCCCTTCACCCTGGAGAGCCAGTCTTCAGCCTGAGATGGGGTTCCCAACCCCGAGAATACCGGAGGGTTAAAGCTCATTACATGCTTGAGCTGTCTCTCAGCTGCCCTCCTTGGCACCACCGGATCCCCTACCACTTGCTCCACTCTCCTCGGCTCAGCCTCTTGCAGCGGTACCTGCTCCATCGCAGGTGCAGGCTGCTGCGTTTGCCTTGAAGGCTGCGCATTTATCACGGCCAACACTGCTTCGTCCACCAATCATATGTTCTCAGCCGATAGAGGTGTTGCAGGAGCAACATCTGGTGCACTGCTCGCCTCAGAAACGCGTCGTTCTGACGGCCCAACACCACTTCTGGTCACCTATAGTGGTAGAAAACACCGTTAAGCGACCAAATAAATTGCAAACAGCAATTATAGGAACACGCAGGTTCCCCAAACACGTGTATTTTCATTCCTAAGTGGACATTCATGGGTTCTTTTACTGTTATAACGATGACGCACACAATGTGCTCACCACCCCTTAAAAAGAATTCACCCACGAATTCATCTTAAGCCCGACCAAAACCAGTAGTCTGATACCAAATTGTAACACCCCCTATCCGTCGTATAGCATATAGCAGTAGGTCCGGCCGGGGCCCGACGCCGTATGCCACAGACAGACCGGGTGGTTACTCATGGAAACCATCCAACCAATCATAACGTCCTACACAGAGCATTCTAGCGGAAGTAGATTAATAGGTTGTAATAAAGAACCGAGCACTAAAGCATGAATGTCCACTAATACCAAATAGGAATGATACAAAATACACCAGTATAAGCCTTAAGGCCTTACAAAAATTGTTCACTTCATATTACATGTTTGACAAACAACGGCACGCAGGCCGGTCATACATGAATAAAACAGTAAACACTCCAATTAGGCCTTCGAGGGCCGGCTTCGCAAAAAGGGCTTTAGCCCGCTATTGACCGCTTGGTCCAGCAGCACCTGCAAACAACAAACCACCGCACGGTGGCAAAATAAGGCAACGATCAGCAATTCTGACCAAATTATAACGATCCCGCCCCCAACTCGGGACGGCGATGCTCCTTCCCTGCATTTCATTAGCATAAGAGAGCAATATATATATAACCATTTCATCACAGACGTTGGCTCGCACGGCCACACGACCCGTGCTCTCAGGGCACATTCTCGGTGAACCGGTCGATGTCACGTCAATTAAAGCCATAGACATTCCAGACACACCACCGCCACTTTGACGGCCAAGCCTATGAGCATTTTGTCTTCTTGGCCTGGGTCACGAAAATTTAAGCCATAGACCGCCGAAGACCCTAATTTATGCCAACGGCAAGTGCCACGTACCCTTAGGTCTCTTTAACCGAATGACATAGAACGGGTACGGTTCCATCTAACCCGTGCTCACATCGCAACGATAATTTAAGCCATTTGCGCGGGTCAAACTTCCACCGAGTCCCATTTCCATCACAATTCACATAACCTAGTTATGTTCAAGTTGGCTCTCAGGCCACCAAGTTGGCAAGATCACGTATCAGCCCAGTTTTCCGGGTGAACCTTTGGGTTAATCCCCAAGACTCCCTGTTGCAATCTACCGTGTAAAAACTCGAAAAACAACCAATAGCACGGAGTCTTCTCCGGCATTATGCAATGCAACATCACCGATCCAGACCAACATGTCCGGGTAGGCTTCACACATCATGCCTATGTCCGTTCTCGCTTACGGACTCTATACAACAGGGACTTCACATATCTACCCGAAGGAATGCCTCCAACTCACCGCAAACTCGCGAGAGCGGGCTTCCTATGCAAAGAAGGAGAGCTACTCATGCTCAAGAAGAGAATCGTCACCCTAGCGTTCCTCTTTGGCGTCATGGAAAAGTAAGCGGATGAAAAGCACCGCACTAGCTTTGCCTCCGTGGATCCGGAGTCGGCTCACGATTAGGAGCTTCGAAGCTCCTCCAATGGCCCGATCTAGCTTCTTCTTCCTTCCTTGGCTCTCCTCTCTTTCTAAGATTTAGAAAGACAACCACTCATGAAAAGTGAGGGTTTCTAAGGCCCAATCCTGGGTATATCCCTTCAGGAACAACACCCAGTCGTTGGATCATCAATTAAGGAAACGAACGGCTTTGATTCGACACGGAAATGCCCAATCTGGACCGAACATGGCCTGGCACACGCCCATGTCCAGGGCCGTGTGCCTCATTCATTATAAAAATCGACGCGCCTGGAATAACACACGGGCATCGAACATGCCCGTGTTCGATCTGACACACCCGTGTTTCACCTGACACGGTCGTGTGGCCGGCCGTGTACCCCCATCATTTTTCCCCGAAAACAACCCGAGCACTGCACGGGTTCTAGGACACGCCCGTGTCCTTGCCCATGTCACCTCAACACGCCTGGCCTACAAGCCGTGTACACGGTCTCGACACTTGACACTTCGTCGAGCGAAGATCATCGACCTGACGACACGGCCTTGGACACGCCCGTGTCCTAGGCCGTGTGCCTTGTCTCGACACATCGTCGAGCAAAATGTTGACTTCCCGGGACGAGTGTCGACATGGGTCGACACGCCCTGCGACACGCCCGTGTCGCAGGCCGTGTGCCATGTCTCGACTCTTCGTCGAACGCAGAGTGTCGACTTCACGGGCTAAGTGTCGACACGGGTCGACACGCCCTACGACACGCCCGTGTCGCAGGCCGTGTGCCCAGTCTCGACATAATGTCGTGCTCAAAATGTCGACTTTCCGGCTGAGTGTCGACACAAGCTAGACATGCCCTGGGACACGCCCGTGTCCAAGGCCGTGTGCCTCCTGCCAGAACCCAAAACTGGCCCAAAATGTCCCCCGTTGCTCCTTTGAGTTTCGGGGCGTTACACACCGCCCTAGCCTGCGCGATAGCAAAAACACCGTCCGCCGAGTCTGCAAGGACTTGGCCGGATATCAAGGAAAACCTCTAGGAGCAAGGCAACTTTGGCGAACCCTCTTCAGTCCGCCTAATCTATACGGACAAGGAATCAGCCCGCAAAGCCTACAACCACTACAGGACAGCAATCCCCCTTCAATGGCTGTTCGCACAACCCGAGGCAGTCCGCAAGACTCAAACCTCAATCCGCCACAAGTCCACGACCAAAGGCAGAAAACATCAGTCCGCCCGGTCAACAGCGGACTTGGCGGATATTGCGGACACCATGGTCTTGGCACAGAGTGTGACCAAGTCCAAAACCATCAAAGGCCAATGCGAGCATGGCGGACACAAACTCCCGTCCGCCAAACACCCTAGCACAGACCGCCAGCAGTCCGTAAGCTCCTCGCACACCTGCCCAACGAATCAGCGATCTCCCGGACTCCACACACCAGTCCGCCAATTGACCTCCACTGCAAGGCACCTGCTGTAACACTAGAGCTCGACAAGGCCGCAGCCAAGCTCTAAGCCCAGTCCGCAACAGCCCACACCGCGGACACGCCAGTCCGCAAGCTACCCGCGGATAAGAGCCAAACCGCCAATCAGCACAAGCTTGCACCACGGCCACTAAGAAAAGCACCAGTCCGCAAGCCTTAATCCGCTCAGGCCGCTCCTTGGCTAAACCAAAGCCAAACATCCTATCCGCAGATATCAGGCCGCACAGTCCGCGGACTCCATGCAAACAACCCGCTCAGAAGACAGCCGACTTTCCACTAGACCTTCACCAGGCCGCACATCGCAGTCCGCCCAGTCTGCCTAGTCCGCCAACACTGTCCGCCCAGGCCGCCCGGCCTGTCCCATCAACCACTTCCACTTCACAAAATTCAACATGCAGTTCCACCACTGAGTGGACTGATGCCCAGAAGAAGGCAAAAATTACTGATTCCAAGGACATGAATATTCTGGCCCAAACAATGTCAGGTGACATTTTTCAAAAAGTGGCTGAGTGCACATCAGCCAAGGCCTTCTGGGATTCCCTCAATCAAATGGTGGCAAGATCTGCTGATGAAAGAATGGACAGGAGATCCAATCTCAGATCCCAATATGATAATTTCAAGAAGGAAGAACCAGAAACAATAGCAGACATGTACAATAGGTTGAGCTCAATCATCAATGAGCTAAAGACCTTGGATAAGGACATCACCCTCACAGAGGTGAATGACAAGATCCTTATATGCTTCCCAAGCTCATGGTATTCAAGGATCTGGACCATCAAGGAGGCCAGGAGCCTAAATGAGATTTCCACTGAATCTCTTTTTGGAAAGCTAAAGTCCTATGAGCAGCTCATAAAATCCAGAGAAGCAGCTGAGCAAAGAACACCTCCACCAGCAAGGAAGGAGCACATCATTGCATTTAAGGCTGCTGAGGAGACAGAAACTCCTAAAATAAATGAAGAGCTGATGGGTCTACTTGCCAAAAGATTTTACAATATGGCAAGGAAAGACTTCAGAAGAAAGTCATCCAGGCAGGATGACAAGCCAAGGTATGACAAGACCCCCATTAAAGAAGTGGTTTACTTTGGCTACAGGAAACCTAGACACTTCATCTCATAGTGTCCAGAAAATCAAAAGAAGAAAAAGAGAAGAGAGAAGGACTCTAGAAGACAGTACAGCTCAAGACCTTCCTCCAGCAGATACAAGAAGAAGGAGAAAGGATTTGTAGCTGAATCCTGGAGTGAGACTGAAGATGAATCAACATCCTCCAGCTCCAGTGAAGAAGAAGAGGCAAGGGCCAAGGAGGTCTGCCTCATGGCCATTGATGCCTCCAGGAGCCATTCGGATGAAGAAGATTATGACAGTGAAGGAGCTTCTGAATCAGAAGCTGATCAGGTATTTTCTTCATTTGACTATAATTTTGATTCATTCAAATCTGAATTTAAAACCATGTGCATTGATCTGTTAAATTCAGAAAAAGAAATTAAGACACTTAGGGAAAGACTAGGAAACCAAGAAAATGTTATTTCTGAAAACAATAAGCTAAAAGATGAACTTACATTAGCTAATGAACAAATTATTGCTTTAAAAACTGAGCTTTGTGAGGCCAAACAACTTGAGAAATCTCTCAATGGGAGAAGCCTCAAGTTGATGGACATTACAAGCACTGTTAATGTCAGACTAAATGACAAGTTGGGCTTGGGTGTATAATCAAGTTTTCCCCCCATTCTCAAGAAGAATATGTTATCCACACCTATTAAATTTGTTTCTGCTAAAGGAAAAGAAATAATAACCAACAAACAAACCACAGAACAAATGCCTAACTCAAAAGGTCAAAATAATAGAAATCAGAAAACCTTAGGTGAAAACAAAGTTCAGCAGATTTCGTCGAACTCAGATCGACGAAATGTGACCAGTTCGTCAAACTCCACTCGACAAACTCTGAAAACAAATTTTTACTATAATTATTCGTCTTACTACAATCGACGAACTTTGTATGGTTCGTCGAGCAGAGATCGACGAACGTGGGGCACAGAAAATGACTATGTTCATTCTCTAGGCAGAGATCGACGATCTTATCCCGATTCGTCGAACTCTGGTCGACGAACTCACAATAATTCGTCGAACCCAGTCAGACTTAACAAAAATTATAATTATAACACCAACTCCAATCAAACTAAGAAACCATTTAATCAACTTACAGATTGGATAATACCACCTAGAAGATATCACCCATTAGGATACAAATCTCAACCAGAATTCTCTGTGATATCTAGTTTTTCATATCAGTAATATAAAGGACCCAAGGTAACCTGGGTCAAGAACAACTAACTATTTTCCTTGCAGATAAAGAGCTGTCTAGTTGTGAATCAACTATGGTACCTGGACAGTGGATGCTCCAAACACATGACTGGCAGCAAGGATAATTTAATCAACTACAAGTTCAAGCTGGGACCAAAGGTAATCTTTGGTGATTTAAAATGTGGCAAGTCAGAAGGCTATAGAGAAGTGAAAATTGGAGCAGTTGCCTTCAAAAAGGTGACTTATGCCAGAGGACTCAAGCATAATCTCATCTCTATAAGCCAGTTATATGATGAAGGTTATCAGGTACAATTCAACTCAACTTCTTGTATTATCTCTAATAAAGAAAATCAAAATATTTTAATTGGAAATAGATAAGGAAACATCTATTTAGTTGATTTTCATTCTGCCAACTCAGTATTTGTTTGCTTAATATAGATAGCAACCAAAATGATTTATGGCATAAAAGGTCAGGACATGTAAACATGAAAAATATTGCTAGGCTATCTAAAGACAACCTTGTGAGAGGTTTACCTTCTGGTCCCTACAAGAAGGAAGGCCTTTGTAGGGCTTGTCAACTAGGCAAGCAAACTAAATTTAGATTTAAATCTGTAAATAAAAGTGATTCACCAAGGATTTTATACTTTCTTCACATGAACCTCTTTGGACCTATTGTTGTACAAAGCCTAGGAGAGAAATCCTACATTTTAGTTATTGTAGATGACTTCTCAAGGTTCACTTGGGTATTCTTTCTGAGATCTAAGTCAGATACCTTTAAAGTTCTTACAGATTTTCTTCGGACCATACATATTGAATACTCTACTCATGTTGCATTGATCAGAAGTAATCATGGTACAGAGTTTGAGTCTCTTCTTATGCATGAGTTCTGTGAGAAGGAAGGTATCAGGCCCTGCATCTCAGCTCCTAGAACTCCCCGACAAAATGGGGTAGCTGAAAGGAAAAATAGGACCATAATTGAAGTTGCATCCACATTACTTGTAGATGCTTACATGCCCCTAACCTTTTGGGCTGAGGCTATAAGCAGAGCAAATTATGTCCTGAACAGGAGTTTGATACATAAAATGAAAATAGGACTCCTTGTGAATTACTTAAAGGGAAGAAACCTAAAATCACCTACTTTAAAGAATTTGGATGTGTATGTTATATACATAACAACAACAAGAAATACATTAGAAAGTTTGAAGCTAAGGCTAGAGAGAGAATTTTTCTAGGATATTCCCAAGTAAGTAAGGCTTATAGGATATTTAATAAATCATCTTTAAAAATTGAAGAATCTATTCATGTTACTTTTGATGAAACTAACATATCTTGCAAGGAGAAAGTGATTTCTACCAGTACCCTTTGCAGGTACCTCACTTATGTGAGAATATGGATGGACTAAACCTCACCCAAGAGGTTGCAACACATCCTTCTCCACAGGTTGATGAAATAGTGATGAAGAACATCTAGAAGAAGCTGAACTTCCTTCAACATCAAACATAATTCCACAAGAGGAATTAGTTCCAAATACTGTTACTGAACCAACTCCACCCACTGATCTTGTCAAACTAATGGATCACCCTAGATCTCAAGTGATTGGAGACATATCAGCAGGTGTACATACAAGACACCAACTCAACCAAGACTTGATGCATGCCTGTTTTCTCTCTCAGGTTGAATCTCAATCCATTCATGATGCTGAGCAGGATCCCCACTAGATCATTGTAATGCAAGAGGAATTGAATCAATTTGAGAGATGTAGAGTTTGTAATTTGGTTCCAAGACCCCAAGACTACTCAGTCATTGGAACCAAATGGGTATATAGAAATAAACTAGATGCCCAAGGTGTGATTGTGAGAAACAAGGTTAGTTTTGTTGCTCAAGGTTATAGGTAAGAAGAGGGGATTGACTATGACCAAACATTTGCACCAGTTGCAAGGTTAAAAGCCATCAAAATTTTTCTAGCTTATGCAGCTTACAAGAAGTTTAAGGTATATCAGATGGATGTGAAGAGTGCCTTCCTGAATGGAGTACATAAAGAAGAGGTTTATGTTGAACAACCTCTAGGCTTTGTCTCTCCAACTTATTCCTCTTATGTATTTAAATTGCATAAGGCACTTTATGGTTTAAAGCAAGCTCTAAGAGCTTGGTATGAGACCCTAGCTAGCTTTTTGATAGAGCATAAATTCATTAGAGGTATAGTAGATAAAACCCTATTCACTAGGGACCATAAGGACCAAACATTGTTAGTACAAATATATGTGGATGACATCATATTTGGGTCTACTGATTCCAAATTCTGGAAGAGGTTCTTTGACCTCATGCATTCAAAATTTGAAATGAGTAGCATGGGTGAGCTCTCCTACTTCCTTGGTCTCCAATTGAAGCAGCTGCCTGATGGCATCTTCATCTCCCAAGCAAAATATGCTAAAAAGCTTATCAAAAAGTTTGGGATGGCTGATGCCTCAGCAAAGAAAACACCCATGGCTACCAATGCTGTAATATATTCTGATCCATATGGGAAACCTGTTGACCAGAAGTTATATAGGGGCATTATTGTGTCCCTACTATATATTACGTCAAGCAGACCTGATATTATGTTTGCTACATGCCTTTGTGGTAGGTTCCAAGTGAACCGTAAAGAATCTCACTTAGTTTTCTTAAAAAGAATTTTGAGATATAAAAAGAGTTGTCCTAGTCTAGGCCTATGGTATCCTACTGAGTCAGAATTTGATTTAATTGGATATTCAGATGCTGACTTTCCTGAATGCAGGGTGGACAAAAAAAGTACTTAAGGAACCTGCCAGTTGCTAGGTATGAGATTAGTGTCCTGGTTTTGCAAGAAACAATCATTTGTGTCCACATCAACTGATGAAGCAGAATACATTGCAGCTGGCAGTTGCTGTTCCCAGATGTTGTGGATTCAAATTCAACTCCTAGACTATGGTCTCAACTTAAATAATTCAACTCTACTATGTGATAACACAAGTGCTATAACACAAAATCCAGTCCATCACAGTAGGACTAAGCATATAAACATAAGACATCATTTCATTAGAGAGTGTGTAGACAAAAACAAAATTACACTTGTCTATATATATACTGATTTATAAAGAGCTGATATTTTCACCAAACCCTTGGATGAAAAAAATCACTTGTTCTTTATAAATCAGCTTGGAATGATCAATGAAGAAGACTTAGTTTAGTTTTTATCTGCACTCGACGAATTCTTCAAAGTTCGTCGAACAGAGTTCGACGAACTGGGAAAAGTTCTTGAGATATTCGTCGAATGGAGATCGACAAACTCTCTATGTGTGAAGCAATTTTCGTCGAACGGAGATCGACGAAATTGATTCAGAAAACTTTCGTCGAACCGAGCTCGATGAAATATATTCACATCTTCAGACTAGGCTCGACGAATTATTTAACCACAAATTATTTCGTCGACCTCAGATCGAAGAATTATTTCATTTTCGTGGAATGGAGTTTGTCAATTCATATTCCAGAAAACCTTATATCTAGGTTTTCTTCGACCTCCATCCCGCGCTTTCAGTTCCTTTGCACTTGATCTTCGGTTTTCTCTTACAGGTGCTCTAATAGAGATTCCAATAGGAACCCTTGCAGCAATGAAATTTGACACTGGATTCGACGTGGATTTTGATTCTTTCCAGCATTCCGACCTCGTTTCTAGAAATCCTGCAACTTCTTGAAGTCTAGCAATTCAAAACTATGTTATCCACCAGGATCAAGATATCTGGAACAGAAATCAGGGAATGGGTGTATGCCTCCACCACCACAGATGCCAACACAATGACTGGAACTATAGTGCGTAATGCTGTTTCCCTCACCCCCGCTGTTTTAATAGAACTTTTTGGATTAAGCAATGGTGAAGAGGATTTAGAAATTGAAACTAAAGAGTATGATGAGATGCTAAGTCTCATGGGTTATTCTGGAGAAAACCCAAACAAATTGCTGAAGAAACACCTATCTGCCGAGTTCAAATTTCTCGCAGACATTATGGGAAAAGTGCAGCTAGGAAAGCACACTGCACATGACTACATAACCAGGCACCAATTCCTGGTTATGTGTGCTGTGGTCAATAATAAGTAAGTAAACTGGGCTCAGATCCTGTTTGATCTGATAAAATAAAGTGTAATAAAAAGGAAGTCAGTTTTGGAAGGATCCTAGGGATCTTCCTAAAATAGAAAGCAGCTGAATCCCTGGTCTCACAGACCATATTCATTAATGCCTCTAAGGGAGTCACTTGTGCTGTTTTTGGCTGGTGGGAGAGGACCATCACAAAGCCCTCCAAGGCTTCCTCTTCCACCAGAGCTTTTGAAAGTATTAGGGCTACTTCAGCCACTCCCCACCCTTCTGAAGAGATCCCTCCGACACCTCCATCACCTCCAGCAATCCACACTCAACTCCCATCTACAGTCAACACAATAATTAACACTATCACACCACCATCATCTCCCATTCATCTATCCCCAATTCATATTCCTCTCCATACCTCAGCAATCTCCACCCATATCTCCCCCAGTCATTCTCCCTCTCCTCATGGTTCACCAGCTACATCACCACCTTCATCCCCCTTACCTCCGCATCTAGCCACCATCCCAACATTCAATCTCCTTTCCTCCCCTCTCCACACTCCTTCTCCACTAGATAAAACTATGCAAGATGTTCTCCCTCCTACTCCACCAACTACTACCATCCCCACTTCTGTCCCCATTCCAAAAACCCTCTGCCACACCCTCTACCACTCCACTTTTGTATCCGTCCATTATTCCATATCTTATTGCACTGCTTACTCCACTCCTCAAAACAATTTTAGTAGAGGCTGTTTCCCCTCTTGCTGCTTCCATCTCCTCCCTTGCTGCTCAAATAACTGATCTATCTGCTGCTCCCTCTTCAGTTAGGGGCCTAACTCTAGTCTGCACTGAAACCATGCAGGGGAAGATACTTGATGAAGAAGCAGCAGCAGTACCAACAATAACAGCAGTAGCAACAGAAGCAACAGTAGCAGCAGTAATACGAGCAGCAGCAACATCAGTAGTAGCATCAGAAGAAGCAGCAGCAGATATTGATTTAGATTTCATTGATTTTATTGATTTCATTGATACTGACATGGATGTGGATGAAACAGCTGATGTCATAGAAGAAATAAATACAGTTGGTGATTATATTATTAATCCCATAGTAGATTTGTTAAGTTTATTAAGAATTTTTGATACAGCTTATTTGAGCTTTCCTCCAGAAGACAGTACTAAGCCATTCATGGCTATAAATCCATACACCACACCAATAAGCTCCAAAGTTGCCAAGCAACTCAAGGAAATATTTGCTACTCTAGAGACTCCAGCCATTCCATCTCCACCTAAGGCTGATTCAGTCATTATTTCATCCCCTCCAGAAACCATCTCTGCTCCAGTTTTCATTATGGATGATTCACCCATGCCAAATCTAGATGCACTGATCATGACAGATATTGAAGAGGAAAATAAGACAGTTGCTGAAAGCACTGTTAAGTATAGCTCTCCAGCTCCATTTCCAGCTCCTCTTCCAGTTCCCTCCCAGCCAGAGAAACCTGAAATATCTGCTGAGGCCTTAAGAAGATTAAATGCATTATATGACAATCCTCAAGATTCTTTTGATGATGATGAGGATGATGATGATGAAGATTCAGATGATGAGCCAAAGAAAAATAAAATGTCTAAGAAAAGGAAAGCTCCATCACCTCCTGCTCCAAAGACCAATCCAGCCAATGACACCCCTTACTATATCCTCCAGAAAATCACTCCTTATAAGGGCATGCCTGCTTGGATGTGGCTGTCTAAAAATCAACATAAAGAGAGAAAGAAGAGCAGAAGGTATTCTCCTCCTCCACAGAGATTTAAGAAGGACCCTCCTCCTCCTCCTCCTCCTCCTCCTCTAGCTGCTGGTGCTTTAGGCACAACTTCTCAAAGGTCTACCCTATTTCAAACATATCAAAGACATCAAGGTAGATCTTCATCCTCAAGAAGCAACCAGCAGAGATCCTATTCTTCAAGCAAATAGCACCACCAACAACAATAGTAGCATCAACACCATCAACAACAAATCACTGGATATCAAAAAGCTGAAAGCCCAAGAAGACCCGCTTTCCCACCTGTACCATTTGAGGATCCAGAAACAGCAATAACAGCTAGGATGGCTAGGTTCCAGGAACTGGTTGGCCTTTCCATGATCAACAAAGCTAGAGCTGAAGGGAATGAACCATCTAAATACACAACAATGTCCAAGTACAAAAAGGAAGAGCTTAACAGGTTTGAAAAAGCTAATAAATTCTTTAATGTTGATGGCTATATGAAATTGCACCCAGAAGTAGTGGTCCCAAGGGCTACATCTCTAAATATCATTGGGGCTGCTGACATGACTATGACAAAGGTGTAAGCTGCAGATACAAATAGTGAAATCATATTTACTAAGCCTGGTGAAAAAGCTAAGGAGGATAAGCACAAGGAGAAGAAGAAGAGGAAATGAAACTTGAACTGATGAGTTTCTGTGTTACTTTGAAACTACTTATTTATTTCATGATACAAAGCCTATTGTATATATATCTGCTGCATGTGTTAATTTTTCCTGCCAGATATATGTTTTCTTGCTTTGTAAATTTTTGTTTTTATTATAAGTCTGTAATTAGTGACCTTACCCAAATAGGGGGAGATTGTTGGATCCCTAGTTGAATTTGGGCTAGGTTCACTAAGTTAGGATCATCTGACCCAACATGTATAGCCAGTGTTATGGTTATGTCCTAGCGTCTAGGCCAATTCCTTAGAGTCAACACTATATGGACCATCCATCAAAATACTGCCAAAGACTCAAGACATAGAGAAATATCAAACTCAGAAAAATGAGTTCGACGTTCATCGAACTCAGGTCGATGATAGTCGTGCTCAGCTCGACGAACTCAGAGAAAAACCTCTGAGCAGAGCTCGATGAACTTGATACTCAAGTCAACAATCTATGGACACTACAACATTCCAAAGTTCAGAACTTCTTTGTTATCCAGTCGACAAACTTATCTCTTAGGTCGACGAACTTAGTTCACAGGTCGACGATCTCAGGGTATTTTAATTCAACATTTTATCCCAGAATCACCTAAGTATTTGAAGTCCAGCTTCACACTCCAGTCGACGAAGTTAGAATATCAGCTCGACGAACATGGTGCTATGTTCAACGATTCCTGGATCATCTACTCCAACATACTAAGGTTCAGAAACATCTAAGTATTCTAAGTCCAGAAGTACACTCCTGTCAACGAATTTAGGATTCTCAGCTTGACGAACTTGGACCATATTCCTAACGATTTATCAAGTTATAGACAGAAGTTCTAAGCTCAATGGAATTAGTTCTCAGGTCGATTAACCCAGTTCTAAGGTCTACGATTTCTGGATACTCTGCATCAACACTTCATTCCAGAGACATCTAGAATATTCTAAGTACAGAAACACTTTGCTGAACTCCAGTCGACGAACTTAGATTATCAGTTCGATGAACTTAGACCACAGTCTTGGCAAGATTTATCAAATAGCAGTTAGAAGTTCTCAGCTCGACGAAACCAGTTCTCAGTTCGACGAACCTATTTCTAAGGACGATAATATTTGGATATGTTACTTCAACATTTTTAAGTCCAAGAAACATGGAGTTTTGTTATTCAGTCGACGAAGTTATATTCTCAGCTCGACGAACTTGATGCACAGAATTGACGGGTCTAGAGAAAGAAGCTATCAGTTCTTGATCGACGATCTTGCATCTCAGCTCGACGAACAATTATCATCTGGTCGACAAACTTGACTTTTCTGTTCGACGAACTCTGGACACAGATCGACGAATTCTATTCAATGAATTTTGTAAAGTTCTAGACTTAGAAATTTCCATCCTTCTGTCCCTTAATCTATTGCAATAATTCCTGAGTAATCAATGCATAAATATTCTCTGAATATTACCGTTAGAAGCAAGCATTGATTACAGTCTTCATCATGATTATTGCTTGCTATTTTTCCATGGGACAGTTGGGGAAATCAATCAATACAAATATTCCCCAGGCCGTCAGAATTCAATGCAGAAAGTAATTCCAATTTCAAAAGGAAATTGATATGGAAAATATAAAAGGGAATTTTCTTTCTCTTACGATAGAGCTCTTGAGTAGTAGTCAAAAAATTACAGTGAACAAGGATTTTATTCATCTCTCTGGATAGTACACAGAGCATATACAGGATACAGCGCTCACAGGGCTTCAACGCTATCAAGAAACAAGAAGCCCTAGCCCTAGACCAGAGAAAGAACATCAAGCTGAAGAAGAAGAAGAAGAATAACCAATCAAAATCAAGAGTCTTCTGTTGTTTTCTTCCACGATTCTTCAAAGGACAACAACTACAATATCAGTCAAGAAGGTCCTGGAGCTCTTCTGCTGGTCAAAGCTAAAGTTTGAAGACCTGTCACCCTGCAGCAAGACTTAAATCACCTGAACCATTCTACATCTCAGGGGGAGCCTTTGCTAACATCATTCTTCCACAAAAGTCTTCTCAGATGTATCTTGAGAAAGAGAAGACCAAATCTATCTCTCATCCCCCCACTGTATAAAGGGTTCTTAACTCCCTTCAAAAGTTTTTCCTTGTTCCAAGTCACCTAATCAAAAGGCTTGAGGTTTAGTTTTTAAGCACCTGATCAAAAGCTCATTGGTGGCAGTCACCTGATCAAAAAACTGCTAGTGGATTCCTACCAGGGTGGTAGAAGAGTGGATGTACCCAGGTTGGGGAACCACTATAAATTTCTTGCGTTGTCTGGTTGCTCTTTTTATTTGTCCTTGCTGTGGCTGTGCTATCTTGGTAGCTGTGTTTATGTTTTTAATTTAATTTCTGCAACACTAATAATAGATAGGATTAATTAGAAAAAATTTTATAAACCCTCAATACTCTATTCACCCCTCCCCCCTCTAGAGTATTCCTGATCTAACCCTCACTTTCAATTGGTATTAGAGGAAGGTTGTTTTGGTTGTACAAGCTAACCCTTGAACCAAAAGATCATGTGTTAGATCAAATTCTTTATTTTATTTTATTTAGGATTATACACAGCATGACATAGAACAAAGACTATGCAAGCACCAGACCTCCAGTTTGCAACCTAAATAGGTTTGCCATCTGGAAGGCAAGAATCAAGCATATATGAACTCTATTTATGAGGATATCTACAATTCCATTTTGACAGGACCTCCTCAAGCATCTACATCTATAGCATCCTCAAGCACAAATATAGTTCCACCACCTGAGTGGACTGAGGCCTAGAAAAAGACAAAAATTGCTGATGCCAAGGCCATGAATATTCTGGCCCAAACAATGTCAGATGATATTTTTCAGAAAGTGGCTGAGTGCACATCAGCCAAGGCCATCTGGGATTCCCTCAATCAAATGGTGGATGGATCTGCTGATGAATGAAAGGACAGGAGATCCAATCTCAGATCCCAATATGATAATTTCAAGAAGGAAAAAGCAGAAACTGTAACAGACATGTACAATAGGTTGAGCTCAATCATCAATGAGCTAAAGACCTTGGATAAGGACATCACCCTCATAGAGGTGAATGACAAGATCCTTATGTGCTTCCCAAGCTCATGGGATTCAAGGATCTGGCCCATCAAGGAGGCCAGGAGTCTAAATGAGATTTCCACTGAATCTCTTTTGGGAAAGCTAAAGTCCTATGAGCAGCTCATCAAATCCAGAGAAGCAGCTGAGCAAAGAACACCTACACCAGCAAGGAAGGAGCACAATATTGCATTTAAGGCTACTGAGGAGACAGAGACTCCTACAATTAATGAAAAGCTGATGGGTCTACTTGCCAAAAGATTTTACAAAATGGCAAGGGAAGACTTCAGAAGAAAGTCATCTAGGCAAGATGACAAGAAAAGGTATGACAAGACCCCCACTAAAGAAGTGGTTTGCTTTGGCTGCAGGAAACCTTGACACTTCATCTCAGAGTGTCCAGAAAATCAAAAAAAGGAAAAGAGAAGAGAGAAGGACTATAGAGGACAGCACAGCTCAAGACCTTCCTCCAGCAGATACAAGAAGAAGGAGAAAGGATTTGTAGTTGAATCCTGGAGTAAGACTGAAGATGAATCAACATCCTCCAGCTCCAGTGAAGAAGAAGAGGAGGAAAGGGCCAAGGAAGTCTGCCTCATGGCCATTGATTCCTCCAGGATCCATTCAGATGAAGAATATTATGACAGTGACGGAGCTTCTGAATCAGAAGCTGATCATGTATTTTCTTCATTTGACTATAATTCTGATTCATATTGAATTTTAGAGATAAAACTTGTATATATGATAAAACTTGAATTAGCATATTGAATTATAGAGATAAAACTTGTATTTATGATGATTACTACTTGATGTTTTCTCTTTGATGCTACACGTACACCTGCCATTATTCTATCTAACGCTTTTATGCATAAGAATTGGACTTAAACTACACTATATGTCTATAACACGTATGTTTTAGTGCACAATTTCTATTCATGACACTTATAATGTTGCAATATATTAACTGTACAATTCTCCTAACATTGTATTTCAAATCGTGTGTATTTAGATTCACATGTATTGTCCAAATTTCATATGCTCTAAAACGTTTTTCATGTTATCTATTCTTCATCTTTTGGGTAGGTCTAAATTCATGTTGTTACTCCTATTTTTCCCCTAGTGCTTATGTTTTTTTATTTTACATGCATGTGTGCACGTTTCTCATCTCTTTGTTTTCATGAGACATGTTTGTTAATCCCTAACCATTTCAATAATACCAAAAGGGGGAGATTTGAGTGTTCATGAGTAAATCCTATACTAAGTCACCTAGGGGAAGATCACGTGTAGAGGGAGCACACATATATGGGAAGCACACATATAAGGGGAGTCATATGCTATCTTGATCATTAAACCTGTTATATTTCAAGTTTATTGATTGGATTACACTATACCTTACTATTATTATTATATCTCATGAACAAGATTTGATATTATAAAAAGGGGGAGCTTTTTTGGAACCTATTGTCCGCATCTATTGGGTTTGACAATATCAAAATCCCGAGTTGTATTTGATCATACTTGTTTGGGGTATAGTGTGCAAGTTTCCAAGTACAAAAATTCAAAGAAATCAATTTGTGTGACCAACCGCCGAGCGCTAGCCATACCGTAGGCGCTAGCCCAGAAGAATTAAAGGACAACTGCTCTGTGACCTACCGCCACGTGCTAGCATCTTACCGCACTACTGTATCATAAAAGTGGAAAATATATTATTTTGATATTTTTCAAAAAATGCTAGACATCAATCACCATCGCGCGAATCAAACTACCGCTGGTGATAGCGTATTATTCAAGACGAATAAAAGCGCGTGTTTCTTTTCTTGGAAAAGACACGAAGGAGAATATTTCACTCTACGGTTCTACTAGTATCTGTTGGAGGAAAAACTCTAATCACCGTCGAAGGAAAAGCACTATTTCTTCCTCCGGCTCGTGATCGAAGAACTCTGACAAATGAAATCTCCAACGACCAGTCACTGCTGATCAACTACAATAAGAACAATTTTCAAGAGCATCTATCTCACACCATTCCTTGGATGAGTTCTAAGTTTGAGGGAGAAATAACTCTTAAACAGTAAATTTTTCTTTTGTATTTTTCTTTATATTTATCTAATCTTGGTATAAGGTGTAACCCCCCAAGTTCCCCTTAGGTAAGAATCTGGTTCTATGATCTTTTGCTCGACTGTAGTTTGACAGCGTATGGCGATATTACTCAACGCTCTCGATGATCTCAGCCCAGAACACTAGCGCACAGCAGTAGTGCGTTACTGCGCTGTCTTAGCCTTATCAATTTGATCAGTAGGGCTCTCGGTGAGCTACCGCCCGGTGGTAGTACTAGCACCGGCGGTAGCATTTCCAATTTATTTGGTGGGCCTCTTTGTGAGCTACCACGCGATGGTAATGATACCGCATGGAATTAGTGTCTATTTGTTGTAAGCATTTTAATTGACACGATGTTTCCCCTATGGCCCGACGATAGTGTGGTACTACGCGACGGTTGCGCGACAGTTATGATGCAGCCATGTGTCAGCGTATGATTGGAGGTTTTGTGCTGTGGGATTGCAGAACAAGCCAACATTTGAGGTATCGCGTGACGGTAGCTAGTTACCGTGCGACGGTAGCTCAGTTTTAGGCCCGTAAAGTAGGTTGCAACTCATTTTCTCTTGGCTTTCTCCTTCTACTTGGTAGAGAGAGAGAGAGTTAAGGAAGAGGAAGGAGATCCTGCCATTATTGGGGATTCGGAGCTCCGAGTCATGAGCTGAGTTCAGATCCATGAGGGCGAGTCCGTTCAAGTAATTTTCATCCAGCTAGTTCCTCCTCCATGCCGCCGAAACGAACGTTATGGGTAACAATATTCCTTCTTATACATGTGAAGTCCTATGTTATGGTATGTGAGGGTAGACGTTCTACGAGCACATGGAGGCTATCCTACCATCGGGTTGATTAGTTGTATCCCTGATAACTTTGTATTTAGAATCTGAAATCAAAGTACGAAATAGGCATATTGTATGAAGCCCATCTGGACAGGTTTGTATGGATTGGTGATGATTGTTTTGTAAGTCGGAGAAGACTCCATAGTAAGCGTACAATTATGGATTCATGGGGTGTGCAAGTTATTAGAGTGAGAGTACTAGAGTTGGTCTCCAGGAAAACACCCATTACGGGGAAGAAACCATAGTCTGTCCCCTACTGTGCGGCGGTAGCGCTACCACTGGTGGTAGCTCCTAGTAAGCAATGATTGTGAGACCTATCTCTTGGAGACTTGGGGGTCATTATGTTGAGCTGAGAGCCTGAAGGGCCCAACTTTGGTCGCCGTGATAGCCAACCTTGGAACATAACACCAGTTATGTATATGTTACCGGGAAAGGGAAAGTTAACTCGCGTCGATCATAGTATCAAACAACGATGTGAGCAACGGGATGTGGTTGAATTGTACCCATGGTATGACGGTGGGACTCTGGTTATTGTTTGGTACACCGACGGTGGGATCCTGATTATTGTCCGGTACACCGAAGATGGTTCTGGGAATTTGCAGAACATCAAACGAATGCTTATTGTTGCCACCGATCATAGAATTAGGATGGTGGTGGGACCCTGGTTATTGTCCGGTACACCAAAGATGGGATTGGGAAAGTCCATAACATTAAATTTTACCATCGGTCTGGCCTAAGGATGGTGGTGGAACCGTAGTTTTTGTCTGGTACACCAAAATTATGCCTTGAATGCACGGGGTGTGTGGCCGCGCGCGCCTATGTTTGTGATGAATGGTGCTTAAATTGCACATACATGGTCATATGATGTTGCTTGCAGGGAATGAGAATTGACGCCCCTACTGACGGGCGGGGTCGTTATAATTTGGTCAGTTAATGCTGACCATTGCTTTGTTTGCCACTGTTGGGGTGGAATGCTTTTGCGTAGGTGCAGTTGAGCCATGTGGGCAGTAGCGGACTGAAGTCCTATTGCTGCACTGGCCTTCGAAGGCCAAGCAAAGCGTATTTTTTACTTTTTTATGTGTGGCCGACCTGCGTGTCGATGTTGTAAAACACTTATATTTGAGAAAACTGCTGTAAAGCCTTAAGGCCAAACTATATGTGTATTTTGCTAAACATTCCTACTTTTGCTTAGTGGACATTCCTGTGGTTGGGTTCCCCATACTCATAATACTTCCGCTAGAATGCACTTTGAGTAACGATACGCATTTGGTTTGATTTCAATACGTTACTCTACTGACTATTCGTGGAATATGACATGGTGCCTTAGCCGGACCTTCTTTTTTATTCTATGTGATAGATGGGGGTGTTATAAAAGGGAAATCAACCTAGGAGGTCATTGAATTACTGGGAGGAGTCTAAAGGAAATCATCCTGGGAGGACGTCTAGATCTGGGATATCTACTGTGGCTCTAATACACTTACGGGGAGGAATGTGAAGAGTCTGCTCGTCGATCTACTTGTGAAGAAGAAAAAGAGACAACCGGTCCTAGGAGGGTTGGTATAGAAACAAAAACAAATTATTATTCATCGCCTCTGATCTCCAGTGTCACGGAGATCTAGTTTTGCTATTATAAATAAATGTTCTTATTTTGAATCATGGTTGTATGTTATTTTGAATCGTAGTTGTATGTTTTTTCTTGTAAATAAAATTTTATTTTGTTTATTTCATTTCAGAATCATGGTTGTATGTTATTAGTGGTTTGAGTGATGTGTGGGAAATCAGATAATGAATTTTTACAAGAGAATCAATCTCTGTGACCTACCGCCACACAGGAATTGTCTACCGCCACACTATAGCTTCCAAAAGAAGTTTTATTGGTGAATTTGAATTAATTTCATACTATCTTTAAAAACCTTATTCTCCCCTTCTAAGGTTGGCCACCAGATCCAACAACTTTTGTATCATAATATTTAAATCTCTTATCAACATCAGTCCATTCATTTCTTGGTATAGGTTCTAAAGTTATATTGTCATCTGTATCCCTTTGATATGGCATTGGTGGTCCTGTCAAGATTGATTCAAAAATTCCCTCATCAGTAGAGTTCATATAAAATCCAATTTTAGCTTTTCGGATTGTAAACTTATCAAAATTATAGATCGGTGGCTTATTAGATGCAAGTCCTTTGAAAGTATTTGAAGCTATTTTTGTAAATAAAAAATTGAATTTATTGCTACAAATGAAATGATCTTTTAATCAAGGTGTTAAGTTTTTATAGATTAGTCTTCTATATATCAACCTATTGATGATCAACGTTGCTCTGAAACCCATTTAAATAAGAGTTTAGTTGTTATATTCCTCAGAGGTTTCACTAGAGGGGGGGGGGGGGTGGTGAATGGAGATTTAAATTATTTTCAAATACTTTGATTAATACACAGAATTTTCATTTACATAAAATATAAACCAAAACAAATGCAGTTAATTAAAATCACAGCACAACTGCATATAATAAGAAATAAAAGCAAAATCATAGAAGACACAAGGATTACAGTGGTTCCCCCTCAATATGAGTACATCCACTCATGTACCGCTTAAAGCCATTAGTTACAAGGATAGCTAACACCTAGAGGGGGGGGGATAGGTCTTATGCCTTCTTGTGGCTTTTTCCTTTTTTAGGTGAGTTGTGATTTAGTTATATTTAGATTTCAAGACAATCAGACAAAACAATTTGAATTTTATAGTGGTTCCCCAAATTATGGGTACGTCCACTATCCCTCTCACCTTTCTAACTGCTTGTTAGACAAGGTAACTTCTCCAATCTCAGCTCCTAAGATCCTACAACACAGATCCTACAGGATCTCCCAAACTCCTCCAAGTCCTACCTCAGGCCGAAGGACCTACAGCTCAGTGATCCACAGATCACCTACCTCAGGCACACAAGATGCCCTACACTCAGGGTAGGAGGATAGCCCAACAAATCAGAGAGATTAAATCTCCTACCTAAGATCTGCTCCAGATCCTGCCTCAGGCACACAAGCCCTACCTTTGATCCACATAGGGATCCTACCACTGAGATCTACAAAAGATCGTACCTCAGTCTTTATCATTTCAGGCTTATACATTGGTCCAATGGATCCTTTAGAGTGAGATAAAAGTGTTGTTATAGAATAGACACCAGAGAAAATTTCTCAGTGTCTTCCTCCTTCTGAACTAAAGTGACTCAGTCCAGATCTTCTTCTTCACTAGTTAAGAAAGTGTTCTTCAAGAATGATCTGGGTGGGCTGTGAAGTTGCTGCAGCTAGTGCATGCCTTGCTGCTTCATTTCTTTCTCAGAGAAGTATCTCTGAACTTGTTGTTGAAGGTGTTGATCATAACAGCTATCTTACTGCAGCTAAGGTTAGCCTTAGCTGCTTCTTCTTCCTCAGAGAGTATCTTTGAACATACTTTTGCATGTGAAAATCGCAACAAGTACAATCTTGAACTCTTAGAACAAAAGTTCGAACTTTTCTTCAGGCTCTGCAACAATGGCGAGAGGAAGAAGATGAATTTCTCCCTCTTTTCAAAAATTGATTTGCAAGAGTTGTCTTCTTTCTTCTGATCAGTATTCTTTTATTATCTTCAGCCATTCAACGACACTTTAACTAATGGGCCCACTTGGATTTGGTATTTGCAATCTTGCTTTTGCATTAAATTCAGTACAGAGGCATGTGATGCCGTTTGTCACATACTGTTGACTTCCTGCAATGATTTTCAATTTTGATGAAGTCAGCATTGGTGTACTTAGCCAAATTCAAGCAATTTAGTATAGGCGTTGAGTGGACAGCCACCACTCAATGCAAAGACATTTAGATAGATTTCCGTCTCACTAGGCATTGAGTACGTTGAGCGAGCCATCATCACTCAATGCTTTTGTCCTTAGACAAACTATCTGTTGATATGCGTTGAGTGTGTTGAGTGAGCCTTCATCACTCAATGCATACTTGACTTTTTAGTCATCCTGATGAGGTGTTGAGTGAACAACCTTCACTCAATGCTGCTGTACTTTATTGATTTTCATCTTTATGAAGGTGTTGAGTGAGCTATCTTCACTCAACGTTTTCTACCTTTGCCTATCTTCTCGATGAGGCGTTGAGTGGACTGACATCACTCAATGCTTCTGTATTAAACGATTTCTCTATTGTGTTGGCGTTCAGTGAATTGTCCTCACTCAATGTTTCTGGACTTAGACAGATTTTCTGTCAACATCTTCTAAGACTTTGACTACACGAGCTTTACTCGATGCTTCTTTCTCTCTCATTGAGTGAGCTGTCCTCAGTCAATGCTTCTAGACTAAACCAGAATTCTTCACTACCAATGTTAAAGATTTGGTTGTCTTGTCTATACTCAACGCTTCTTGTTGTATGGAGTTCAGTGAACTGCCTACACTTAACGCCTGTTGACTTAGACACATATCTGCTTTCCAAACTTTTGGGCTTTGACTATCCATGCTTTACTCAACGCTTTTTGATATCTGGCATTGAGTGAACTTTCTTAACTCAATGCCCGTGGACTTAGATAAATTCCTGTCTTTCCAGTATTCTTCCTTGACATCTGGCATTGAGTGATATGACTTCACTCAATGCCTATGGATTTAGACAAATTTTTGTCTTTCCAGCATTCTTGCTTGATAACTGGCATTGAGTGAACTATCTTCACTCAATTCCTATGGAATTGCACAAATTTCTGTCTTTCTAGCATTCCTCCTTGTGTTCACCTGTCACTGTCACTTACAAAACTGTCTAATCATTGTTCAAAAGAACATCCTGCACATATTGAACTTAAAGCATGCATCAAATACAATTAAGCTCTTAGTGTTGATGGTGATGCCATTTAAAATCCAAGGAACATTGAAAAAATCTCTCCCTATTTGAAGGATGCAGAATACATAGAAATACTAATATGCATTAATACATAAAATATATCAATTAAGCAAATGTAAGCTAGCAACTATTGCTTGTCTAAAGTTCCCCAGTTTAATGCAGTGACTTAACATGTCAAGGCATTGCTCAACTCATCCTACTTGAAAGTTTCAAGTATTATACACTGACTAAACAAGTAGTCATTGCTCTTCTCATACCACTTGAATCATTCCAAGTATTATGCACTGACTCAACATGTCAAGTCATGTCAAGTCATTGCTCTCCCACTCCTCCACCTTTCTGGCTTCTTTAATTAGCATTTATATTGAGGGTGGAGAAAGGTTGATGGGTGAATTATACTCTTGGTCCTTTTAACAATCATGCTCAGGAAGAGTTGATTCCTCAGCCAACTAGGTGGATGGAATGACCTCATCCTGAGTAGGAACATGTGAATTCTCCCCCTCAACTACATCATTATTTTTGGAGGAACATCATTCTTATCCTACACTGAATCTTTCTCAGCTGATTAATCTAATCTTACTGAAATTTTACCAAGCTAGTTAAGGTGATTAACTGCTAATAATCAATCTAACCTTGTACCCTGTAAAGTCTCTTCTTGTTCAACCAGATCTCTTCTCTTCTTCAGTAATAGATTTGCCTATGGCTATAACTATCTGATCAGAAGTAGTACAAGAGGGTTCATCCCACTGCACAACATCTTGAACTTCACCATGAACTTCCCTCTGATCACCATTCTATTCACCATACAGTCCATCTTGAATAGGGCCTGTTATGATTTCATTGTATACTGTTCAAGCCTCAATGAACCTTACAATGTTAACCCAAACAGTATTCTCCCCCTTAATCATTGCCTACCCCCCTTTATGACTTATTCAGATGCTGTAATTTGGGAGGTTTTGACCTGATATATGTCTTCATCCAGATAGATCACTATACTTTGAAGCATCTTCAGTCATTTCAATGACACTCTTATTATCTTGAGCAGAGAGTTCAGTTGGAATCTCCCCCTCAGTCTTAGCATTGTCCATAGGGACATTTAAGTCTTTAGTAGTATTGCTGATCTATTTTGTGCTGGAGATTCTCTTGGTAATAATCAAGCTTGTCTAGCAACCTAAACAGAACTTGCTCCCACTCAACAAGAGCATCTATGAAAGAAAATGATTGTCAACCTAAATCACCTAGAGGAGAGTGAATAGGTGAGTTGTGCGTCTTTTTGCGGAATAAAAAAATAGTTAGAGCACAGCACAGAACGATCTTCCAATATCACAGACGACACAAGATTTATAGTGGTTCCCCAACCTTGGGTACATCCACTTTCCCTCACCGATCTAGCAATCAACTAGACTCGGCTACTCCACTATCTCGGATCAAAAATCGATCCTACCCTCGGAACAAAGTTCCTACAAACTCGATCCAAACAAAGGGATCTACACCTCGGAAGATAACATTTCCTACAAACTCGGAGTGAAAAACTCCTACACTCGGAGAAGATTTCTCCTACAAGAATAAAATGAGGTTTACAAGAATACAAACAGTAAATCACTCAGATCTGAATGAAATGGCCAGGGTCTTCTTCTTTTAAACTTTGTAGCACTTTTATAAATCGGTGAAGAAGTTAACTTTCTTCAGAATAGTCCTCTGAAAGTAGAAGCTTTGGCCGGAGAAGAAGGCGGCGGTGGCTTCCGTTTTGCGAAAATCAGAGAGGAGTCGGCTGAAGAACTTTATTAAAATGAATTGACAATGAAAGTTTGAAGAATACTTAGGGTTTGTCATTTTCTGATAAGACCTTATATAGAAGAGACTAACGGTCATAATCGGTCATAATGATGTACACGTGGACCAATCATGTCACGTGATTTCAAAATCCCGTCAGAAAAAGGACTTAGCAAAATTTCAGAAAAGTTCAGCCATATACACGAGTAGGTGAATAGCTACTCGAGTAGTTGAATAACTACTCGAGTACATGAAGGAGAATATACTCGGGTATATTAAGATGGGCTACTCGAGTAGGTAGAAATCAACTACTTGAGTAAGCAGAAAGAACTACTCGAGTATGTAGAGAGACTTACTCGAGTACATAAAGGATCTACTCGAGTACTGGAAAACTACTCGAGTATATTTCATAAACTACTCGAGTACATGAACGATTACTCGAGTGAGATACTTAGAATGAATTCTGAAGATGGCAGCAAGAGCTACTCGAGTAGTTGAACTAAATTACTCGAGAGGAAGTAATCTACTCGAGTAGGTGAAAGTTCTACTCGAGTAAAAGACTTAGAAAAATTCTGGAGTAAGACAAATTCAAGGTACAGAAGTGAAGCATGATCTACTCGAGTAGGTATAATAAACTACTCGAGTATGATTCTATCTACTCGAGTAAGTGAGTATACTTGCTCGAGTCCATGACTTAGAAAAATTTTGATGTGAGAATCCTTTAATACTCGTGTATAAAGAGTAATCTACTCGAGTATATTAAGCTAGTCTACTCGAGTAATGACTATGTCTACTCGAGTAGGTGACTTAGCTACACGAGAGATACAGTTAAGTACTCGAGTACAGGGTTCCTTTAATCGAGTAAATTATACCCAGACTACTCGAGTAGTTATAGACCTACTCGAGTAAAAGACTTAGAGAAATTTTTGATGTTGGAAAACTGTTTTTTCTAGAGTAGTCAACTTCCAATTCCTTTCCCATAGTCCAATAGCTTGAATATGAAGTGTATCCTAATAGAGAGACCGTACATGAGTCAACACCTTGGAATATACAATGAGGGATTACATTGCACAGTTCCTGTGTTTGGTGACCCACTGTGGACTGACATTGGTCTACACTTCCTAGTGAAATTCCTGCAAACATATAACTCAAACCAATCATCAAATACAACTTAATTCATCTTAGTTCCAGGGTGACTTCATCAAATCTGGGTTAATGTGGATGTAATACCCAACAATCTAGCTTTTCAGTCTCCCCCTCAATAGTTACACAGATCCTATCCAAAATACTTTCACTCATCATTTCAATTGAGGATAACACTTGAGAATCTTTTTAGCAGAGGATTGAAAGTCGTTTCAGCTGAGGATCATGTTCCACTTCCTTACTGCTCTTAGAAATGTTGCTTTAAGTACCTTCCTCAATGATGAGTACAACCTACTTTATCTTCTCACTATTCTGCTGAAATGGCAGCAAAACTATGTCCCAACAGTTAGACATATTTGAGCTTCAATGGCTTGATCATGCTGGTCTTCACCCAAAATTTGTGTACTTTATCCTTCTTCAGGAATGCACACAGCATCGCTGTATCCACTTACTCTTGGATAGTAGGAGGAGTATCCTTGATGGTCTGTTTATCCATGTCCAACTTCACACCTATAGATCTTAGGTCCATTCCTCACTGGAGTTTGAACCATAAGAAGGCTCCTTATTTCAGTCTTATGCCTAGAACATCCTATATCCAAATACCATATAGGTGTATGAGCACTTAGCCTATCCTACAAAATAAGATTTAAGTTACCTTAGGAACCCAATTTTTAATGGGTCCTAAGTTCTGCTTAGCCTAAAATAGACCATGTTCTTATTGCAGATTTTTCTGATAGGAAGACTGAAAGTGATGACTCAGATAATGAGGGATTGATCTACTAACTCTAGAGGGGGCGCGGGGGGAGGGTGGATAGAGTATTTTAAAAATTTAAGTGTTTTTTACAGCGGTTTAAATAGGTGTATATAATGATAGATTTATATATATATTATATTATATATATATATATATATTATCTATATTATATATATAAATATATATATTATATATATATATATATATATATATATATATATATATATATATATATATATAATAAAAGAAAATATCACAAACACAACAAATAAGAAAGTATAGCACAATTAGACGACACAAGGGAATTTATAGTGGTTCCCCAATAAACCTGGGTACATCCACTCTTCTACCACCCTAGTAGGAATCCACTACAAGATTTTGATCAGGTGTCCTGCCACCACAGGTTTTTTTTCAGGTGCCCTATCACCACAGGTTTTTGATCAGGTGGCCTGTCACCATAAGATATATTTTCTAAGGGAGATCTTGCAACCCTTTGAGCTTTTGATCAAGTGCCCAAAAATCAAACCAAGTTTTTTGATCAGGAGACTTGAGAACCAAGAGGTTTAGATTTTGAAGGGAGTTATAACACTGTACATAGTGAAAGAAAACAATGATGTCTTCTATATCTCAATTCTCTGAGAAGACTAGTAGATTTGATGATGTTGTCAAAGCTCCCCCTTAGTTATTGAAATCTGGTCAGGAGTGGAGGCTTTGCTTCAGGATGTAGGCTTTCAAAGATGAACTCTTCTTCTTCTAGTAAATGTCTCTAAGAGATTGAGCTTTTGGTCTTAGATTGAATATTGTGTTGCTGGAAGAAAAAGGCTTGAAGAAGAAGATGATGAACAAGATGTTCTCTATATCTATTTCTTGTTCTCTGTTTGTAGATATTCTTTGTCTTCTTTTCCTAACTAATAGTTATTCTTATTCTGGACTGTTAGACTTCTACCCAACAATCTTCTGAAAATTTCTTTTATATATTGATTGTTGATTTGAATTTTGAATTCCCTGAAGTCCTCTGCATATTTTCTGGGAATTAGAACAGTTGTTTTTGTCTTCAATGTATTTCCCCAACTATCCCAGTAAATATGTTAAGTAATAACTCTATGAAATCCTTAATTAATGCTACCAGGAAATGACTATATTCTTTAGAATATTAAGCATTAATTATCAGAGTATTACTGTCTTAATATTTGTAATTAAACTGCCTTAGTCGAACTGAGAAACTATAGAGAAGTTTACTCGAGCAGAACCTGGATGGAGTTAGTCAACCTCAGTAAAGTTTTCGTCGACCAGAACTCCAATTTCGTCATGCTGATAATTCTCCTTCATCGAGCAGAGCTACAAGATCGTCATATAGAAAATATACTTGCCAAACTGAGCTCCAAGTTTGTCGAGCTGAGATGGCACTTTGTCGAGCTCAGATTCTGATAAGGGCACAGTTCGTTGACCTGAGCTAGACTTTCGTCGAGCTCAAATCAGAGAAGGAACTCTGAGTTTGTCGAGCTGAGTTCGACGATCATCGAGCTGAGTTCATCTATCGTCAAACGACTTTTTTTGTATTCTTCAAGACTTCCTTGTCTTTTAAATCTTGAGTCTCTGAAGTCTTCTAAAGGTAGGTTTTAGTAATCTAATCCTTAAGTGATTAACCTTAACCCTAAAACTAACATATGACCCTAGACTATACATGGTGGGTCATCAATCTGAATAGTGACCCTAGCCCAAATCACAAGTAGGGTTCCAACAAAGATTACCACTAGCTCTGGGTAGAGAAGGATTGTTCTAGCAATCTAAGGTAAAATGTCTCACTTTGCCACAACACCAACACTCATAAATATTATATCTTCTTTTCTGAGTAGGTCTGGTAGCAACTAACTATTCAGAAGCAAGAACACATTCCATCTTATTATTTCTCTCATCCATAATCTGACTGAAGATGAGTCTTCTAGTAGGAGAACTTATTTTTTCTTGAGATATACCAATGTTGGTCTTCTTTGTAGAAGACATATTATTGGTGGCCTTATAAATGCCCAAGTCCAGTTTGCTGATAGACTTGCCCTTGGTCTGAGTGTGTGCTAAGAGATCCTGAGAAAAGGCCACTGCCTTATTCTTGAGAGTGGGGGCTGGTGCACCAAATACAAATGGTTCATAATGAGCCATTTGAATTTTATCATGGGGAGCCTTAAAGGCACTCATCCCCTTGCTATATCTTCCACCATAGTTGTGAACATTTTTGTTCATACTTATGGATCTACCATTCATCCAATGACCATAGATACTTTCTTGTTCATACTTGTTTGAATGTAACATCACCTTCTTGAAAGGGATGTGAGGCCTTGATACCAGGGGATGTATTGGAGCTTTGCCTTTTCCTTTGTGTTGGGCAACTCTAATGTTCTATTTGAATGCCAACCCTTCTTACCATTTTGATAGGAGAAGTAGTCTATCAAGGGTAACATTTGTAACGCCCCGAAACTCAAAGGAGCAAAGGGGGACGTTTTGGGCCAGTTTTGGTTTCTGGCTGACGGCCAACACGGCCTGGGACACGGGCGTGTCCCAGGGCGTGTCAAGTGTGTGCCGACACTTAGTCGCGAAGTCGTCGAGTTATACTCGACGATTCGTCGAGAAAAGGGCACACGGCCTGCGACACGGGCGTGTCGCAGGGCGTGTCGACCCGTGTCGACACTAGCCGTGAAAATCGTCGAGTTATTCTCGACGATTCGTTCAGAATGGGCCCGGCCTGGACACGGCGGAGTTCGCAGGGCGTGTCGACCCGTGTCGACGGTCTCAAGGTGAAAATCGTCGAGATTCACTCGACGATCATCGAGACAAGGCACACGGCCTCGGACACGGGCGTGTCCTGTTAGTTGGAAATTCAGTGCTGTGTGGGGTTCTTGTTTTGCAACTTATAAACTGCTTCCGCTAGAATGCTCTGTGTAGGACGTTGAGATTGGTTGGATGGTTTCCATAAGTAACCACCCGGTCTGTCTGTGGTATATGGCGTCGGGCCCCGGCCGGACCTACTGTTATATGCTATGCGACGGATAGGGGGTGTTACAATTTGGTATCAGACTACTGGTTTTGGTTGAGCTTGAATTGAATTCGTGGGCGAATTCTTTTTAAGGGGTGGTGAGCACATTGTGTGCGTCATCGTTATAACAGTAAAAAGAACCCATGAATGTCCACTTAGGAATGAAAATACTCGTGTTTGAGGAACCTGCGTGTTCCTATAATTGCTGTTTGCAATTTATTTGGTCGCTTAACGGTGTTTTGTACCACTATAGGTGACCCGAAGTGGTGCTGGGCCGTCAGAACGCCGAGGTTCTGAGGCTAGTAGTGCACCAGAAGTTGCTCCCGCAACACCTTTGTCGGCTGAAAATATAAGATTGGTGGCTGAAGCGGTGTTGGCCGTGATAAATGCGCAGCCTGGGAGGCAAGCGCAGCAGCCCGCTCCTGTGATGGAGCAAGTACCTCTTCAAGAGGCCGAGCCGAGGAGGATGGAGCAAGTGGTTGTAGAACCTATAGTGCCAAGGAGGGCGACTGAGAGGCAGTTGAAGCATGTAATGAGCTTTAACCCTCCGTTATTCTCGGGGTTGGGAACCCCATCGCAGGCTGAAGACTGGCTCTCTAGGGTGAAGAGAGTCATGACAGCGACGGAGACGGAGGAGTGGCAAATGACCACCATCGCTACGTTCCTTCTAGACGGGGAAGCGAGGATGTGGTGGGACGGTTTGGAGCTGCATCATTTGAGAGGTAGACAACTGATAGACGTTCCGATGGAAGAGTTCTCGGAATTGTTCTTAGCAAGATACCTCCCTTCTACTCAGAGGATTTCAATGGAGAATGAGTTCCTGAGGTTGGTGCAGGGTGAGCAAAGCGTGGATGAATATCTCCACGAGTTTACGCGGTTGAGTCGATATGCTAGCTCCACCATCATGGATGAGGAGCGCAAGACTAATCGTTTTTATGAAGGCTTAAGGGATGAGCTGAGATTGTTACTGTCAGGGCCAATGACGCAGGGTTTCTTAACCTTGGTCAATACTGCCCGGTCCTTGGAGAAGGACATGAAGAGTGTACAAGCGAAGAAAGGCTTGGTTGAAAAGAAATCTGAGTTTAAAGTGCCGACTACTTCGAAGTCTGGCTATCGGAGAGCTTTCAAGAAGCATAGGCCTTCGGGTCCAGCTCCTTCTGGTGCTTCTGGGGCGACTACGAGTCGGACCCCGGGCGCGTGCTTTACTTGTGGCAAGACGGGGCATTTCGCCCGTGATTGTTGGAGCGGACGTCCTAAGTCCGAGAGGAGGCCGGGAGCCACTTATGAAGAAAAGGGAAAGGCGGTGGAGTCGACCGCATCCCATTATGCTCCGGCCCAACCAAGAGTTTACAATCTTGGCCAACAGGAGGCCATTAAACAAGCTGACGTGGTGACAGGTACAGTTTAATTTATAGCAAGTCAATTCCTTTATATGCTTGTTATGTATATGTTACCTTACCACTGCTTGTTTAGGATTTGTAATGATTTGTGAAAACCCGGCACGAGCACTCTTTGATACGGGAGCTTCACACTCCTTCTTGTCCGAAGGATTTATATCACGCATCGGAGTCCCTTCTTCGATGGCGAAGGACAAGTTGGATGTGTTATTGCCCAATGGGTGTTCGATGCGAGCGGTTAGGATCTGCGAGGTTAAGACTCGTATTGGAGAGCAGGAGTTCGACCTGCGGGCGTCTTTACTTCCGTTAGTGGAGTTTGACGTCATATTTGGCATGGACTGGCTCTCGGAGCAGCAGGCCCATATAGATTGCGGTAGCAAGGAAGTAAAGCTGGGAGCAAGTCGTGAGACGACTTTTACGGGCTTAAAGGGGTCGAGCAAGACGTTGATGTCTGCTCTTCAGGTGGTGAAGGCGGTTCGTGCCGGAGCAGAACTGTTCTTTACACTAGTGGAGGTTGCAAAGCCGAAGCCCGCGTTGGATTGTATTTCAGTGGTATCGGAATACCCTGATGTGTTCCCCGCAGATCTTCCTGGAGCCCCGCCTCAACGGGAGATAGATTTTACGATCGAGCTAGTGCCAGGTGCAAAGCCTGTGTCACGATCTCCGTATCGGCTAGCGCCTAAGGAAATGGCGGAGCTGAAAGTTCAACTGCAAGAGTTGTTGGAACAAGGGTATGTGCGCCCGAGTTCTTCGCCTTGGAGCGCACCGGTCCTCTTTGTTAAGAAGAAGGACGGAAGCTTGAGGTTATGTATTGATTATCGGGAGCTAAACAAGCTGACCGAGAAGAACAAGTACCCGATCCCCCGGATTGATGATCTCTTCGATCAGTTAGTCGGGTCGACGGTGTACTCGAAGTTAGATCTCAAGTCTGGGTACTATCAGCTGCGGATAAGGGAGAGTGATATCCCGAAGACAGCGTTTAGTACGAGATACGGGCATTATGAGTTTACGGTCATGCCGTTTGGGCTGACAAATGCGCCGTCAGTGTTCATGGATTTGATGAACAGAACGTTCAGGGAGTACCTAGACCATTTCGTGATCGTCTTCATCGACGATATTTTGGTGTACTCGCAAAGTGAGGAAGATCACTTCAAGCATCTTCATTTGGTGCTGGAGACGCTAAGGAGAAACCAGTTGTATGCCAAGTTCTCGAAGTGCGAGTTTTGGCTATCCTCAGTAGCGTTCCTCGGGCATATAGTGAGTGGAGAGGGTATTGCGGTGGATCCGGCGAAGATTGTTGCGATACGGGAGTGGCCTGAGCTTGCTACGGTAGCAGAAGTCCGGAGCTTTTTGGGGCTTGCCGGCTATTATAGGCGCTTCGTAGAGAACTTCTCGCGGATAGCGTTACCTCTCACTACTTTGACGAGGAAGGATCATAAGTTCATTTGGACGCCGGAGTGCGCGCGAGCTTTTGAGGAGTTAAAGTGTCGGTTGACCACGGCGCCTGTGTTGAGTTCGCCGGTTGGGACCGAAGGCTATGAGATATATAGCGATGCTTCAGGCAGCGGTTTGGGTTGTGTGCTACTGCAGCACGGAAGCGTGATAGCTTATGGCTCGAGACAGCTAAAAGTGCACGAGAGGAATTATCCGGTCCACGACTTGGAGTTGGCGGCCGTGATTTTTGCCTTGAAGCTGTGGAGACACTATTTGTACGGTGTGAAGATTGACATCTACACCGATCACAAGAGCCTAAAGTACCTGATTGATCAGAAGGATCTGAATATGCGGCAGCGTAGATGGATGGAGTTCTTAGGGGACTATACATTCAAGATCCACTACGTGCCTGGCAAAGGGAATGCGGTTGCGGACGCGTTGAGTCGCCGAGCCCCAGCTCAAGCGAATTGGCTATCAGTGCATGATGAGCGGTTGGTGCAGGAGCTGGAGGCGTTGGAGATTGTTTGTGTGGATAGACAATCTAGTGCTGAAGCAGTGCTGAATTGGACTAAAGTCCAATATGACCTGGCTGATCGGATTCGGCAGGCTTTGGATATGGATGCTCATATGAAGCAGTTCATGATAGAGGCTCTGGATGGGTCAAATTCCCAATTCGTCGTGGAGGACGGATTGCTGTGGAAAGACGGTCGTTTGTGCGTCCCAAGTGTGGGCAATTTACGGGTGGAGTTGTTGTACGAGGCGCACCACACCAAGTACTCGATTCACCCGGGGAGCACGAAGATGTACCGCGATATCAAGAAGCTATTTTGGTGGCCGGGTTTGAAGAAGGATGTGGCGCTATACGTAGCGAAGTGCCAAACCTGCGCCTTAGTAAAGGCGGAGTGCCAAAAGCCGGGAGGATTTCTTAAGTCCTTGCCTATTCCGGAGTGGAAATTCGACGACATCTCTATGGACTTTGTGCATGGTTTGCCAAGGTCGCAGAAGGGGAACGACGCCATTTGGTTGGTGGTCGATCGATTAACAAAGGTGTCGCATTTTATTCCGCATAGGAAGGATGATCCGGTGGAGAAGCTGGCGAAGCTTTATGTGGATAATATAGTGCGGCTTCATGGTGTGCCCCGCAGCATCGTGAGTGACCGAGATGGGCGGTTCACGTCCAATGATTGGAGGCTGGTGCAGTAAATGTTGGGAACAAAGCTGAAGTTTAGCACAGCCTTCCATCCACAAACGGATGGGCAGACCGAGAGGGTCAATAGAACCATGGAAGACATGCTTCGCATGTGTGTCTTGGACTTTGGAAAGCAATGGGAGGACCACCTTTATTTGGTGGAGTTCGCATACAACAACAGCTACCAAGCAAGTATTCAGATGGCGCCTTTCGAGGCCCTATATGGTAGAAGATGTCGCACGCCGTTGTCTTGGTTAGAAACGGGCGAGTCGAAGTTGTATAAGCGATCGGAAGTGGAGGATGCTACTTCCTTGGTAAGAACCATTCGGGAGAGGTTGCTCATGGCTCAGGACCGGCAAGCAAAGTACTATAATGCCAAGCACAGGAACGTGGAGTTCGCTGTGGGCGATTATGTATACTTGAAGATCAAGCCGTTCAAGGGTGTCTCGCGGGTGCGGCGATTGAAAAAGCTAAGCCCGAGGTACCTTGGACCGTTCGAGGTTCTGGAGCGAGTAGGAGAAGCGGCCTATCGGCTGAAGCTTTCAGTGGAGCTAAGTGGTTTACACGATGTATTCCACATTTCGGTGCTTCGGAAGGCGGTGCAAGAGCCTACGCAAGTGATCGCGGTCGATCAAGTGCCGGTGGATAGTGGGCTAACGACAAAGGTAAAGCCCGTGCGGATTGAGGACTCGGAGGTCAAGCGGCTACGCAATAAAGAGATCAGGATGGTCAAGGTCCGATGGGACAATTGCGGTCGTGAGGAGCTCTCCTGGGAGCGAGAGCAGACTATGCTTGACGAGTATCCGGAGTTGTTCCGCTCAGGTACAAATGTTGTTTTTGTATATCTTTCCTTTATGTAATTTCGTGGGCGAAATTCTTTTAAGAGGGGGAGAGTTGTAACGCCCCGAAACTCAAAGGAGCAAAGGGGGACGTTTTGGGCCAGTTTTGGTTTCTGGCTGACGGCACACGGTCTGGGACACGGGCGTGTCCCAGGGCGTGTCAAGTGTGTGCCGACACTTAGTCGCGAAGTCGTCGAGTTATACTCGACGATTCGTCGAGAAAGGGCACACGGCCTGCGACACGGGCGTGTCGCAGGGCGTGTCGACCCGTGTCGACACTTAGCCGTGAAATCGTCGAGTTATTCTCGACGATTCGTCGAGAATGGGCACACGGCCTGCGACACGGGCGTGTCGCAGGGCGTGTCGACCCGTGTCGACGATCGTCAAGGTGAAATCGTCGAGATTCACTCGACGATCGTCGAGACAAGGCACACGGCCTCGGACACGGGCGTGTCCAAGGCCGTGTCAGCGAGTCGTCGTTCTCCCCTCGACGAAATGTCCCGTGTACACGGCCTGGGGGCCCAGGCGTGTCAATGTGACACGGGCAAGGACACGGGCGTGTCCTAGAACCCGTGCAGTGCTCGGGTTGGAAACGGGGGAATATCATGGGGTACACGGCCGGCTACACGGCCGTGTCAGCTGGAACACGGGCGTGTCAGCTCGAACACGGGCGTGTTCGATACCCGTGTGCGTGTTCAGAAGATTCGATTTTGACGGCGAATGCGGCACACGGCCCTGGACACGGGCGTGTGCCAAGCCGTGTGCGGCCCAGATTGGGCATTTCAGCCCCGAATCAAAGCCGCTCGTTTTCTTAGGTTGAGATCCGACGGCTGGGGATGGTTCCTGGGAGGATATACACGGGTTTGACTTAGAAAAATCCACACTTTTCATTACTTATCCTCTCTCCAAACCCTTGGAGAAAGAAGAGCTAAGGCAAGTGGAAGAGGAGCTAGATCCGCCATTGGAGGAGCTTCGGAGCTCCGAATCGCAAGCCGACTCCGGATCCACGGAGGCAACGCAAGCGCGGTGATTTCTATCCGATTACATTTCGATGGCGCCAAAGAGGAACGCAAGGGTAACGATCCTCACTTGTGAGCATGATAGCTCTCTTTCTTAGCATAGGAAGCCCTCTCTCGCGAGTTTGCGAAGAGTTGGAGGCGTTCCTTCGGGTAGATATGTAAAGTCCCCGTTGTTTAGCGTCCGTATGTGAGAACGGACATAGGCATTTTGGTTGAAGCCTACCCGGACATGTAGTTCGGATCGGTGATGTTGCATTGCATAAGGCCGGAGAAGACTCCGTGCTATTGGGTGTTTTTCGGGTTTTCTACGCGGTAGATTGCAGCAGGGAGCCTTGGGGACTAACCCAAAGGTGCACCCGGAAAACTGGGCGGACACGAGGTCTTGCCAACTTGGTGGCCTGAGAGCCAACTTGAACATAACGGGGTTATGTGTCTTGCGGTAGAATGGGAATCGGTGAAAGTTTGACCCGCGCAAATGGCTTAAATTGCCGTTGCGATGTGAGCACGGGTTAGATGGAGCCGTACCCGCTTTATGTCGTTCGGGTTAGAGAGACCTAAAGGTACATGGCACTCGCCGTTGGCATAGATGGGGGTCTTCGGTGGTCAATGGCTTAAATTGACGTGACCAATACCATGAAGACAAATTGCTCATAGGAATGACCGTCTAAGTGGCGGTGGTGAGTCCGGAATGTTAATGGCTTTAATTGACGTAACATCGACCGGTTCACCGAGAATGTGCCCTGAGTGCACGGGACGTGTGGCCGTACGAGCCAACGTCTGTGATGAATTGGCTATGGTTATATGCATTGCTCGCTTGTGCTAATGAAATGCAGGGAAGGAGCATCGCCGCCCCGAGTTGGGGGCGGGATCGTTATAATTTGGTCAGCATTGCTGACCGTTGCTTTGTTTGCCACCGTGCGGTGGTTTGTTTGCTTGCAGGTGCAGCTGGACCAAGCGGTCAATAACGGGCTAAAGCCCTTTTTGCGAAGCTGGCCCTCGAAGGCCCAAGTGGAAATGTTTTATGTTTTATTCATGTATGGCCGGCCTGCGTGCCGAGGTTGGTAAATCATGTAAAAGACAAGTGAAACTTTTTGTAAGGCCTTAAGGCCGACTTTTGAGTATTTTGTAATAACATTCCTATTATCCTGTTAGTGGACATTCATGCTTGTGCTGGGTTCTTGTTTTGCAACTTATAAACTGCTTCCGCTAGAATGCTCTGTGTAGGACGTTGAGATTGGTTGGATGGTTTCCATAAGTAACCACCCGGTCTGTCTGTGGTATATGGCGTCGGGCCCCGGCCGGACCTACTGTTATATGCTATGCGACGGATAGGGGGTGTTACAACATTGACTTAGGATTAGAGAAACTAGCCATAATTCTTTTCTCCCTATGAAGCTTCTCTTCAAGATCCATAATGATCCTGTTCTTGTTTTTTATTGTCCAAATATGGATGATTGAGATGGAATTTAGTTGACTGACTTTCCTTATTTTCTGTTCCAACAAAGATGCTGAATCAGACTACTAGAAAGAATCTAGCTGTGAGGAGATAATTTCATCAGCCTGCTTCTTTCCAACTTCTTGCTTCTTTTCAAAACATCTAGAAGAGCACCATACTTACAATCAATTGATTGACAAATTCCTCAGATTATGAGTCATCTTCATCAATGGATGGGGATATATCAAAATCTGGACTAGTCTCATAGCTAGTCTTAGAAGAACTAGATAGAGAATGTACCTTGTTTGGAACAGGCTGATCCTGGCAGGATTCTTCATCGGACATGACATCAGCCCATAACAGTTGTTTGCAGCTTCTTCATTATCATCCTCCTCTGATTCACAGTTTGAATGTTATAGAGCGGCCCTATTACCCATCCTAGCATCAAGATAGTTTCCAGCTTCATCTGCAATAACAACAATCATCCCTATGTAGGATTCTTCTTCTTCTTTAGAGTTTGAGGAAGATGAGTCATTCTGACTCCAGCTCTTTCCAGTCTTGGCAAGGAAGTTCTTTTCCATATTTCCCTTGAGATGGTGATGCATCTTCTCACCAATATCCTTTCTCCTTATAGGATAATCAGCTATGCATGTCATGGCTTGCTGTAGCAATATCAAACAACTTTAGAAGAAACATGTTTCTAGGTTTAGATTCATTCCTGTCTCCCTTGGAGTATTTCTTCTCAACCTTTTATTGGTCCTTCCTATGATGAGAGGAGGAAGATCTGCTCCTATACTAATTCCTATTCATCATATTCTGAAACTGCCTTGATAAGGAAGCAAAAAATTCATCATACATGTTGATGTCTGATATGCTTGGCTCTGTGCTATATGATTCAGCAGAACTCCTTGGAGGAGAGGCAATCCTCTCCTTGATCTCTTGGAGTTCTTAGCTTTGAATGCCACTGACTTCTATTTGTCATGTGAACTGGTAGCATCCTCTTCAGCCTTCTTAGAGTTCAGCTGCATCTCATGGGAGAGCAGCTTCCCAAACAGATTTCGGGGCAATGTGTTGGCAAGATTGCCAACTTCTCTGATGACACATATCTTGATGTCCCATTCCTTGATAAGGGATCTCAAGAACTTGTCATTCAACTCATAATTAGAGAACTGTCTGCCATAGGTGATCAGACTGTTTACTATCTTGAAGAACTTCTTATAGCACTCAGCTATGGAATCCTTCTTCCCTTGCTTGAATGCTTCATACTATTGATTCAGGAGGGATTTCCTTTCATCCCTCACCTACTATGTCCCTTCCATGTAGATAACCTGGGTATCCCACATCTCCTTTGATGTCTTGCAATGGATTAGATTCTGTAATGTAGAATCATCTATGCCACTTATTATTATATTTTGTGCCCTCTTGTCCATTGAATCTAGAATGAACTTATCCTTGGTCATTTCTTAACACTTCTTGTGGGTCTTGACTGTTACATCGAGTGCTAACACCTTCATAGGGTGAAGGGTCTCTCTTGAATAGTTGTAAGGATACTTGGGTCAGATGCTTCCAAGAAAAGCCCAACCCTCATTTTCCAGATCCCAAAGCTTTCCTTCCTGCAGATTGGAAGCTTCATGGAACCCAGCTCCTTATGTTTCTCTCTTGAACCCATAAGTACAACCATTTTAGCTATCCTTGGAGATTAACTCAGACTGTTAAGTCTTTTGTGAGTAACCTCCCTCTGATATCATTGAAAGTCTTTGTTTCAAGGATAGCTAACACCTAAAGGGGGTCTGGGGGATTAATACGTCTTATTCCTTCTTATTGCTTTTTCCTATTTTAGTGAGTTGTTATTTAGTTATATTTTTCTTCGAGGACAATCACACAAAGCACATAGGATTTTTATAGTGGTTCTCCAGATTATGGGTACATCCACTGTCCTTCCCACCTTTCTAACTACTTGTTAGACAAGGAAACTTCCCTAGTCTCAGCTCCTTAGAGCTTACACTACAGATCCCATAGGATCTCTCAGACTCCTCCAACTCCTACCTTAGGACCAAGGCAGTACACTCAGAGAGAAAATCTCCTATAGCTCAATGATCCACAGATCACCTACCTCATGCACACAAGATGGCCTACACTCAAGCTAGGAGGATAGCCCTACAACTCAGAGTTATTAACTCTCCTACCTCAGATCTGCTCCAGATCCTACCTCAGGAACACATGACCTACCTCAGATCCACATAGGGATCCTACCACTCAGATCTACAAAAGATCCTTCCTCAGCCTTTATAATTTCATGCTTACACTTAGATCAAAAGGATCCTTTAGAGAGAGATAAGTGTGTTTTTGTAGAATAAACATCAGAGAAAATTTCTCTGTGTCTTCCTCCTTATGAACTGAAGTGACTCAGTCCAGATCTTCTTCTTCACAACACCAGAAAGTGTTATTCAAGAATGATTTACTTGGGCTGTGAAGTTGTTGTAGCTAGGGCTTGCCTTGCTGCTTCTTTTCTTCATTAGAGAAGTATCACTGAATTTGTTGTTGAAGGTGTTGATCACAACAGCTATCTTACTGTAGCTAGGGTTAGCCTTGGTTTCTTCTTCTTCCTCAAAGAGTTTCTTTGAACTTACTTTTGCAGGTGAAAGTCACAATAGCTACCTTCTTGAACTCTTAGATCAGAAGTTCGAACTTGTTATTTAGGCTCAGCAATAATGGCGAGAGGAAGAAGATGAAGTTCCGCATCTTTTCAAAAATTGATCCTCAAGAGTTGTCTTCTTTCTTCTGATCAGAATTCTTTTATTATCTTCTGCCATTCAATGGCTCTTTGACCAGTGGGCCCACTTGGATTTCGTATCTACAATCTTGCTTTTGCATTAAATGTAGTACAGAGGAATGCATCGTCGTTTGTTGCGTATTGTTGACTTCCTGCAATGATTTTGAATTTTTCTAACATCAGTTTCTGTGGACTTAGCCAAATTCAAGTAATTTATTATAGGCGTTAAGTGGACAACCTTCACTCAACGCAAAATACTTAGACAGATTTATGTCTTAATAGGCATTGATTGTGTTGAGCGAGCCTTCATCACTCAACAGTTTTTTCCTTAGACAAACTTTCTATTGATAGGCGTTGAGTGTGTTGAGTGAGCCTTCATCACTCAACTCATACTTAACTTTCCATTCATCTTGATGAGGCGTTGAGTGAACACCCTTCGCTAAATGCTTCTGTAATTAGTTGATTTTCATCTTTATGAAGGCGTTGAGTGAGCTGTCTTCACTTAATGCTTTCTACCTTTTCCTATCTTCTCAATGAGGCATTGAGTGAACTGTCTTCATTCAATGCATCTGTACTTAGCCGATTTCTCTGTTGAGTTGACATTTAGTGATTTGTCCTCACTCAATGATTCTGGACTTAGATAGATTTTCTCTCTACATCTTCTAAGCCTTTGACTGCACGAGCTTTACTCGACACTTCTTTCTCTGGCATTGAGTGAGCTGTCCTCACTCAACGCTTCTAGACATAATAAGAATTCTTTCAAGCCAATGATGAAGCTTTGACTGTCTTATGTTTACTCAATGCTTCTTGTTGTTTGGCGTTGAGTGAACTGCCTTCACTCAATGCCTATGGTCTCAACCACATACCTTCTTTGCAAACTATTGGGCTTTGACAGTCCATGCTTTACTCAGCGCTTTTTGACATCTAGTGTTGAGTGAACTGGCTTCACTCAATGCCCATGGACTTAGACAAATTTCTGTCTTTCCAGCATTCTTCCTTGACATCTGGCATTGAGTGAACTGGCTTCACTCAACGCCTGTGGACTTATACAAATTTATGTCTTTTTAGCACTCTTCCTTGATATATGTTGTTGAGTGAACTAGCTTCACTCAATGCCTGTGGACTGAGTAAAATTTCTATCTTTCCAGCTTTCTTCCTTGTGTCCACCTATCATTGTCACTTAGACAACCTATCTAATCATTATTCTAAACAACATCATGTACATATTGAACTTAAAGCATGCATCAAATACAATTATCCTCTTAGTATTGATGGTGATGCCTCTTCAAATCCGAACATTGAAGGGCAATCTTTCAAATATCTCTCTTGCTAGGAATTCACTATCACAATATCTGGGACATTTTATCAGGATACTCTTAGAACCACTCCAGATTTTTTGATAAGAAGATCTTAAACCAATTACAATCTGAGTCCTTTCTCAAGGAGACCCTTAGAACCTCTCTCTGAATACTTTGCAGAGGGATTCTTAAAACTATTTTTTTCAAATGTAAAAAGAAAATTAATAGAAGATTTAAGTTAAGATGATTCTTCTCCTAGTGTGCTCTCTTCAGATTTCTAAGGAAAATTAATGATGATCTCTAAAACGTCTGATGAATCTATAAATATCAAAATAATAAAGATTATGAGCACAAGCTCCAGATGATCTTTCAATCTTTTTCTCTGAATGTGTTCCAAATTTATCTTGAGAAGTAGAAGAAGTACTAATTCTATTATCGGCTTCAACAACTATCAAACCAATCGACTGATATTTTAAGAGATTCAAATACAGATGATAATCTTCCAAGCTTTCTCTATCAGATTCAATCTTCTTTCGATCTGATATGATTTTCTTTATCGCCAACTATTGATGATTGGTAATCTGTAATTATTTGTGATTGTCTCTCATTTTTTATATCTCATCGTATATATATAAATTGACATCCTCTAACGTCTACAAAAATCTATTATGTAAAACCCTTCATGATTTAATTTAGATTGAAACCACAAAACAAATTCTGTTAAGAAATTCAGTCGACATAACGTCGAGTTCTTGTTGAAGCAACATCAATTTTTGACTATATGTATGGAAATCTCTATCGTCGACATTCCAGCGATATCATGTCGAAGCCTACGTTGATGTAATCACAAAATGCTATTGACTTATCAAAATTATGTTGCTCTGACTTCAATTCAAAGTAAAGTCAAATTTCAGTCAATGTTGTGTCGAGATCTAGTCGATGCATGTTAGCAAATCATGATTTTCTCTTCAATTCAATATGCCTTGTACATAAATCCTATTTATCATTGATATCCAGGGACTTCTAAGACCAAATTTCCCTCACTATACAACATGGGTAATACACCTAGGGTGTAAAATTACTAAACATAATTTGTGAAGCTAAATGTAAGGGTTTTTTCCAACAGAGACTATCTAATGGCGTGCCCCCTCCTCCACCATTTGAAGACGATGCTGACGATGCTGATGATGATCCGGTTGATAAGGCAATACAACTCAAGGATGTGAGGTGGCACGATGACGCTAACGGAAGGCTACGCTACAACCTCCGCCCGCGGCGTGCTACTGCCACCGCAACACATTTGCCTTATTTATTTCCTTCTTGCACTCTATTTTATATTTGGAATATAAAAATATTCTATGTTTAAGTGATAATTTTATATTCATTGCATGTTTTATTATTTTTAATTTAGAACATTTTTCATGTTGGTGTGCCTTTAGCCATTCGGATGTATGAGATTACATCTCCATCATGAAGGGCTAAGGCTTTTTTGTAACTCCTATATAAGGAGGCTTTGTTATGAGATCATTAGAAAGAATTGAAAACCTAATCTCCTTGTGAAATTTTGGCCAAGAGGAGCCTTCTCCTAGCCGCCTCCCCCTAGCTTGTGGTGTGAAGCCGCCGCCCCCTTGCTCTCTCCATCCGTTCGGTGCGACTCCGGCGCGGCTTCCTTCGGTGCGACTCCTTGGAAGAAGGTTGCAAACCATTCGGTATGACGCCGGTGGATCCGTGGAGAGAGTGATTCTCCCACAGTTATCTTGTGTGAAAGCTTTCCGGTTGGGTAATCTCTTCCCCCTCCCTTGTGTGATTTCTTCTCTTTAGTTGTGGTGGTTTTCGCAAATCGTTTTCTCCGGATCGTTAATTTAATCGCTGCAAGTTTTGAATCAAAATCGCCGCTGCAAGGCTTTTTTATTTCCGAATCGGGTGGATCCTATTTGCCTCAGCGGATCTTGGCCTATAACCTTGGTCTTGTTCTCAAAAAGGAGTGGTAACCTTTGTGTTTTCTTGGGGAATATTCCGACTCAAATTTCCGATCGTTGTTTTCGAGTCGACCATTCTTCCTTTGTTGTTTGTGCTGCGTTTTGTGACGAGGAACTATTGTGGGCGATAGGTGCCGTGTAGGTGCAGTAGATCTACGATGTGTAGAGCGGAGATAGAGCGTTAAATCTGTGGAGATCTCCGATCCGACATCCCTACATCAATTTGGTATCAGAGGCGGTCGTTTCAACTTTCACGTTGCAAACATCCTCTCTGCGTTCCTTGTTGGAGATCAGATCGTTAGAAATAAAAAAAAATTATTTTTTGTGGTCTGCAAATAGCGGGCTGAAATTTTTATTTTTCAGTAAAATTTCCAAAACAAATTTTTTTAATTATCTACGTGTTATTCACATTGGGAATATATAAAAATATCTTATTTAAAACATAGCTTCAATCCTAGGAAAATTCATCTTGCCCGGGGCCTCCCAAACCTGAATGCGCACTAGGCTAGGAACGGAGTACACAACCCCGTCTACGTTTAGGTTGGCTGCGAACGAGCATGGTGATCCCAACACCAAGGCTATAGCGGGTCTTCGTGCCGAAATGGCTGAGCTTAGGAACGTCTTAGCCCAGATCCTACAAAATCAGGAAAGGCCACCCCCACCTCCCGTTAATGTTGGGCAGCCCAACCGGCACCAACCGAACTTTGACTCGAATTCTGAGGGAAACTCTCCCCGTGTGCCCCCTCGAGAACCCCGCAGCGAGCGAGGATTTGATATCACGAGGGCCATCAAGATAAATGCCCCCACATATGATGTCATGGGAGATCCCCAGATCTTCCTCCATTGGGCTATAGACATGGAGTGCTATTTCGAATGGCACAACCTCACGGACCCCCAAAAGGTTCAAGTTGCCAGGATGAAATTAACGGGACGTGCCAAAACTTATTGGCAGAATGAAGAACGTAGGTTAGGAGCTGGACACGGGGTCCCACTCATTGGATGGGCTGTGATGAAGAACCTGCTGACGATCAGTACGTTCCCGCGTACCATCGAACGCAGATGTTCGATGAGCATGCTACCCTTTGGCAAGGATCAATGTCTGTTGCTGAATATATGGGAGAACTTAATGACCGTATGGTACGATGTGACCTTCGAGAGCTCGCCGAAGTCACTTTATCTAGATTTCGAAAGGGACTTCACCCCGACATTCAGCGGAAACTCTTGCGTTACGGTCATACAGACTTGAATACGACTTTCAATGTCGCCTTGGACATTGAAAAGCACCTAGCATCTAAGGCTCACTCCCGTTATTCTAGTATGAAGAATAAGTCCACCCCTGGGGCATCTTCTTCCACATACCCTGATAAGGGAAAGTTCAAATCTACCGATTCGAAGTCAATCGTGATCACCGCTAGGAACTCCAAGAACCCTGCGAGTGAGCATGTCCCTATCGGGAAGGTTAGCAAGGCTAACACCACTTGTTACACTTGCGGCATTCAAGGCCACTATGCCTACGAATGCCCAACAAAGACAAAAACACTAGCCTTATTATAGCCAACTACCGACCCTGACGATTACGTATATGAGGCCGCAGAGGAGAGTGACCCCGAAGGAGTCCCAAGTGACTTAGAGGACGATCACCCCCTAATGGTGATGCGTTGTATCTTAACCACTCCGCGTCCATTAGATGATTGGACGAGGACGAGCATATTTTCTTTGATTTTTAAGAGTGGCGAGAAGCTTTGCAAGCTGATTATTGATAGTGGTAGCTGCGTGAATCTCGTATCTGAGAACGCCGTTGCACGTATGTCCTTGGTCACGGAACCGCACCCGACCCCATATCAGGTCTCTTGGATCAACAAGCTCTCTGTACCCGTTACCAAACGATGCCTGGTCCCACTCTCATTCAAATCCTACATTGATGAGGTGTGGTGTAATGTCCTTCCGATGGACGCTTGTCATGTGTTGTTAGGCTGCCCTTGGCTATACGACCGTGATGTTACACATTTTGGTAGAGTCAACACTTATGAATTCAAATTCAATGGCAAAACCATCACTTTGATGACGACCATCCCAAAGTAGCCCGTAGTCTTGCCTAAGGACACCACAATCCCGGTAGAACGGAAAATGTTGAATCTAGTTGGTATGAAAGAGTTTGAGAGGGATCCGTTCTTTGATGGAATCATGTATGCGCTAGTCCTCTTAAGTGCGAAGCCCGATTCTAGCATTTTGGATGAGTTACCTAGTGAGTTACGGGTACTGTTAGAGGAGTATAGGGACGTGTACCCGGATGAGTTGCCTCCCACATTACCCCCGCTTAGGAATATCCAACATGCGATAGATCTCTTCCCGGGGTCTTCCTTGCCAAATCAGCCCCATTACCGACTCCACCCCGCAGCTCACCTGGAGTTGCAACCTCAGATAGAGGGCTTGCTCGTGAAAGGTTTTATTAGGACTAGTATGAGTCCATGTGCTGTACCAGCCCTACTTGCCCCCAAGAAGGATGGTACATGGAGGATGTGCGTTGATAGCCGGGCTATCAACAAAATCACCATCAAGTATAGGTTCCCCATTCCACGCCTAGATGATTTGTTGGATGTCTTGTCTGGAACCACCGTATTCTCCAAATTAGATCTTCGGAGTGGCTATCACAAGATTAGGATACGAGAGGGCGATGAGTGGAAGATGGCGTTTAAGTCAAAGGATGGTCTGTACGAATGGCTTGTGATGCCCTTTGGGTTGTCCAATTCCCCTAGTACCTTCTCCCGGATGATGACACATGTCTTTCAGCCATTCATGGGAAAATTCGTTGTCGTCTACTTTGACGATATTCTGATTTATAGCACCTCTACTACCGAGCACATCTCCCACATGAGAGTGATCCTTTCCACCCTGCGGAAGGAGACGTTATTTCTCAATCTTAAGAAATGCACTTTCTATGTCTCGGAGGTAGATTTCTTAGGCTATATAGTCGCCTCTGAGGGTATTCGAGTCGATCCGGGCAAGGTTCAGGTCATTAAGGACTGGCCCATGCCAACCACCCTACGTGAGGTGCGTAGTTTCCATGGGTTAGCCACGTTTTATCTTCGTTTTATACGAGACTTCAGTAGTATTATGGCGCCTATCACAGACTGTATGAAGAAGGTAGAGTTTATGTGGACGAAGTCCGCCACCCATGCTTTTGAATGAAATTTTGGCCAAGAGGAGCCTTCTCCTAGCCGCCTCCCCCTAGCTTGTGGTGTGAAGCCGCCGCCCCCTTGCTCTCTCCATCCGTTCGGTGCGACTCCGGCGCGGCTTCCTTCGGTGCGACTCCTTGGAAGAAGGTTGCAAACCATTCGGTATGACGCCGGTGGATCCGTGGAGAGAGTGATTCTCCCACAGTTATCTTGTGTGAAAGCTTTCCGGTTGGGTAATCTCTTCCCCCTCCCTTGTGTGATTTCTTCTCCTTTAGTTGTGGTGGTTTTCGCAAATCGTTTTCTCCGGATCGTTAATTTAATCGCTGCAAGTTTTGAATCAAAATCGCCGCTGCAAGGCTTTTTTATTTCCGAATCGGGTGGATCCTATTTGCCTCAGCGGATCTTGGCCTATAACCTTGGTCTTGTTCTCAAAAAGGAGTGGTAACCTTTGTGTTTTCTTGGGGAATATTCCGACTCAAATTTCCGATCGTTGTTTTCGAGTCGACCATTCTTCCTTTGTTGTTTGTGCTGCGTTTTGTGACGAGGAACTATTGTGGGCGATAGGTGCCGTGTAGGTGCGGTAGATCTACGACGTGTAGAGCGGAGATAGAGCGTTAAATCTGTGGAGATCTCCGATCCGACATCCCTACATCAATTTGGTATCAGAGGCGGTCGTTTCAACTTTCACGTTGCAAACATCCTCTCTGCGTTCCTTGTTGGAGATCAGATCGTTAGAAATAAAAAAAAATTATTTTTTGTGGTCTGCAAATAGCGGGCTGAAATTTTTATTTTTCAGTAAAATTTCCAAAACAAATTTTTTTAATTATCTACGTGTTATTCACATTGAGAATATAAAAAAATATCTTATTTAAAACATAGCTTCAATCCTAGGAAAATTCATCTTGCCCGGGGCCTCCCAAACCTGAATGCGCACTAGGCTAGGAACGGAGTACACAACCCCGTCTACGTTTAGGTTGGCTGCGAACGAGCATGGTGATCCCAACACCAAGGCTATAGCGGGTCTTCGTGCCGAAATGGCTGAGCTTAGGAACGTCTTAGCCCAGATCCTACAAAATCAGGAAAGGCCACCCCCACCTCCCGTTAATGTTGGGCAGCCCAACCGGCACCAACCGAACTTTGACTCGAATTCTGAGGGAAACTCTCCCCGTGTACCCCCTCGAGAACCCCGCAGCGAGCGAGGATTTGATATCACGAGGGCCATCAAGATAAATGCCCCCACATATGATGGCATGGGAGATCCCCAGATCTTCCTCCATTGGGCTATAGACATGGAGTGCTATTTCGAATGGCACAACCTCACGGACCCCCAAAAGGTTCAAGTTGCCAGGATGAAATTAACGGGACGTGCCAAAACTTATTGGCAGAATGAAGAACGTAGGTTAGGAGCTGGACACGGGGTCCCACTCATTGGATGGGCTGTGATGAAGAACCTGCTGACGATCAGTACGTTCCCGCGTACCATCGAACGCAGATGTTCGATGAGCATGCTACCCTTTGGCAAGGATCAATGTCTGTTGCTGAATATATGGGAGAACTTAATGACCGTATGGTACGATGTGACCTTCGAGAGCTCGCCGAAGTCACTTTATCTAGATTTCGAAAGGGACTTCACCCCGACATTCAGCGGAAACTCTTGCGTTACGGTCATACGGACTTGAATACGACTTTCAATGTCGCCTTGGACATTGAAAAGCACCTAGCATCTAAGGCTCACTCCCGTTATTCTAGTACGAAGAATAAGTCCACCCCTGGGGCATCTTCTTCCACATACCCTGATAAGGAAAAGTTCAAATCTACCGATTCGAAGTCAATCGTGATCACCGCTAGGAACTCCAAGAACCCTGCGAGTGAGCGTGTCCCTATCGGGAAGGTTAGCAAGGCTAACACCACTTGTTACACTTGCGGCATTCAAGGCCACTATGCCTACGAATGCCCAACAAAGACAAAAACACTAGCCTTATTATAGCCAACTACCGACCCTGACGATTACGTATACGAGGCCGCAGAGGAGAGTGACCCCGAAGGAGTCCCAAGTGACTTAGAGGACGATCACCCCCTAATGGTGATGCGTTGTATCTTAACCACTCCACGTCCATTAGATGATTGGACGAGGACGAGCATATTTTCTTTGATTTTTAAGAGTGGCGAGAAGCTTTGCAAGCTGATTATTGATAGTGGTAGCTGCGTGAATCTCGTATCTGAGAACGCCGTTGCACGTATGTCCTTGGTCACGGAACCGCACCCGACCCCATATCAGGTCTCTTGGATCAACAAGCTCTCTGTACCCGTTACCAAACGATGCCTGGTCCCACTCTCATTCAAATCCTACATTGATGAGGTGTGGTGTAATGTCCTTCCGATGGACGCTTGTCATGTGTTGTTAGGCCGCCCTTGGCTATACGACCGTGATGTTACACATTTTGGTAGAGTCAACACTTATGAATTCAAATTCAATGGCAAAACCATCACTTTGATGCCGACCATCCCAAAGTAGCCCGTAGTCTTGCCTAAGGACACCACAATCCCGGTAGAACGGAAAATGTTGAATCTAGTTGGTATGAAAGAGTTTGAGAGGGATCCGTTCTTTGATGGAATCATGTATGCGCTAGTCCTCTTAAGTGCGAAGCCCGATTCTAGCATTTTGGATGAGTTACCTAGTGAGTTACGGGTACTGTTAGAGGAGTATAGGGACGTGTACCCGGATGAGTTGCCGCCCACATTACCCCCGCTTAGGAATATCCAACATGCGATAGATCTCATCCCGGGGTCTTCCATGCCAAATCAGCCCCATTACCGACTCCACCCCGCAGCTCACCTGGAGTTGCAACCTCAGATAGAGGGCTGGCTCGTGAAAGGTTTTATTAGGACTAGTATGAGTCCATGTGCTGTACCAGCCCTACTTGCCCCCAAGAAGGATGGTACATGGAGGATGTGCGTTGATAGCCGTGCTATCAACAAAATCACCATCAAGTATAGGTTCCCCATTCCACGCCTAGATGATTTGTTGGATGTCTTGTCTGGAACCACCGTATTCTCCAAATTAGATCTTCGGAGTGGCTATCACCAGATTAGGATACGAGAGGGCGATGAGTGGAAGATGGCGTTTAAGTCAAAGGATGGTCTGTACGAATGGCTTGTGATGCCCTTTGGGTTGTCCAATTCCCCTAGTACCTTCTCCCGGATGATGACACATGTCTTTCAGCCATTCATGGGAAAATTCGTTGTCGTCTACTTTGACGATATTCTGATTTATAGCACCTCTACTACCGAGCACATCTCTCACATGAGAGTGATCCTTTCCACCCTGCGGAAGGAGACGTTATTTCTCAATCTTAAGAAATGCACTTTCTATGTCTCGGAGGTAGAGTTCTTAGGCTATATAGTCGCCTCTGAGGGTATTCGAGTCGATCCGGGCAAGGTTCAGGTCATTCAGGACTGGCCCATGCCAACCACCCTACGTGAGGTGCGTAGTTTCCATGGGTTAGCCACGTTTTATCGTCGTTTTATACGAGACTTCAGTAGTATTATGGCGCCTATCACAGACTGTATGAAGAAGGTAGAGTTTATGTGGACGAAGTCCGCCACCCATGCTTTTGAATGAATAAAGGAGCTTATGACTGAGGCACCTGTCTTACGTCTACCTGACTTTGCTAAAGTCTTTGAGCTCACATGTGATGTGTCTGGGGTAGGGATTGGAGGTGTCTTGAGCCAGGAGGGCCATCCCGTTAGTTATTTTAGCGAGAAGTTGTCCGGCCCTAAGCTGAACTATTCTAATTACGATAGGGAATTTTATGATGTAGTCCGATGTCTACACCATTGGAGGCACTATCTCCTCTCCAAGGAGTTTGTGATCCTCTCCGATCATGAGGCTTTACATTTCATCAACGACCAGCATAAGATGAGTCCACGACACGCTAAGTGGGTATCTTTCTTACAAGGTTACACGTTTAATCTCAAGCACCTTAAGGGAGCTGATAACCGAGTCGTGGACGCCCTTAGTCGTCTTAATCTTTTACTCACCTCGATGGAAGTACATGTTGTAGGATTTAAGCGGATTAAGGATGAGTACGCCACGTGTCCTGACTTCCAGGACTTCTATCTTTCTGCCCAAGATAGCTCCCCCACGACGATATCTGCCTACGTCATTAAGGACGGTTACCTGTTTAGGAACGGGAAACTATGTATTACACAGTCATCGTTACGACTACATATCATATGGGAGTTGCATTGCGGAGGGTTGAGTGGCCACTTCGGTAGAGATAAGACCATTACCTTAGTCGAGGACAAATTCTATTGGCCAAAACTTAAGGTTATGGTGGGACAGGTAGTGAGTAGCTGCCGCACGTGCCAGGTGTCTAAGGGTAGTAAAACCAACGTAGAATTATATACACCCTTGCCTATTCCATCCATGCCTTGGGTAGACGTTAGTATGGATTTTGTATTAGGCCTCCCCGTTACCCTACGCCGTCACGACTCAATTTTTGTAGTTGTGGATAGGTTTTTAAAGATGGCTTATTTCATCCTGTGTAGTAGGACGAATGATGCGTCTCACGTCGCTAAACTTTATTTTAAAGAAGTCGTTAGTCACCGTGGAGTGCCGAAGACCATAATATCGGATAGGGACGTAAAATTCACTAGTTATTTTTGGAAGACTCTTTGGATATTAATGGGAACAAAATTATTGTTTTCCTCTGACTATCATCCCCAAACTAATGGGCAGATGGAAGTGGTTAATCGGAGCTTAGGAAATATGTTACGATGCCTTGTGAGTGATCACAAGAGCACTTGGGATATTCTCCTTCCCCATGCCCAGTTAGCCTACAATAATTCCAAGAATATGTCTACGGGTCTGCCTCCGAAAGAGATTGTCCACGGGTATAAGGCTCCTGTGCCGCTTGACTTATTGTCGTTGCCCCCAACGTACAAGGCAAGTCAGTTTGCACAATCCTTCGCCCAGCACATCCATGATTTACACGCACGTATATGGGCCACCTTGACTACGCAATACGACTCTTATCAAGCGCACGCTAATTTGCATAGGAGAGTATCAGACTTCAAAATTGGCGATCTAGTTTTTGTCCGTTTGGTTCCCGAACGCTTGCCAACTGGCACCGTTAAAAAGTTAGCACCAAAGCGTGCCGGCCCTTTTCGGATTATTAAGAAGTTAGGTGACAACGCTTTCGTTTTGGACTTGCCTGCTGATTGGGGTATCTCCCCCATTTTTAATGTTTCAGATTTAACGATGTTTGTGTCACCACCACAAGAGTTGATTTCTTTGTCGTCTTCTTCTCCCACTGAAAATTCTCATGGGTTGGGGAGTGGTAGTACGGATGATCTCTCTCTTTCGGTCCCCACAGGTATATCATCGGATGGTAAGTTGCCTTCTTTCCTGCCTACTGCTAATATGTTCCCCAGGTTTCCACGGATGTTTTCCACTCCAGAGATGATACTTGATGCTGAGCCCGTTACCACTGCTGATGGCGACACCCACCGCTTTCTCATCCGTTGGCGTGATCGGCCCTCTTCGGATGACTCTTGGGTACTCGAGACGGAGCTGCAGAGTTTGGATGCCGCTCTCCTTCACCGCTATCGCTTGGACCACGCAACGGAGATGCGTGCATTTGAGCGGGTGAGGATTGATGGCGTGCCCCCTCCTCCACCATTTGAAGACGATGCTAATGATGATCCGGTTGATAAGGCAATAAAACTCAATGATGTGAGGCGGCACGATGACGCTAACGGAAGGCTACGCTACAACCTCCGCCCGCGGCGTACTACCGCCACCGCAACACATTAGCCTTATTTATTTCCTTATTGCACTCTATTTTATATTTGGAATATAAAATTATCCTATGTTTAAGTGATAATTTTATATTCATTGCATGTTTTATTATTTTAAATTTAGAACATTTTTCATGTTGGTGTGCCTTTAGCCATTCGGATGGATGAGATTACATCTCCATCATGAAGGGCTAAGGCTTTTTTGTAACTCCTATATAAGGAGGCTTTGTTATGAGATCATTAGAAAGAATTGAAAACCTAATCTCCTTGAGAAATTTTGGCCAAGAGGAGCCTTCTCCTAGCCGCCGCCCCCCCTAGCTTGTGGTGTGAAGCCGCCTCCCCCTTGCTCCCTCCATCCGTTCGGTGCGACTCCGGCGTGGCTTCCTTCGGTGCGACTCCTTGGAAGAAGGTTGCAAACCATTCGGTGTGACGCCGGTGGATCCGTGGAGAGAATGATTCTCCCACAGTTATCTTGTGTGAAAGCTTACCGGTTGGGTAATCTCTTCCCCCTCCCTTGTGTTATTTCTTCTCTTTAGTTGTGCTGGTTTACGAAAATCGTTTTCTCCGAATCGTTAATTTAATCGCTGCAAGTTTTGAATCGAAATCGCCGCTGCAAGGCTTTTTATTTCCGGATCGGGTGGATAATATTTGCCTGAGTGGATCTTGGCCTTTAGCCTTGGTCTTGTTCTCAAAAAGGAGAGGCAACCTTTGTGTTTTCTTGGGGAATATTCCGACTCAAATTTCCGATCGTTGTTTTCGAGTCGACCATTCCACCTTTGTTGTTTGTGCTGCGTTTTGTGATGAGGAACTATTGCGGGTGATAGGTGTTGTGTAGCTGCGTTAGATCTACGACGTGTAGAGCGGAGATAGTGCGTTAGATCTGTGGAGATCTCCGATCCGACATCCCTACATCACTATCCAACAAATTAAGTTAATGTAAATATGAAAGACAGAGTAAATACTAGAAAGCAATTAACTGTAGAAGTTATGTTACAGTGCTTTCTCTCACAATATAAACCTAAAAAGATTGAGGAAGCTGATAATGATCCACATTAGATAGTTGTTACGCAATAAGAGCTTGCACCATTTGAAATAAAACAGTGTGGACACTAGTGTTGAGACTAAATGATTACCCAATAATTGGAACAAAGTGGGTATTCTGATATAAAATAGATTTAAATGGAGTAATAAGAAGAAATAAAGCTAGACTTGTTGCTCAAGGATATTGATAAGAAGAAGGGATAAATTATAATAAAACTTTTGCACCTATGGCCAGGCTTGAAGTAATAAGATTATTTCTAGCTTATGCAACAAATAAAAGAATCAAAGTTTATCAAATGGATGTAAAGATTGCTTTTTTATTCGAAATCTTCAAGTGGAAGTTTATGTTGAACAAACACTAGGTTTTGACAATCCAAGTCACCCCTCTTATGTTTATAAACTAAATAAAGCACTTTACGGTTTGAAACAAGCTCCAAGATCTTTGTATGATATCTTATCCAATTTCCTCTTATATCACTTTTTAAATAAGAGGAAAGGTCAATAAAACACTCTTCAGAAAACACATAAGGATTAGTTAATTATTGTCCAAATTTACGTGCATGATATTATTTTTTATCTCAATATACTCTGGTCTTTACAAAAGTTTTGCTGACCTATTGCAATCCATATTTGAAATGATTAACATGAGAGAATTATCCTTCTTCTTGGGTTACAAGTAAAGTAAGGTGATGAAGGTATTTTTATATCACAATCCAAGTATGCAAAGAAACTAATAAAAAATTTTGTATGAAAACTGCCTCCATCATGAAAACACCCATGACTACTAATGTTGTTTTAGATAAAGATGTTTCTGGTAAATATGTTGATCAGAAAAAATTATAGAATAATTATTGCACTTATTATTTATCTTGCAACTAGTAGGCCAGACATAATGTTTGCCACATGTGTATGTGCAAGATTTCAAGTAGACCCAAAAGAGTCTCATCTCAGTTCTGTACAAAGAATTTTAAGATATCTTAAGGGTACACCTGGGATGGGATTATGGTATCCTGCAGAATCAGATTTTGAATTATTCGAATATTCTAATGCTGATTATACATGATGCAGATTTGATATAAAAAGTACCACTGGAATATGTCAATTCCTAGGTGATAGACTTATATCTTGGTTCAGCAAAAAACAAACATTTGTCTCCACTTCTACAACAGAAGCTGAGTATATTGCTGCTGGAAGATGTTGTTCACAAATTTTGTGGATGCGGAATAAGTTACATGATTATAACTTGAATTTTACTAACTCCACAATATTTTGTGACAACTCAAGTGTTTTTTCAATTGCCTTAAATCCTGTCTTGCATAGCTGGATAAAACATATAGAGATTAGGTATCACTTTTAGATACCTGCTAAATAGGGGGAGGATTAAATAATGATTCAGATGTTTATTATACAGGGGGAGAATCCATCAACCTTAATGCCAAGTGTTCAAGGGCAAAAAATGCCAGAAGACATTGAGCTAGAGAAAGTTTTTGTATTAATAAGAGAAAGAGAGGAAGCTATGTTCAAAACGTCTGGAGATGACGTAGCTGATAAGAAAAGGATTTTTCCCGTAAAATTACAAGCTGAGGAATCAAGGAAAAGTAATGTTTCTAATTTATCAATCCCTCTTCCAGAAATAATCTTTGATCATAATAAATATATGAAGAAACATCCAACTGCTCAGATTGTGACACCATTGGACATTATCACTAAAGGATAGTAGGTTTGGGTTACAATCAAGATATATATATATATATATATATATATATATATATATATATATATATATATATATATATATATATATATATATATATATATATTCCATATGAAAGTAGAAATCAAAAAATGATAAGCTTTATAAAAGCATGAACCACTAACATATCAATAACTGAAGAAAAGCAGAAAGATACTTTTTCTGGCAATCTATTGGAATCTATAAATGAGCCATGTGCAAAATATTTAAGCAAAGGATATACACTCAGTTCTCCATCATATAAGGTAGAGGTAGAAGTTCAAAAGCTACTTAATGTTAATCTAGAAAAACAGAGTCATCCAGATAAGGGAAGAAGGGTTCAATTTGAATTTGTTGAAAAGATGTTAAAGAAATTGTACACTGCATTTACAACTTTTCTTACTAACAATAATAAGAAGTAATACTGCTTTTGACACTAAAGATTTTTTGTATATTAAGTTTCCTCTCATATTCCTTTCTCAATTTAATCGGTCTACATTACATGTTATATGTATGTCAAATTTCTATAATCCTACTGATTTGTCTGTATAAAATCACATTTGAAATTTCGTGAAATTTGTAAGTTAAATATGCGGAGATTATTGGGAAAAACCCTTATGATTTACCTTAATAAATCACATTAAGTGATTTTACATCCTAGGTATATTACCCATGATGTATATAGATGGTAATATGGTATTAGAAGTCCTAGAATGCAAATGGTATAAAGGACATGAGAAAGGCACATTGTATTTTGGAGGAAAGTCATGAAATTCCAATATGTGGCGACTAGAAGTCGACAATGCAACTTCGACTAGACATTGGCACAACTTTGATGAAAAGCCAATGCTACTTTGAGTACAAGTCTGAGTTACTAAATATGATAAGTTGACATTAACTAAAGTATCAAGTCGATGCATACTCTGATATAAAATTGACATAACATCAATTATCGATCTTAATTGATAGAATGAAGTCAGAATTCGATGCTACATCTATATAAACTTAATGATACGTTGGTTAATCTTCTGTACAAGAATTATTTTGAGGATCAAATTAGAATACTTCAAGAAAAGTTTGGTTGTTATAACTAATTCTTGAAGATGATAGATGACATGGTTTCTCCGCTATATATATAGAGAGATAAACTCAAACAGATTGAGGAACTATCATACAACGGTTATTTTCTACTCAAATCAGATCGTATTTTTGAGGATAGATTTTCGACAGAGAAAGATAGGAAGATTATCATCTAAATTTGAAATTCTTCCTTGGATTAGTTGATCATCATCTTGTCGCTAAATCTATAGAGAATTAGTTCCTCTTCTTCTCAAGAACAAATCAATTACTACATCAGATTTAGTGGAGATAAAAGAGAAATCTGGATTATATGTTTATTATATTTGAAATTATCTTACTCAAAGATTCATCAGATTACAGATTTCATTTTCACTAAGTGCCATACAGTCCCTAAGATTCAATTGAGAGGACTCATCAAGAAGATCATTACATCCTCAAATCTTTAACAATTTTTCTGATTTTTATTATCTTTTTTAGCTTGTTAACAGAGTTTTGTGAATCTATCTTCAAAAGGTTCAGTAAGAGTTTGTGAGAGTCTCCTTTGTAAAAGACTCAGATTATATTGGTTTAAGATATCGTTAACAAAAAATCTGGTGTTTGGTTCTGAGAGACTCCTGATCAAAAGACTCCAGCACCGTAATAGTGAATCCTACCAAGGGGGTAGAAGAGTTGATGCACTCAGATTTTGGGGAACCACTATTATTTTTTTTATCTTATGTGATTTTGCATTTATTTGTTTTTATTTTTTTATTGTGTTGTGATTTTTTTTATCTACGCTTATTTCTAGTTAATAGCTGATGTACATGCAAATTCAGTGAAATTTTCATTGAATTTGAAACAAAAATTTAATCTTTATTCACACCCTATAGAGAAAACTCTGAGTTTTTTAACAACTGTTCTCCCATTTCAGAAGCGACAGAGCGAGAAGAATGATACATGGTAAACAGTAAAGAATAAAATATTTTGGCCTTGATTAGAATACAACAAAAGGGTTGGAATGATGTGGTGAGAAGAAGGGGAGAATAAGGCCTTAAAAATAAAAACTTCTACCAGACACGCCCTGCAGTCATGCCCGTGACTTGAGGGCGTATAATAATTAAGCGACAAAAATTGAGAATCCGACCAAGATCTGGTCAAAACCAACTATTCAGAAACATGCCTTAAAGACACACTCATGATTCGGGGGCTTGTCCATTCAAATTCTTAACATCACATTTCGACCGGGTCATGCTCGCGACCAATGAAGTTCACGCCCAAGACTACCATGATAATAAATTTGAAAACTATAAATTCGTAAAGCTTTGACTCAGAAGCAACCATGCCAGCCAGTCCCGCCCGTGATTGGGAAATGTAAAATTAAAACTACTAGAATATTTTTTGTGTATGGTTATTATAATATAGTTTTTATTTAATAAACAATCAATTTTTATTTAGTTTATATAAATATTTTTATTAATTACCTTATTTTCTAATTTCAGGAATAATTGGGCTTCAAATATCTATTTTATGTCCATGTCCATGATCTGGAGCTATTTAGTAAAAAATCACCATTTTTGCCGCGGATAATTGTACTTCAAATGGTCATAACTTTCACACCAGGAAGAGTTACGGGACGTGGAAATAGTCAACGGAAAGATGACGATGTCCTCTAAAAATTTGGAGAGTTTCACAAGTACACTACCCCAATTCACAGGCATGACCAGTGCGTGAACACGGACATTTCTTGGGCAAAAATGCAATTTTCTCCAGAAAGCTTCCCGAGACAATTCTGGAACTTTTTCTAAGTACACGACCCCATGTCACGGTAGTGACATAGAGCATGACCTAGCCAAAAACTGTCGAATTGATGTCAGATTGCGCTATTTCCAACCGTTTGCTGACCAGATCAGTTTACACCCAAAAGTCACGAGCGTGACTGGAGTGCGTGACCTGAAAATTAACAAATTTTGGCGGTTTTCCCGGCCTTTTTATGGCGGCAGTTCCATATCTGACACACCATTGGTCACGGGCGTGACCTAGGGGTGTGACTCGCAAAACAACAAATTTTGGCAATTTTCCTCCAACATTCCCGGGCTTTCAACATAACGGTTTTGCACCTAACACGCCCGCTAGTCACGGGCATGGCCGAGGGGCTTCACTTTCCAAAGAAAAATCTATAAATTCCATAAAGGTACAAGCGCTCAGGAGGAAGATTTAGAGTAGCTCTTGTAGTTTACTTTAGATTTATTCTACTGCTTTTATGTAACTTTCATTTCCTAGCATGGCTTTTGTTCTAGTTATTTTCAATTCAAGTCTTCTTCCATTTTCAATCATCTTTTGCACTTTTATTTCTTTTGTAGTTTTCTTCTTCATGTCAAGTAGCTAAACTTTAATCCAAAGAAATTCTAGGTCAAGTGTTAATTTTCATTCCATAGAAATTTCTTTTTTAGGTAATTTATTCACTATTTATAATACGCGATAAAATATTATAAATTCGTGTGAGTAGAAGTACTCCACAGACTCGAAATAATACGACGCTTGATATTCTTAAATATCCTATACTATGAACGATAGGTGCTCTTTCCTATAGTTTGTAGAATTTAGAAATATATTTAATCTTGAATATCAACCATCAAGTTTTTAGCGCCATTGTCGGGGACTATTTTTGTTGATATTTTGAATACGGTGTATTAATTTTATCATTCTCGTTCTCTACCCTTATTTCACTTTTTCATTTTCTTTTTCGAATTTCATTCCATTAAGTACGAGTTGTTTTATTTTCTTTTTACAAAAAAATATTATCTCAATTGGCCGCTATGATTGCGGAGCTTACAAACAAAGTTAATATTTTGCAAGCCACAAGATAGTGCAAAATTTCTTGTTATTATTGTGGGGGTTCTCATTGAAGTGAGTATTGTTATCATTATAATTATTATAAAACTCATTCTTATGAAAATAATTTTGATAATAACTATGAAAATATTTTTTCTCACTTTTATGATAATTCAAGTTCAAATTTTTATGAAAATAATGTTTCTAATTCTTCTAATTTTCATGAAAATAATGTTTCAAATTTTAATGCGAATAATTATTTTGATTTAAATAATTGTTTTTTCAACTCGGATGTAAACTTCTCTTGGTCGCAAGATCAACCGGAAGGGTTCCCGAGTAATGAGAATAATTATTTAGATTCTAATATTTGTTATTCTTTTATCTTACCGCTGCCTTTTTCTTCTAATTTTGAGTACTTTTTCACAATTTTGGGTTGATGCATCTCCCCAAAATTTAGAAGAAATTAATATGTTTTCTAATAATTCATTTAATATTGGGGAATCTTCACAAATTCCTATTCTTTCTCCTCACCAAACTTTACATGAAATTTTTTCTTGTTCTTATGATTTTTCCCTTCTTCGAATATTTCACCTATGGCGGATCATGAATCTTTATGTGCCCCCTTAGTATCTTATTCCAAAGAGGAATAAAAATTATTATATCAAGAATTTACTAATATTATGGGCACACCAGGTGAATTAGAAGAAGAACATTTTTCTTCTCCAACTACACCTGATTTTTATTTTCATGAATTTTCGAGCTCCCCTTCTAAATATTTAGAAATTCAAATTCATGAAAATGAGGTGTCTGAAAATATTTTTTTAAATGAGTTTTTAGATAATAATTTTATTTTGGAAAATAAACAACCGTTGCCTAATCATATAACTTCACAAGAACCTCCCCCATGCGAAGATATTTTTACACACTTCTTTTTGACTTTTCTTTTACTAACTAATTTCATGTAGAAGAGGAGCTGTTGCAATTAAACGATTTCCACGTACCATTTGTCGCTTCTCTATAAAGATTCAAATCACCTTAGGTATGGATAGGTGATTTGAATTTACATTATCAACCCGAACATTCAAAGAAGAAAAATCAAGAAGAAAGCGGAGGAGACGTCGGGCGAGCAACTTTGGCGTCCTTGTCAAAGAGAGAATTAAGGGAGTTGTCTGTTAATTTCAACTTCAATTTTCCTTTTTCTTAACCCAAACTGTCTAACTTAAGGATGAGAAAAATAAAAGCGCTCTTGGGAGACACGCCTTGCTTATCCTTGCATTTTATTTTCTTTTAAAATATATAAAAATTATTACATTTTCTTTTCTTTCCCCCCTTACTTGGCATATAGACTTCGGGATAATGTTTATTTTTAAGTATGAGGGTGAAATGTCCTTTTCTATTTTTATTAAAAAATTGAAAAAATTAAAAAATCTTTAAGAAAATTTTAAAAAATTTATTTCCTTTTTAAATTTCTTTTTTATTTTAAAAAAATCAAAAACATATAAAAAAATAGAAAATAAATTTAAATTTGTTGGAAATGGCCGTGTTGTGCTTTCATCCCACAAAACAGCCAAGTACCTTGCAAGCCTGTCACTGGGTAGCCCTCGGGAAGTCCATGAATTTCCAAAAAAATAGGATTATAATTTATGTTTTTAGTATTTATATCTTTTTTAAAAAGTAATAAACCCCAACTTCATTTTTTTATTTTTTTTCAATTTATTTTGAGTTTATTTATAAGAATATTTTATTTTCTAATCTTTTATTTCATCATTATTAGTTAAATTAAATTTTTAGCTGATTTGATTTTAAGAAATACTTTATGAATTAAATTTGTTTAGAGTAATTCCTTTGGCCCTTTTTTTCTTAATTTTAATTAGTTTCAATTTTATAGTGCTTAATTTAACAATCTTAAGATTTCAATTATATTCACTTATACTTAAAGAATATTAGGAAATTTTAATTTACTATAGTTGCTCTCTAACTATTTTAATTTAATCTAAAAATGGTGTAGCCTTTCCTTTGTTATTTTTATGTTCTTATTAGATCATATGTCACGGGAATAAGAGGATAAAATTCATTATCCCCCTATGACACATATGTATTTTTTTCCTTTTTGGTTAGATCATATGTCATGAGAATCAAAAATATGGAACCCAAATAAAAGATGGTGTAAGTGGATAAAATTTATTACTCCCAATTTATCTTTTGTTTTTTTATTTAAAGAGAGAAAAGTATTTGCTCATATGTTATGTAAAATGAGATGATAAAAATTATCATTTTCTTCGTAAACATATGCAAATATCAAAAACATTATGTGAGGTGAGAGGATAAAATTCATCACCTCTATTTAAAAATCACTCCAATTTCAATGTTCCCAAAACCTAAAAAAAATTAGATGTAAATTAAAATACTGAGAGAGCATAAGTAGTAGATTGAATTTTTCCTTTAAGTTTCTTTTTAATTAAAAAAGTTAATAATTTTTAATCTATTTTTGTTTGCTAACTACTAAATTTTGAACACTAATTAATTTATTTGAGAAAATTTTGCTAAATATTTTGCTCTTCATATTTTTAATTTCATATATTAGTACTTAATATTTAAATCTCTAAAATTTATTTTTAACATTCTTTTGATTTAATAAATTTTTTGTTTAATTAAAAAATATATTATTTTCTTACAAGTACTTCTCATAGTTTTGCTCTGGAATAACAAAAGATTAAGTATGGGCGTATTTGATAAAACAATATTTATAGTTATTTTAATATAGTTTTTATTCAATAAATAATCAATTTTTATTTAGTTTATATAAATATTGTTATTAATTACTTTCTTTTCTAATTTCAGACATAATTGGGCTTCAAATATCAATTTTAAGTCCATGCCCACGATATGGATCCATTTAGAGAAAATCACAATTTTTGACTACGGATAGCTGTACTTCAAATGGTCATAACTTTCAATCCAGGAAGTGTTACGGGACGTGCAACCAGTAAACGGAAAGAGGACGACGATGTCTACAATTCTGTAGAGTTTCACAAGTACTCGACCCTAAGTTACGGGCGTGACCAGGGCGTGAACACGGGCGTGTCTCGGGCAAAAATGCAATTTTCTCCAGAAAGCTTCACGAGAGAACTCTGGAACTTTTTCTAAGAACACACCCCTATGTCACAGCCATGACATATGGAGTGAACTACCCAAAACTAGTGAATTGATGTCAGATTGCGCTGTTTCCGGCCTTTTGTCGACCCGGTCAGTACACACCCCCAAGTCATGGGCGTGCTGGTGGGTGTAACCTGAAAAATAAAAAATTTTGGCGATTTTTCTCGGGCTTCTTGTGGCATCAGTTACGTACCTGACACGCCCTAGATCACGGGCGTGACCTAGGAGCGTTACCCACAATACAACAAATTTTGGCGGTTTTCCTCCAACGTTCCCGGGCTTTCAACAGGATAATTTCACACATTACACGCCCCCTAGTCACGGATGTGACCGAGGGGCGTGACTTTCTAGAGAAAAATCTATATATTCCAGAAAGGTACAGGAGCTCAGGAGGAAGATTTGGAGTGACACTTTCTAGTTTAGTTTTGATTTATTCTACTGCTTTTATGTAACTTTCATTTCCTAGCTTAGCTTTTGTTCTAGTTATTTTCAATTCAAGTCTTCTTCCTTTTTCAATCATCTTTTGCACTTTTCTTTCTTTTGTAGTTTTCCTCTCCATGCCAAGTAGCTAAATTTTAATTGAATGGGATTTTAGATCAAGTGTTAATTTGCATTACATAGAAATGTCTCTTTTTATTTAAGTTATTAACTATTTCTAATATGCGATCAAATAATATAAATTCGTGCGAGTAGAGTACTCAACAGACCTAGAAGAATAAGACACTTGATATTCTTAAATATCCTATACTATGAACGATAGGTGCTCTTGCCTATAGTTTTAGAATTTAGAGATATATTTAAACGTAAATTTCAACCATCATGAACAAAGCATAAAAGACAAATAATTTGAAAATGAAATGATACTTATAATTCTAATTGTAAAACATAAAAGGATGGACTTAAAGTGTGAAGTTGATTTTTGAAGCATGGATTTGACCGTCCGTCATTCATCAAATCATTCTTCAAACCTGCAACAACTTAAACCTATTTGAACTATGAGAAATAGACACACACACACATGCATATATATATATATATATATATATATATATATATATATTTTTGTATGTTTTCAGTTTTTTTAGAAAGGGAAAAATAACATAAAGGTAAGCTAGGTATGTCTCCCAAGAGGGCTTCAGTATGGTCAGTGAGCTCAACCAAAGCAGCTCACTGGATTACCTTATTCTCAACTTATCATTAAATTATGATAATGGTTTCAATTGTTGTATGGTGGGCAGCATGTGATGCATTAATATTAATATTTTCATATGAAAAACCAAGAAGAAGCGTTCCTTCACAAATGTCAAAAATCGCCCACCTAACAACCAAGAAAGTGCGTCACAAGATAAAAATGCATCTCAGAATCTTCCTCCAAGTCTAACATAACAAAATACATTGAAAGAATAGACACAACAAAATTGACTGGAACATCGTGAATGACCCCTTTTGGTTCCTTAGTGGAACGATCAACAAATTTTAATGTTATATTAGTAGGGATATGTTCTCCAATATTGAGTTTTTGGGCTAAACTAGAGCGGTGGATGTTCACTGATGTGCACAAAGCCAGACTCTAATTTATTTAGTGAGGACGTTGGGTTCGGATTTCACGCGATGAAAGGAGGCAAGTGCACCTATCACAAGTAGTACATGATATTCGGGGGGGGGGGATATCAAGATCGTATATTTCCTAGGGCAGGTTGATTAACTCTACTCCTCCTAGAAGTACTATTATCTTACTGAAAATTAAAGGTGTCAGATTACATAACTAAGGAGGCTATAGGAATGAGCTGAAAATAGATTTAGAAAAAGATTGATGAAGAAATAGTGCTCGGTATTGTATTATATTAGGACTAAAATAAATTTATATAACTATAGATCCTAGGCTTCAATTCAATTAAAGGGAAAACTTGGTTGTGGAGTTTCCAAAAGAATGAGCTCTCATATCTCTAGGACTATCGTTCACCTGAACATTAAGACTATTCAACCGAGCTCTCGTTCGGCAAAGGATTCCTCTTAATGCCTGCTTTATGCTGAGAACCCCGCTATTTGGTGGAGAACCCAATCTAGTTGAATTCAAGGCCTCCTCTCTCGAGGTTTTGTGCGAAACTCTCTTTACCCAAGGGTGATCGGTCCATATGCATGGCGTCTCTGCTAGCTAGCGTATGGACAATGAAAATTGAGCCCACATATCGATATGTGGTTTTACGTGTCGTATACCCAGGTTAAACCCTATGTTCTTAATTAAATTGAAAAAGAAGACCTTTAATTATTTAAAAATATTTTTATGTCCCAATGCTCTTCGATACCGAGGGCTATGAGCGATTTGCCTCTCATCGGGTTGGGGACGGCTTTTGAGTTTGGCGACGCGTGAGTTCAAAACTAAATGCTGAAGGGTTATAGAGAAAAAAGATATAAAATAACCTAACATTTGAAAAGTAAGAGCTTACTAAAAAAGGAAAAACGCACGCACTCATCCAAACCCATAATAAAGGAGAAAAACTAATTTAGAAAAAAGAAAGTTACATAATTGAAATTACAAGTCCTATTCATACGAGTAGGCGGGATATGATAAGTCTCACTCAAACAAGTAGGCGGGAAATGACAAGTCCTATTCAAACAAGTAGGTGGGAAATGAAAGCAGTAAACTGCAAGTCCTACTCAAACGAATAGGCGGGAAATGACAAGTCCTACTCAAACGAGTAGGCGGGAAATGACAAGTCCTACTCAAACGAGTAGGCGGGAAATGACAAGTCCTACTCAAATGAGTAGGCCGGAAATGACAAGTCCTACTCAAACGAGTAGGCGGGAAATGACAAGTCCTAGTCAAACGAGTAGGCGGGAAATGATAAGTTCTACTCAAACGAGTAGGCGAGAAATGAAAGCAGTAAATTGCAAGTCCTACTCAAACGAGTAGGCAGGAAATGACAAGTCCTACTCAAACAAGTAGGCGGGAAATGACAAGTCCTACTTAAACGAGTCGGTGGGAAATGAAAAGTCCTACTCAAACGAGTATGCGAGAAATGACAAGTCATACTCAAACGAGTAGGCCAGAAATGAAAGCAGTAAATGACAAGTCCTACTCAAATGAGTAGGTTGTAAATGACAAGTCCTACTCAAATTATTACGCAGTAAATGACAAGTCCTACTCAAATGAGTAGGTGAGAAATGACAAATCCTACTCAAATGAGTAGGTGGGAAATGACAAGTTCTACTCAAATGTGTAGTTGTGAAATAACAAGTCCTACTCAAATGAATTGGCGGGAAATGACAAGTCCTATTCAAATGTATAGGAGGGAAATGACAAGTCCTACTCAAAAAAGTTTGCGGGAAATGAAAGCAGTAAAATCTAACTCATAAACGCACACACTTTACTTAAAGGAAAGAAAGCGATAATGAAAGCTATAACAAACTAGCTCTTACACTCACACATAACAAAAAAAGAAAATCAAACTAATTGAAAAATTAAAATGATTACATTTCTATCATTAGAACTTGCTAAAAATGCATAAAAAGAAGAAATAAAAATTAAAGCAGCAAAAAGGTTTTCAAATAAATGAAAAAATCAAAGTGTTTCAAAAATTAAAACAACAACTTTTTCATTCTTATAACTTCATAAAAATGATTAAAAAGTAGAAATAAGGTAAAAAGGAACAAAAAGTTTTACATAAATAAAAATACTATGTTAAAGAAAAATCCAAACCACTTTTAAAAACACTTTTATTAACTCATAAATAGTGAATACAGAGTACAAAAAGAAACCAAAACTAAACAAATATAAGGGACAAGATAAGAAAAGCTAGCATGACCACTAAGAACTAAGAGGAAATCTACTACGAAACTAAGCAAGAAATGCTTGAGACCATAAAACATAATATTACTCTCTCTCTCTCACACACACACACACACACACACACACACACACACACACACAACACACACAACACACACACACACACAAACATGCACACACCTATTTTAAAGGGAAAAATGAAGATACAAAAGATCACTGAAAGAGGGGCACTCAGATGCGTTCCAATACAACACGAGGAGAGAAAATTTACACATTTTATTAAGCTAAAAAGAGATTTAGAAAAAGATAAATCAAACACACAAAAATGGAGAAAGTCTCCTTACATAGCTCAAAAACGCACCCAAGCAGCACTCCAACAGTAAAATGGCTCCAAAAGTTTAACCCTGATCCTTATAGAAAACGTCTATTTATAGGGAAAAAAATCGGATTACACGCCTGTAATGCCCCCGACTTTTCGATGATTTTATTTGCTTGGGCAACATCAGATTGAAGACGTCGTGGCGTTACTTTTAACGTCAAGTGTTGGATTTGAGTAGTTTTGGACGTGCTCGTCGAGTTTCGTCGCAACCCGAGCATTTTTTTGGAGTCTCGGTGCGCGATCAAAGTTTTGGGTTTTGTTTTTGTTCGCCGCATGTTTTGGCGGTTAATATCTCGGGAATGGCTCATAGGATTTTAGTTTTGACTTCGTCGTTGTGTCCGTAGCATCATTTTTCGCCTACGGCGTGAGTTTCGTTTAATTCGGCGTGTTTGATCCTTTGTTTTGATCTCATATTTCCATGTTCAACTATGTGAACATGATAATTGCTATATTATTGACTGCTTGTTTTGATTCTCGGGAAGCCCTTCTAAAGTTGTGGGTTTCGTCGAACCAACCTTATTATATTTTATTTTATTTTTTGGGCGCTGTGTCGAGTTCGGCGATCATCGAGCGGAACTCGACGATTGTTTTTCTTTCTAGGCGCTGTGTCGAGTTCAACGATCGTCGAGTGGAGCTCGACGATTGTTCTCTTTTCTGGGTGCTGTATAAGGTCGACGATCGTCGAGCGGAGCTCAACTATTATTTTTCTTTTCTGGGCGCTGTCTGAGGTCGACGATCGTTGAGCGGAGCTCGATGATTGTAACTTCTTTTCTGGGCGCTGGCTAGATGTCGACGATCGTCGAGCAGAGATCGACGATTGTCGTGCTGAGCTCGACGAAATATCGAGCAGAGCTTACTGTAGGTCTAGTGGATCTTTGTGTTGGGTTCGACGATCAGGCCTTGCATTCGACGATTTTCGAGCAGATTTCGTCGAGTGGATCCTCCCTTGTACTCGAGTAATTCCTTTGTTGTACCCGAGTATGTGCCTTAGTACTTGAGTAACCCTTGTGATGTACTCGTGTAATTTCCTTTTACTCGAGTAAGTCCTTAGTACTCGAGTAATCCCCGTGTTGTACTCGTGTAATTCCCTCAGTACTTGAGTAATGCTTCCCTCCTGTCTCGGGAAATTTGGTTCAGCCGAACCCGGTTTATTTTGTTGTTCTTCCTGTTATCACCCTTAGTATAAGTACCTACTTCTTTTTCTTCAACTTCTCCGATTCTTTTTCCTCCCGAACCTGAGCGGCGTGAGCGAGATAGAGGTTGTCCGTACTTAATTCTTCCGGTGGCCATTGATGGTGTTCCGGTGCTCGGAATTTCAAACCGATCGTAGATCTGGAATGCTCTCGTCGAGAGCTATGCCCTCGCGGTAATTTCTTCCCCATTTCTTGAGATTTTCTCGTAAGGGTTTTTCGGCCCTAATCCCCTTTCGACATTTTTTTGTCTAGATTTCAACTCCTCCCGCAGTCTTTTTCCCCAATCCATGACGTGGAGCGATTCAGAGGACTTTTCCGATAAAACCTTGGTTAGTGGTTGTTTCCCTCATTTCACTTTATCCGATCTGATGGTAACGACTATACTTTCATGTTCTTTAAATTTTTTGTGCTTAATCTTCCAAATCGTTGTTATGATTAATCATTTTAACGTTCCTTCGTTGTTGTACAGTGTTGTCTTGGAAAGCCCGATTTTGTCTGGTTTTGGTTAATCGTTCCTGGTGTGCCTAAATGATGGTTATGCATGTTTTAGCTTTTGTTATTTAGCGCGTTAGAATTTATATAGGACTGTAATTGCTCCTAGAGTTTGATCAACCGTGTCTTGAGTTCGGTAATGTCAAGTAGAATCTGTCGAGTCAAATCTCGAGATATTTGTGTTGTTGTTTCTTTGGGTTTCTTGAATGCGGGAGTCAGTGGACGATTCCACCTCCGCAATGTTTGTTACCTTCATTTGTGCCATGTGGAAGTATACCTGGTTTTTGGATGTCTGTGGTGTATGGTGGAGAGTATGAGACTCCCTCGCAGTTAGACGGATTATATATCCGTTTTGTTTTTGGGTGGTGTGTCCAAGAGTGACCACTTCACCCGTGTTTTTGGGTGGTGTGTCCAAGAGTGACCACTTCGCCCGTGTTTTTGGGTAGAGTCGAACACAGGTGCCTAATAAAGGTTTTGTATTTTTCTTTCTGGTGAAATATTCTTGTGGTCACCTTATAGCCTTGTGCGTCTGGTGTACCCTTGTGGAACGTGACAAATCACGTTGGTGTTCTTTTCCTATTGATGCCTTGTTTTCTTTTGTACTTTACTTCAGTGCTTTTGGTCTTGGGTTGGTACCCCTGTTGACCTTTGTTTATTTTGGCTTATTACTTTTCCTGCCACTATTTGTACCTTCTTGCTGAGGTGTTCTGTCTTTGGAATGCCTCAGGTTCAGAGCAGTAGCAGTTAGTAGTGCTGGTTTTGGATTTTTCTGGGCGGCAGTGTTGGCCATGGTTGTTGGCTCATCTTAGAGAGGTAGTTTGTTGTTTGTTTTGTTTTACTAGTTCAGACATACTTTTGTTCGTGGGTTCGTGTTAGTTTGTTGGCACCCACTGAATTGTTAGTTGTTTGATACTTGCTAGCTGCTCATTTCTTTAAATGTGGATGTGGATTATTTGTTCTCTGGGAGGATTTATGTTAGGAATGCATGCTAGGTATTTTCAACTATAAAATCTACTACTATTACTTCATTCATTGCATAATTTGAAACTCTAAATTGTTATTTTTAGCGACTGTAAAAGCTAACTTTCCTACTATAATAAATTTAGAGTCTTGCATAGCATGAGTTGTCCTTTTGGGACGTTTTGCTCATGTATGATGTTTGAGTTAATCTAATCATGTATTTTTCTGCAGTGTATAATATATTTTGATTCGTGGACTAGATGAGCCACTAAGCCGAGGGATACGGCTAACTACTACACTTAACTGATTTTCCTTAAAATAACTTAAAAAGAACCTTTCTTCATGTTTAGTTTGGCATCTGCCTGAGCATCTGCAGTTATCCCCTGCTGACTTGGCATCATGACGTGCATTTTCCCTTACTCTGATAAGCTTTTTCTATGCGGTGAAAATGCGGGTTGTGATAGTTGATATCAGAGGGAGGTTGCTTGACAATTTGTCGGGCAACCTTTCCTTGTTGGTATTTGGTGTTTAGCATCATATCATACACACACCGATATGTCATCAGCACGTCTTGGCTGAAGCACGAACAATACACTCATAGCATAACATGAAGTATACGGGGAATATTATGTAGTATGAGATGCATAATATGTGTCTATATATGGATCCACCATAGGGGCAACATGTGCGGGTTATGTAGTATGGGATGCATAACCTCACCACATGAATGCGACTAGCACGTTTCTTTTTTATTGCATGAGAATGTCATGTAGTATGGGATGCATAACATTTTCATGCATACTCCGCTCATAACATGCATTAGGGCCTTTTAAGAATGCATAGCACAATCATGCAGAGCATAACATTGCATAAGCACAACGTGCCAAGCTAAATATTTGCGGGATGACATATATACACACATGGTTTTAAATCAGAAAATGAATATAAATACATGCATTCGTGTCATAGGCACAAGAGTCAATAGGATGAGAGGATATCATCCTAAGTAGGACATAGCGTCATTATAAAATCCAGAGCAAGTTGCAGCGTAAGCAAGTGTCTTTTAAGTATTGTCACAACCCGCATTTTCTCCGAAATTTTAGAAGTATCAGAGTAGAAGAAAACGCGCGTTGTAATGCCACGTCGGACAGGGGATAACTGTCGACGCTCAGGCAACCACTAACTGCTAAGACTAAGAAAGTTCAAAACTTAAATGATGTGAAAACCAATTATATTTTTGAGGACGTATCCCTCGGCTTCGTGGATCAACTAGTCCACCCTTCAAAATTATACTTATACATAGCGGAAAATACTTTATTCATTTTTTTAACATCCTAAGAGGGTGCTTACGCGTCCCCAGGGGACGCCTAAGGCTATGCAAAACCCTATATTTTATTTATATATTATATATAGGAAATACCCTTTTTACGCGGTTTGAAAATAGTGATTAAGCTTTTTAGAAAGGAAAACATGATGCCTATATTTTTTGATATAATAGTTATTTTCTTTTATAGGTTTTAAAGTAACTAGAAACCTAACATAAATCATCCCAGAAGCAAGTTGAATAAACTCCAAAATAGGAAATCTAGCAGCATAAGTAAAGTACAAAGCATCTAAAAGAGAAACCACCAGTCGACGCCAACAACTGACACGAACCCACTGGTGAGTAGGTATATCTGTACTACAAGTCTAAAGGAACTACCTCCCAGGAGTGAGGAGAAGAAACTCAGCAGCAGCTACAACACTGGCAAACTCCAGAAGAACCCTAGCCGCTCAATCGGCTATAAACCTGAACCTGAGGCATTCAAAAAAAAAGAACGCCTCAGCAAAGCAATATATATGTGAAAATGAAACAATAAAGTAAGGAAAAGGTGAAACAGGTAAGAGCTAAAGTAAACGAGTGGAGGAAAATACTTACCAAGGGTGAGTAAAAAAAAGGGGGGGGTGCACCAAGAGCACGGGTGAAGTCAAGCCTCACAAATCTCTACAGGAAGGATTAGCAAAATAAAAAAAAAACCAAGCATAAAGCTAGAGCAGGAAGAGTCACCTAGTACTGGAGATGGACAAAAAGGTCAGAAAAAGGGCCTAGACTGGTGGCAACGGTCCAACCACGTCTCACAGGCCTAAACATCTCAAGGTGCTGTGGTGGTGGCATCGGTCCAACTCAACCAAACAGCTCACATTGTCTTAATAAGACAAGAAGTAAAACAAGGGTGGTGGCATCGGTCCGACCCACCTCAAAATCACATCCTACTCCAGCACTACGTGACTCGGGAAAGCCCTCACTAGTGGTTCCATGAACCACCGAGAAGTCACACTGAACCCTAAGCACTCTAGAGCGACCCACCTAAGAGTCTTATATTCATACCAACGGACTAAACATCGACTTCGCCCAAGCAAGAGGGTTGACACAATTAAATTGAAGGTGACACGAATCCTAGTTTAAGTAAGTATTTTGATACTAAACGCGTTCCGATAATGTGATATTAAATACGGCAAAGTAGCTTGACCTCCAACTAAAACCTTAAGGTTAACCTACTACCACCGTACACATTTAGCTTACTACATCTCATAAACACTATACTTGGGTGGTTCGATACCTACATTAGCAAGGGGCTTAACACTAATGCGAACAAGTGAATTGACACCAAAAAGACAAATGACAAGAGGGTTGGGTGGCCTCGGTACCAATCCGATTTTTCTTTGGGGGAACCAAGGGGCAACTACGATAAGGTCCTTGCCATTAATGATAATGAGATCACCTCAAAATTTCCTAGTGCCGAAATCATACCAAAATTCCAAATGCTGAAATAATATCAAGAATTTTCTAGTGCTGAAATCGTATCAAGAATTTCTCATGAATTAGGTAACAAAACTAGCATGAAGAAATTTTACTTTGGCAAGAGAGTACTTGCCTTGGTCTTAGGAGAGGATTCGGCCTGCAGCGGATCTAGGAAAACCTGGACAAGCAAAAAAAATCGGGCTAGGAGGAACCGGCCAGCACCCAATCGGCCCGCAAACTCAACCACAAGGAGAACCTGGACAGAAATTAGGGTAGGAATCTCCATTACTTCTTGGAAAAACTGAAGATGAAGAGATCCGACCGGGAAGAACATGGAGGAAATCTCAAGATAGATACCTTGGAATGGAGATCTTGACTGGAGGAGTCCGGATCCGGCCTCGAACTGGAGATCCGGGCTGATTTGGGCCGGCGAACGGGCGGTCGGAGCGCTGCGGGGGCTTCCGCCTATTCCTTCTTCCGCTCGGTCGCCTGCGTCGGGTTTGGTGGGGGAAGATAACCTAAAACCGAGGTTTACATATATATATATATATATATATATATATATATATATATATATATATATATATATATATATATATATATATACATATATATATACACTTATTAATTACACACATAAATTTATATTCACACACCAACCCTCATACTCACACATATAAATATACTTATACATACACACTAACACATATATATATATATTTATACGTACACCCTAACACATGATTGCAGGCATGCACACGCAAATTATTAAAACCTTGCATGTCTACAACACGCGCTATGCACTAAATGCGCAAACATGAAAAAATACGCCCGCACAAATGACGACTCGCTAACTAGCGACCGTCGAAAAGGCGCAGAAACTAACGCTCTCGGATTCCGACCAAATCCGCACCGTAGTTGAACACTCGGACTACGAAAACATCGGCGAAGTCGGACACAACCTACGACGACCACACACTTGGGCAAAACTCGCCCGAAGCCAAAGTACAGGGATTCCCTAAGAGGCTCAGCCGGGCCTCCAAAACGGACGCCGGCTAGCTGGGGAAACCATACCACAGGCTAAAAACTCTACGAACACCCAACGAGGTATTCTAACAACGGCACGAGCCGGGAATGCGCCAACGTAACGCCAAACGAGGACTTAAATAATTGCCGAAAAAAATTCGGGGGCGTTACAGTCACTCCCCCTAAAAGAAAGTTTCGTCCCGAAACTTTACGTACACTGCCTCTTCCAAAGAGGAAAGTAACAATATAAAAGTTACTAGAAATAAAACATACCCAACAAATCAGGAGAACATGCGAGGGTAAGCCTCCCTCATAGCCAACTCTAGCTCCCAAGTCGCACTTTCCAAATCTTGATTCATCCAAAGAACCTTCACCATCGGGATAGACTTTGATCGCAGCACCCGGTCCTGAGTATCCAAGATGCGGACCGGCACCTCAACATACGAGAGGTTGGGCTCCAACTGGGGCACGACATCCAAGACTTGCCCACTGCTCTGCACACACTTCCACAGCTAGCTCACGTGAAAGACATTATGCACGCCTGGGAAGTTGGCGGGTAGATCCAACCTATATTCTGCCACACCAATTCGCTCCAAAATTCTGAATGGGCCCACATACCTCGGATCCAGCTTACAGTTCCTACCGAACCTCTTCACTCCAACCATCGGAGACACCTTCAAGAAAACCAAATCCTCTACCGAAAATTCCAAATCAGACCTACGCCGATTGGCGTTTTTCTCATATCTCTCCTGAGCTAACCGAAGCTTTTCCCGAACGAGCTTCACAGCAACCTCCATTTCCTCGAGAGCATCAGGACCCAACAAAGGCCTCTCACCGGCCTCAGTCCAAAACAACGGAGTTCTGCAGTGCCTCCCATATAATGCCTCGAAGGGAGCCATTTGCAAGCTCTCTTGGTAACTGTTATTGTAGGCAAACTCCATGAGCCGCAAACGCTCATCCCATGCTCCACCGTGATCTAGAATATAGCACCTGATCATATCCTCCACAATGCGGTTCACCCTCTCGGTCTGCCCATTTGTCTGAGGGTGGTAAGCGGTAGAATATCTCAAGTCTGTGCCCAAACCCTCCTGCAAACTCTTCCAGAAACGGGAAGTAAATCTGGAGTCTCGGTCTGAAATGATGCTCACAGGAACTCCATGCAACCGGATGACCTCACTCAAATACAGCTCTGCTATCTTCTTCATCGGGTAGTCGATCTTATAAGGTACGAAGTGCGCACACTTCGTCAATCGGTCCACGATCACCCAAACTGAGTCAAATCCTCTTGGAGATCTTGGTAAGCCCGTAATGAAATCCATGGAGATACTTTCCCACTTCCAAGTCGGGATTTCCAAAGGAGTCAGCTTTCCACCAGGCCTCCCATGATCGGCCTTCACCCGCTTGCAAGTGAAACATTCAGAAACATACCGAGCTATATCCCCTTTCATACCTTGCCACCAGGCGATCTGCTTCAAATCATGATACATCTTCGTGGATCCTGGTTGGTAAGCAACACTGGATCCATGAGCCTCTTTGCATACCATGCTCCTGATGTCCCCAACCGCGGGGATGCAAAACCTGCCGCGGTACTTCAAGGTACCCGAATCGTCGATGGAGAAATCTGGCAACTCCCCTCTCTCAGCCCTGAGGTACAGGTGTAACAAATCTGGATCATCCTTCTGGTGCAACCCGGTGAGCGAAATCCAAGATGGCTCTGCCACTGCCAAACTGCTTTGCAAATCACAGCCTCCCACAGAGATGTCCATCAACAGGAACTCTTCCACTAAACGGTCCGCCGTGAGGTTGAAGATCTTCCCTATCTTGCGGCTCAGGGCGTCGGCCACCACATTGGCCTTGCCTGGATGGTACTGGATCTCCACGTCATAATCGGCCACGAACTACAGCCACCGCCGCTGGCGCAGATTCAGCTCCTTCTGAGTAAACACGTACTTCAGGCTCTTATGATCTGTGAAAATCTTGCACTGGGCCCCATAGAGTAGGTGCCTCCACAACTTCAGCGCAAAAATCACCGCCGCAAACTCAAGGTCATGCGTAGGATAATTCCGCTCGTGAGTCTTCAACTGCCGCGACCCATACGCGATCACCTTCCCCTCTTGCATCAACACGCCTCCGAGCCCAACATGCGAGGCATCCACATAAACATCATAGTCCTTGCCCTCCGTAGGCAATGTCAAAATAGGAGCAGTGCACAATCTCCTCTTTAGCTCCAGAAAGGCCTCCTCGCACTGCTCACTCCAGACGAACGCTGCATGCTTCTGCGTCAACTTAGTCAGGGACGCTGCCAAGGTAGAAAAGCCCTCAACAAACCTTCTATAATAGCCGGCCAACCCCAAGAAGCTCCTAATCTCCTTGGGTGTGCTCGGCCTATGCCAATCCATCACCGCAGAAATCTTCTCCGGGTCCACTGAAATGCCATCCTTGTTCACCACATGACCCAGGAAGGATACCTGAGGCAATCAGAACTCACATTTGCTCAACTTGGCGTATAACTGATGATCTCTCAAGGCAGATAACACCAACCGCAAGTGCTGATCATGCTCCGCAGCATTCCGTGAGTAAATCAGAACGTCGTCTATGAATACGACCACAAACTTGTCCAGAAAATCCTTGAACACCCGGTTCATCATGTCCATGAACGCTGATGGCGCGTTGGTCAACCCGAAAGACATAACTAGGAATTCGAAATGTCCATGCCTCGATCGAAAAGCCGTCCGTGGAATGTCCGACTCCCGGATTCTGAGCTGATGATATCCTGATCGAAGGTCAATCTTGGAGAACACAGAACTGCCACGTAACTGATCGAATAAGTCGTCGATTCTGGGCAGGGGGTACCTGTTCTTGATGGTGACTTTGTTCAACTCCCTATAGTCGATGCAAAGGCGCATCGAACCATCTTTCTTCTTCACAAAAAGAACGGGTGCACCCCAGGGCGACGAGCTCTGCCTTATGAAACCCTTCTCCAATAACTCATCCAGCTGGGTACGCAGCTCCTCCAGCTCTCGCGGGGCCATCCGGTACGACGCCTTAGCAATAGGACGTGTACCCGGCTCCAAATCAATCACGAACTCGACATCTCTGGCCGGGGGAAGACCGGGAAGGTCGCTAGGAAACACATCCGAAAACTCACGGACAACAGGAATCTCATCCAACAACGGCACACTGCTAACAGTCCCCAACACCGAGACTAAGCTAGCAAAACAATCAGGACTGAATAACCTCTGAGCACATACCGCAGAAATCGCCGGAGAGGCCTGGCGCGGATCGCCATAAATACTCCCAGGCTGACCGTTGTCCTTCTTGAAATCCAAGCGCTTACCCCTGCACTGGATCACTGCATCGTATTTGGACAACCAATCCATACCCAGGATGACGTCGAAATCTTCCAAGTCTATAACCTTCAGATCCGCCTTTGCTGGGAAATCCCCCAACATAATAGGACAATCCAGAATGCCCTGATCTGATATCACGGAATCACCCGAGGGGAAATTGACGCAAAAGGCATCACCGACATGATCAAGAACCAGCTGGCACCGCTCTACAAAGGCCCTAGCCACAAATGAGTGGGTAGCACCTGAGTCAAAGAGAACGCGCGCCCAGCGGTTCTTTACCTTAAAACTCCCTATATAAATATCAACGGGAAAATTGCACAGTCAATAAAGAAAACAAAAGCCAGACTAATATGCAAAAGAAGTAAAAGACTAGCGAGAAGGTTTACCTGAAATGACTTGCGTCGAAGTTTGAGCCTCCGCTGAAGATATCACGTTAAGCTTCCCTTTGCCTCTATCCATAGACTGAGGCGGTGGCAACGCCTGAAGAGGAACTGGTCGGTGCACAGACTGGAGCTGCGGGCATCGGGCCTTGGTATGACCTTTCTGTCCGCACTGATAGCAGACCTTGTCCTTCAACCAGCAACGGGCAACATCATGCCCCTCTTTCTTGCACAAAGTACACACCGCATTCTGCCTGGGAGCATCCTGTATAGCATGCACATGCACCTTCTGCGCCGCAGCCCTCTTGAAACATCTCTCAGCAGGATGGCCCGACCGGCCGCAAAAACTACAAACCTCCTTGCTCCTCTTCCCCGAAGGAGCACTAGGCACTTGGGGGCTCTTTGCTTCAGCAGCTTTCCTCTTATCATGCCTCGCCTGCTGTCCTCTATGCTTCGCGTTTTCGATGGCCTCTACCTTCAAAGCGGCCTCCACTGCCACAGCATAACTCACCGCTCCATGAGCCACCGCTAGCTGCTGTACATCGCTCCGCAGGCCACCAAGGAAACGCTTTGCTCTTTCCTCCTCTGAGCTCACCAAACTAGGGGCAAAGCGACTGAGTTTGCTGAACTCAATCTCATACTCGCTGACTGAGAGCTGCCTCTGCTTCAGATGTAAGAAATCATTCATCAGCCTGTCTCGCTCCACTGACGGTAGAATTTTCCGCATCAAGATCTCCTTGAAGGAAGCCCAAGTGCTTCCTCCTACCATTCCCTCCTTCTCCCTCATCCACCAACTCTTCGCTAACCCCTTCAGCTGATAGGCGGCCAGCATCACCTTCTGATCATCAGACAATCCAGAGTAGTGAAACATTTCTTCTATGGTAATCAGCCAATCATCCAGTATCATGAAGTCCGCCTTACCATCGTAGGTGGGGGGTCGCAGTCGCTGGAACTGAGTGATGAAAGCCATCTCCGGGGGTACCACCACTGGAGGCACCAAAGGGGCTGGAGGTGCAGGAGGTGTGGGAACAGCTAAACCCGCAGCAGGGTCCTGCGCTCTCGGGGCTAGTCCTGCCACCACAGATAACAGGGACTGGATCAGAGACTGAACGTCCTCCATCTGCCTCGATAGAGCCTCATTGCTCTGCCTCAGACTTTCCATAACTGTACCGCTTTGAGTACCAGAAGACCCGCCCTCAGATTGGGGAGTCGACCTCGCCACTCTACGCTTAGGCGCCATCCTAAAAAGATCAACAAACAAACATCAGAACCTAGTTCAACTACTAGGACAAAACAACAGGTACAAACAAACCTACATAAGTACTTTCTTTCACTGCCAACTTGCTCTGGGGTTTTTTTTATATGTATATATATATTTATACAGGGGAAATAATGTCATGCTTAACCTAAGATGGTTCACCACCATCACACTAACTCTTGTGCCTAAGTCGAGCATGCATGAATTTATAATCTTTTTTTTTGACTCAAAACCATGTGTGTACATACGTCATCCTGCACGTCTTTAGCTTGACACGTTGTGCTTATGCAATGTTATGCTATGCATGATTGTGCTATGCATTCTAAAAAGGTCCTAATGCATGTTATGAGCGGCGTACACATGAAAATGTTATGCATCCCATACTACATAACATTTTCATGCAACGAAAAAGAAAACGTGCTAGTCGCATTCATGTGGTGAGGTTATGCATCCCATACTACATAACCCTCACATGTTGCCTCCTATGATGGATCCATATACGAACACATATTATGCATCCCATACAACATAATATGCTCCGTATACTTCATGTTATGCTATGAGTGTAGTGTTCGTGCTTCAGCCAAGACGTGCCGATGACATATCGGTGTGTGTATGACATGATGCTAGACTTCTAATACCTACAAGGAAAGGTTGCCCGACAAATTGTCAAGCAACCTCCCTCTGATACCAACTGTCACAACTCGCATTTTCTCCGAAATTTTAGAAGTATCAGAGTAGAAGAAAACGCGCATTGTGATGCCACGTCAGATAGGGGATAACTGTCGACGCTCAGGCAACCACTAACTGCTAAGACTAAGAAAGTTCAAAACTTTAATGATGTGAAAACCAATTATATTTTTGAGGCCGTATCCCTCCGCTTCGTGGATCAACTAGTCCACCCTTCAAAATTATACTTAAACGTAGCGGAAAATACTTTATTCATTTTTTTAACATCCTAAGAGAGTGCTTACGCGTCCCCAGGGGACGCCTAAGGCTATGCAAAACCCTAGATTTAATTTATATATTATATATAGGAAATACCCTTTTTACGCGGTTTGAAAATAGTTATTAAGCTTTTTAGAAAGGAAAACATGATGCCTATATTTTTTGATATAATAGTTATTTTCTTTTATAGGTTTTAAAGTAACTAGCAACCTAACATAAATCATCCCAGAAGCAAGTTGAATAAACTCCAAAACAGGAAATCTAGCAGCATAAGCAAAGTACAAAGCATCTAAAAGAGAAACCACCAGTCGGCGCCAACAACTGACACGAACCCACTGGTGAGTAGGTATATCTGTACTACAAGTCTAAAGGAACTACCTCCCAGGAGTGAGGAGAAGAAACTCAGCAGCAGCTACAACACTGGCAAACTCCAGAAGAACCCTAGCCGCTCAGTCGGCTATAAACCTGAACCTGAGGCATTCAAAAAAAAAGAACGCCTCAGCAAAGCAATATATATATGTGAAAATGAAACAATAAAGTAAGGAAAAGGTGAAACAGGTAAGAGCTAAAGTAAACGAGTGCAGGAAAATACTTACCAAGGGTGAGTAAAAAAAAGGGGGGGTGCACCAAGAGCACGGGTGAATTCAAGCCTCACAAATCTCTACAGGAAGGATTAGCAAAATAAAAAAAAACCAAGCATAAAGCTAGAGCAGGAAGAGTCACCTAGTACTGGAGATCGACAAAAAGGTCAGAAAAAGGGCCTAGACTGGTGGCAACGGTCCAACCACGTCTCACGGGCCTAAACATCTCAAGGTGCTGTGGTGGTGGCATCGGTCCAACTCAACCAAACAGCTCACATTGTCTTAATAAGACAAGAAGTAAAACAAGGGTGGCGGCATCGGTCCGACCCACCTCAAAATCACATCCTACTCCAGCACTACATGACTCGGGAAAGCCCTCACTAGTGGTTCCATGAACCACCGAGAAGTCACACTGAACCCTAAGCACTCTAGAGCGACCCACCTAAGAGTCTTATATTCATACCAACGGACTAAACATCGACTTCGCCCAAGCAAGAGGGTTGACACAATTAAATTGAAGGTGACACGAATCCTAGTTTAAGTAAGTATTTTGATACTAAACGCGTTCCGATAATGTGATATTAAATACGGCAAAGTAGCTTGACCTCCAACTAAAACCTTAAGGTTAACCTACTACCACCGTACACATTTAGCTTACTACATCTCATAAACACTATACTTGGGTGGTTCGATACCTACATTAGCAAGGGTCTTAACACTAATGCGAACAAGTGAATTGACACCAAAAAGACAAATGCCAAGAGGGTTGGGTGGCCTCGGTACCAATCCGATTTTTCTTTGGGGGAACCAAGGGGCAACTACGATAAGGTCCTTGCCATTAATGATAATGAGATCACCTCAAAATTTCCTAGTGCCGAAATCATACCAAAATTCCAAATGCTGAAATAATATCAAGAATTTCCTAGTGCTGAAATCGTATCAAAAATTTCTCATGAATTAGGTAACAAAACTAGCATGAAGAAATTTTACTTTGGCAAGAGAGTACTTGCCTTGGTCTTAGGAGAGGATTCGGCCAGCAGCGGATCTAGGAAAACCTGGACAAGCAAAAAAAATCGGGCTAGGAGGAACCGGCCAGCACCCAATCGGCCCGCAAACTCAACCACAAGGAGAACCTGGACAGAAATTAGGGTAGGAATCTCCATTACTGCATGGAAAAACTGAAGATGAAGAGATCTGACCGGGAAGAACATGGAGGAAATCTCAAGATAGATACCTTGGAATGGAGATCTTGACTAGAGGAGTCCGGATCCGGCCTCGAACTGGAGATCCGGGCTGATTTGGGGCGGCGAACGGGCGGTCGGAGCGCTGCGGGGGCTTCCGCCTATTCCTTCTTCCGCTCGGTCGCCTGCGTCGGGTTTGGGGGGGGGAAGATAACCTAAAACCGGGGTTTATATATATATATATATATATATACACTTATTAATTACACACATAAATTTATATTCACACACCAACCCTCATACTCACACATATAAATATACTTATACATACACACTAACACATATATATATATATTTATACGTACACCCTAACACATGATCGCAGGCATGCACACGCAAATTATTAAAACCTTGCATGTCTACAACACGCGCTATGCCCTAAATGCGCAAACATGAAAAAATACACCCGCACAAATGACGACTCGCTAACTAGCGACCGTCGAAAAGGCGCGGAAACTAACGCTCTCGGATTCCGACCAAATCCTCACCGTAGTTGAACACTCGGACTACGAAAATATCGGCGAAGTCGGACACAACCTCCGACGACCACACACTTGGGCAAAACTCGCCCGAAGCCAAATACAGGGATTCCCTAAGAGGCTCAGCCGGGCCTCCAAAACGGACGCCGGCTAGCTGGGGAAACCATACCACAGGCTAAAAACTCTACGAACACCCAACGAGGTATTCTAACAATGGCACGAGCCAGGAATGCACCAACGTAACGCCAAACGAGGACTTAAATAATTGCCGAAAAAAATTCGGGGGCGTTATAAGTATGGTCTGAACTAGTCGTGTGGCTTTGTTGTAAGCTAGGATTTTGATGAGTTGTTCGTTTGCTTTTTAGAAATGCTGCCAAAGCGTCCTGCGATGAGGTCGACTCCCCAGTCGAAGGGTGAGTCATCAGGTGCGCAAAGTGACGCGATTATCGAGTGTCTGTTTCAGAGCAATGAGGCTCTGTTAAGACAATTGGTTGCGATGCAATTGCAAATTGAGTCTTTATTGTCTGCCGCTCCCGCGCAGCAACCTTCAGCTCAAGAGCACGCCTCGGGCCAAGCCGTGCCTGATACCCCTGCTCCTCTGGTGCCCCCGATGGTGATACCACGAGAAATGAATTTCATATCGCACTTCCAGCGGTTGGGGCCTCCCACCTTCGACCGGAGTGCTGAATTTGTGATTATAGATGATTGGATCATCTCCATCAAGGAGATGTTTCCGTATTATGGAATTCTTGAAGCCCAGAAGGTGATGATTGCAGCCTATCAGTTAAAAGGTCTAGCGAAGAGTTGGTGGATTCGGGAAAGAGAGGGACTGAAGGAAGGCTGTTCTTGGGAATCTTTTAAGAAGGTGCTGCTGAAGAAGTTTCTACTCTCGGTCGAGCAAGACCGCCTGATGAATAACTTTCTGCATCTAAAGCAGAGACAGCTCACCGTGAGCGAGTACGAGATTAAGTTTAGCAAACTGAGCAGGTTTGCTCCTGACTTGGTAGCTTCTGAGGATGGTAGAGTGAAACGTTTCTTGGGAGGATTAAGAAGTGATGTCCAGCAGTTGGCATGCACTTACCTAGCTGAAAGTTATGCTGAAGCAGTGGAAGCCGCTTTAAAAGTGGAGGCGATTGAAAACGCCAAGAACCGCGGTGCTGCGGCAATTAAGGAGAAAAGAAAAGGCGTTGAGGATGGTAGCTCTGGGGCATCTGGCCCTTCTTCAAAGAAGAAAAGTAAGGAAGTGTGTAGCTTCTATGGTCGACCGGGCCACCCCTACGAAAGGTGCTTCAAGAGGACTGCAACCCTGAAGCAGCAGCAGGTGCACGCCATCCAAGGTGCACCTAAGGGAGAGCTTGTGTGCTCGTTCTGTGCAAGGAAGGGTCATGACGTGACTCATTGCTGGATGAAAGAAAGGATTTGCTTCTAGTGTGGGCAGAAGGGACACCAGAAGTCTTCGTGCCCCCAGGCTCAGTCCCCGCTGCAGCCTGCCCCACTTCGAGCTCTGCCGTCGCCACCAAACCTGGATATAGGAAAAGGAAAACTGAACGTGATGACCAGCGAGGAAGCCCAAACCTCTACACAAGTGATATCAGGTTAGCCTCAGTTTAATTTATCCTTGTTAGTTATCGTTGTTGCCCTAGTTATCATTCGTTTAGTCATGTATGCTACGGTTTTAGGGGAGTTTAAGGTGCGGAATAGGTGGGCCCGGATTCTTTTCGATTCGTGTGCTACCCATTCCTTTGTGGCCCGGAGATTTGTTGATAAACGTCGCCTGAGTGTGGACCACTTGGGAGGCTCCTTCAATGTCAAGCTCCCTTCCGGTGATTCTGTGATATCTAACCAAGGAGTTCTGAGATGCCCTATTTATCTTGGCAATTTTCTGGCCCTTGCGGATCTGATTATTTTGGATCTGTTTGATTTTGGCGTGATTCTGGTCATGGACTGGCTGTCCAAGTATAATGCGGTCATCCAGTGCAAGGCTAAGCGATTGGATTTCAGAATGGACGACAGACAACCTATGAGCGTATATGGATTTCAGGACAGAGTTTCTCCTGTCATTTCTGCGGTACATGCTTGTCGTGCTATAGAGTCTGATTGTGACGCATTTTTGGTTTCTATTTCTGCTCTAGAGTCAGCTTTTGTTACGCCACATCTTGAGGATGTATCGGTGGTGCGAGAGTTTCCAGATGTATTTCCAGATAGTCTTCCAGGACTTCCTCCGGAAAGGGAGATAAGTTTGTGATAGACCTCGAGCCAAGTACTCGTCCTATTACTAAAGCACCATACCGTATGGCTCCATGTGAGTTGGACGAGTTGCATACTCAGCTCGATGAGTTGCTAAGTTGTGGTTTTATTAGACCAAGCACTTCCCTATGGGGTGCTCCTATTTTGTTCGTCAAGAAGAAAGATGGATCGATGAGACTTTGCATCAATTATAGGGAATTGAACAAGGTAACCATTATGAATAGGTATCCTCTGCCAAGGATTGATGATCTGTTCGACTAATTGTGTGGTAGCTCGGTATTTTCAAAGATCGATCTTCGCTCAGGCTACCACCAGTTGAGGATTCGAGAGGGAGATATTCCCCGAACCGCTTTCTGTTCTCGGCATGGACATTATGAGTTTTTGGTGATGTCTTTTGGTTTAACCAATGCACCCTATACTTTCATGGATTTGATGAATCGGGTGTATAAATATTTCCTGGACCGATTCGTGATTGTGTTCATAGATGATGTCTTGGTGTATTCCCGCAATGTTGAGGAGCATACTCAGCATTTGCGTCCGTTATTGTCGGCCCTGAGGGAGCATAGGTTATATGCGAAGCTGAGCAAGTGTGAGTTCTGGCTACCTCAGGTGTCCTTTCTGGGTCATGTTGTAAGCAAGGACGGTATTTCTGTAGACCCGACCAAGATTTCTGCTGTAATGGAATGGGAGAGACCTTCTATACCTAAAGAGATTAGGAGTTTCTTGGTCCTGTCCGGCTATTATAGAAGATTCGTGGAGGTTTTTTCGGTGTTGTCTGCTCCTCTAACTAGACTTACTCAGAAGAATACTGTTTTCATTTGGAGTGATAAGTGCGAAGAGGCTTTCCAAGAGTTGAAGAAGATATTATGTACTGCTCCGATTTTAACCTTACCTACTGAAGGAGTTGAGTATGATGTGTATGTTGATGCGTCACATATCGAACTTTGTTGTGTTTTAATGCAAGATGGTAAGGTGATTGCGTATGGATCGAGACAACTAAAGATCCACGAGAGAAACTATCCTACGCATGATTTGGAGTTTGCTGCCGTAATTTATGCGTTGAAGCTTTGGAGACACTTATTATATGGCGCGTTGTGCAAGATCTATACGGACCATAAGAGTTTGAAGTACGTCTTCACTCAGAAAGAACTAAATCTGTGCCAGCGTCGGTGGTTAGAATATGTGGCGGATTATGAAGTGGAAATTCTTTATCATCCAGCAAAGGCTAATGTTGTAGCCTATGCCTTGAGTAGAAAGACATCTAAGATTTTTAATCTGTCGGTGCAGTCCTTGATAGAAGATTTTTTGTTGATGGATATTGAGGTTGGGAGTAGTACTGTGCCTGCTAGTCTAGAACAGAAGAATTCTCTTGGATTTCCCTTACTCGAGCACATCAGAAGGATGACCCTTATTTGTTGCCCCTCCGAAATAGAACTTTGAAGGGAGAGCTACCCGATGTCTCTGTGGATGAGTTGGACACCCTGAAGTATCGGGGTAGATTTTGCATCCCCTCCTTTGGCGATATTCGAGCTAAGATCTATGCTGAATCTCATGGTTCCAGTGTAGCCTACCACCCTGGTTCCACTAAGATGTATAAAGATCTAAAGCAAATTGTTTGGTGGTTATGGATGAAGAATGACATCGCAAAGTTTATATCGGAATATTATACATGTCAGCATGTTAAGGCTGATCACAGAAGGCCTGGTGGTAAATTGACACTGCTTGATATTCCATATTCGAATTGGGAGTGTATTTCAATGGATTTCATCACCGGTCTGCCAAAATCTCCCTGTGGGCACGACTCTGTTTGGTGATAGTTTACAGACTGACAAAGTGTGCTACCTTTGTTCTATTTAAGATTGGTTACTCGATGAAGAAGATAACTGAGTTATATCTTGAAGAGGTCATCAGGTTACATAGTGTGCCTGTTAGCATCATATCAGATCGGGACTCTAGATTTACGTCTCATTTTTGGAAGAGTTTACAGGAGGGGTTGGGTACCGATTTAAGGAATTCCACCGCCTATCATCCGCAGACTAATGGTCAGACGGAAAGGGTAAATCAGATCATAGAGGATATGATCAGGTGTTATGTTATGTATCATGGTGGTGCTTGGGATGAGCGTCTCAGACTCATGGAGTTTGCATACAATAATAGTTATCAAGAGAGTCTGCAAATGGCTCCGTTTGAGGCCTTTTATGGGAGGCATTGTAGAACTCCATTGTTTTGGGCTGAAGTTGGTGAGAGACCGTTGTTAGGTCCGGAAGCCCTTGAAGAGATGAATTGTGCCGTGACTCATATTCGGGAAAAGATTCGTGTGGCTCAAGAGTGTTATAAGAAGTATGCTAATCTATGAAGGGTCGATCTGGAATTTGCCGTTGGGGACTTGGTTTTTCTGAAAGTTTCCCTAATGTCTGGCGTTGAAAGGTTTGGAAGGAACCACAAGTTAGACCCCCGGTATGTGGGACCTTTCCAGATTCTTGAGCACATCAGAGTGTCAGCTTATAGGCTGGTTTTTGCCTACGACCTTCCCTGGTGTCCATGATGTGTTCCATGTGAGCCAGTTGCGAAAGTGTGTTCGTAGTGATCGTCAAGTCCTCAACTTGATACCCCAAATTCAGCCCAACCTTACATATGTGGAAGAACCTGTGCGTATCCTGGATTCTCATGAGCGTGTGTTGAGGAAAAAGACCATCCCCATGGTCAAGATTCTTTTGAGGAATCAAGACGTCGAGAGCGCGACGTGGGAATTGGAATCGGCGATGTGGGAATCTCATCCGCACCTCTTCTCTTAGTTTCAAGTAAGTTGTTATGTTTTCAGTTATGCGCGGTTTGATCAATTTTGGTTTGCTTTTGGAGTTGTGATAAGTTTTGGGACGAAACTTCTTTTTAGGTGGAGTGACTGTAACGCCCCCGACTTTTCGATGATTTTATTTGCTTGGGCAACGTCAGATTTATGACGTCGTGGCATTACTTTTAACGTCGAGTGTTGGATTTGAGTAGTTTTGGACGTGCTCGTCCAGTTTCGTCGCAACCCGAGTGTTTTTTTTGGAGTCTCAGTGCGCGATCGAAGTTTTGGGTTTTGTTTTTGTTCTCCGCATGTTTTGGCGGTTAATATCTCAGGAATGGCTCGTAGGATTTTAGTTTTGACTTCGCCGTTGTGTCCGTAGCATCAGTTTTCGCTAACGGCGTGAGTTTCATTTAATTTGGCGCGTGTGAGCCTTTGTTTTGATCTCATATTTTCATGTTCAACTATCTGAACACGACAATTGCTATATTATTAACTGCTTGTTTTGATTCTCGGGAAGCCCTTCTAAAGGTGTGGGATTTCGTCGAACCAATCTTATTATATTTTATTTTATTTTCTGGGCACTGTATCGAGTTCGACGATCGTTGAGAGGAGCTCGACGAATGTTTTTCTTTTTGGGGTCTGTGTCGAATTCGACGATCGTCGAGCAGAGCTCGACGATTCTTATCTTTTCTGGGCGCTGTCTGAGGTCGACGATCGTCGAGCGGAGGTCGACGATCGTCAAGCGGAGCTCGATGATTGTTTTTCTTTTATGGGCGCTGTCTGAGGTCGACGATCGTCGAGCGGAGCTCGACGATTGTAACTTCTTTTCTGGGCGCTGGCTTGAGGTCGACGATCGTCGAGTGGAGCTCGACGATTGTCGTGCTGAGCTCGAAGAAACGCCGAGCGGAGCTTGCTGTAGGTCTAGCGGATCTTCGTGTTGGGTTCGACGATCAGGCCTTGCGTTCGATGATTTTCGAACAGATTTCGTCGAGTTGTTCCTCCCTTGTACTCGAGTAAGTCCTTAGTACTCAAGTAACCCCCCCCCCCCTTGCTGTACTCGAGTAAGTGCCCTTGTACTCGAGTAGTTTTCCCGTGCAGAACTCGAGTAAGTCCTTAGTACTCGAGTAAATCCCTTGTTGTACCAGAGTATGTGCCTTAGTACTCGAGTAACACTTGTACTGTACTCGTGTAATTCACTTGTACTTGAGTAAGTCCTTAGTACTCGAATAATCCCTGTGTTGTACTCTTGTAATTCCCTTAGTACTCGAGTAATCATTCTCTCCTGTCTCGGGAAATCTGGTTCAGCCGAACCCGGTTTATTTTGTTGTTCTTCCTGTTATCACCCTTAGTATAAGTACCTTCTTCTTTTTCTTCATCTTCTCCGATTCTTTTTCCTCCCGAACTAGAGCGGCATGGGCGAGATAGAGGTTGTCTGTCCTTAATTCTTCCGATGGCCGTTGACGATGCTCCGGTGCTCGGAATTTCAAACCGATCGTAGATCTGGAAGGCTCTCGTCGAGAGCTATGCCCTCGCGGTAATTTCTTCCCCATTTCTTGAGATTTTCTCGTTAGGGTTTTTCGGCCCTAATCCCCTTTTCGATCTTTTTTGTCTAGATTTCAACTCCTCCCGCAGTCTTTTGCCCCGATCCACGACGTAGAGCGATTCAGAGGACTTTTCCGGTAAAATCAAGGAAATTGGTGGTTTCCCCTCGTTTCTCTTTGTCCGATCTGAGGGTAATGACTATACTTTCATGTTCTTTAAATTTTCTGCGCTTAATCTTCCAATTCGTTGTTATGATTAATCGTTTCAACGTTCCTTCGTTGTTGTACAGTATTGTCTTGGAAAGCCTGATTTTGTCTGGTTTTGGTTAATCGTTCCTGGTGTGTCTTAATGATGGTTGTGCATGTTATAGCTTTCGTTATTTAGCGCGTTAGAATTTATCTAGGACTGTAATTGCTCCTAGAGGTTGATCAACCGTGCCTTGAGTTCGGTAATGTCAAGTAGAATCTGTCTAGCCAAATCTCGAGATATTTGTGTTGTGGTTTCTTTGGGTTTCTTGAATGCGGGAGTTAGTGGATGATTCCACCTCCGCAGTGTTTGTTACCTTCATTTGTGCCCTGTGGAAGTCTACCTGGTTTTTGGATGTCTGAGGTGTATGGTGGAGAGTATGAGACTCCCTCGTAGTTAGATGGATTATATATCCGTTTTGTTTTTGGGTGTGTGTCCAAGAGTGACCACTTCGCCCATGTTTTTGGGTGGTGTGTTCAAGAGTGACCACTTCGCCCGTATTTTTGGGTAGAGTCGACCACAGGTGCCTAATAAAGGTTTTGTATTTTTCTTCCTGGTGAAATATTCTTGTGGTCACCTTATAGCCTTGTGCGTCTGGTGTACCCTTGTGAAACGTGATAAATCATGTAGGAGTTCTTTTCCTGTTGATGCCCTATTTTCTTTTTTACTTTACTTCAGTTCTTTTGGTCTTGGGTTGGTACCCCTGTTGACCTTTGTTTATTTTGGCTTATTACTTTTCCTTCCACTACTTGTACCTTCTTGCTGAGGTGTTCTGTCTTTGGAATGCCTCAGGTTCAGAGCAGTAGCAGTTAGCAGTGTTGGTTTTGGAGTTTTCTGGGCAGCAGTGTTGGCTGTGGTTGTTGCCTCGTCTTAGCGAGGTAGTTTGTTGTTTGTTTAGTTTTACTAGTTCAGACATACTTTTGTTCGTGGGTTCGTGTCAGTTTGTTGGCGCCCACTGAATTGTTAGTTGTTTGATACTTGCTAGCTGCTCGTTTCTTTAAATGTGGATGTGGATTACTTGTTCTCTGGGAGGATTTATGTTAGGAATGCATGTTAGGTATTTTCAACTATAAAATATACTACTATTACTTCATGCATTGCATAATTTGAAGATCTAACTTGTTATTTTTAGCGACCGTAAAAGCTATCTTTCCTACTATAATAAATTTAGAGTCTTGCATAGCATGAGTTGTCCTTTTGGGAAATTTTGCTCATGTATGATGTTTGAGTTAATCTAATCAAGTATTTTTCCGCAGCATATAATATATTTTGATTCATGCACTAGATGAGTCACTAAGCCGAGGGATACGGCTAACTACTGCACTTAACTAATTTTCCTTAAAATAACTTAAAAAGAACGTTTCTTCATATTTAGTTTGGCGTCTGGCTGAGCGTCCGCAGTTATCCCCTACTGACGTGGCATCATGACGTGCATTTTCCCTTACTCTGATAAGCTTTTTCTATGCGATGAAAATGCGGGTTGTGACAACGCACTAGTCACGTGCATGTAACATGCATGTGTTGGAACCGGCGGATGGATAAGCTGAATAGTTATTGGCAGTTAAATTTAGGGATTTTTCGGAAAGTTCCACATGTCGGTCAATGGCGTGTTTGGCGGTCACGGGCATGTATAGAGGGCATGACTGACAAAAGGATCGTGTTCTTACCTAGCTGGCATCGTCTTGTCTGGAAAAGTTGAGGCGGTCACGTGCATGTGCCGAATGACATGGGCGTGTAGTTTGGGTCTGCCAGGGCATTTCGATTGGGTTGAAAACTCCAGGACAGACTCGAGCATGTCGAAAATGTCACGGGCGTGTCGGTGGTATTGAGTGTCAACTGGCATTGAGTGTCACGTCTACTGGCGGAGTCGAGTGTCAAGTGGCGTGACACAGCCGTGTCGGATAGGACACGGGCGTGTCATGCGTGACTTGATTTTTCCTTTGAAGGCGACAACTTTCCACTAGAATCAAAATTACACGCCCAGGACACAGGCGTGACCCAATGGACACGGGCTTGTACTTTGAAAATTTCGACTCTTTCCTGAAATTTCTAGAAAACCAAAATAATGCTAAGTTAGAAGAATATATATAAAAAGGAACATTTTATTGGACAAAAGTAACTACAAACAACAAAAATAAACTTAAATTACCTAAATAAAGTACTAAAAAGTATGAATAATTATAACTCATTAAATACCCTCATATTTAAGTTTTTGCTATTTCAGAACAAAAGTTGGAGATATATTCATAAGGAATTAAAAGAAATCCTAAATTTAACTACCGCTTGAATCATTTGAAAGAGGGATCAAAACAAACATCAGCGGTGTAAGAGTTAAGTCCTAAATCATGAAAATGATTTTAATAGAGGAAAAGTTTTGGCCAACAAAACTTTTTGAAATTACCAAATAACAAGAAAAATTGTAATCGTTAGCTAACAAAAATAGATTGGAATTATAGAAACTTTAGCTTATAAGAGTTTAAAGGAAATAATGCAATTTAAAAATTATGCTCTCAAAAAGATTTTTAAATTATGTCTAGAATCATTGAATATGTTTAAGTCCTAAATCATGAAAATGATTTAAATAGAGGAAAAGGTTTTGCCAACAAGACTTTTTGAAGTTACCAAATAATAAGAAAAATTGTAATCGTTAGCTAACAAAAATAGATTGTAATTATAGAAACTTTAGCTTATAGTAGTTTAAAGAAAATAATGCAATTTAAAAATTATGCTCTCAAAAAGATTTTTAAATTACGTCTAGAATCATTGAATATGTTTAAGGGGGTTGTTGTGGTTTATGAAGAGTGCTTTGATTTTAGAGGTGAGGTATATTTTTTTGCTCAAATGACTAATAAAAGTTTTTAAATGTGAATTTTTAGGAAAATGAAATCTTATTTTCCATACCATATAAATTTTTTGAATAACAACATATAACCCAATGTATATGTATAAGAGTTATGAATTTTATCCTCTAACTTTGTTACATATAGTATTTTAAAATATTGGATGCATATGTTCATGCAACGAAATCTTATTCCCAAAGACATAAGTTTTTTTGAGGAAAAAAATTTATTATGCTAAGTAAGACCAGATAAATATGGGAAGATGGGGTTTTTTTGAAAATAAAACTAAATTTTAATAAAACATTTGAGGGCAATTTTGATAAATTAAGCATTCCTATGTTTATAAAATCTTGAAGTAAAAATAATTGAAGTCTATAGTTATTTTTTCTAACATAATACACATGCCTCTATTTTAGATAAATTATAAGTAGTGCCTAAAACAAGTCCCCTATCTTAAGAAAAAACATAAGATATTCTTTAAAACTGAACCCCAGATATTTAAATTTGTCAATCTCCAATTAATAAACGAATAGTAAACTAAGAATTAATAAATTTCGCTTTATCAATAAACTCGTAACATGATTTTTGGAGAGCAAAAATGTTAAGAATGGTATATTCGATTTATTTGTTTCATAAATGTTTTTTGAATTTTTTTAGAGTTACATCTTTTTTGTATTTTTGATTTATTATCTTTTCTTGGAATTTTGGTTTATTTCACTCTTTTTTGGAATTTTTTTGAGTTATTATCTCTTTTGGATTTTGAAGTTATTTTTAATATATACATAATAATAATGCGACAAAGATATATTTTTTGAACTATTTTTTTCTATTTTTTAATATTTTTAAGATTTATAAGCAAATATTTACAAGAGAGGAAAGAGAGAAAAAGTATTTTCAAAGTGGAGAAAGAAAGGAAGGGGGAAAGAGAAAAAGATATTTACAAAAAAAATATTTACAGAAAATATTTACAAAGAATAATTATAGAGTAAAACTAAATAATTTTTTTAATTTTTGTTCTGTATTTTTTTTGAGATTTTTGATAATAAAACCAAAATTATTTTTCGAGTTTTTATTTTATATTTTTTTTTTGCTTTAATATTTTTGTATTTTTTAAAAAATTTAGGAGTGCAGAAAATCAAAGTGCAGAAAAAGAAGCATGAAAACACCCTCATACTTAATAACAACATTGTCCCTAATGTTGCAAGGTAAGTATGCGATACAAAAAAAGAAACAAAATGCAATATATAAAAAAAAATAAAGAGGGAGGGTAGAAACTTTCCTGAAACGTGCTCGGGGAGGGCCAATTTGTAACCTTGCATTATTAAGAACAAAATAACAAAGAAAAAGTAAAGAAATGCCAAAAAAGATAAACATGGGGTGCCTCCTAGGAGCGCTTTGTTTATAGTCGTGTAGCTTGATTATTTTGGCAGGTTATATTTTGAGGAGGGTTATGGTTTCGATATTACCGCCCACAGGATCGCCCACTATATATATTTATAAACGATGACTGTTTACTTTAAATGAGCCTTTTTCTGGGTGGGATACGAGTATGGTCACATATGGCCAAACCTCTTCAACTTTGAAGTGGTCGTACCATCGTGATTTTAGTTTACATGGAAAAAGCTTAAGACGTGAATTATAAAGAAGGATTAGATTGCTCAGACATAAAATTTTTTGGGGCTTGATTTTTCGATCGAGATAAAACTTAGAACGCTCATTATAGAATTTATTGCTCTCGTAAGCATTTACATGCCATTCATCGAGCTCGTTTATTTGCAGTTTTCTATTTTGAGTGGCTAAGTTAGCGTCGAGATTTAAGAGTTTTAAAGCCCAAAGAGCCCAATGTTCTAGTTCTTCTAGGAGATGACACGCTTTGCCATGACTAATCGGTACGACGTACAACTAATTGTGGTTTTATATGTCGTGTGATACGCCACAAGGCATCGTCGAGTTTGACAGACCAATCTTTCCTATTAAGCGAAACAGTTTTCTCTAATATATGCTTAATCTCTCGATTTAATACCTCAACTTGGCCACTTGTTTGCGGGTGGTAGGGAGTGTCAAGCTTTTGTGTGACTCCATATTTAGCTAATATCTTAGACATTTGGGTGTTACAGAAATGCATTCCCCTATCGCTCATAATAGCGCGAGGTGTGCCGAAGCGAGAAAATAGTTTTTTAAGAAAGGTAACTGTGACTCGCGCATCGTTGGTGGGGAGACCTTATGCTTCCGACCACCTCGATACATAGTCGACCACCACTAAAATATAATTACTTTTAAAAGATGGAGGTTGGGGCTAACAAAATCGATGCCCCACAAATCGAAGCCTTCGCACTCTAAAAATAAATTTTGGGGCATCTCGTCATGATGAGAGATGTTTCCTGATCGCTGGCAGCTATCGCAGGAGAGCACAAAATTGTGAGTGTCTTTGAAAAGAATTGGCCAAAAGAGGCATGCCTACAGTGCCTTCCGCGCGGTCCGGTTTGCTTGATAATGCCCACTAACCGGACCCTCGTGGCAGTTCCTAAGTGTTTGCATGCACTCCACACCCGCGACACATCTTCGGACTGCCTGGTCCGCGCAGATAAGAAAAAGAAAAGGGTTCTCCCAAAAGAAATTTTTCAAGTCAGAAGAGAATTTCTTCTTTTGTTGACTCGAAAAGCCTTTTGGGAGCACCACGCAACTAAATAGTTCGCGAAATTCGCGAACCAAGGAGGGGAAGATGAAATAGTATTTATGGCTAGGATAATTTTGCAGAGTCATCCTCTTCCCAATTAAAGTTTTCAAGCGAAAAAATATCGTAGTTTAAAAAGGTAGACTCGAAAATAGGGGAAGAATAATCTCCGAAATAGGTATCTAGATTATAACAAAAGTCATCGCTCGATGACGAATCTCCTATTGAGGGATTAATAGTGAAAGTAACCTCATCATATCCTACTTGAAGGAGGAGACGATTGTTACTTATAATAATTAATGCGCGGGAGGTGGCGAGAAAAGGAAGAAGGAGTATAATTGGTACATCGGTGTCCTCGATGTCTAAGATGTCGAAATCTACTAGAAAGATAAACTTATCAAGTCGGAAAAGAATGTCCTCCACTACCCCAACGGGAAACTTAACCAAGCGATCCGCTAGTTGGATACGCATTTTTGTAGGGCTCGGAGCCCAAACCTAATTTTTGAAAGAGCATGAATGACATCAAATTAATGCTCGCGCCTAAATCTTCCAGAGCATATTTTACAAGTATACTGCCAAAAAGGCACGGGATGGAAAACCGTCCCGAGTCATTTCTTTTTAGTGGCAATTTATTAGTAAGAGCTGCTGAGCAGTCTGCTATGAGAGATATGCGAAATATTTTCTATTTTTTGTTTATTAGAGAGAAGTTCTTTTAAATATTTTGCATACTTAGGCATCTGCAAGATCGCCTCGCAGAAAAGAACATTAATATGAATTTTTTTTAATAATAAAATAAATTTTTGTACTGCATGTCCTTACGCTCAATATCTTACTTATGTGGATAAATCAAGGGCGTTTTTAAAATAATTTTATCGTTTAAAATTGGTAAAGGTGTCGTAATCGAAGAAGGGGGAAGAGGTGTCGGAGGTAAAATATATACCCGCAAATCGATCCATTTTGGATCGTCCACCTCCTTTCAGTTATGGAGGGTTATAGCATTGATATTCTCCCGAGGATTGGGCTCCGTATTCCCCGACAGTGCCACGAGCGCATGCTCGATATCATCTGCACCAGATGTCGAACCTGTACTTCTAAGTTTTCTAGCGATCAGGTGATGTTCCGGATATTTGAATCATTGGATGCTATGTATCTTTAAAAATTTTCCTCCATCGGGGAGGTTTTGGAAGAGGGGAGGCGGCAGAAATCTAGGCGCAAAAGAATTGAGCGGGCGCTGGGCATTGTTCTCATTGCTCCATGAGAAGTTGGGGTAGTTCCTCCAACCCGGATTACAGTGATTACTTTAAGGGTTGTTGCTGGGGTTGAAGGAAGGCTGTCCCGAATTTCCCACGTAGTCTACGAACTCATCAACTACGCTGACGTTAGAGCGAATCGCCAAAGGTGGAGTGGAGGAGGAAGCATACATCTCCGACCCCCGCTTCGTCAGCCTTTCAACTTGAAGGTCTAAGTGAGTAGTGGCATCCACTTCGAAGAGGCTGATAACTTGCTTGGGACGTACCAGCCGGACATTCCACTGGTAGGCATTCATGGCCATCTCTACGACAAGAGCTTGGCCAGCCTCAGGGGTCTTGTTATTTAGGGTACCCCCGACAGCCGCGTCAATCATTTAACCCGTCTGATAGATAAGCCTGTTGTAAAAGATTTGTACCTGTAACCATGCTGGCAATGCGTGGTGCAGACAGCTTCAGATGAATTCTTTAAACCACTCCCTAGTCTCAAACAGAGACTCGGAATCATTCTGTACAAACGAAGAAATGTCTGTACGCAAGTTTGTAATTTTGGCGGGCGGAAAATACTTCGTTAAGAACCGTTCCGCAAGCTCAGCCCTATTGGTGATACATCCTCGCGGGAGGGAATTCAACCACACTTTACCTTTGTATTTTAAGGAAAACAGAAAAAGGAGCAAGCGACTGGCGTCTTTAGTGATGCCATTAATTTTAAAAGTATCGTAGATTTCAAAAACTAGATAAATGAAGGTTCGTGTCCTCATTCGGCAGTCCATCGAACTGCACGGCATTTTAGATCATTTGAATAACGCTAAATTTTATTTCAAAATTATTGTTCGCCACCGTCGGACGAACAATACTAGACCCTATATGATCCATGTTCGGTCGGGTGTAATAGGACATAGTATGCTCCGCTACAACATTTGGGATAAGGTCGGCCATAACAATGGCAGAGGGTTCTCTGAAGGATTCTTCTGGGTCCAAAGAGGGATTCCAGCACTACAATCGAATACGGGCAAGAGAGCATTCGATTTCAGGATCAAAATCCAAATTTTCAAATGTCGAAGGTTGTCCACGGGGCATACACCCTAAAATATATACTAAATAATTACCTTTTTTGGATTTTAAGTAGAGTTTTAAGTTTTTTTTTTATTTTTAGAAAAATTTGAAAAAGTAATAGACTCCGGAAATCAAAATAACAACTCGAAGTATCCCCGACAATGGTGCAAAAAATTTGATGCGCGCGAAGCCGGCTCAAATTTATCTAGTGAGCACACTGGTTTCAGATTTCGCGCAACAAAAGGAGGCAAGTGCACCTGTCGCAAGTAGTATACGATATTCGGGGGGAATATCTAGATCGTATATTTCCCGGGGTGGGTTGATTTTATCTACTCCACCCGGAAGGACTATTATCTTACCTAAAATTAAAGGTGTCAGATTACTTAACTAAGGTGGCTATAGGAAAGAGCTGAAAATAGATTTAGAAAAATATTGATGAAGAAATAGCGCTCGGTATCGAATTACATTAGGACTAAAATAAATTTATATAAATAGAGATCGTAGGTTTCAATTCAAATAAAGGGAAACTTGGCCATGGATGTTTCAAAAGAATGAGCTCACCTATATCTAGTACTATCGCTCACCTGAACATTAAGACTATTCGACCGAGCTCTCATTCGGAGAAGGATTCTACTAAATGCTTGTTTTATGCTGAGAACCATGCTATTGGGTGGGGAACCAAATCCGGTAGAATTTTGCCTCCTCTCTCGAGGTTTAGTGTGAAACTCTCTTTACCCAAGGGTGATCGATCCATACGCACGACCTCTCATCTTGCTAGCATATGGATAACAAAAATAGAGCCCACACATTGATATGTGCTTATACGCGTCGTATACCCGGGGTAAACCTTAAGTTATTAATTAAAGAGAAAAAGAAGACTTTTAATTATTTAAAAATATTTTATGTCCCAATGCTCCTCGGTAGTCAGGGCTAAGAGCGATTAGCCACTCATCGGGATGGGGATGGCTTATGAGTTTGGTGAGGCATGAGTTCAAAACTAAATGCTGAAGGGTTATAAAGAAAAGGAGAAAAAATAACATAACATTAGGAAAGGAAGAGCTTACTAAAAAAGAAAAAAACACACACACTCAACTAAACCAATAATAAAGGTGTAGGGTATTATATACACAATAACCCAGATTTGTATGAAGTTACCCATGAACTAAGATGAATTAAAGTCGTATTTGATGCCATCTTTTAGTTGAGTTCTTGTAGGTCAATATTGTTAAGTGTAGACCAATGTCAGTTTACAATGAGTCACCAAACACAGGACCATGCAATGTAATCCCTCATTGTGTGATCCATGGTGTTGACTTATGTGTAACCTCTCTATTGGGTTGCCCTTCATTTTCAAGTACTAAGGAAATGGAAGAAAAGAAGGTTTGTTGGTTTCAGTAGAAGAAAAGAAAAAATTCACTGAAAATTTCCTAAGTCATTTTCTTGAGAAGACATATTTCTCGAGAAGTCGATGTAAATTTCTCGAGAAAGCATTGCTGTTCTCGAGAACCTTCAAGACTTCTCGAGAAATTACCTGAAAAACATGCTAAGTCATTTTCTCGAGAAATGCTTTGTACATTTCTCGAGAAGCCAAGTTGTTTTTGAGAAAAGCAAAGAATTTCTCGAGAAAGCTGTCTTCTTCTCGAGAAATCTCTCTTCAGATCCAAAAATATTTACTAAGTGCATTTCTCGAGAATCCATATGATTTCTCGAGAAAGCAAGTTTTTCTCGAGAAACAAGTTCTTCACTTTACGAATTTTGTGCTAATTCAATTTCTCGAGAGGCAGTATTGTTTCTCACGGAATCAAATTGTTTTTTTGAGAAATATTGTCTTTCTCGAGAAATCAGTGATTTTCTTCACAGAAAATTTTCTTCAAGTTCTTTCTTGAGAAGTCAAGTCTTTTTCTCGAGAAGAAGTATATTTCTCGAGAAATGAACTTACCGATTTTTCGTTTCTAATGTTCTGACAGGAATGCAAATTACCCTAAGTTTAGTAGGTTTGATCTTTCCTTAATTACGTGGATCCTACCTTAATGATGATTTGTCGTTGGTCGATCACATATAAAAACTCAATTTAAGGATTCGTCGAGAAGAATTATTATTGATAAGAAAAATCAATTAGACAAAGAACAATTCTTTACGGAATTTTGAATCGCTCAAGGACTTTCCATTTTTGGGAGAAAAGTCGATCATCTTCATCGTCAAATCTTTTTGTTGCCTTCTCCAGATCCAGTGATTCAAATAAAGACAGATTCGACCGATCCAAGATCATCAGTTTCTTCAACTTCTATTCGATCGTGTCAGATCTTAGCTTTCAGATCAGACTTCTCAGTTTTCTTCCTCAACCTTCTTCATCAAGTTGTTCAAACGTCAAGAAGGAAGATTCAAGCAGAATTCAGATCTGAAGTGTAAAACATTTTCTTTGTTATTGTAATTTGTTTTTACATTTATAGGGGCATTGTCTCCCAATTTGTAGAAGTTTTAACTCTGAGGTTGTAGATCTAGTTTATGGATCGATTTGTAGATCCAGCTTGTGAATCGAGTTTGTAAATCTGTTGAGTATCGAGGTGTAGGAGCATTGCTCCGAGGTATAAGATTGGTACAATATGAGAAATGTGAAGTAGCCGAATCGTACCCTTTGTGGTTGATAGGCGTTGCGGGAGAGTGGACATACACAATAAGAGAAACCACTATAAAAATCTTTATGTTTGTGTGCTTGTCTTTTAAATATTTTTATTCCACAAAAATACGCAAACATCACCATTCACCCTCTCTAGGTGATTTAGGTAGACGCTAGATACTTTCAAGTGATATCAGAGGGAGGTTGGTCAAATAAGGTTAACACCTTGATCAAGATCCCTGATCTAACATTCAGAGATTCCACACCTTCACAATGGAAAGAAGCAACGACTTGTCATTCATGAAGCTACCAGTATATATAAAGGAAAACTTTTCTATGTGGATAGAATAGGTACAGTTCTTCATGGAAGCTGCTGATCCAAGGATTTTCTAGGTAGTGGAAGAAGGACCTCACATCCCTACAAAAGCATCAACAATAAATCCTGCGATCATGATTCCTAAAAAGATGATGAATCTCACCAAGAATTATATTGTCTTAGTCTCCCTTGACAAGAAGGCTAAGAATATCATAGCTAGTGCAGTGGACGTCTCAATGATCCAGAACTTATTCCACTGCAAAACTGTGAAAGAGATGTGGGACTGTCTGGTTGTCCTGATGGAAGGCACTGAAGAAGTGAGAGATGATGGTAGATCGTTGTTAAACCCGTAGTATGAAGCCTTCAAGCAAGGTGCTGATAACTCCAAAGATGATAGTTTTGAAAAGTTCTATAAGATAATGAACGGTCTCAGGAACTACGGACACGTCTTCACTTATGGTGAACTAAGCGACAAGTTCCTTAGATCCATCATAAAGGAATGGGACACAAACGTTGTCTCCATCAGAGAATTTGCAAAGTTGTCGGAGATCGACACACAGAACCTTTTCGGTAAATTGCTCTCTAATGAACTCCATATGAACACAAGAAAGAAGGAGGAGCAAGCCAATCGATCTTCAAGAAAAGATATGTCTACAGCCCTAAAGGCAGAAGGTTCAAGAAAGTTTAAGGTTGTGCACTTCTAGAAAACAGACTTTTAGCCACGATAGATTGTCGTGGCTTAAAGTCCAAAACCGTGGCTAAACCCTTTTAGACACGACCTACCAATGATAAATGGGCGTGGGCAATGCGAGCGTGGCTAATATTATTAGCCACGCTGAATCCGTGGCAAAGAAGTTTTAGCCACTAATTTTAGCCACGAATTAAAATCGTGGCTAAAGGGCCTGTTTTCAGCAATTATTTGTCACAGTTCAATTGTCGTGCCTAAAAGCTCCTTTTTTGCCACGGTTCAATTGCCGTGGCTAAAAGCTCCTACTTTCCTCACATAAAAAAGATTCTACCGACACGACCCACCGCCGGCCTCCGACCGCCAACAGCCCGCCACCCACCGTCGGCGGCCCGCCGCCCGCCGCCCACCGCCCACCGCCTACATCCCACGGGCCGCCCGCCCGCCGCCCTCACGTGAGCCCTCCCGCCATCCCATCTTAATTCAAACATTCATTGCGGAATGAGCAATATAAACCCGAAATAGAAGTTTTAACTGGCAGTGTGAGACTAAAAAATACCCATTTTTTGCCACGGATTAGGCTTCTGTGGCTAATACTAATAGTATTAGCCACAAAATAGGCAAACCGTTGCAAAAATATTTTTATTTGCCCCAAATTAGTCATCCGTGACAAATATTAACTTATTAGCCACGGAATAGGTACCATGGCTAATACTTCATTATTAGCCACGGTTTTCCCCCGTGGTAAAAAACCTGTGGCTAAAGGTCTGTTTTATAGTAGTGGTGCCACCAGTAAGGACACGAGCCCCTGACACTCCCCAAGACTCTGAGCCTAGCACGTCTAGCTCCGATCTATTAGATGGAGAGTTCTGCCTCATCTCCAAGCAATTATAGAAGCTGCTAAGCAAGAGGAGACAGATGAAAAATAAGTCCTTCTCTTAAGACTCTAGAAGATCACGACGTGACAGTGATCGAACTAAGAAAAGCTACAAAAAGGAAGACACGTATAAATATAAATCGAACAGGTAGTTTTCTTCTGACATTGTTTGCTACTGCTATAACAAATCGGGTCATATGATTGCGGAGTGTCTGTACAAGAAGAAAGATAGCTCCAGAAAGGACGAGAAAAGATCCTTCAAAGGGAAAAAGAATGAAGAGAAAAGCTTCATCACCAAAAAGATAAAGATTCTCAATGACAGTGACTCGAGTGAGTCAAGTTCTGAAAACGAAGAAGCCTACTTTTGGCTGATGGCTCAATCTGACCATGAAGTTGGAGACTGAGAATACCATAGGAAGGTAAACTCGCACACCAATCTCTCTGAATCTGAAACTTCCTCGAATGGTCATGAAGACTACTCCCCTGATAAGAACGAGTCAGAGTTTATGGCACAACATGAGCAGTTGTTAAAAGCTTTCGATAAAGAGATTGCCTCCCTCAAGGCAATGGATCAAATTTGAAGGAAGAGATTGCACAATTAGTTCCTTTTAGAGAAGAAGTATACTCCTTGAAAGAGGAACTCAAGGACTCTGCTGAGATGTTAAAGTTGAAATAAAACTATCTTGATGAGCTGGAAGAAAAGCTCATGGTCGAGAGAAAACTCATTAAGAGTTACTCCAAGCCGAAGATTGTTCTCCCTCTCATCGAAGAGTTCTCAGCTTAAAAGAAGGGTAGTGGTCTTGGGCACGTCAGTGTTTATGGTAAGGCTGCCAAGAAATCTAGCGCCAAAGAAAAAGGCAAAGCTCCTATGAGTCAACCTTCATTCAGGAAAGTCATCTTTCCAATGAACAAGTTCGACCGTGAGTCATCCTATGGTCATCATGCAAGGCCTACACATGTAGAGCCCAAGACCAGATACCAAGGATGGACACGTCCCCAGATCTTTGGTGCTAGTGTGTTCAAAGCACCTCATGAATATATTCAAATTAAAAGTTATGGTCTATATGCAAATGGCCATAACAACAAGAAGGCACCGAAAGCCAAATGTGTTGCGCCTAAGGAAAAGGAGATGCAAAAACCTTGTATATGATCCAAAAATGAGGCTTCCACCTATAAGAATGCTACCACCGTTAGACCTCACGTTCAAATAGTAAAGCAGGAGTACAAGAGGAGATACAACAGATTTGACTGTTGTTGTTACCGTAAAGTTGGTCACTTCGGCGACGACTGCTGGTACAACCACGCTGAAAATGTTTTGCTGTCTACCTAAATCACCTAGAGGAGGATGTATAGGTGAGTTCTGCTTCTTTTTGAGGAATAAAAATTATACGAGCGAGGCACATAAAATAAACAAGCAAATCACAGATGACACCAAAAATTATAGTGGTTCCCCAACCTTGGGTACATCCACTTTCCAACTCACAGATCTAGCAACACACTAGGCTCAGCTACCCTAATATTCTCTCGGATTGAAGAGAATCCTACAACTCGGAACAAAGTTCCTACAACTCGGAGTAAAACAACTCCTACAAAAACTTGGAGAACTACTCATACAAAACTCGGAGAATAACTCCTACAATAACAAAATGAATTTACAATCACAATACACTGACTTGTCTTTACAAATTTGCTTGAATCTTGGGTTTTTCCTTCTTGAAAAACTGAAAAACCCTATCAAAAAGGGGAGGAAGAATTCTGAGAATCCTTCAATCTAAGAACTTAGGACCACCACGATCAAGGAGAATATTTGGAGATGTCAAAAATCTTGATCAGTGAACTCCTTGTCTGATTCTCTGGATCGAGAAGGTTGGCGATGAGGAACAATCCTTGTTGGCAGTAGGCTTTCCGATTTAGAAAGTAAAAAATGATTCAGAAACTTGTACAATACTCCTTAGGGTTTGTCGATTCTGACTAGAACTTTTATAGATCTTTCATAACGGTCTAAATTACATTAAATGCACGCTGAGTGGACCAATTAAGAGTTAATGATATTTGAAATCGAATCCGTCAAATACTTAAGAAAATTTAGAAATCGGCATTCCATTTCTCTAGAGGAGTAAATGTTCTCGCGAAGATATTTCTGTTTCTCCAGAAAAGATATAACGTTCTCGAGAAAAATTCTTAATGAAAGTGCAGAGAAAGAATTCTGGTTTCTCGAGAATGAATATACTTACTCGAGAAAAATAGACTTCTGTTACTCGAGAAAAGTCCTTCTATTACTCGAGAAATGTTCTTCTATTACTCGAGAACAATAATGCATCTCGAGAAAAGATCTCAGGTTCTCGAGAAAAGATTTTTGTGTCTCGGGAAACAACATCTAGTTCTCGAGAACTAATTTTGGCCATCTCGAGAAAAGTAGTCGGCTTCCCGAAAAAAATACTTAGAAAAATTTACAGCTTATTTGAGTGTAACTCGAGAAGGAGAGTTATGATCTACTCGAGTATGCATGGATTTCTCGAGAATTGCACTAGGCTTTCTCGAGAAGAGCTTCTGCTACTCGAATACTTGACTGAGCTCACTCAAGTATTACACTTAATTCTACTCGAGTACAATATGTCCTCGAGAAAAAACACTTAGAAATTTTTATATTCTGAAAAATGATTTTCTTCAAGGAATCCAGCAACCAACATTCTCTCATGTCTTTAGTACTTGAATATGAAGTGTATCCCAATAGAGAGGTTACACATCAGTCAAAACCATGGATCATGCAATGAGGGATTACATTGTGTGGTCCTGTGTTTGGTGACCCATTATAAACTGACATTGGTCTAGACTTTGCAATTATAACGTGCAAGCACTCAACTAGAAAAGGAATCAAATAAAAACTTAATTTGTCTTAGTTCAAGGGTGACTCCATACAAATATGAGTTTTTATGGATACAGTACCCAACAATCTCCCCTATTTGTAAAAGTCAGAACACTCTACACTAAGGTGAATTACAACAAGATAAAACAATACAATAACTAATAAGTAGAATAAATTGAATAAATGCTATGTAATAAAAGATATATATCATTAAAATTTAAAGATGTATATATATATAGAAATTTTCCAGGAAAGGTCCCATTCCACAAAATTTCTCATATATAAAACTTTTGATCATCTTCAGTCAATTCATAGCTTATTGTTGATGCTGCTTTTGTTGTTTGTCTTCTTGTCTATAGAAGTACATGTATGGTTTTGGGAAGTACTTGGCTGGTCTGGGAGGAGCAGTAAGATCATCTCGACTATACTTCTTATCATGTAGCCTTCTGAGAGTCATGGATTTTTCATACTGCATCCATTCAGACTGAGAGTAGTAGATATCCTTGTGCCCACTGAATTCCACTACAAGGCTTAAGGTATACAAAATGCTGGATTTGGATGTAGGGCTCCAGACTTTAGCAAATTCTCTTTCTGCCTATTCTGGCATAGGAGTGGACCAGCTAGCAGAAGCACCTTCACCATACTTTATTCTTTTAGGTATTTATACTTCAGGAGGTACTTGAGGAGGTATCTATGGAGGCACATCATCTTGTTCAGTATTCCAGACTTGTGCACATGTTTCAGGAGGTGGAGCTCCACAAAGTTCTAGATGTGGAGAGAATGTAGGCCTATTAACATTAACTCTGGCAGGAGCTGCTGTAGTGGGGGGTCCACTGAGAAATCAGGGAAGATCAGATTGTGCATCCACATTGCAGTATCATAGGTATCAATATTTGTGCTCTTAATTTCACGTAGCACTGAAGTTTGAATCTCTTTAATACATGTGAAGAAGTTGGCAAATTCAAAGAAGAAGTCATAGACACCCTCTCTGTAGAAGTTAGAAAGGGGAAGAGAGAGTAATAGAACAGCTAGATAAGCAAGTCAAAATGATGAAAGATCTATGGGCTAATCAACTTAAAGAGATTCAAACTTCAGTGCTACAAGAAAATAAGAGCTCAAAGCTTTATACATATGACACTGCAGTGGGATCCACTGAGAAATCTGGGAAGATCAGATTGTGCATCCACACTACAGTGTCATAGGTATAAAGCTTTGTGCTTTTAATTTCATGTAGCACTGAAGTTTGAATCTCTTTAAGTTGATTAGCCATAAATCTTTCAACCTTTTGACTTTCTTATCTAGATGTTCTTTTAGTTTATACTCCCCCTTATGACTTCTATAGAGAGGGTGTTTATGACTTCTTCTTTAAATTTGCCAACTTCTTCACATGTTTTGAAGTTGCGATCTTGAGTTTTCTTTTCCAATTGAATCTGATTGTTATCTACAGTGTCAGATTATTCCATTACCTTATCAATACTGGTAATGGTGTGGTTTATAGCTTTGCATCCAATTTATAAGAGCCTTTTGAACTCATCAGTGTTGTTCTGAATTTCTACAAATCTTAGGCTAATTTCTTTTTCTATAGCAGTGACTTTTTCAGTGAGAGCTTGTATGGCTGTATCAAAATACTTTCTTTGTTCAGCCAGCATGGCTTCTATCTTTCTGAAGATGTTATCTTCAGGAATAACTTCAGTATAAGGAGGTGGAGGTGGTAGAACTGGAGCTCTCAAGGGGATTATTTCTTCAACAAGCATAGTAGAAGTTGAAATCTTTTTTCTTCTGGCAAAGGTTATTTCATCTTCAACATCACCACCTAGGAAAGTCAGAATGTTGAATTGTAGGCCTGGAAAAGGAGGTTCAGCAGCTTTAGGAGGTACTTCTTCTTCAGTATCAGAAATAGAGACTATCTCTTCATCATACACATCATCAAGAGGAGACTGGGGCTGAGCTGGTTCTGGTTCAGATGGTTTTTGGGTCGAGGAGATTTTTCTTATGGAGATGAATGTCCTTCAGGAGGATGGGATATATGCTCTTTAGAGGTGAGTTCCTCTATCATCTTGTCAATTTCTTCAGCTGTAGACAGAATATGATTATTTACTTGGGCATCAGTCAAAGTTTCTTGATCAGGCAGGTCTGTAGAAATAAATCCTGAGTTATCTTCTTGAAGAGAAGTGTCCGTGGCAGGTCAAGTTATGACTTGGCTGGAGTATCTGTATGGACTTTGGCTGGAGTTTGGATTTAAGTATGTTGTACTTGCATAGATAGAGCAGGCTCCCCCTCAATAACTAGATCAGCTGAGTCAGTTATTTGATGAGAGATGGGAGATGGTGTCCTGACTTCATCTTCATCTATCCTTGGAGCTTGGTCTAGTTTCTGAAGCTTGATGTCCCATCTCTGGATGGTGGAGATGGAGACCTTTTTCATGTGATGAAGGGCCATGCCCTTATCCATAATAAAACCTCTGACAGCATCTGATTCCAATAAAGAGATAAAATCCTTTCATAGTTGGGGATTTTGATACTTGCCTTGATTTTGTCAAAAATCATCATCCCCATTGAAACTTCTTTCTACAGATTAGATCAGTCATCATATCAAAGAATTCTGTAGTGATGTAGCTAATAGAACTAGTGCGGCAGAGAAGAACTTTTCTAAGAATATCTGCAAGTAATTTGCTTTCTGTATTCATATGATGTCGGTGGATTGTGACGGTTGAGTCGGGAAGGCCACAAAACCCATATGCCATTTCATAGTTTGAACTTATTAGATCATTTTCCATGTCAATCAGCGGTAGTCGCAAAAATTATGAAACAAAGGTTGAAGTCATTTTGATTTTGATGTCCTGTACATTGGTTTTCAGAAGTTTTCCATTGCCCTTGATCTTGGCATGCTGGAAAAATTCTTCCACATCAGAAATTAGAACTCTGCAAGGGTCTTCAAGAATGAAAGATAGTCTTGCAGTGTCGAGCAGGATGTGGATGTTTTTGAAATCGTCAGAAATTTCGTAGATTCCAGTGGAGATGAGTTCGCTGCCGATGCGTAACTTTGATGCGGGAGCCATTAAATTGAGGAACAAAATGTCAGCTAGTCGGTGAAAAGAGAGATAGGGTTGTTTGAGGCAGTGCGGTGGAGACAGAGAAGGTGAAATGTTTTTCTCGAGAGAGAGATTTTGAACTTCGAGAATAGGAAATTTCTAGAATTAATCTATATATATACCTTAAATCTTGATGATTAGTGAAATAAATAATTCTAAAATACCTGGATTAAGGAGGTTGAATTGCTCGGTCGCCAATATCAAAAATCTAACTTCTCGAGTGAGATATCAGTTCTCGAATAGAAGAAAGTTAGTTCTCGAGTAGAAGGTGTCTTGTTCTCGAGTAGAGCTATTCTTCCTGAGAAGCAACTATAATGTTCTCGAGAATTAATGAGGTACTCGAGAAATGAAGTCCAGACTTACAGTTTTCTTGAGTTTTTGAAAAGTAATCCGACTTTGAACTTACCTGTCTGATCCTTTTCTTCAGCATTCCTTATTGAGCATGCCAAGTTCTGTTTTGAAGAACGAGAACTTGTCCTCATCCATGGGCTTCGTGAATATGTATGCAACCATGCATGTAAATTGGAACATACTGGAGATTGATGTCTCCACGCTCCACATACTCCATGATGAAATGGTATCGCAACTCTATGTGCTTTGTCCGACTGTGAGAGACTGGGTTGTTGGCTATTATAATTACACTAGAGGAGTAGCAGAACAGAGGAATGTCCTTGACCTTCAAGTTATAGTCTTCAAGTTGATTCTTGTTCCAGAGTAATTGTGCACAATAACTACTAGCAAAAATGTATTATGACTCTTCCGTTGATATTGCGACACAATTTTGCTTCTTGCTGCTCCATGAGATGAGTCTCCTTCCATGGAATTGACAAGTCCCGGAAGTGTTCTTTCTATCATCTTTACTACCTGCAAAATCTGCATCTTTAAATCTAATTATCTCGCTATCATTACTTCTTGGGTACCATAAGCAAAGATTTGATGTGCCCTTAAGGTATCTCAAAATCTTCTTTACAATAGTGTAATGAGATATCTTAGAATTCACCTGATATCTTGCGTGCATACATGTTGAAAACATGATATCTGACCTACTCGCAGTAAGGTAGAGCAAGGATCCAATTATGCTTCTGTACTTGGTTTCATCAAAAGGTTCCCCTTTCTCATCCTTGTCTAGAGACATAGCTGAACCTATTGGAGATCTCATAGAGGTTGCACTGTCCATTCCGAATTTCTTGATTAACTCTTCGTTGAACTTTGTTTGAGATATTAAAATTCCATCCTCAGATTATTTCACCTGAAGTCATAAGAAATACTTCAGCTCTCCCATACTGCTCATTTCAAACTTCCCTTGCATAAGTTTGAAAAACTTCTTGCAAAGGTTATCGTCGGTAGAGAAAAAAATGATGTCATTGACATATATTTGTACTAGAAAAATATTTCCTTTTAATTCTGTAATAAATAATGTCTTGTCTATCTTTACCCTTGTGAACTTGTTCTCAAGAAGAAAGTTAGACAACGTTTCATAATAAGCTCATGGAGCTTGTTTCAAACCGTATAGCACTTTAAATAATAAATTAACAGAATTAGGATGTTCAGAACCAACAAAACATGGAGGTTGTTCCACATACACCTCTTCCTTTATGTCACCATTAGAGAAAGCTGGCTTCACGTCCATTTGGTGGATAGTGAAGCCTTTGAGTGCAGCATATGCTAGGAACAACCTGACTGCCTCAAGTCTTTCCATGGGAGCATATGTCTGATCGAAGTCGATCACTTCTTCTTGTCTATACCCTTTGGCGATGAGTCTGGCTTTGTTCTTGATTAGTGTTCCATCTTCATCCATCTTGTTTCGGTAGACCCATTTTGTTCCAATCACATTCTTTCTTTTGGGTCTTGGCTCTAGCTTCTAGACTCAGCAACGTTTGAATTGATTTATTTCTTCTTCCATTGCAATTACCCAAGATGCATCCTTGTTTGCTTCCTCAAACTTCTTTCTTTCAACTTGTGAGAGAAAACTCAAATACAAATTCTCATTAGTTGTACCTCTACGAGTTTTGACACCATCACGAGGGTCTCCTATGATTTGATCAATCGGTTGATCCTTTAAGTCTCTGAGCTATAAAGTACTTGCATCTGGTGCTTCCTCTACCATTGGACTGACTTCATCAGCTTGAATGACATCTTCATCATGGTGATCAACCTCTCCAATTGGGGTTGGAGTTGTGATCTTGATGAACTTTTGACCTTTTTCATTAACTAGCTCATCCAAGCTTAATTCCTTTAGTCTTGAACCTGTATCTTGAACAAACACACTAAAAGAGCTGCTTTGTACCAAGCTTGTCTCATCAAATACAATATTAATAGATTCTTCTATGACAAGGATATTTTTGTTAAAAATCTTATATGTCTTACTATCGCTACTATATCCTATGAAAATTCTTTCATAATTCTTTTCAATGAACTTAGTGGTGTGATACTTCTCATTGTTAAGTACGAAGCATTTACTACCAAAGATTATAAAATATGAAATAGTCGGTTTCCTACCCTTTAGTAGTTCGTAAGGTGTTTTATCATGGTTCTTAGTTATGAGTGCTCTATTTTGCAGGTGAAAAGCAATGTTGACGGCTTCAGCCCAGAAGTATTCTGGTAGTGAGACATCACTCAACATGGTTCTGCAGGTCTCTATGAGTGTTCTGTTTCTTCTTTCAGCAACTCCGTTCTATTGAGGAGTACGAGGAGAGGAAAACTCATTAAAGATACCAGAGCTTTCAAAGAATTTTGTCATGACCCCAGATTTGAACTTTGTTCTATTGTCACTTCTGATTTTGACAACTGAACAGTTGTATTCATTTTGAATCTTCCTAACAAAATTAGTGAAAATATCAAAAGTATCTGACTTTTGTTTTAGAAAGAACACCCATGCAAAATAAGAGTAGTCATCTACAATAACCAGTGTATAATCATTACCTCCCAAATTCTAATTTATAGGGGACCGAATAAGTCTATATGAAGTAGGTGTAAACACTTGTTAGAATATTTGTCAATAATGCTTTTAAAGGTATCCCTTATTTGCTTGCCTTTTACCCATGCGTGACATGGTTTATCTCCAATGCACTTAATGTTGGGTACATCACGTACTAAATTAAGGGAAAATAATTTATTAATTGTTATGTAATTTATATATGCTAATCTCTTGTGCCATTGGTCACAAGAGACGCACTATCTTTTGCCAAAAGGCACACTGGTGTAGAAGAGTCTATGCAAATAAAATTTAGACAAAATATATTTCTACTACGAGTGCGTGATAGAATCATTTCTAAGTTATCCACCTATTTTATCAAGTACTTTTCTGCATGAAATTCTACTATGTATTCTTTATCGTAGAGCTGGCTTATACTTAAAAGATTATGTTCTAATCATTCAACAAAAGTCACATCTGAGAAGGATACACTACCGTTAGTGATCATACCGTAGCCTTTTGTTATTCCCCTGTCAGAACCTCCAAAGATAACCTCTGGCCCATTCTTAACTAGAGAGTACTTTTGAAGTAGGCTTCTACTCCCGGTCATGTGCCGAGAGCATCCACTGTCCAAATACCAGATAGGCGTTTTGTTGTCCTTTGGACATCCCTGCAAAAATAGAATCAGTTTACCATAGGAACCCAAACTTGTTTGGGTCCTTGGTTATTTGTCAGCCTGCTCCCTCTAGGAGTATTAACATTACGAGTGGTCTACCTCGCATGATTAACTAGAGGAGTTTTAAAATTTCTGGGATTAAACCGACAACCTACAACAAAGTGACCAACTTTACCGCAATGCCAACAGTCAAAACTATTGTACCATTTCCAAGTCTCCTACTTGACCTTTTGAACGTATGGTCTTATAGGGGCGGCTAATCTGGAGGTAGAAGCCTCATGATAATGAAATTCATAAGCATTTTCACCACCTTTTCCTTGGGTAAAACTGGCTTGGACTTTGGTTCCTTCTTCATATTATGGCCATGAACGTATGGACTATAGTATTTCATTTGAACTTCCTCATAAGGTGCCTCAAAGACACTTTCACCAAAGTTTCGGGGATGGATCCATCCTTGGTATCGTGACTTAGGCTCTACATAAGTATGCCTGGCAAAGTGACTGTACGATGAATCAAGATCAAACTCATTTGCAGGGAAGATGACCTTCTTAAACGGCATTTGATCTAGAGGAGCCTTCCTATTTTCCTTGTCTAGAGCTTTCTTGGAAGTCTTATTCTTTCTTTGAGCTTTATTCCTCCAAGAAGATTTACTAGGAGCGTTCTGATGGACTAAGCTAGCACCTATGGCCTGAGCAGAGAATTCAGCAACAAATGGAAGGACTGTCTTGTGCTTGGAGAAACTTTCAACCAGTTTCCTTTCAGCGGCAAGTTGTTCTTCCAATTACTTAATGATCTTCTCTTTCAAGTTAAGGTGCTCGAGAGATTTATGATGTTCTTCCAATACCTTTATGATCTCCTTAGCCTGAGTTCCTGAGACTCTTCGATATTTGTCGTAAACCTTGATCAATTCCTTGTATTGAGTCATGAGTTCAGTCTCATCATTAGAGAAGCAGTCCTCATGATCATGGTCTGAAGCATCAGATTCTGAGAGAGGGGTGTGGGAGTTTACCTTCCCAGTGTACTGGGGTTCTTATTCCTCATATGTCTGTGCCATCATCCCAAAGTAGGCTTCCTTTCTTCACTTGACTCAGATGAGTCAGTGTAACTTGACTCAGATGAGTCAGTGTAACTCGGCGTCTTGGCCTTCTTGGCTATTAAGCTTCTTTTAGATTTCTTTCTATTATAAGAGGGCTTTTTTTCTTCTTTTCTTCCACCCTCTTTCATCTTGTGTGGACAGTCAGCAATTACATGTCCTGACTTACTACAATAATAACAAATGATGTCAGATGAAATATATTTATTCGGTTAAGAGTTATACCTGTCATGTCTACTTGAGCATTTCTTATGACGATCACCATCATGACGTGATCTTCTAAAGGAAAAGTCTTTGCCTTTGTTGATCTTCTTCTTACTTAGGAACTTCATAAACTGTCTAGAGAGTAAAGAGAACTATTGATCTGATAGTTCAGATCCCGAGGTGCTCGACTCTGAGTCTTCTTCTTCACTTTATTCCTGTGCAGGAGCAGGTGATGCAACTTTAACTTTCCTAAAGTTGTCTATCTTTAGTGCGACAGACTTGTCATTCGATGAGGATCTGCTTCCCTCTTCTTCAGCTTTTCTTGTATTTATTGGAATCTCATATGACATCAGCATCCCGAAGAGGTTCTAAGGATCATTCTCAACTAACTTTCCAAACTCCCTTATGGCACATACTTTGATGTCCCATTCCTTTGTTAAGGATCTTAGGAACTTGTCATTTAATTCTCCATTGGTGAAGACTCGGGCATAATTCCTTAGGCCGTTGACGATCTTGAAGAATTTTTCAAAAGTATCTGCTATGTTGTCGTTGGGTCCTCGCCTGAAGGTCTCATACTTCTGGTTCAAATGGGATCTTCTATTATCCCTCACTTCTTTGGTGCTTTCCATCAACATGATCAGTGATTGCCATATTTCTTTGGCTAATTTGTAGTGAATGAGATTTTGTAGCATATAATCATCGACTGTACTTGCGATAATATTTTTAGCTTTCTTGTCTAGAGAGACAAGTGCAATCTCATCCTTATCTAGATAAATCAACTTCTTTGTACTTGCTTTGTGGAGTAAATGGTGGAGGTCGTCATAGGAATGTAGGGTCCTTCTTCCACTATCATAAAGATCCTTCGATCCACTACTTCCATGAAGAACTTCACCCTTTCTTTCCATATAGGGAAGTTTTCCTTAGTGCATATGGGAAGCATAGCAAAATCCTTGTCTCTGTCGATGCTTGTATACTCTTAAGACAACTAGGGGCAGATCTGTTTAAGGTGTTAAACTTTTGATGAACAACCTCCCTCTGATAACATTTGAAAATGTTTAGTTGTCTACCTAAATCACCAAGAGGGGGGGGGGGGTGAATCGATGAGTTTTGCATCTTTTTGCGGAATAAAAATTGTACGAGTGATGCACGGAAAATAAACAAGCAAATCACAGACAACACCAAAAATTATACTAGTTCCCCAACCTTGGGTACATCCACTTTCCACCTCACCGATCTAGCAACACACTAGACTCGGCAACTCCACTATTCTCTCGGATAGAAAACAATCCTACAACTCAGAACAAAGTTCATACAACTTGGAGTAAAATAACTCCTATAAAAACTCGGAGAACAACTCCTACAAAACTCAGAGAATAACTCCTACAATAATAAAATGAATTTACAATCAGAACAAACTGACTTGTCTTCATAAATCTGGTTGAATCTTGGGTTCTTTCTTCTTGAAAAACTGAAAAACACTATCAGAAAAGTTGAGGAAGAAATCTGAGAATCCTTCGATCTGAGAACTTAGGATCGCCACGATCAAGGAGAAGATTTGGAGATGTTGAAAATCTTGATCGGTGAACTCCTTCTTGTCTGAGTCTCTTGCTCGAGAAGGTTGGCGATGAAGAACAATCCTGGTCGGCGTCAAGCTTCCGAATATAGAAAGTAGAAAATGATTCAAAAACATGTACAATACTCCTTAGGGTTTGTCGATTCTGACAAGACCTTTTCTAGACCTATCATAACAGTCTAAATTACATTAAATGCACACCACATGGACCAATAAAGAGTTAATGATATTTGAAATCAAATCTGTCAGATACTTAAGAAGATTTAGAAATCTGCTTCCATTTTTTGAGAGAAGAAAGTGTTCTCGAGAAGAAATTTCTGTTTCTCGAAAAGAGGTATAACGTTCTAGAGAAAAATACTTAAGGAAAGTACAGAAGAAGAATTATGGTTTCTTGAGAATGAATATACTTACTGGAGAAAAATTGACTTCTGCTACTCGGGAAAAGTTCTTCTTTTACTTGAGAAATGTTCTTCTATTACTCGAGAACAGTAATGCATCTCGAGAAAAGATCTCTGGTTCTCGAGAAAAGATTTCTATATCTCGAGAAACAATATCTGGTTCTCGAGAACTAATTCTGTCCATCTCAAGAAAAGTCATCGGATTCTCGAGAAAAAATACTTAGAAAAATTTAGAGCTTATTTGAATGTAACTCGATAAGTAGACTAATGATTTACTCAAGCAAGCATGGCTTTCTCGAGAACTGCACTAGGCTTTCTCGAGAATAGCTTCTACTACTCGAATACTTGATTGAGCTCACTCGAGTACTAAATTTAATTCTACTCGAGTACAATAAGTCCTTCTTGAGAAAAACACTTAGAAATTTTTATATACTGAGAAAAGATTTTCTTCAAGGAATCCAGTAACCACCCTTCTCCCATGACTTTAGTACTTGAATATTAAGTGTGTTCCAATAGAGAGGTTACACATGAGTCAACACCATGGATCACACCATGAGGGATTACATTATGTGGTCCTATGTTTGGTGACCCATTGTAAACTGACATTGGTATAGACTTGGCAACTATAACCTGCAAGCACTCAACTAGAAAACCATCAAATATAAACTTAATTCATCTTAGTTCAAGGTAGACTTCAAAGAAATCTGGGTTATTATGGATACAATACCCAACACCAGCTAACTTTGTAACCCCACGGGTTAGCTTTGCAATATCGACCACTTGCAAGGCTAATGTTCCTAGGGGGAGTACGTTGGCCAAGAACCAAGGACCCAAATACATTTGGGTTCCAAAGGTAAGCTGATTTATTTTTGCAGCTATGTCCAAAGGCCAATAGAACGCCAATCTGGTACTTGGAAAGTGGATGCTCTCGGCACATGACCGAGACAAGAAGCCTTTTGCGTGATTATACCCCATTTAAGGATGGACCAAAAGTCATTTTTGGAGGTTCGGATAGGGGAACAACAAAAGGTTACGGTATTATATCCAACGGCGTAGTCTCCTTTACAGACGTTGCTTATGTTGAAGGATTACACCATAATCTCATAAGTATAAGTCAACTATGTGACAAAGGCTAAATCGTTGAGTTCTTCAAGGACAAGTGTTTGATAAAATTGTCTGCAAATTTGGAGACGGACTTAACAGGAACTCGGAGCAGAAATATTCTCTTTAAATTTTCTTTGTTTAAACACTTCTACCCCAGTGTGTTTTATGGCAAAAAGTAGTGTGTCTCTCTATGACCAATGGCACAAGAGATTTGCACATATAAATTTTAAAACCTTAAATATGCTATTTTCTAACAACTTATTGTGTGATGCCCCCAACATTAAGTTCCTTAAAGAGAGTCTATGTTACCCCTATCAAATGGGTAAGCAGAAACAGGCTACCATCTTTGGTATTGCTGAGAAAGATTCTTCACGAAGCTTATACTTGCTTCATATGTATTTATTCGGTCCTATGCCTATTCACAGCTTAGGGGGTAAGGTCTATACGTTAGTGATTGTTGATTACTACTCCCTTTTCACTTGGTTATTCTTTCTAAAACACAAGTCAGACACCTTATTATCTTTCACTAACTTTGTCCGATAAATTCAGAACAAATTGGACTGCTCAGTGGTTAAAATCAGACGTGACCATGGAACAGAGTTCAAGCCTGTTGTACAACCTCGTGTTCGCTGAGTGGGTCCACCAGGAAAGACGAGCATACCAAGGCGACCTATCCGCGCAAAAACAACATGCGGTTGGGTTCAGAACAGCCAGCTCTCTCTCGCGAAAGCTAGGCAAGCGAGCTGCGCGAGCTGCGCGAGCTGGCCCAACCAACGCTCATCTGAACTGGGTTCGACGATTTGGATCGGGTTTTCACCGGACCGAGCTCAGGCAGAGCTCGCAGTTCGTCGAGCAGGGCTCGACGCTCGTCGAACGGAGCTCGTTGAACGGAGCTCACCATTCGTCGAGTGGGGCTCAGCGTTCGTCAAACGGAGCTCGATGTCCTTCGAGCTGACCTCATCGAACAAAGCTCTACGAGCTCAAGTCTTCTAGAATTCCTTCAGTAGTAATAATCCCAAACCACCCCGGGCGAGTGAAGGTATCAGAGGGCTACTCGACTAGCTATTTTATGAGACTTCATCCGGACTTTACCCCCTCACTTTGACGTTGAGTGTCTTTGCTCCACTCAATGCTCTCGGCGCCCTTCTGGCTTTGACGTTGAGTGACGTTGCTCCACTCAACGCTCTCGGCGCCCATCTGGCTTTGGCGTTGAGAGATGTTGCTCCACTCAACGCTCTTGATGCCCTTCAGGCTTCGACATTGAGTGACTTTGCTCCACTAAAAGCTATCGGCACCCTTCTAGCTTTGGTATTGAGTGATGTTGCTCCACTCACTGCTCTCGGTGCCCTTCTGGATTTGGCATTGAGTGACGTTGCTCCACTCAACACTCTCGGTGCCCTTCTGGCTTTGGCATTGAGTGACATTGCTCCACTCAACACTATAGGCGCCCTTCTGGCTTTGGCATTGAGTGATGTTGCTCCACTCGATGCTCTCAACGCCCTTCTGGCTCTGGCTGTGACCTTGCTCCACTCAACGCTCTCGGCTCACTTCTGGCTTTGGCTTTGGCGTTGAGTGACGATGCTGCACTCGCCCAGTCTACTATGAGGTGTCTTTCTTTACCATTTTACCCTTGTCAGGGCTGCGAATAGCTTAGTAGAATAGAGGACTTACGCTGCTAGCAGAACCAGTTGGGATGCACATAGCTATTCAAAACAACGGAGGTTGGCTATTGACAGGTCGTTTTCAGAAATCTATAAATAAGACCAAATGGCCACCTCAGAAGGCACGCTTATCAGTATTCAAATCTTTTACGCTTTCCGATTTAGCCTTAGATCGGCCATTGACAAAGGAGGGGAAGTGCTCTAAGATCTTTCGAGTGTGTGGTGGGACCTCCACGCCGATCCTTTGGGTCAGTTTCCATTTCTTTTTGCTATTTTGATTCAAGGAGAGAAGTAGGTGCGCGATCACCCCTTCCCTAAGGGTGAACTCCATAAGAGACCGAATTTTCGGTTTCAACATTCTGGTGCGTTGAGTGTGGAAAGTGGTCAACATAGAAAATTTTCAACAGGCTAGATGGCAAGAGGATAATGACAAGGCTCGGACAGGTCAGACTCACTGCCCCTACCACCTCTAGCCATGGTGGGGTTGTTCGAAGACTTCAGGCAGGAGGTACTCATCCTCGTCAAGTTCTCACTCGGCGCGCAAGCCGAGTGCTCGACTCCAGCTGTCCCAAAAGCTACTGCCCCATCTCTAGGTGAGGACGCTCCCGACAGGCGAGATGGGATGGAGGTCGCCGAAGAAGTAAGGGGATGCGAGCTTCTCAGGCACGTGTACTTCCTCGGCTCAGCAAGCGGAGGCTGGTTCAGTGAGATGGGTGTGCGAGATCCTCAGCTTTCCTAGCAGGGGGAGGAAGCCCATTCAGCGAACTGGTTTCCTCCGCCCAATTCCAAAAGGGTTCAGGGAACCCAAAATGTCTTATAACACTAAGAAGGGAGACCCGGTTCATCACGTCCAGCGGTTAAAGGATGTGGTCTCAATCCGACAGATGTCAGATGGTTTCAAGTGTCGGCTCTTCGCCATCACCCTCAAAGAGAAGGCGAGGTAGTGGTTCCACCATCTACTGCCCATCTCTATTTACTGCTTCGAAGACCTACGTCAGGGGTTCATGTTGAGGTTCCCCACCTCCAAGAGGAAGAAGAAGTAGTCGGAGTCCCAGTTCCACATCAAGCAGGGGGTGAATGAGACTTTGGGGAGTTACGTTGACCAGTTTTAGGAAGAGGTCATCCAAGTCTAGGAGATTCCAGGCCATAGCCTGATGATGGCCTTCACCCTGGGGCTGCAATAGGGATTCTTCAGAATGGAGCTAAAGAGAATACCACACCTGTCCTATGAAGAGCTGATGGAGAGGGTGGCAAGGGAGGTCGACGGGGAGGTATCAAATCCGGAGTTTGCCCGGAAGATGGACAAGTGGGCCACCGAGGAGGAGGAGACTAGAGGCGGCAGAGGGCAGGAGGGTAGGAGAGCCGAACCCCAGCATAGGGAACAGTGGCAGCTTCAGGGGCAGCAGCAGCCCAGGTGGGGGCGTCAGGAGCTATACCGTCGGTTGGGCTAGAGGCTTGAGTGGTAGGACCAGGCGCCACAGAGAGGTTACAAGGGAAGGGACCACCACCTGGGGGGCAAGGATCAATTCCACCCCCAGGTTGGAGGCAAGCGCAAAGACCTCACCTCCATGATCAAAATCAGGTTATGGCCATAGATATGGGGGAGAGGTGGAGAGTGACACGAAGGAGTAGGAGAGAAGTTAGGGTGGAGTTGCCTTACTGCGACTTCCACAAGATGAAGGGCACGCCACAGCCACATGCCCAAAGTTCCTCGAGATGAGTGGAAATAGAGAGTAGTGTCAGCAACAGTGCCGCCAGGAGGTGAGGATCGAGGAGTTCCTGCCTCGGGCAGAGGAAGATCGATATGAAAACCGGGCAGACGTCGGGACACAGGGAGGGATTAGAGTGATCCATGTGGGGTGGGGATTGAGGCTTCCAGAAAGGCGAGCCTCCACAACATATATCGTCAGAGCATTGGCTACATATCCCAAACCCCACCCCCAGAGGAGAAGATTACCTTCTCAAGGAAGCATATGCTAGATCATGAGGATCCCTTCTGCGTTGCACTGGTAATCCAGATGACCATTGAGAATTTTTCCGTCTCTAGGATCCTCATTGATAATGGGAGTTCCGTCAACATCATCTTCAAAAAGGTGTTCGAGGTTATGAAGGTGGAGGAGAAGAGGGTACTAGCTTCAGATGGCCCCATTTTTGGATTTTCATGGGAGAGGAAGGAGGTAGAAGGATGAGTGGGGCTCCATGTTACCCGAGGGGGGCTGTCCCGAAACTGCAGGTTTGTCATCGTGGATGCCCCAGCAGCTACAATGCCATCTTTAGGTGGCCACTAATCAGCGCCTTCTGCTGCGCCCCCTCATCATTCGACCAATGCCTGAAGTTTAATGTCGAGGGGATCCAGGTCCGGGTTCGAGGTGACCCCAAAGTGGCGAGGGAGTGCTTCGTGACCGCCGTGAATTCTATCTCCCGGCAGGAATTGGCTAAGGAGATAGGGCGGAGAATGGAGGAGGCAGAACACAAGGCACGAGGATAGGAGATGGAGGTGGAGAGCTACACCGAGGTAGAGGTGGCAGGAGGAGACCAGGAGGAGTTGGCCCATGTGATGGCCACGGAGTAAAAAGCAGCAGCTGAGGAAGTTCTTGTCCCGGAGTATAGGGACCTCGGAGATTGTGAGGAGCAGTCCAGGTTGGAGGCTGAGGAAGAGGTGGTGGAGATGTAGGTTCTTACCCTTGGAGGCAGGGTGGAGAAGATTTGCATCAGCGGGGGGCTGACCCCGGAGGCTCAGGGCAGGATGCTGGCATGTATCCAAAAGAATGTGGACATCTTCACATAGAGCGCAGTGGAGATGCCGGGGATTGATGCAGATGTGGCATGTCTTAGCCTCAACTTGGACCCAAGAGCTCCCCGCACCCAACAGAAGAAGAGGTACACAACGGACAAGCTGTCCGAGCCTACGAAGGAGGAGGTGGCCAAACTCCTTAAGGCCGGCTTTGTATCCAAAATACAATACCACAGCTAGCTCTCCAATGTTGTAATGGTTAAAAAAGGAGACGTCCGATGGCGTATGTGTGTTGATTTTTCTTTGCTTAATAAATCATGGCCTAAAGACTGTTATCCCTTGCCTCGGATCGACGTGCTGGTTGACTCAGCCGTCGGTTTTCCTGTAATAAGCTTCTTAGATGCATTTTAAGGCAATCATAAGATTGGGATGCACCCCCCCCCAGATATCAAAGATGTCCCGTTCATCATGGGGGATGGGTGCTACTACTACAAAATGATGCCCTTTGGGCTAAAGAATGTCGGGGCGACTTACTAAAAGATGATTGACATGGTCTTCCGGGAATAGAGGGGGAGGAACTTGGAGGTGTACTTAGATGATCTCATGATCAAGAGTCGAGATGTGGACTCTCACCTCCAGGACCTAGAGGAAACCTTCACCACCTTGCGCAAACATAAGATGCGGTTGAACCCCCTGAAGTGCGTTTTCGGGGACAACATGGGGGAAGTTATTGGGGCATCTCCTCACACCCTCAGGGGTCAAGCCAATTCCTAACAATGTTAAAGCCATCACGGAGCTGGGATCACCGTGGAGCATTAAAGAGGTGCAGCGGTTGACAGCAAAGCTAGCAGGATTAAGTAGGTTCCTCTACTGGGACGGGGAGAAATGATCCCCTTCTTCAAGACGTTGAGGTGGGGGGGGGGGGGGTCAGATGTTCGAGTGGACAAAGGAGTGTGAGAAGGCATTTCAGGACCTGAAGAGGCAGTTGACCCAGGCTCCGCTGCACCAAGGGCCGAAGGACGGGGAATAACTATATTTGTATCTCAGGGTCGGAGCGGAGGCCTTGAGCTCCGTTCTGGTTCTCGAAGATTGGAAGAGGCAGTTCCCCATATAAAATATGAGTCGTGTTCTGAGGAAGGTCGAGCTTCGATACCCCATCTTGGAAAAACTGGCCTTCGCCCTAGTCATCTCGGCTTGGAGGCTCCAGCCCTACTTCCAGGCACACTCCATCTGAGTGGTGACTGACCATCCCTTCCACAACATCTTTAAGGGGGTGGAGCATTCGGCCGGCTAGCTAAGTAGTCAGTGGAACTGTGTGAGTTTGACATCTCCTTCGTCCCCCGTCTCTCGATCAAGGCCCAAGCAATGACCGACGTTTTGGCTAACTATGTGGTCGTCGTGGCGGAGGAGAACCTCACTCGACCAACTTTGTGGAAGGTGAAGGTGGACTGTACTTCGGGAAGACATTTCCGGGGGGTGGGAGTAATCTTGGAAAGCCCACAAGGGATGAGAATTGAGCAAACGGTGGTGGTGCACTTTCACATCACTAAAAATCAGGATGAGTATGTGGCCGTAAAAGTAGGGCTGCGCCTGTCAAGGGAGCTGGTGGTGCTCGATGTAGAGGTCCTCACTGACTCCATAATGGTAGCTTCCCAGATCAATGGGGAGTTCGAGGCGAGAGAGCATACCCTCCGGCTATACTTAGCAAAAGTAAAAGTGGTCATCGACACATTTCAGACCTTCTCCATCCGACACATGCCAAGAGAGGATAATGAGTAGGTCGATCAGCTGGCAAAGCACGGTCCCCGGGTGGGGTGTACCATCACTGATCTATTCCTCCCTTCCATCAAATAGGGGGAGCTGATGGAAGTGGATCAACACCCCTAGTGGATGGATCCGTTCACGACTTTCCTCTCCATAGGGTAATATCCAGAGGGGATGGACAAGAAGATGTTCAGGTACAAGTCGACATACTATCTCCTCCGGGAAAGGCAATTGTATCAGAATACTCTCTCAGGGGTGCTGTCCAATTGCGTGGACGAGTGGGAACTTCAGAGGATCTTAGAAGAAGTCCACTCCGGGGAGTGTGGAAGCCAGTCCGGGAGTCAAACACTGGAAGGGAGGATTGTAAGACAGGGATACTTCTGGCCTACCTTAGGCCACGATGCTGTGGAATTCACAAAGAGGTGCCACAAATGCCAGTTATTTGCCCCCCTCCAACTGCAACCAACTCAGCGCATCAAGAGCATCACGGCCCCCTGGCCCTTTGCTATTTGGGGAATGCTTTTGGTAGGACCATTACCCCAGGCCAGTGGGCAAAGGAGATTCCTGTTGGTGATGATAGATTATTTTTCCAAATGGCTAGAGGTGAAGGCGCTGGCCAAGGTGACCTCCCAAGTCATCCGAAACTTTGTTTGGGGGGAGATCATATGCCGTCATGGTCTATCCTAGGCCATTGTTACGGACAACGAGCCTCTGGCTGCTAGCGTAGAATTAATCAACTTCTATAAACAGCTCGAAATTGATCTCAGGTTTGCCTCGGTCCACCACCCTAGGTGCAATGGGCAGGTGAAGGCGGCAAATAACATTATTATGAACCTCCTGAATAAGAGGGTTGAAAACCTGAAGGGAAGCTTGGTGGAGCAGCTTCCCTTGGTCCTCTAGGCCCTGAGGACAACCCCGAACACAACCACAGGGGAGACCCCCTTCAAGCTCTCCCATGGATGTGAGGAGGTACTCCCCATAGAATTTGAAGTCCAGATGCCCCGGGTGTTCATGGCGCAGGAAAGCAGGGAGGAATGGTCGGATGAAAATGGGGAGGAGCTCCGGCTCTCCCTTGATAAGGTGGAGGAGCTGCGTGACCTCTCTGCCATATGGAAGGAGGAGGTGAAGAGGATGATGGCCAAGTACTTCGAAAAGCATGTCAGAATCAAACAATTTGAGGAAGGAGACTTGCTCTTGAAGAATGTAGATGTGATGGAAGATCAGCAGCCGTGGGAAAGCTCAACCACAACTGGGAAGGTCCATACATTGTAAAAGAGGCCTTGAAATCAGGAGGTTATCGCCTCCGGAATCTAGAGGGCGAGGCCCTGAGTCTCACCTGGAGTGGTGATCACTTGATGCACTTTTATCCGTAAAACATGTAAGAGATTCCCTGTTACTTAATAAAGCTTTCTAATATACTGAGTCTTGAATTGATTGAATCCAGACACCGAGCAGAACCCGCTGTTAGGCTCTCACCTATCTGGCAGTGCTGAATGTTACTTCATGGCATTTACCCGGACCCGAGCATATCCCGCTGTCAGGTTCTCACCTAGCTGGCATGGATGAATGTCACTTGATGGCATCTACCCAGACCCCGAGCAGATACCGATACCAGGCTCCCAACTAGCTGGCAGGGCTGGTTATCACTCGATGGAGTCTACCTGAACCCCAAGCAGATCCCGCTGCTAGGCTCCCACCTAGCTGGCATGGCTGGATGTCACTCGATGGCGTCTACCTGGACCCCGAGCAGATCCCGCTGCCAGACTCTCACCTAGCTGACAGGGCTGGATGTCACTCGATGGCGTCAACTCGGAACCCGAGAAGATCCTGCTATCAGGCTCTTACCTAGCTGGCGGGGTTGGATGTCACTCAATGGTGTCACCTGGACCCCGAGCAGATCCCGCTACCAGGCTCTCACCTAGCTGGCAGCGCTGGATGCCACTCGATGGTGTCAACCCACACCCGAGCAGATCCCACTGTCAGGCTCTCACCTAGCTGATAGGGCTGGATGTCACTCGATTGAGAGAACCCAGACCCCGAGCAGATCCCACTGCCAGGCTCTCACCTAGATGGCAGGGCTGGATGTCACTCGATGGAGTCTACCCGGACCCCGAGCAGATCCCGGTGCCAGGCTCCCACCTAGCTAGCAGGGCTCGATGTCACTCGATGTCATCTACCCAGACCCCGAGCAGATCCCGCTACAAGGCTCTCACCTAGCTGGCAGGGCTGGATGTCACTCGATGGCATCTACCCGAACCCCGAGCAGATCACACTACCAGGCTCTCACCTAGCTGGCAGGGCTGGATGTCACTCGATAGCATCTACCCGGACCCCGAGCAGATCCCCCTGCCATGCTCTCACCTAGCTGGTATGGCTAGATGTCACTCGATGGAGTCTACCAAGACCTCGAGCCGATCCCGCTGTCAGGCTCTCACCTAGCTGGCAGGGCTGGAATTCACTCGATGGTGTCAACCCAGATCTCAAGTAGATCCCGTTGTCAGGCTCTCACCTAACTAGCAAGGCTGGATGTCACTCGTAGGAGTCTACTCCGGCCCCTCACTGGTTGTCAGGCTCACACTGCCCAGCACCCAAGATAGTGGCCCCGGAGGTGAGAACCTAGGCCTTATCGCAAGAGGGTCAGCTCGCACGGAACTCGACAGCCCGGGTGCGAGTCGAGTCGGCTTATCTCTTCTATCAAGAAGGCAGCACGGAGGATCTGGACTAAGGAGACGGGTCTCCACTCGCGGGGCGGTTAACTAAGCCCCCTATGCTTACTATGTTATGTCCTTTGGGGGCGCGCGATCGCGCTGACAAAATGTGGAATGATGAACTGTTAGTGGAAGAATAAAAGGAAGTCGCGAGTACAAAAAAAAATCCACATAGCAGAGAGGCATTACAAGCAGTGGTAACATATAAATATGAAAGAAGCAAGTAGAAAACAGTCTGTTGATGAACAAAAATACATGAGCGGGATGCAGCCCGTGTTTACATTGTAAAAAAGGCACACATAAGAGGAGAGGCACGAGAATTCAGCGGGGTTAGCTCTCGGGCGACTATCTCTAGAGAGGCTGATAGGACTTGTCGCCTGTCTTGGGTACCGGTAGGAACAACGTCGGTACCACATCACTCGCAGAAAGACCCGTGCCCTTGCTCTTGATGAGATCAGCCCACCATAGAGTCTAGAAGGTATACTTTGCCGAGGAACACACCGTTCTTCTGCATCATTTCCTCTAGCTTATACTCGGTGTAGTGCATGAGCTGTCAGCCACTACTGGAGGGTGGCGGGAGAGCCGCTGCAGCCTCCAGCTCCCGCAATAGTGTCTGTAGCACTTCCTTTTCTTCCTCCAAAATGGTGGCAGCATCATCGGCTGCGTCCACCCTCTCTCTCTATCACTCCACCTCCTCCTGGGTGAGGAGGTGAGCCTCCTTCTTCTCATCCACTAGCTTCTTGAGTGAGGGGTCGTTCTTGTCCATTTGAGTGCACCGCCGGCCGAGCATGTGGGGTAGCTCCAGGTTGTGTAGCTGGGCCCGCACGCTATTGTGGACTAGAACTCACGTGGCCTTCTCGTCGTAGATGGTGGCGTCCTCATGCGAGTAGAGGCTGAAGGAGAAGTTGTAGGCCCCCCGCTGATGGTTTCTTGCTCCAGCCAGCTCGGCAGCAGGGTGGAAATTAACGTCTGGTTCGACTCCTTGTCCCACAACAGGAGGGGGATATCGAGCTCGTATGTGCATTGGTCGTCAAAGCTAAAGTTTCGTTTCCCCCTTGGCACCGATTCAGGTCAGGCGGCTCTTCGCCCTGAGTCCTGGAGGTGATGGCCGCCTCGCTAGGGGTGTCGCTGGCCGAAGTAGTCGCGGTGGCCAGGTCTTGGGTCGGCTGGAATGCTGGGGCCTTGCGTTTTCTTTGGGCCGTGGTAGACGCATTTCCCGTAGCCTTCACCTTGTTAGGCAGTGGTGGTGGTGGAGGTTGTTCGTGGTAGGGCCACTTCTGCACAGCAGATGCCGGGATCTTGCATTGAGTAGCAGGTGTGGCTACGGCTTCAGCACGGGCAAGCTTGCGAGTGGCGACCCACTAGCTCTCGTAAGGAGGTGTAAGGGGATGTCTCGCTTGCCTGCGATGAATGAAAAGTTAAAATAGAAAAATTATCAAAGTAGAAAGGAGAAGCGCGAGTAGCTTACCTCCCCCGAGCGGGACAGGGGCGAGGTTGTCCATATTCTGTCGTAGGAAGGCGACCTCAAAGTTCTTCCGACGAAGAACCAGTACACCTCTGCTTAAGGGCCCCCTAGACTAGGGTGCGGTAGCTAGCCTCACTGCGTTGTACCGGCGAGAAGGGGATGTTGCTGAAGTCCCCCCTGACGAACACGAATTTCTTGAGCCAATTATGGCTCTTATTGACGGTCTTCCGCACCTCGACATGGCCACTGGAGAAATTGGCTGTCCCGTCCTTGATCGTGTGGAAAGTGAACATCTTGTGGAAGACCACAAGGTTGAACTCAACCCTCTCTTCCCACAAGAAGCAAGGGAATCCGACCAAGACGGCTATGGAGTTCGGGGTCATCTAGCCTGGGACGACCAGAAAATATTTCAGTATCTAGCGAACCTCCGGCCATAGGGGAAGCCAAAGGGCCGCCTCAAAGTGCGCCAAAGGGATGGCGAGATCCCCTCCAGAGAGGTCGTTTATCATTTCCCCCTCTCCAGGTTGCCTCACCATGAAACTTGGAGGGATGTAGTTGCCTATGGCATCAAAAAATTTGCCTTCAGAAATGGTGTCGGGGATGGGGGGAAGTCGTGCTCGAAAAAGGTCCAAGCACACTTGCCCCGCCCATCCGCATCGCCGCTGCCATCGCCTATTTCGCAGAATTTGCTAAGCAAGGTGGGAAATTTCTTGCAGGAGGCGGGAGAGTCGAGGGTTGAAGGATGTAAGGGAGAAGCAGAAATCTTATATGCGGTGGGTGAGAAAGAGACGACAAGGACTATTTATAGAAAGAAAAAGGGGAAAACATTCCGCTGGAGGGAGAAGTGCGGATTGCAAAACATCTCGTGACGTTTTGACTTCCCGACCCGCAACCACGCTATGAAGACTGTTCGACAGCGTGTCTCGCCCGCCGCAGCCCGCGTAAGAGGCGGGCAGGCTGTGGCTCCCATTCGCCTGAAGCAATAGGTGAATCGCACGGGTTCGCAATCAGTGGGCTCCCGACCCGCTCCCACAGAGATCAAATGGGCGGGTAAGGCGAGCCGACTCAACGACCTCGCACCAGCTTAAAAAAGTGAAAGGAGTGCAGGAGCGCCTCATTCACATTCAACCAAAAAAATAACGGCATATAAAATAAAAGGAATGCGCGACAAGTGTTATGCCCATTGGCGGACGAGAGAGTCAAATTATTACAGACATTAAAAGTGTTTTAGGATGAATAGCCCTCCTGAGCCACTCAGTTTACAGTGCGGATGCATCCTGTACTGGCAACCGACCATGGGGAGGGTCAGGCGGATCAGTACCGGATCCATTTCCACCTGCCCTTCCCTCGAGTCCCTGATCCGGGGGGGGGGGGGGGGGCACGCGAGGATAGTGATACTTGCAAACCGCCATCAGTTCCTGTTGGGCCAGTCCGACTTACTCTGTAGCATGCCTGAGCCGCTCCTCGGCCCGCATTATGTGCACCCCGGGAGAAGTGACCCCATCCCCGTCAACTGGGTGCCTCGTTCCCTCCAGGACTTCGAGCCGCTCCTCCATTTCGTCCTTGACCTTGTCGACCCTGTTGAAAAGCTTCTGCAACAGCAGCGTGTGCTTCTGGAACAGTCGCGTCACCTATCTCTTCATCCCCACCGCATCTTCCTAATCGCCCAGATACTCGGAGATGTGCTCTGTGTTAGGGGGAGGAAAATATCCCTCGCTCATCTCGGCTTCGGAAGAGGAAATCACGTTATAACCTATGAAGGGATAGGTTAGAAACAGCGAACGGAAACAAAGGCTCGAGTATGAGCTAACCGGGAGTCGGCATGTCGCCCGCACCAGCCGGTGGCCTAGAAGAGCCCGTCTGGCCATTGAAGAGTACTTCCTCAAGAACCGCAAAGGATTTTCCCAACCCCGAAGGAATTGGATTCCAAGAATTCTCCAGAGGGGGATGTGTTACGCCCAATGGGATGGTGACCCACTCGGTTGATAGTGGGATGGAGTGATCCCCTTCCCCACCGCCTCCATCCTCGTGAGGCTGCACCTACGGAAATAGAAGTCAGAAGCAAAGAGTCAAGTTAGGAGGGAGGTGCGCATAGATCGAGTGCCTACAAGGTTCCTGCCGCCGAGCTGGAGCACAGGAGCTCATTTGTCGGGGACCGCCTCATAATTTACCTTTTACCGGCCTGAAGAGGGGGCTGGGAGGTCTACGCACCAGCCATGGAGCGGTCTCGAGAGCCTCCTCCCTAGTCTTTTCCCTCACGGTCTCAAGACAAGCTCATATCTCCACGGACATAGGCATCATGCAGCTACAACTCACTGAGAAGGCTAAAGAATGGAGGATTTTTCCAGAGGGTCTGTTGTCATATTTATAGCGTGAGGGTGGGACCCTCCAATAGTTTCCTTGACAGCACAACAAAACACTCACCGAACATGTGGGTTCGATGATTCTTTCTGAGCTTGGTCAACCTCAAAAAGAGTGGGGATTGTGTACAACCACGTGTTCGCCGAGTTGGTCCACCAGGCAAGACTAGTGGACCAAGGCGACCTGTCCGTACCAGAACTGCATGCGGGCGTATTCAGAATAGCTAGCTCGCTCTCGACAAAGTCAGGAAAGCGATCTACGTGAGCCGGCCCAACCAGCCTGCGTCTTCTTGGGGTTCGACGATCCGGATCTGGTTTCGCCGGACCGAGCTCGGGCAGAGCTCGCAGTTCGTGAAGCAGGGCTCGATGCTCGTTGAATGGAGCTCATCATTTGTCAAGCAGTGCTCGACGCTCGTCGAACGGAGCTCGTCATTCATCGAGTGGTTCTCAACGTTCGTCGAATAAAGCTCAGCGTCGTTCGAGTTGACCTCGTCGAACAAAGCTCGGAGAGCTCAAGTATTCTAGAATACCTTCTGTAGTAATAATCCCAGACTGCTCTGAGCGAGTGAAGGTATCAGAGGGCTATTCTCCCAGTTATTTTATGACAATGCATCCAGACTTTACCCCCCAGCTTTGGCGTTGAGTGACGTTGCTCTACTCAATGCTCTCGTCGCCCTTCTGCCTTCAGTGTTGAGTGATGTTGCTCCACTAAACCCTCTAGGATCCCTTCTCTCTTCGGCATTCAGTGACATTGCTCCACTCAATGCTCTGAGGGTCGTTCTGGCTTCGGCGTTGAGTGACGTTACTCCACTTAACGCTCTCGGCGCCCATCTGGCTTTTGCGTTGAGTGACGTTTCTCCACTCAATGCTCTCGGCACCTTTCTGGCTTTGCCATTGAATGACATTGCTCCACTCAATGCTCTTGGCGCCCTTCTGGCTTTGGCGTTGAGTGATGTTGCTCCACTCGACACTGTCTGCGCCCTTCTGGCTCTGGTTGTGATGTTGCTCCACTCGACGCTCTCGGTGCCCTTCTAGCTTTGGCCTTTGCTGTTAAGTGACAATGTTCCACTCGCCCAGTCTCCTATGAGGTGTTTTTCTTTACCATTTTACTCTTGCCAGGGGTGTGAATAGCTTAGTAGAACGACGGAGTTATGCTGTTATAAGACCCAGTTGGGCTGCACAAAGCTGTTCAAAACAGCGGAGGTTGGCTATTGGCAAGTCATTTTCAGAAATCTATAAATAAGACCCAAGGGGCACCTCAGAATACACACTTAGCAGTATTCAGATCTTCTTAGGCTTTCTGAGGTAGCCTTAGCTCGGCCATTGGCTAAGGTGGGGAAGCGCTCTATGATCTTTCGGGTGTGTCGTGGGAACTCCACGCCAAGCCCTTGGGTTAGTTTCCATTTCTTTTTGTTGTTTAGCTTGAAACAGCGAATTAGGTGCGAGATCACCCAATCCCCAAGGGTGAACTCCACAAGAGACCGAATTTTTGGTTTGAACACCTGGTGCCATGACAAAATTTTGTGAAAGACAAGGTATATTTCATGAGTTTTTCTCCCCGCACACTCCACAGCAAAGTGGAGTTGCCGAGAGAAGGAATAGAACCCTGATTGAAGCATCTACAACGACAGAACGCGCCTACTTCCGGATCAACAGCTGAAAGTCACACGGCTAAAACCCACTAATAACAAAAACTACTGTAAGGGCAGAAAATGACTGTGTCCTGTGTCCTTTGGAAGCAAATGTTTTGTGCTTAATAATAGGAAGAATTACCAAACTAAGTTTAGTGAAAAGTATTTTGAAGGTATTTTTGTAGGACATAGTAGACATAATAAGCATATAGGATTTTCAACAGGAAAACTTTGGTGGTATAAGAATCGATAAAAGTTCTATTTGATCAGACTAGCTTGCTATAATGTAGCTCGTCTAGTGTTATTGGTGTAGATGTAGGTACCAGGTTCAAGGAACTTATCTTGGATGAAGCTATCAAGGAAGAAGCTCCAAGCTCAATCAAGCTCGTCAATCTAGGCTTGGTAAATGAAGAACCCAAAGTGGAAGAATTGCTTTAACCTACAGAGGCAGCATCTGATGTTGTAGAGCCTGCTGGAGGGAGAGTAAGAAACCTAGGGCTCAGACACCTATGATATCACCCAGTTGATCAAATCATTGGAGAACCAGGCGATGGCGTTAGAATCAGAAGAGGTACAGCTAACGAAGTTTTGCATCTCGTTTTTCTGTCTCAGGTTGAACCGAAGAAGTTTGAGGAAGCGAACAAAGATACCTCAGGGATAATGGAAATGCCAGAGGAGCTCAGTCAATTTGAACAGTGCAAAGTTTGGGAGTTAGTACTCAGGACAAAGGGACAAAACATAATCGACACCAACTGGATATTCAGAAACAAGCTAGATGAACTCAGTCTAATTATGAAGAACAAAACACATCTTATTGCACAACGATACAGAAAAGAAGAGGGGATCGAATACAACCAGACATTTGCTCTAGTGGCCCGACTCGAGGCGATCAGGTTGTTTCTTACGTATGATGCCCTCAAATGCTTCATAGTCTACCAAATGGACGTGAAGTTAGCATTCCTCAATGAGAATTTGAAAGAGGAAGTATACGTAGTGCAACACCAAGTTTTGTCAAATCTCAATTCCCTGACTACGTTTATTTTCTACAAAAATCATTATATGATTTAAAGTAAGCTCCCCGAGCTTGGTGCGAGACGTTGTCTAGCTTTCTTCTTGAGAACAAGTTCACAATGGGAAAGATATATAAGGCAATATTTCTTATGGAAGTTAAAGGAAAGATTTTGCTAGTGCAAATCTATGTCGATGACATCATATTCGGCTCTACGGAAGACAGCCTTTGCAAAAAGCTTTCTAAACTTATGCAAGAGAAGTTTGAAATGAGCAGTTTGGTGAGCTGAAGTATTTCTTAGGACTTCAGGTGAAGCAATCTGAAGATGGGATTTTCATCTATCAAAAAAAATTCACCAAGGAGAATCTTAAGAAATTAGGAATGGGCAGCGCAACCTCTATGAGGACTCCAATGTGTTCAACTTTGTCTCTGGATAAGGATGAAAAAGGGAAACCTTTTGATGAAACCAAGTACGGAAGAATAATTGGATCCTTGCTCAACCTAATAACTAATAGACCAGATATAATATTCTCAACATATGTCTGCGCTAGATATCATGTGAACACTAAGGAATCTCATTATGTTGCAACAAAGTGAATTTTAAGACACCTTAAGGGTACACACAATCTTGGCTTATGGTACCCAAGAAGTAATGTTGTTGAGCAAATTGGCTTTTCAGATGATAATTTTGCAGGAATTGGGGACGATAGGATAAGCACTTCCAGGACCTGCCAGATCTTCGGAAGATGGCTTATCACTTGGAGCAGTAAGAAGAAAAATTGTGTGGCAAAAATCTACTACCGAGTCAGAGTATATCTCTAAGGGTAGTTATTGCGCACAGCTTCTATGCATTAGAAACCATCTCGAAGAATATAATTTGAAGTTCAGAGAAATTCCAATATATTATGACTCTTCCAGCGCAATAGCTATCACCAACAATCTAGTTTACCATAGTTGGACCAAGCACATCAAAATTCGCTACCATTTCATCCGGGAGCATGTGGAGAACAAGGACATAGCCCTCAGTTATGTCCCGACGGACAAACATGTGGCAGATATTTTTTCACAAAGCCACTGGAAGAGCACATGTTCTCCTCTTTCAATGCAGAACTTGGCATGCTCAACATGGAATCCTGAAGTGATCATTTCTGAAGTCAAGGACAAATTCTATGAAGATTTCACGAAAGGCGATACATTTGTTGAAAAAAGTGTTCTGGACATCTCCGAATTCTCTCTTCTTCTCGAGAAATTGCATCTAGATTTCTCGAGAAGCCTACCCTTCTCGAGAAATGCCCTCTTCCTACTGATTATTTCTCGTTTTGATGCAAAATTAGAACCGTCGCTCAAGTATGGCTTTCTTTTATTTCTTCAAAATTTTTAATTATATATATAAATAAGAAATAAGTCCATAGAAACCGCAAACCCACAAATTCGAAAATCTTCCCGAGAAAGGCGGCTTCGTTCCGCGAAGGCAACCACCATTCTTCTTGCAAAATCCACTGCTTCCTCTCCACCAAACCATAAATTTCTTCTTCTCTGTATTCAATTGCTCTGTCCTCCATGATTGGTGTTGGAAGTGAATTTGTTCTCCCCGGCATAGAGGTGATTTCCGACAATTTCAAAAATGTTCTGATACTTTTGGATTCCGCCGACCTCTCCTTTATCCTAGAACATCCTTGCAAGGTCTTATTACCTGATATTGAAGAATTTTTTTGTCATTTCAAGATCAAGAGAAGCAGGAAACTATTGAAAACTATAGTCAGAGTTATGAAACTCAAAATCAAGCCATCGTCTATCACAGAGTTTCTGTGTTTATCATCCATCGATGAAGAAGATTATCTGGAAGCAGATGATTACTCTAAAGCCTACTCCTTTTGTGGACTTCCAGATTACGCCACTTCAGTGAAAAGATAGAACATGGCTGATTAAAGTAAACTTCTGGCCGACATTCTCGGCAAGGTTCTTCTATGCAAAACATGGTCGATTGGATATATCTCTATAGAGTTCTTTGATATGATAACTACAGTTGTGTGCAGAAATAACTAACAATGGGGATACATGTTGTTTGACAAGATCAAGGAGAGTCTGAAGGCACCAAATTTTGGAGGAATTATCCCTCTGTAATTGAATTATGCTCATCCAGAGATTTTTGACATAACTAAAGGTGTGGCAATTCACCACCTCAAGAAGATCTCTATATCCTCCATCTAGTGTTCGGAGATAAGAATATTAAGGTCATTCCAGTTCCCACCTGTTCCAAGATATATATTTGATGATGAGGACAGGATCTCATCTCCTCCTCACATAGATACAGCTGGCACATCTGGTGCAACTATTGTTGGGGTGCCAGCTCCTACAGTTCTTGTAGATGTACAACCAGTTGAGATACCAGAGATAGAAATTCCATCAGATGTTCCTGCAGCCCAGGTTCAAGAGAAAGTGGTTGATGTTGATGTTGCATATGAAGAGGAAAACATAGATCACTCTGATGATGAGCAGAGCACATCTGCACATGATGATGCCCCATGTATGAATGTAGACTCCTCCTCTGCTCATGACTCTTTACAGGAAAATAATATAGAGGCCATCAACAAAATGATAGAAGAACTAAATTATGATGACCCCCTATTCATCCCTCCTAAGAAGCCAACTAAAAATACTACTGCCAAGTCCCCTGAAGCTATCCCTGAAGACACCGTTGAAGAAATTCCACCAGAAGAGATGCCAGAAGACTCACAACCCCAGGCACATTTTAGGGGGGAGACTGAAGGTATGCCAACTGATGAAGAAGAAATTATTCCAGAGCCTACAGAACCTCCCTTGAAGAATTTAGATTTCTCTATCCCTTCCATTCTTGGACATGAAGAGCATGAGATTCTACCTTTCCACAGAGGCAAGAGTTCAGTTGTCCTTGAAGAAGTTCCTATCTTGACAACTCCAGCTCTACCTCCTCCACCTCCTCCTCCTGCTATTATTCCTGATGATACCCTATTGGATAAAATTAAATCAATGTTGACACAACAATGAGAGTACTTTGATAAGCCTCTCAAAGAGGTTACCGAAAAACTCATTGATCTTGAAAAAGAGAGGCTTTGATGAAATACAACACAATACACATGAATTCAATCGATTACTGCAATTTCGTGGAAAGTCCATAGACCATACTATCATTAGTATTGGTCAAGTTATGGATCAATCAGTCACACTGGCCAATAATCAGATTCAACTGGAGAAGAAAACTCAAGAACACAATTTCAAAACATGTGAGGAAGTTTGTACATTCAAAGAAGATGCCATAATGACCCTAACTGTAGAAGTCAGAAAGGGGGAGGACAAAGTAAAACAAGTTCTTGACAAGAAAATTCTGAGATGAAAACTGTAACACCTCCCCTGTAATGACTGTATAATATGGGTCCGGGCGGGGCCCCACAACATATAGACACCACAACTTTAGTATTATAAGATGATATAAACTACTCAACTCTAAACTGAGACTAAAAACAGCAAAAATAAAAGAGCAAAACCAGAAGTTATCCACTAACACATGAGTATCAATACGGCCTTATGGCCTTACAACATTTTAGAGTCCAAAATTCAACCATAACATTAAGTGTCAATGTGCATAAGCACTCCAAGGCTACCTCGGCGTGCAAGCCGAAAAATATAGTACATAAAGCATTACATTCCACAAAACAGAGATATAACACTTCATGAGGCTTAGGCATATTTGGCCGGTGATCTTACTCCCGCTTGCGATCCTTGCCCTGTAAAAATTTGGTTGTAACGTGGGTCAGCAAAGGCTGACCTCAACTGTATAACCAACACATCTCCTCCTAGATATCCATAGCGGACCCCTGGGCACTCCATCATCCTACAAGTCAGCACTTCGTATGCTAAATACAATAACATGTAAAGTTATAAAGCAGGTTTGGATGTCTCATACAGCAAACACGTTTCTATGTTGAGCATATAATAAAAGGGACCGACAATGCAGCATGAATGCAATCCCAGGTTTCACCCAAGACACCCTAAAGGGCATGCTTCTAACACATCATCACATCAGGTTCTTCCAATTTCCTCATCGACGTTGAAGACGCAAATACAAGGTTACTCTAAATTCCCCCAAATGGCATACAAGCCGCCACACAAACAAACCGATAAGAAACCTTGCTAGACCTGACCCGCTCGCGACGACCCAGACCCGAATCCAATATAGGTATCAAGTCCACTTAAGGAGACCTAGCGGGACCTAGCTGGAATCGTCCGGGCTTGCCCAAAGCTCGACATACTCGTCAGTTCCACAAAAGGGGGACTTGTCTCGCCGTGACACTCTCCGCACATGACTTTGCAATGTAACGGACTAGCCAGCCGACCATAAAGACAAATCACACCTTAGCACATCACAATCCCATGCCTTTCCCACCCAAATCGACCATTTGTACCATAACATTCCTGTTCCCCAAGGAAACCATCTACCGTCACAACAAAGCTAATCTTGTCTGGTTCCGATTAACATTACCGAGCCCCAAATCGACCATTTGTACCATAACATTCCTGTTCCCCAAGGAAACCATCTACCATCACAATGGAGCTAACCTTGTCTGATTCCTCATACGCGTACTCACGCGAAATGATGGGGGGGGAATACAACAACGCAAATGACGTCTTGCCTCTATGAATCATCACCGAGTCGGACTAACGATCACGACTGCGACTTCACCCACAATGCCTAATCCACTAACAGAGCAGATTTCTAGTGCAATAACATGTCGGGGATGGACACAATCGACCCGACTCTTCTTAAACCATGGCAACCCGAATCCCTCTCATTTGAGAGATTTGGTGCCTAGAATGCTTAAAGGAAAATAAGAATATAGTAGATGCCACACACACATCCTAAACCGAGTTGAGAAGTCTCGTTACCTTACGACTCCTCTTCTTAGCCATTAAACGCTTGTCTTGCACAGATGAAAATGAGCGCCTTCGCGTGCTCTTCATGGATCCATCCTCAGAATGATGATCGGAGGTCTAGAGCTCCGTCAATGGCGGAAGAAAAATCCCTTCTTCCTCCTCCCTCCTTTCTCTTCAAAACCCTAACTCTCACCTCCCAAATGTGAAAGATGAGGAGAAACATTGGTTCAGCCCTATATAAGCACTCTGAGGAGATTCTTGGGCCTTAAGATCAAATCCTTGAAGAAATCGGACGGCTAAAAAGCCAAACGATGTAACTGCTTCTGTTTGCTACCGCCGGGCGATGACTATCTACCGCTGAGCGGTAATTTCCCGAGCACTCGGCTAGAAAATAAAGTCGCGCTAATGTCGGCGATAAGACTAACGCCGCGTGGTAGCGTCTCTATCGAGAACTCTACACTCGACGAACGGGGCCCTACATTTGACGCTCGATGAATCAGGGCTATCGCCGTGAAATACCTACTATCGTCGGCCGATAAACCTCCAGCGCTTGACAAACAGGACTTTTGTTCGACAGTCGACAAAACGGGGCTAACGCCGACCCTTAATTAGCTAACCCCGCGTGTTAGCATTCAACGCTCTCAATGCCTGGCCAGTCAACGCTCTCAGCGCCTGACAACTCAATGTTAAGCTACCGCCGGGCGATAAGTACTACCGTCAGGCGATAGCTTCCAGAGACTTGTTCTGAAAATGGGGATGTTACTACTCCTCCCCCCTTAAAAGAATTTCGTCCTCGAAATTATTCTTCAGACTGGAAGACAGCATGAAAATTATTACAACAAACTTAAACATTATTACAAAAACCAAACATTAAGAAAAATATTGCAACGCCTCAAAATACAGTTGCAACATAGCTAACACTGTTCCATTCAACAATATACAAACAACTTAGGACACTGTTTGTGCATGGTTTGTTCTCGCTCCCAAGAGAACTCGCCCCGCCCGCAGTTGTCCCAACACATCTTTATGAGCTTCACCTGTTTGTTCCATAACTGCCGAACTTTTGAATCCTCTAAGCCCACCGGGCGGACTTTCATCCTCAAGACCTCTTCTATGGGCATCATCGATAGTTCGATCACCACACTAGCCTCCACCAAGGCTTTCCTCAAGACGGAGACATGGAAGACATCGTGTAATCCACTCAATTTTATGGACAACGCCAACCGGTAAGTTTCTTCTCTGATGCGTTCTATAACCTCAAACGGTCCAAAAAACCTCAGACTCAACTTTTTTAGTCGTCGAATCCGCGAAACGCCTTTGAACGGCTTGATCTTGAGATAGACCCAGTCTCATATCGTAAACTCCACATTCCTATGGAAATCTTTAAAAATACTTTGCTTTCCGGTCTTGGGCAACCTTCATGCGCTCCTGAATTGTTCACACCAACTCGCATGCATCGGCCACCACTTCTTTTCCCAAATGTTTGGTGTCTCCTGCCTTTATCTAGGACATTGGCGTTTGACACCACCTTCCATACAAAGCTTCGTATGGCACCATCTTTATACTTGCTTGGTAACTGTTGTTATAGGCGAACTCTACCATGAAGAGGTGATCTTCCCATTTCTTCCCAAAGTCAAGAGTACACAACCTCATCATATTCTCCATTATACGGTTCGTTCTTTCTGTTTATCCATTAGTTTGAGGATGGAACACCGTACTGAACTTAAGCTTTGTGCCCAGACTTTTCTGACCCAACCTCCAGACTTTTACGTGAATCGTCCGTCGTAATCACTAATTATACTCTTAGGAATCTCATGTAGCTGCACAATGTTGCGAACATAAAAATCTACGAGCTTCTCCACGTTGTCCTCTTTTCGGTTTTGGATGAAATTGGCCACTTTTGTCAAGCGGTCCACAGTCACCCAAATCGCGTCATTTCCCTGCTGCAATCGAGGTTAGCCATGCATAAAATCCATGGAGATGTCAACAAACTTCCATTCGGGAATTGGAAGAGGCTTCAGGAACCCTCCCGACTTCTGACACTCGGCCTTCACTAAGGCACAGGTTTGACACCGGCTCACGTACAATGTTATATCATGCTTCAAACCATGCCACCAAAAGGATTTATTAAAATCCAAGTACATCTTCGTACTGCCCGGGTGAATGGAGTATTTCATAAAGTGAGACTTAAACATCAACTTCTCGCGGAGCATGCCAAACTGCGATACACAAATCCTTCTGTCCCTCCTCAAGATCACGTTAATCATCTCTCAGGTGCTACCCTCGCCCGTTTGCGCTTCCACCACGAATGGCTGCAACTCTTTATCCAAACTAGTCACTTCCCGTATACGATCGGATAAGTCGTTTTGTAACTGGATCCAGTTCAATCGATCCATGCTTGACTCGCCTGTTATTGCGCACTCAATGCCAAGGGACTCAGTCCCGCATCAACCGCTCATCATGATCTTCGATCCAACTCTCTTGACTAGAGTATTTCCTACTCAAGGCATCCGCCACCATGTTGGCTTTGCCTAGCGTATACTAAATCGTCACTTCATAGTCACAAAGGAATTTGACCCATCTGTGTTGCCGCATATTCAAGTCATTTTGGTCTAGAAGATACTTCAGTCTTTTTTGGTCCGTGAAGATCTCCACTTTCGCACCATACACATAGTGCCGCCACAACTTTAGTGCAAAAATTACAACCGCCAATTCCAAGTCATGGACGAGGTAATTCCTCTCGTGAGGCTTCAACTTCCTAGACCCAAAAGCTATGACACTACCATGTTGCACCAACATGCAACCCAGCCCACATCCTGAAGCGTCACTGAAAATCTGAAATCCTTCAGTCCCTTTAGGTAGACTTAGGATTTGAGCTGTCATTAGTCTTTCCTTCAGGGTGTCAAATACCTGATTTCACTCTTGAGTCCAAACAAACTTCTGATACTTACGAGTTAGAGAAGTGAGGGGTAGAGTTATCCGCCAAAGTTTTACACAAACCTTCTATAGTACCTGGCTAGTCCAAGGAAACTTCTGACTTCCGCAATGGTTCTCAAAACTGGCCAATCTCGGGTGGCCTACACTTTTGCAGGATCCACTACCACTCCATCACCACTAATCACATGGCCCAGAAATGCCAACTTCTCCAACCAGAACTCGCACTTTGCGAACTTTGTATAAAGTTGGTTCTCTCTCAACACTTGCAACACCAATTGCAAATGAGCCTCCTGTTCTGCCTCCGATTTGGAGTATACCAAGATATCGTCAATAAATACGACAACTAAAGAGTACAAGTACTCACGAAATACTTGATTCATCAGATCCAGGAATACTGATGGTGCGTTCATCAGCCCGAACGACATCACCGAGAACTCGAAATGACCATACATTGATCCAAAAGCCGTCTGGGGTATGCCCTAATCTCGAATCCGCAATTGATAGTATCTTGACTTCAATTCCAACTTAGAATACACCACTGACCCCACCAACTGGTCGAACACGTCATCTATCTGAGGAATCTGATACTTATTCTTGACATCCAGTTTATTCAGCTCTCGGTAGTCTATGCACAACAGCATACTACCATCTTTCTTCCTCACAAACAACATTGGCGCGCTCCAAGGTGAAGAACGGGTTAAATATGCTCCTACTCCAATAGTTCCTGCAACTGAACTTTGAGTTCGGCCAACTCTTTTGGTGTCATCCTAAAAGGAGGACGTGACACCGACCTAGCCTCTTGCACTAACTCAATAGAGAAATCGATCTCCCATCGAGGTGGAGCTCTAGGAAGCTCATCAAGAATCACATCCTCGAACTCTGCCACTACCGGCACATCTCCAAGTGACAGCCTAGAAAGGCAAACCTCCTACAATGCTACAAGAACTACTCCTCCGTAGTTAACTACCCACACCAACTGCATGGCCGAAATCAGGGATCTTGACACTTCATTAAGGCCCTCAAACTTAACTTATGCCTGCCCTTCACTTCTCAAGGTCACCACATTAGATAGGCAGTCGATACTGGCATGCTTCTCTACAAGCCAGTCCATTCCAAATATCAAATTGACCTCAACCAACAGTAGAACCGCCGCTACAAACATGAAGTCAACTCTGTCCAGACTCCAACAAATGTGCCCATTCGCCCTAGTAGTCATAGATGACCCATTGTGCATGCGCACCTTCAGCTCTACGTCTGCTGAGAATGACTCAACTCCAATCCTCTGGATAAATCCTAAAACATAGGCACATGCCTAAATGATCTTGAAAGACTAACATAAAAGATTAATTCAAACTTTCAAACATGTCGCCACATCGGGTTGGCAGATTGCTTCCTGCTGCTCAAGGTTATACGCCCTTGGCTGCACGGGTTGGAAACGAGAAGCACTAAACTTTGCCATCTTTCCTTTCTTCGCTGCGCTGGGCCCGGAGCGAACCGACTGTTCTTGTCTTGGCTCCTGCTCCGCGTCACCATCAGTAAAGAAACGAGCGATGTGGCCCGGTTTGCTAGAATTGTAGCACGATCATGGTCCCTTGAAATGAGATCCCCCCCTGATGTCACACTATCCTTCTCCCAATTCTTCTAGGGATGGGACTTCTTCTTCCACTTACTCCCATCAGTTCTTCCTTCAGATTGAGAAGACTTTCCTTCTCCCTGCTTGGCTGCAAAACCACTTCGACGTTGGGTTCTCTCCAAATCGCTCTCCAACATTCTGGCAACCTCAACCAACTCATTGAAACCAGCATTCTTCATAGATATGAGGGGTTGCCTCAGATTATCCCTCAGTCTGTGTTAGAAGAGGTTGTTGATGCCAAAGATCACGACAGTGAACCGGTCGCACAAGCAATATAAAATGTGCGAGTTTTCTCAAGTATCGATCTCTCAAGGAACATAGTAAGGTGGATTTAATTACGAGGAGGACTTGAGATTGAAGACCTTAGGTCAGAGTTAACTAAGTGGGGTTTTGATATTTGCGGAAAAAGAAAATAAAAGGCTAACAACTACTCCTATGCAACGCTGCTATGCGATGCTTCGCCAGGCGGGATGGAAGACTAGTCGGGCCGCTATGCACCGAATCGCGGCGCGGATGGACGAGTAGGCTTGAGGATGAGGTGTTTAAAACAGCGGAATGAGGTTCGTGAGCACCTAATCGCTACGCACGCCACCAGCAATTGCTAGTGCGGCAAGGGTGGATAGTGGTGGATGGAATAAAGCGCACCTCAAGCAAATATAACGAAAATACAAATCACAATGACATGATTTAATATAAGCGTTTTATAACTAAGCGCACATCATCTATAAATAAAGTTTACAACAACACATAAACAACAATAATGGAAGAACAAGGCAAGAGATCGACTGAATCCGAAGTCTTGCTGAGGATTCACGGTTGGAATCATCGGGTTGTCAATCCGCGTCCAAGCTCGGTCCTCAACTGCGTCCGGGGTAGAGAAGGGCTGTCACCACCTTCCAATGGCCCGTCTTCTTCGTGTCACGATTGCGTACGAAAGTTCCAAGCTTCCCTTTCCTTGATGACTATGGCGTTGAAGCTTGAAATGAGCCTAAGAGATGATGGAGGAGGCCGAGAGGAAGCTCTGGCTTTGATATGGCGTTGAAGGCTTGCCCGGAGCTCCTCCTTAGGGTGGAAGATGATGAGAAACGGCGAAAAACAGCGGAAACGGCGGAGAAAATGTCGAGCGATCCCAATATTAGGGCGACACCTGCATATTTATAGAAATCAGAATTGAACAATGCGCACGATCACAGGCGCACGACCAGTGGTCGTGCGCACTATCATGGCAGATTACAAAGAAGAACTGGGGTACTGCGCACGAGCAATGGCGCACGATCGGTGGTCGTGCACACTATGTTCAATGGTCGTGCGATTACCCCAGACAGAACTCCAGGAAAAGAGGAATCAATGCACATGATCAGTGGCACACGACCGGTGGTCGTGCGCACTATGTCCAGTGGTCGTGCGTATGCCCAGGCAGAACTTGGAAAAGGAAGGCAAGTGCGCACGATCATCGACGCATGACCCGTGGTCGTGCGCAGTATTTCCGATGGTCGTACGCAATATTACTGTTTCCAAACACTCCCGGAACACGCACACGACCCCTGTAACAATAAGAAAAACAAATCACTGATATGTGCAGACATTCCAGTCAATCAAAATATGGAGTACAAACAATAAAAGTACAAAAATACACAACACGGGACAAAGTGTGAACTTCCTATGAAAATATAGATAAGAAGAAATTTGAATGATATAGAACTAAAAGTGAAGTGCAAACACGTGAAAACTAGCCCAGATGAGTCCGAAAAACCATATATAAATCGGACTCGTCACACCCCCAGACTTAACTGTTTGCGCGTCCTGAGCAAACAAAATCTAAGCAGATAGGGAAAATAATTTAGCTAAAAATAAAATTACGATACAGAGTACCATGCGAAGTCGCATGCTCGCACGCGTAAAAATATAATAGAAGAATTTTTTTAAGTATACAAAATAGTTTATACTTTTAACAATGCGTATCAACATTTTATTATTACTCAAAAATGGAATCACGGTGAATCATCCGGTCACGCGTAGGGAGAAAGTAGACTAATCTGTAGGCGAGCATTTCCAAAGATCGGGGCTCAGGATAACCTCCAAAGGAATCCACCAATGTCGGTGACCATATGCTTTCCCTTTCGCATTCTCTCCACGGCACTGGTTTGGTTCACACATGAATCAGTAGGACTTTAGGATAATCATGGGGCTTGGGTTACGGTAAGGTAAATAACGATAAACATGAAGGCTACACACCTAACCCAAATGAGCTATCAAAGAAAGAATCCATCAGCTAACCAAAATATATGCGGGTACACCACACCCCCAGACTTAACTTTTAACATATGGGTGTGTGCACCGCCTACTCCAAAAATACTCACATCTCAAATAGGATTTTCAATTTTACTTTTACTTTTCACTTTTTCACAATTAGCATCATTTTTTTAACTTTTCTTTTTCTTTTTCAAATTACTTCTCTTTTAATAATTTCACCAAATATAAGCTTTAGAGCACATCCATATATTCACATGTAAAAGCACCACATCAACACCCCAACATGAAAAATGTAAAACTCTAAAGCTCGACTTGGGAGTACGACTAGGATCGGCTTTGAGGCTTTGGTGAAATAAAGGTGGAGCTGAATCAAAAGAATGGTTAGGCACAACAGGGCTAGAGAGGACAAGATGTTAGGAATGGTAGAAAGCTCAACCGGGACAAAATGACGGCCTACATCACGCTCATGCGAGTGAACTAACCTATACCCATGCTTCAAGAATAGCTTGGGGCAAGTTATTAGCGAATGAGAAAGACTATCCATCCTCCTGACTCGAGCAATATGAACCTAACGGTCGTCTACACACATCCCTAAGCTACCGTCGGATTCACACCGGATTCAGCAATTTTTGAGTAAAATAAAAAGTCTTTACACAAATAGAAAAATATAAAACTATAAGCATGCAAAATAATTAAATCTACTCCAATTTCTACACGAGACGAGAGCACTTGACTAGGAGTACAGCAAGGCCAACATTTTACTCCGTCTCACAATCCTATGTCAGCACCATAATTTTCCTAAATCATACAAAAGAAACGAGTTTAACTCGCAACACGGAAAAAGCAAAGCACGCGCTCATGTGGGTGCAGTGGTGTCTGATGCAATGAACTAATCATAATAAATCTATAAAAGCTTCTAGTATGCACATGAGATGCGCACGTGCAAAAGGTAACAAAACTGGCTCTCCCCAGACTTAAACTAAATTACACAGCATATGATAGAGAAATTAAAATCATAAAGAGCTAAGGGAAGAGGTTACCCAATGCTCAGCCAGTGAGCATACCAGAAGACGCGTGGAAAACCGAAGTAGGCCCGCCATACGAAGAATCACAACCCCGCCAATGCAATTTGCCATGAATACCTGCAGGGGCGAGCTCCGCAAAAATGAAAGAAAAATATACAAAATACAAAGAAATACTAAAACTAAGCTTGACATGAAAATAAAAATACAGGAAATGAAAGATAAGTACTGAGGTTATTTTCATCCCAGCACGACTTATTAAATTCTATACAGTTCTAGCTAATGGGCCTATGAAAAGAAAAATGCACTGGTAACTGTTCCATTATCCGTTGTGGTAACGGGTACCGATACGGTGATAAAACAATTACCCCTCTGCCTAAAGAATCGTACCTGCTCCTTGCAGGATGAGGACATAGGAAGTAGGATGATGAGGAGGCCTGGTCCTCACTCATCACACCACAAAACAAATCCTTGCCTAGCAAGGTTTTGTCCCCCACAAGTTCGTTAGGGGCGAAGGTGACGACAGGGGCTTCCACTGTGAAGGAGGTAGGAACCTCCTCACACAAGAGGATGCACTTGTCGATAGCCTGAGCGCAAGGCTCAACGTCAACCCAACATACCTGTGGAGATTCAACCTGCATAGGCTCAGATAAGGAAGGGGGGTCAAGAAATAAAAGAGACGAAGAATATAAAGAAATAATCGGGGGAGTGATCCTGGTTTCACTCCCCAAAGGCTGAGGTAGAAAAATATTATCAGCAATGTCGACAATGCTACAAGGCTCGGCCGGATCCATAGAGGCCTCCAACAAGACATGGACTTCCTCCTTTGATATTGAGTAAGAAACCTCGACACCAGGAAGGTCGTCCTCCTCCATGGGAGTGGAAACAATCCATATATCACAAGCCTCAACTTGTGTTGCATCGTCGAAAATGTCGTCAGAGACGAATGAAGTAGAATGCACAAAAGGCGGAAGAACTTTGCTTGGATAAAAGTCAAGCGCAGGTTCCTCACAAAGAATCAGCTCCACGCTTGGAGATGTATGCACAGGAGAGATGGGCTCAGCAATGTCGAATCCTAGATCAGCCACACATCTGGTGGTTGTGTCCACATCATTCCCTTCAACCAATGAAGGTGACAGGGACACATAACCAGATGATGAAGGTGTGAAACCGAGGGTAGGAGTCGGGATGATCTGGATGTCCGACTCATCATCCTCTTCCATAACACGGAGGTACTCAGCACAATCCTTCAGGACATGATCTGTTCTACGACAATACAAACACTTTCTCCCATTACTCTGCGGTCCTTGTGGGGCTGGAGAGGAATAAGAGAATGGTGTATGCGGCGAGGAAGATTGAACATAAGCTCGGGGCACAGTGTTTGAAGGGCTGTACGAATACAACATCTCATGCATTGTGCGCTGAGGCTTATGCTCAATATCTCTCCTAGGGCATTTATGACTAGTGTGGGAAGGCTTTCCACACCAACGACATTGGGCATACGAATATCCCCACATGGTGTAGAAATAGCAGATTCAAAATAAATTGTGCAAATTACTAAATCCAACAATATATTACTACAATTGCCTAAACAAACAAGAAAAAGGCAGGCAAAATAGAAATAGAAAAAAACAAAAGCGATTTACAAAGGAAAAGGAAAGAAATCTCACGTCTCCCTCTCTAGAAACTCACACGACTGTGTTTCCTAGCAACCGCACCAAAAACTTGATGCTAAAGATCACGTAAGTGAACCGGTCGTAGAAGTAATATAAAATGGGTGAGTTTTCCCAAGTATCGATCTCTCAAGGAACACAGTAAGGTGGAGTTAATTTCGAGGAGGACTTGAGATTGAAGTCCTTAGGTAGGGGTTAACTAAAGGGGGGTTTTGATATTTGTGGAAAAAGAAAATAAAAGGCTAACAACTAATCCTATGCAACGCTGTTATACGATGCTTCGCCAGGCGGGATGGAAGACTAGTCGGGCCGTTATGCACTAAATCACGGGGCAAATGGACAAGTAGGCTTGCTGATGAGGTGTTTAGAACGGCATAATGAGGGTCATGAGCACCTCTTCGCTACACATGCCACTAACAATTGCTAGTGCGGCAAGGGTGGATGGTGGTGGATGGAATATGGCGCACCTCAAGCAAATATAACGAAAATACAAATCACAAAGACATGATTTAATATAAGCGTTTTACAACTAAGCGCACATCATCTATAAATAAAGTTTACAACAACACATAAACAACAATAAAGGAAGAACAAGGCAAGAGATCGACCGAATCTGAAGTCTTGTTGAGGATTCATGGTTGGAATCGTCGCGTTGTCAATCCACGTCCAAGCTCGATTCCCAACTGCGTCCGGGGTATATAAGGGCTGTCACCACCTTCTAATGGCCCGTCTTCTTCGTGTCACGATATCGGACGAAAGTTGCATGCTTCCCTTTGCTTGATGGATATGGCGTTGAAGCTTGAAATGAGCCCAAGAGATGATGGAGGAGGCCGAGAGGAAGCTCCGGCTTTGATTTGGTGTTGAACGCTTGCCCGGAGTTCCTCCACAGGGTGGAAGATGACGAGAAACGACGGAACCAGCGAAAACTTCACAGAAAATGTCGAGCGATCCCCAAATTAGGGCAGCACCTGCATATTTATAGAAAGTAGAATTGAACAATGCGCACGATCATAGGTGCACGACCAGTGGTCGTGCGCATTATATCCAGTGATCGTGCGCACTGGCATGGCAGATTACAAAGAAGAACTGGGGTACTGCGCACGAGCAATGGCGTACGACCGGTGGTCGTGCGCACTATGTTCAATGGTCCTGCGATTACCCCAAACAGAACTCCAGGAAAAGAGTAATCAATGCACACGATCAGTGGCGCACGACCGGTGGTCATGCGCACTGTGTCCACTGGTCGTGCATATGCCCAGGCAGAACTTGGAAAAGGAAGGCAGGTGTACATGATCATCGACACACGACCCGTGGTCATGCGCAGTGTGTCAGATGGTCGTCCGCAGTATTCCTATTTCCAAACACTCACAGAACACGTACACGACCCCTGTACCAATAGGAAAAACAAATTACTGATATGTGCAGACATTCCAGACAATCACAATAAGGAGTACAAACAATAAAAGTACAAAAATACACAACACGGGCCAAAGTGTGCACTTCCTATAGAAATATAGATAAGAAGAAATATGAACGATATAGAACTAAAAGTGAAGTGCAAATGCGTGAAAACTAGCACAGATGAGTCCGAAAAACCCTATATAAATCGGACTCATCAGTTGTCCCTCTACATCATCAGCCATGGTCATTCCAGCATAACGACCCAACCGAGTAAACTCCTGAACATACTCATCCACCATTTTATCCCGCTGCACCAAGTATAGAAATTGCCTCTGAATGGCTAGCCTTGTTGACACAGGAATGTACTTCTTCAAGAAAGCATTCCTGAATTTTTCAATGGACGGGGTGCGTCCAGTAAACTGGCGACCACTATGGCTCACCCACCATAACATAGCATCTCCTTCCAACATAAAGGTTGCAAACTCAGATTTCTTTTCCTCTGGACTCTCCGCCACCCTCAGAAGTTCTTGAATACTTGCCCAACAAACCTCTGCATCGGTCGGCGTGCTGACTCCCTTAAATGTTGGAGGATAGAAGCTTAGGAAATACTTCATTTGTCGTTATTTATGTCCGACAACCACTCGTTCAGCTAACGGCTCTGCTTGCCTGGCTCCTCTGCGTGGCACGACTGCTGCCACATCTGGGGTAGCAGGGGTTGCTACCTATGCAACAGGGGTCATAACTTGGGCTGCTGAGGCAGCTTAGGCTGCCACCATGCTTCTGCGAGATTGTGAAAGAAATCGACCGGGGTTACCCTCATGCTGAATGAACCTGGAGCAGTAGCACTCCTCACCGAAGGTTCTTCTCGTGGCCTCGATGTCCCAGCCTCGTCGCCTTTACCCTGGGCAAAAGCAAGGTAAAACAAGAATCAGCCTCTATTTGCGAGACTTAGACACTAGGAAAATCACAGTCCCACGATACTCCTATGTGGATAACTTCTTAACGCAATTCATTTAGGACATTTGTCCACGAAGACATACCTTGGACACTAACCTCCCTCTGATATCCAATTGTAACACCTCTCCGGTAATGACAGTATAATATTGGTTCGGCTATGGCCCCATAACATACAGACGCCATAGCTTAAGAATTATAAGATTATATATACTACCCAACTCAAAACTCACACTAAAAATATCAGAAACAAAAGAACTAAACTAGAAGTTATCCACTATCACATGAGTATCAACACGGCTTTACGGCCTTACAATATTTTAGAGTCTAAAATTCAATAATAACATTAAGTGTCAATGTGCATAAGCACTCCTAGGCTACCTCGGCGTGCAAGTCAGAAAATAGAGTATATAAAGCATTACATTCCACAAAATAGTGCTATAACACTTCATGAGGCTGTGGCCTTTTTGGCCGGTGGGCATGCTCCTGCTTGTGATCCTTGCCCTATAAAAATTTGGTTGTAACGTAGGTCTGCAAAGGCTGACCTCAACTGTGTAACCAACATATCTCCTCCCAGCCATCCCTAGCGGACCCCGGGGCACTCCATCACCATGCAGGTCAGAACTTCATATGCTAAATACAATAACATGTAAAGCTATAAAGCAGGTTTGGATGTCTTATACACCAAAAACGTTTCTATGTTGAACATATAATAAAAGGGGCCTACAATGCAGCATGAATGCAATCAAGGGTTTCTCCCAAGGCACCTTAAAGCATATGCTTCTAACAAATCTTCACGATAGGTACTTCCAATTTCCACATCGGCACTCAAGCCGCAAACACAAGGGTATTCTAAATTCCCCCAAATGGCATACAAGCCGTCACACAAAAAATAGATAAAAAACCTTTCTAGACCCCACCCATTCGTAATGACCCAGGAACGACTCCAATATTGTGATCAAGTCCACCAAAGGAGACACAGCATGAACGAGCTGGAATCGTCTGGGCTTGACCAAAGCTCGACATTCTCGTCAGTTCCATAGAAGGGGGTCTTATCTCACCGGGACACTCTCCACAAGTGACTTTGCAACATCACAGGCTAGTCAGCCGACCGCGGAGACAAATCACACCTTAGCATATCACAATTCGACGCCTTTCCCGCCCAAATCTACAATTCCTACCGTAACGTTCCCGTGACCCAAGGAAACCATGTACCGTCATAAAGAAGCTAACCTTGTCCGTTTCCGATTAACATTACCATGCCACAAGTAAACCATCTATCATCACAACAGAGTTAACCTTGTCTGGTTCTGAATACATATACTCACGCAAAATGAGGGAGGGGGCATACAACATCACAAACAGAGTCTTGCCGCTATGCATTATCACCGAGTCAGAATAACGGTCGCCACTACGGCTTCACCCACAATGCCTAATCCACTAACGGAGCGGATTTCTAGTGCAACAATATGCCGGAGATGGACACAATCGACCCGGTGGCTCTTCTTGAACCATGGTAACCCGAATCCCCCTCATTTGAAAGATCTGGTGCCTAGAATGCTTAAAGGAAATAGGAATAGAGTAGATGCAACGTACGCATCCTAAAACTGAGAGGAGAAGTGTCATTACCTTATGACTCCTCTTCTTAGCCAGGAAACCCTTGTCTTTCACAGATGAAAACGAGAGCCTTCCCATCCTCTTCACGGATCTGGCCTCGGAACGACGATTGGAGGTCTAAAACTCCGACATTGGCGGAAGAAATCTCTCTTCTTCCTCCTCCCTCCTTTCTCTTCAAAACCATAATTCTCACTTCCCATATAAGAAAGATGAGGAGAAACAATAGTTCAGTCGTATATAAGCACTCTGGAGGAGAGTCTTGGGCCTTAGGATCAAATCCTAGAAGAAATCAGACGACTAAAAAGACAAACTGCAGAATTGCTTCCATTCGTAACCGCCGAGTGGTAACTATATACCGCCGCACGGTAATTTCCCGAGAACTCGGCCAGAAAATAATATCGCGCTAACGCCGGCGGTAAGACTAATGCCGTGTAGTAGCGACTTTCTCGAGAACACTATGCTCGACGAATGGGGTCCTACGTTCGACATTCGATGAATCAGGGGTATCGCTGTGTGATACCTACTATCGCCGGGAAGTAAACCTCCAGCACTCAACGAACAGGACTTTTGTTCGATTGTCGATACACTGGGCTAACACTGAGTGGTACTTAGCTAACGCCGCACGCTAGCATTCAATGCTCTCAATGCCTGACCACTCAATGCTCTCAGCGCTTGGCCACTCATCGCGAAGCTACCGCCGAGCGATAACTACTACCGCTGGGCAATAGCTTCTTGAGACTCATTTTGAAATAGATAAGTACAGATGTACAAAAATAGATTCATGGTGTAAAGTTTCATACTTATGATATGAAAGAATTGGTTTCACGATATCCTAAACACCTAGAGGGGGGGGGGTGAATAGGTTCAATTCATTTTTACTTAGGCATATCAATTATATGTCAGTTAGATGAACTTATTTCGCACAGCATTCAAGCAATCACAACACAGTTAAAAGAAACACAACCAACCATTGATTGCACACAGATTTATAGTGGTTCCCCAATTAATGGGTACATCATCTTTCCCCCTTCGCCTATCTAGCAGTATGCTAGATTCGGCCTAACTCCCTTCTTTCTTGTCAGATCCTCAGATCTTACAGCTCAGAACCCAAATATGGTTCCTACAACTCAGACTTCGGCAAGTCCTACAACTTAGAGTGAGTCCACACTCCTACAACTCAGGGACACAAGCCCTACCTCAGCCTCTTCCACAGGACTACAACTTAGAGAAATGATTCTCCTACCTCAGGCACTCAGCCCTACCTCAGCCTTTATAAATTTAGGCTGACAACTCAGAGAGATAAGTCTCTTACACTCAGATCTATAACAGATCCTACAGAAAATTGATGATAGAAAAGAAACAAATCCTTCACCCAGGTAGAGAGAGAAAGGGTTGAAGGATTCTTGATCAGTTCTTGATAGAACTGACAACTTTAGAATAAACCTGTCTTAGCTTCTTCAAAGCTTCTTGAATCTGAACAAAGAAAGGTTGATCTTCTTGAAGTTGGAGATGATCCTCAATCGAGCTTCTTCTAATCAGATGTGGTTCTGATTTCTTCTTGTAGACTATTCAGGATCTGCCCTCTCTAGATGACTTGTCGATTTCTGGATGAAGACTTCTCTCCTTCTTGTTAGCTTTTTAATTGTTGATAGAACATATCTTTATATAGACTTCATCCAAGGTTAGCGGTTGTTCTGGTTCCTAACGGTCTTCTGACAGTTCTGACATATGTAACAATATAGTCAGTTATGATAGATGTCAAGTCTCCACTTGTGATACTTCATTCTTCATTGAACTTTGACTCAGCAGCAAAAGTGTCGAGTCAATACTTCAAATGTGTCGAGTCAATACTTCACATATGTCGACACATATAGTCCATGGGTCGACACAACTCTTGATGATGTCGACACAACTTTCACAATGTCGACACAGCTCTTCTTTCACTACATGACACAGCTTGTGTGGAATATGTCAACACAAGTCCAGTGTTTCAACATAATAACTTCTGGTCTCAACAAAGTTGGTGTCGACAGAATTCTGGTATGTATCGACATAAGTCCTGTGTATCGACACAGTTATTGTCGACAGATTTTTTGTGTGTTGACACAGTTGTTGTGTGTCGACACAATGTGGCCCCTAGTGTCGACACAGCCGTTGTCAATAGATTTTCTGTGTGTCGACAAAAGTTCTGGGTGTCGACACAGTCTGGCCCCTGGTGTCGACACATGCTTTCCCAAGTGTCGACACAATTCTTCTCAAGTGTCCACACTTGTACTTAGAAAATTTTCTTTTATTTCCTTAACCTGCAAATGGAAACTCAACACAACATCAAATACACCTTGATGAATATCATTGAGTTAGTTGAGGCTTCTCCAAATCTGGTACACATATTACAATGTACCCAACAATCTCCCGCTATTTGGAGAAGTCATAACCCTTAGTCAATGATATACATCACTTATAATAAAACAAAGATTATGATGTATAAGAGCATTATTCGATAGGTTAATATATAAACAAAACCAGCATATTATATCTTTACAGAATATGAAGAAGTATAGTAAACATGCATCAATGTTTTGTTGAACTACAAAAAGTTTCTGAATAACATATTACATAGATTTTAAAACTAAAGATTACAAAGTTCCAAAATCTAGTCAATCTATTCTAGGGCTGATCAGGCTCCTTGATTATAATGTCCTTGCCAGACTGAATCCTTGCTTGTACACTAGTTTTAGTGTCTTCAGCTGGCTTCTTTCCTTTAAGATCTTTCTTCATGAGTTCTTCATCCTTAACCTTTTGCCTTTCAAAATAATGATAAGGCTTTGGAAAGTATTTGCTTGGCTCCACAACATTAGCAAGTATCTTCCCAGCTTTGTGATCTCTTCTAAACTGATGAATGACATCTTGTCTCTTTTGATACTTGCTCCATTCTAGTTCAGAATACCACTTGCCTCTATCATGCATTTTGGCTTTAACAGCTTTCCAAGCAGTGAGAATTATATTTCTGGAGGTGGGACTCCATCTTACAAAATCAGCCTTTAGTTCAGCCTGCTCTCTAAAACATTTCTTACAAGGTTGAGCTTCTTGCTCTCTTTTCAAGGCTGCATCAGACATTTCAACTTTTTCAATAAACACATTTTGAACCTCCTATGGAGGACTATACATCTGTTGAACAACAGATTGAATTCCCTCAAAATCAGCAGGAGGATAAATTGTTTGGGCTACTGCCTGCTGAGCCCCTTCATTGTAAGCAGTTTGAATGCCAGACTCCACAGTATTATCATCATCACATAGGGGTGGATATCCAAGAGTCACTCTAACAGCATTTGTGATCCATTTAGCATGCTCAGAGATTGCATTGAATAACACACTCTCCCGCTTTATGACTTCCCGTTCAACATGATCTTTTAAATCATCCTTTTGAAATCTGACCTGATCAGCTAGATAATTGGTGCCTTCTTTATAAAATGATCTGAATTTCTGCAGCTGATCAATAATTACTTTTTGTGAGGCTTGGATAGCAGTTTGAACAGCAGCCAAATGTTCTTGGAGTTATTTATCAAATGCGGACTTTTCTTTAACTATGCTAGCAGTGACAGCAGTGGCTTGATTCTAAAGTTTTGTAACAATCATATTATGAGATTCAGTAAGATTTTCATTCATTATTCTCTGATTTTCAAAGACATATCCTTGTTTGACTGTTATATCATCTATTTGAGTTTTTGCCTGTTGTTGTTGCTCAACTAGGTATACTACAACATTACCTCCCTTATGGAAGCAATCTGTCATCTCCTTTGTATGTAGATTTACTTCAAATTTAATAGATTTGATATCTTGAGCCAAGGTAAGTTGTAGTTCTTTATGGCTTTCATCTACATACTTCTCAAGAGCTAGTCTTTGCTCATCCATTTTAACTTGCAGTGCCATCAACAGTGAACTGAAGTCAACTGCTGGAGGTGGTGGTTGAGAGACAGTCTACAAGGCTTTCTTATAGCTTGAGCTCTTATTTTCGTAGACCATCAGTTTCCTCTTCTTTTCTTTAATGCTTCTTCATCATCGGAAGCATATGAGCTTTTTATGTCCACTGTATCTTTTCGAGTAGGGTCAAGGATTGGCTGATTCTTCTCAGTGCTTAGCAGCTCCCCCTTAGTCCTTTGTTCTTCTATATCAGGAAATAATTCCTCTAGAGTGAACTCTTGCTGCATTTGAACAGGAGGAATATATTACTCATGTGCAGTAGATGGAGTGTCATCAAATGCAGATATGTCCTCCATTGTAATGTATTGTGTTGGGACATTGTCTTGGTGAGTTTGTTCAATTTAAGTCAGATGCACAATTTGTGTATCAGGCTCAGTATTTATAGCAGCTTGATTAATATCACGTATTACCTCAAGTATAGTCTTAGTGGATGTTTCACTCACTAGTGCAGCTGGCTCATTCTCATGAGTATCCCCTGAAGATGATGGAACTTGGGAAGTAGGAACTTGAAGAGGCTCCCCTAGAATTGATCCATATGGATGGTGCTTTCAAGTATATGCTCCCCCTACACCTGACTATCATCTGCATTCTCAGGAGCAGGTGATTTTCTAGCATTCTCTAGTATTTCCTCATCTGAGCTGAAGACCACCTCTTCTTCGGAATCACTGGAAGATTCAGCTATCCTGTTGGTTGGTTTCTTCTTTTTCAGTAGTTGTGGTGTAGAAATATCCTTTGTTAGGACCCTTTCCCATCTAGATAGTATCTTCAAATCCATCCTTCTCATATGGTTTATTTTAGATCCTGCTGTCTGATTCATCACTTCCGGAATATTCACAGCCAGATATAGACTAAGAATTCTGCCTAGAATAGGTTTCTTTAGACTTTCTTTGATCCTTTCAAAGATCACAGCAGACCAGTTAGTTTTGATCTGAAGATGACTCTGGTCATTAGATTGAACATATAGGTTGATATTCTATCATGTCCTCCTATTTTGCACATAATTACTTTTCCTATAACTTTAGAAAGAAATTTTACCGGGGAGTTCATTCCCTTCCTGTGCATTGAAGATTCAATCTTGGTGGTGGGATCCAGTCCACACCATTGGAGAGCTTCTCTAGTCATGGAAGATGCGACTTCATCTTCTTCCCAAATCCTAGGAAATTGTAGTGTCTTCCTCAAACTCTTCTGTGTGAGTTTGAACTTGGTTCCTTGAATTGATGACTTAATTTTCAGTCCCGTTGAATCCAGTGATGCTGCTGTGTAGAATTCAAGAACCTCCTTCTTCCAAATCTTGGTAGGTTCTGAAACTAAGTATTCTAAGCCATTCTCTGTGATTATTGTAATCACGGCTTTGATTTCTGTTGTTGCACTGCCAAACGCATCACCAACAAGTTCATAACCCTCGTTGATGCTGTTTTCTAGTTTTGGCGCCATAAGGGATGAGAGAATTAGGAGAAGAGAGATGATGGTTTGTCGACACGAAGGTTTGGTCTCGAGAATGTTGAGATCGTAGTCGATAAAGTTGTGCTTTGACCTATTTATATGTTTGTAAACATAGAAGGTCAAAAGGCGGGTTAAAAAAAACTTAACGTGTCAACACTATTGAGATGGTGTCGACACAGACTTCTAAGGTCTTGATAGAGGCATTCAACACTATGTGTCGACACCGATTACGATGTGTCGACACAGACATCTTAAAAGTCAATACTAATATCTGCGTGTCGACACAGACGACTGTATGTGTCGACACCACTATCTTAGTGACAAAAATTCTATGTGTCGACACCAAACTCTGAGTGTCCACACAACTTTCTTGATGTGTCGACACAACTTACCTTATGTGTCGACACCAACTACTGAGTGTCGACACAGATTTCTTTTTGTGTCGACATTGAATTACTTAGTCATATTTACTAGTTTATTCTAGGTTTAGCATGCCTAATTCAATTTTAAAATGATTGAATTTAGTTTTATCTAGTGGTTTAGTGTACATGTCAGCAACTTGATTATTAATGGTGACAAATTCCAAACATATGTCTTCTTTTTCAACATGTTCTCTAATGAAGTGAAATCTAATTTCTATATGCTTAGTTCTGCTATGTTAAATAGGATTTTTAGGAATAGAAATGACACTTGTAGAATCACAAAATAATGGAGTTCTACTTACCTTGAGACCATAATCCTCAAGTTGATGTTGAATCCATAATAACTGAGCATAGCAGCTGCCTGCAGCAACATATTCAGACTCAGCAGTGGATATTGCCACACTTGTTTGCTTTTTACTGCTCCATGACAACAATCTTACACCTAGAAACTGACATGTGCCAGTGGTGCTTTTTCTATCTTCAATGTATCCTGCAAAGTCTGCATCTGAATAACCTATTAGTAAAAAGTCTCTATTCTTAGGGTATCAAAGGCCAAGATTAGATGTTCCCTTAAGATATCTCAAAATTCTTTTAACTGCGATATAATGAAATTCTTTAGGGCTTGCTTGATACCTAACACAGATACATGTAGCATACATGATGTCTGGTCTACTAGCAATTAAGTATAGAAATGGGCCAATTATCCCTCAATACAAAGACTCATCTATAGGTTTTCCTGCATCATCTTTGCATATAGGCATACTTGACCCTGTTGGAGTTCTCACGGTGGAGGATGACTGTATACCATATTTCTTAATTAACTCCTTGGTGAACTTAGACTGGGATATGGACATGCCATCATCAGTTTGTCTAACTTGGAGTCCCAAGAGGAATTTCAGCACACGCATACTGCTCATCTCAAACTTCCCTTGCATAAGTTTTGTAAACTTCCTACAAAGGTTGTTTTCTGTTTATCCAAAGATAATGTCATTAACATATATCTGGACTAGAATGATCTTGCCTTTTGATTCCCTAAGGAATAAAGTCTTGTCTATTTTCCCCCTTATGAATTTATTCTCAATGAGTCAGGTAGACAATGTTTCATACCAAGCCCTAGGGGCTTGTTTCAGTCCATATAGGGCTTTATTAATCCTATAAACATAATTAGGATAAAAAGGATCTACAAAACCTGAGGAATGTTAAATATAGACTTTCTCTTTTAATTCACAATTTAAAAATGTTGACTTGACATCCATTTGGAATACTTTGAACCCATGGTAAGCTGCATAAGCAAGGAATAGCCTTATTGCTTCCAACCTTGCCACAAGGGCAAATGTCTGATCAAAGTCTATTCCTTCTTCCCGCCTATAGCTTTTGGCAACCAGTCTTGCTTTGTTCTTGACTATGATGTCATTTTCATCTAGCTTGTTCCTATAGATCCACTTAGTCTCAATGACATTATGATTCTTTGGTTTAGGAATCAACTTCCATACTTTACATCTTCTGAATTAATTCAGCTCCTCCTGCATTACATCAATCCAGTTTGAGTCTTGTATGGCTTCTTGAAATCTCTATTGTTCCAACTGGGACAGGAAACTTGAGCAAAGGACTGTATTCATGTTTTTGCTTCTGGTTCGAACACCATGTCTGAGATCACCAATAATTTGGTGTGCTTGATGATCCTTTAGATGTCTTATTGTTGGAGGCAATCTATCTACAATTTGAACTTCTTCAATCTCCCCACCATGCTGTACTTCATTGTCTTCATTATCAGCTTGTGGGTCTTGTAATCCCCCTGGACAGCAACCATCATTTTCCTCATCCTTCCTTGTAGTTTGGTCTTCACTAATGGTTAGCATGTCCATCTTTTCTTTTAAACCTTTAGAGATACAAGAATTGCTAGACAACTCACAATTAATTAACTTAGATTCATCAAATACTACATGAACAAATTCTTCTACAACTTGTGTAGTCCAGTTGTAGACCCTGTATGCCTTACTGCTGTTGATGTACCCAACAAATATCCCATCTTGGGATTTGGCAGCAAACTTAGTTAGATAAGACTTGACATTGTTAAGTACATAACACTTGCTACCAAAGATCCTAAAATAGGATATGTTTGATTTTCTGCCTTTCATAATCTCATAGGGTGTCTTTTTGTGGCTCTTAGTGATGGATGCTCTATTGAGAACATGACATGCAGTGTTTACTGCATCAGTACAAAAATATTCTGGGAGAGAAGTGTCACTTAGTAGTATTCTACCAGCCTCAATAAGAGTCCTATTCTTTCTCTCAGCAATTCCATTTTGCTGAGGAGTTCTAGGTGAGGAGAATTCTTGATGAATCTCTAGTTCTTCACAAAACCTTGTCATGCATTCAGACTGAAATTCAGTTCCATGGTCACTTCTGATTTTGACCACTGAATTGTTAAGTTCATTCTGAATTTGTTTAGCAAAATTGTGGAAGACAGTTGGGTTTCAGATTTCTGCCTCAGGAAGAAAACTCATGTAAATCTAGAATAGTCATCCATAACCACAAAGGTATAGACTTTCCTACCTAGACTATGAACTGGCATAGGACCAAATAGATCCATATGTAAGAGGTACAAACACCTCATTGAGTCTTTGGTATCAAGACTGTGAAAGGAGGATTTGGTCTGCTTGCATTTTTGACAAGCTGAACATATACCCTCTTTTATACACTTGAACTGAGGACCATTCCTCACTAACTCCATGCTATAGAGTTGGCCTGTAGTCATATAGTTAAGGTGAGCAACCTCTTGTGTCGTTGGACACAATGAGATGCTTTCTCATCTGCAACTAAACATATAGGAGAGTTCATATTCTGACAATCAAGGTTGAGACCGTAAACATTTCCTTTCCTATATCATGACAAGATGACCTTATGATCACTTGTCCTTTTAATCTGACACCCATTCTTAATAAATGAAGTGTCAAACCCAAGATCACTCAGTTGGCTTATGCTTATTAAGTTGTGTTTCAAACCTTTTGTTGGAACACCCTATTACTGATTTGGGCAAGGATCACTATGTATGTTAGGAAACCTATTTTGGCCTCATTGTATAGATCTAAAGGTCAATTAGAATTGAGCCTAAGGGTTAGTGTTTAGGTTTGGAAGCTGCCCTCAAGACCAGGTTTTTTTAGTTTTGGAGACTAAGTCATTTCGTCGAGCTCAATACGACGAATCGTCAAACTCCATTCGACGATCGTTGAGCTCACTTCGACGGATCGTCGAACTCCATTCGACAATCTCTGAGCTCAACTTCAACGAGTCATCGAACTCCATTCGATGATCGTCGAACTCAGATCGATGATCTTGACTCCAGTTTGATTCTATATCTCTGAGCTCAGTTCGACGATAGTTGAGCTCAGATCGACGATCTTTGTTTCTGTCTAAATCCAATCTCTGAGCTCAGTTTAACGATAGTGGAGCTCAGTTCGACGTTTTTATGAAGAGTTAGATGTTTTTCAAGATTCAAATTCAGACAGTTGTGGAATTATTGTCAGTATTTAATTCGGAGATCTTGTAGCTGTTTTTAATTAATCTGGAGCAAGTTTCAAGAAATTTTCAAGGAATGTTTTATTGGACTTTCCTCCAGAAGACAAATACAGTTAAGGAAGTAATTAATGACAGACTAACGGCTATCTTGGACAGAGGATCATTTCTATTCAGACCAAGGGAATAAAAGATCAGCTTTTTCATTCCTACTATAGAACATAGAGTAAGACACACACATATTCTGCAACAATAATTCTCTGCAACAACAAGAATTACAGCTTTTACAACAACAATTACACAAGAGAAAGAAAGAGAGTTGCAGACACTCTCAGTCTAAAAGATTCATACAAGAACACACATCACAAAAGGAGATCAAGTAACTGAAATTTTCAGATCTCTTTTGATTCAAGTGTTCAAAGGCCATCATCATTCAAGACTCCAGACACCACACATTTCAGCTGTTGCTGAAATCATATTTTGCTGGAGATCAAATCATCTGAAGGCCTATCACCCTACTGTAAAGCTTCACTTCCTGAACAACTCAAGATCTCAGGGGGAGCTTTGACAACATCCACTATCTTCTCTTTGACTGTTGATAGAGAAGATCTTCTCATCCCTCTATCTCTCTCTCTGATGTAAAGGGTTTTTCAAACTCCCTTCAAAAGTTTGTGATTGGTTTCTGAGACCTTATCAACACTTAGTGGGGGCAAGACACCTGATCAAAAAATCTGGTTTGGTTTTTGAGCACCTTATCAAAAGCTCATTGTTGCCCAGGACACCTGATCAACTCATCCTGCAGTGGATTCCTACCTAGGGTGGTCGAAGAGTGGATGTACCCAGGTTGATTGGGGAACCACTATAACTCCTTGTGTCTTCTGGTTGCTTGTCTTTCTTTTGTTTCTGGCTGTGTTTTGTGATTGCTCTTTGCTTAGATTTACTTTATATTATTTGCTTCCCTGTTCACATAGGAATACAACAACTGTTGTAAAAAGTTTTTAGCAAGCAACATACTCTATTCACCCCCCCTCTAGAGTATATCAGATCTAACTTGCACTTTCAATTGGTATCAAAGCGAGGTTGGTTAAAAATACCATATCTCAGTGGTTGCACACTCTAACACCTGAACCCAAAGATTCCTATAGTTAGATATACTTGTTTTGATTTTGCTATTAGAATTATTTCTTCACAAAACATGGCCCAAAACAAAGATTATGCTAGCACCAGACCTCCAGTGTGCAATCTGTCTAAGTTTGCACTTTGGAAGGCAAGGATTAGACTCTACATGAATTCTATTGATGAGGACATCTTCAATTCCGTTTTGACAGTGTGTCCAAGACCTCCAGAGAATACAAGTACAAATGTTGTTCCACCTCCCTCAAGAATAGATGCTGACATCAAGAAATGGAAAGTTGCAGATGCAAAGGCTATGAACATTCTAGCCCAGACTATGTCTGATGAGATTTTCCAAAAGGTGGCTGAATGCAACTCAGCAAAGGACATCTGGGACAAGCTATCTGAGATAGTCTCAGGATCTGCTGATGAGAGAAAGGACAGAAGATCTCACCTCATAACCCAATATCAGAATTTCAAGAAATGAGAAGCTGAGTCAGTAGCAAACATGTATAATAGACTAAGTCTTATAGTCAATGAACTGAAAACTTTGGATAAAGAGATCTCATTGACTGAGCTAAATGATAAAATCCTAATGTGCTTCCCAAGCACTTGGGACTCAAGGATCTGGCCAATCAAGGATGCCAGAAGTCTAAATGAGATCACCACAGAAGCTCTCTTGGGCAATCTCAAGTCTTATGAGCTGCTCATTAAGAATAGAGAAGAAGAGCAGAAGGCTGCCTCACCAGCCACAAGAAAGGAAAAGTCAATAGCTTTCAAAGCTACTGAAGATCAGCCTGAAGGCAAGGTCACAGGCAATGATGAGCTGCTTAGTCTACTGGCCAAAAGATTTTACAAAATGGCCAGAAAGGACTTCAGGAAAAGATCATACAAAGAGCATGACAAGCCAAGCTATGATAAATCAAATAACAAAGAGATTATCTGTTTTGATTGTAGGAAACCAGGCCACATTGTGCCTGACTGTCCAGAGAATAAAAACAAGGACAGAAAGGACAAGAAAGAAAGAAGAAAAGACAAGGACTTTAAGAAGAATAGCAATGGCAAACCCTCCTCAAGCAAGGACAAACACACAAGGAATGGATTTGTTGCTGAAACCTGGAGTGAGATAGAAGAAGAATCAGAGGCTTCATCCAGCTCAAGTGATGATGAGGATGATACTGAAGAAAAGAAATTCTGCATGATGGCTATCAATGCCTCACAACACAATTCTGATGTAGAAGAGTCAGAGTCAGACTCAGAGACTCAACATGAAGAGGATCAGGTAATAAGTTCTTTTGATTTTAATTCTGAGGACTTTAAGTATTAGTTTAAAGCACTTTGTTTAGACTTATTAATATCTGAGAAGGAAATGATTTCTCTCAGAAATCAATTATCTGAACATAGTACCTTAAAATCAGAAAACCTCAAACTCTCTGAGGAGTTGGAGTGCTGTAGGGAGCAGATAGCTTCACTGAAAAGTGAGCTATCAGAGGCCAAAAAGCTTGAAGAATCCCTTATTGGGAGAAGCATCAAGCTAATGGACATCACAAGCATAGTGAACTCTAGATTCAATAGTACACTGGGCTTGGGTGCTTCATCCAGCCAACATATAGTACTAACAACCCAAATTAAGTTTATCTCTGATAAAGGGAAGGGAGTTGTAGAGGAAGCTAGGAAAAATTTTGACTTACCTAAGAAAACAAGAGTTCAATAGAAATCGTCGAACTCAGCTAGACGATCGGCGAACGGAGATCAACGATCTCAGGCAAAATCGTCGAACTCAGGTCGACGATCTCTAAACCCTGAACTCTACCACAGTGGATCGTCGAACGGAGCTCGACGATCTGACCCAAGATCGTCGAACGCAGCTCAACGATCGTCGAGCAGAGATCAGAGATTTGAAAACTTCTTTAAGGGTAAATCAAATTCCAATCCTAGGGGTCCTTCATCTAAACGATTTAACCCTTATACTGAATGGATAATACCTCCAAGGAGATATCATCCTAAAGGTTATATGAGTCAACCAGGGATGTCATTTTTTTCTGAATTTAAAGGTTATCAACCTAGGCCCCAGGTAAACTGGGACAAAAACAAGTAAATTATTTTATGTGCAGGTGAAGACCTATCCAACACAGAACCAACAATGGTATTTAGATAGTGGGTGCTCAAAGCACATGACAGGAAATAGGGACAACCTCACATCCTTCAAAGCCAAGCTTGGACCCAAAGTCATATTTGGTGATTCAAACTTTGGACTAACAAAAGGATATGATGCAATCCAGATTGGCACAGTCACATTCAAGAAAGTAGCCTATGTGGAAGGACTGAAGCACAACTTGATCAGCATCAGTCAGCTATGTGATGAAGGCTACCAAGTGACTTTCAGCAAGTTCTTATGCAAGATCAAGTCAGAGGACAACACAACTGTGTTGACAGGTAAAAGGAAAGGTAACATCTATTTAGTAGACTTTCTTTCAACTGAAGTAGATATTTGTCTGTTTAATTCTATTTGTAGACCTAATATTTTATGGCATAAGAGACTAGGGCATATAAACCTTAGAACCATTGCTAGGCTATCCAAGGACAACCTTGTTAGAGGACTACCTTCTGGCTCCTACAAGAAGAAAGGACTCTGCAGGGCTTGTCAATTAGACAAGCAAACCAAAAATAGTTTCAAGTCACTTAATAAGAGTGATTCACCTAGGATTTTGTATCTGTTATACATGGATCTTTTTGGACCCATTACAGTACAAAGCTTAGGAAGGAAATTTTATACTTTAGTAGTTGTAGATGACTTCTCTAGATTCACATGGGTGTTCTTTCTGAGGAAGAAGTCTTATAACTTTAAGTGTTTGACAGAGTTTCTCAAATGCATACAGAGTGAGTTCAATACTCACATTTCCCTGATCAGAAGTGATCATAGGACAGAGTTTGATTCACTTCTTATGCAAGAGTTCTGTCAGAGTGAAGGGATCAGGCACACTTTCTCAGCTCCTAGAACTCCTCAACAAAATGGGGTAGCTGAAAGGAAAAATAGAACCCTTATTGAATCTGCCACTACATTGTTGTCAGATGCTCACCTTCCTCTATCTTTTTGGGCAGAGGCAATGAACACCTCCAACTATGGGTTGAACAGAAGTTTAATACATAAACTGAAGGGCAAGACTCTCTATGAATTACTCAAAGGGAAGAAACCTAAAGTAGATTATTTTAGAATTTTTGTTTGTATTTGTTACATTCACAATAATGACAAGAAATACTTAGCAAAATTTCAAGCTAAAGCTGATGAAGGAGTGTTTCTGGGATACTCCATGATCAGTAAGGCTTATAGGGTATATAATAAATCAACTCTTAAAATTGAAGAATCTGTTCATATATCTTTTGATGAATCTAACATGTCTTTCAAGGAGAAGAATTCTTCTACCATAGAACCTTTGCAGGTACACACTCTTGCAGAAGACTTGAACATGTTACAAATCATTCAAAAAGAGGAAAGTAGTGAAGATGAAGAAGACATTCAACACCTTGAAGAGAAACTTGTTGAAGAGCCAGTTGTTGTACCACAAGAGGAAATAACAACACAGGTTGGTGAATAATCAACACCTCCTGTTGATTTAGTAACATCAAGAGACCATCCAATCTCCCAAGTGATTGGAGACATCTCAGCTGGTGTGCAAACCAGAAATCAGGTCAACCAAAACCTGATGCACACTTGCTTCCTTTCTCAAATTGAACCTCAATCCATTCAAGATGCAGAGCAAGATCAACACTGGATCATTGCAATGCAAGAAGAGTTGCATCAATTTGAAAGGAATAAAGTTTGGGAACTAGTACCAAGGCCTAAGGATCACTCCATTGTTGGAACAAAGTGGGTGTTCAGAAACAAATTGGATGATCAAGGAGTCATTATAAGGAACAAGGCAAGGCTAGTTGCTCAAGGGTACTCTCAAGAAGAAGGGATAGATTATGACCAGAATTTTGCACCAATTGCAAGGTTAGAGGCCATAAGAATCTTCTTAGCATATGCAGCACACAAAGGTTTCAAAGTATACCAGATGGATGTAAAGAGTGCTTTTCTCAATGGATATATCAAAGAAGAAGTCTATGTCAGACAACCCTCAAGTTTTATCTCTTCAACTCATCCTGATTATGTTTTCAAATTGCTTAAAGCATTATATGGTCTAAAGCAAACTCCTAGAGCATGGTATGAGACCCTAGCATGCTTCCTTCTGAAAAATGAATTTATAAGGGGTAGAGTAGACCAAACTCTTTTTATTAGAACCCATAAGTCCCATACCCTACTAGTACAAATCTATGTAGATGATATTATTTTTGGTTCTACTGATTCAAATTTGTGCAGAAGGTTCTCCAACCTGATGCATTCTAAATTTGAAATGAGTAGCATGGGTGAGTTATCCTTCTTTCTAGGATTGCAAATCAAACAACATGCTGAAGGCATATTTATTTCTCAAATCAAGTATGCAAAAGAATTGGTTAAGAAATTTGGTTTGTCTGAAGCATCATGTATGAAAACACCTATGCCTACAAATGTTGTATTAGATGTTGATGAACTTGGGAAACCTGTTGATCAGACAACATATAGAGCAATGATTGGCTCTTTACTGTACCTTACAGCTAGTAGGCCTGACATAATGTTTGATATATGCATATGTGCTAGATTCCAAGTGAACCCTAGAGAGTCACACCTAACCTTAGTAAAAAGGATTCTCAGGTATGTAAAAAGTTGTCCAAATCTAGGTCTCTGGTATCCAAAAGACTCAGCATTTGACTTAACTGGATTTTCTGATGCTGATTATGCTGGATGCAGAATTGACAGGAAATGCACCAGTGGAACTTGTCAGTTTCTTTGTAACAGACTTGTCTCTTGGTTTTACAAGAAACAAACATCTGTGTCAACTTCAACTGCTGAAGCTGAATATATGGCTGCAGGTAGTTGTTGTTCACAAATCTTGTGGATTCAAAATCAACTCCTAGACTATGGCTGCAACTTAGAGAAGTCTAAAATCTTTTGTGATAATACCAATGCTATTTCTATAGCTCAAAATCCAATCCTCCATAGTAGGACAAAACACATAGAAATTAGGCATCACTTTCTAAGGGATAATGTTGAGAAAAATAAAATTGAACTTCAATATATCCCAACTGATTTGCAAAGGGGAGATATTTTCACCAAACCATTGGATGAAAAGAAACACGCTTTCTTCCTGAATCAGTTAGGAATGTTAGATGGAGGACGTCTAAAATAAGTTCTAAGATTTTTAAACTCTAAAAATGACCAAGACTAGGCAAACATCTTAATTTTTCTAGTGTCTAGAGTGTTTCTGGTCTCTGAACTGCGCTCAACGATTTTCCTCAAGATCGTCGAACGGAGATCAACGCTTTCCGAAATCGTCAACCAGAGTTTAGCGCTTCTCAGATAGTCTGAACTATCTCTCCAGGTCAGCGATCGTCGAACGAAGGTCGACGATTTTGTTTTCTAAACTATCGTCGAACGGAGTTCGATGCTCTCCAATATCGTCGAACGGAGATCGAGGCTATTGATGACCTTTCAGTTTCCTTTAGAAGCCCAGATCGTCGAACTGAGTTCAACGATCTTTCCTTTTCTGCGTCGAACCCTAATATAAAATTCATTTTTCGGCCGTCGTTCTCCATTTGCGCTTTCATTCTCTCTGCAAATTTTCTCTTTCCCTCCAAACTTCTCTACACTTGGTCGTTTGGTTGTTCGTTTTTTTTTTGCAGGAATCAATGGCCGTCTCAGTCGCCATCTTGGCAGCAATAAAATTTGATGCCGGATTTGACATTGACATGGATTCGTTCAATAACAGCTATCAAATTTTCCAAGATATTCTAAAACTTTTCAAGGAACAAAAGCTAGTTACCATCATGACAACCAGGATCAAATTACCTGCAGATGAGATCAAGGAATGGGTATATACTGCCCACAATCAGGATCAGAATACAGTTGTTGGAACAATCTTAGGAACCCAGGTATCTCTCACACCTGCTGCCCTGACAGAGATTTTTCAATTAAATTCTGGAGAGGATTCTGCTGAGATTTCTGGAGAAGAGTTTTCTGAGTTGCTTAATAGAATGGGACATTCAGATGCAAACCCTAGCAAACTGCTGAAGAAAAATCTGTCTGTTGAGTACAGATTCCTAGCTGATGTGGTTAGAAAAGTCTTGTTGGCCAAACACTCAGCACATGATACCATCTCCAGGTATCAGCTCTGCTTGATGGGTGCTCTTGTTGACAGGAAACAATTGAACTGGGGAGAAATCTTCTTTGACCTAATCAAGAAGAAAATCAACAAAAACTTTGTTAATTTTGGGAGAATATTTGGGCTATTTCTTCAGAACAGATGCCCTGCTCTGCTAGTTTCAAATGGGATGCACATCAATGCCTCCAAGATACTCTCATGTTCCCTGTTTGGAAAATGGGACAGATAAATAGTGAAGCCCAGCAGGCCCTCTGCATCTACTACTTCAGGCACAAGGACTGCTCCAGTCACTTCCCCTCAAGTTTCCGCCCCTGCAGAAGACTTGCCTGTTTCTTCTCCTCCTCCTCCACCTCTTGTTTCCTCTACACCAGTCACATCCACCATCATAATTTCCACCCAATATCCAACTTCAATTCCCTCTCCTACTTCAATTCAATCTCCAATTCCTCCAATAACAGAACAACTCTTTCATCCTCTACATCAATACCAACATCAAGATATCGATACATCCTCTCACATTCCATCTTTCAACCTTCTAGATGATTCCTTTATGGATGATTCTCCTTCATCCCCTGATGATCCACCATCTTCATCCACATCATATCAACAACTACTTCAAGATATAATTGCTCAACCATCCTTCACACCATCTATTTCCATTCCATTATCTTCCATTTCCACAATTCTCATCTCTCAACCTTCATTTCCACCATCCACAAGTTCTCCACCAACATCTCCTATTGCTCCACCTTCAATCCCTACCTCTTCTCAAGACCCCCTTGAGCATGTAGATCTTCCAGCACTTGCATACAGGCTCTATGAGTTGATAGCTCCCAGGCTATCACTCTTGATGGACAACTCTTTGCCTCCACTTCTAAAAACAGTTCAAGAACTGTCTGTCAGGCTCTCCTCTCTCCTTCCTCCTCAGGAAATACCTTCATCTTGGTGCCTTGATCCAGTCTTGACTGAATCTAGGCAGGGGGAGATGCCTCATGAAGCTAATAGATTGCCTGTTGTTGCTCCTCCTGCTGATGTATCTTCAGTCCAAGCCTAAACAGATCCAGTTGCAGTTATCACAGTGGACCTTAGGTCACTGTTATAAGCTTTTGATTCCATTTATTTCAGCTGTCTTCCAGAGCACACTGTAGTCCAGCAATCTGAGGATCTCTCTAAGTCCATTGTGCTCTTTTCCAGCTGTGACACTAGTATAATAAATTCTTTTGTAAATTCCCTCTATGTTGCTGCTCCTTCTGTTTCTGTTGAAAGTACTGTTGCTGCTCCTACTGCTAATGTTGATATTTCTGATAGTTTTGATGTTGCTGCTGTGTTAGTATTTGAGGACATGCATATGACAGAGGAATTTATTCTTGAGCCTGCTGTTACTGATGTTGTTGCTCCTTCTGATGATGTTTTTCCAATTTCAACTGATACTACTGCTGCTGTTGTTTCTGTATCTGAAAGTGATGTTATATCTAAATCTGCTGCTGTCACAACTTCTTCTGCCAGTTTTGCTTCCACCCCTCTTCCTGATATTATTGTTGCTACTGATGCTATCTCTGTTGTTACTTTGGCGCCATCTCAACAACAAAAAGATTATCTTAAAAGGATTGATGCATTATATGATGATCAAAGCTCAGAAAGTGATCAGTATAGGACTGACTCAGATGATTCCTCAGCTACAATTGCAAGGAAAAGAAAGGCCAGAAGCAAGGCTATGAAAAGGCTTCCTCCAGCAAAAGTCAAAGATACAAATGATATTCCTTACTACATACTGCATAGCTGCCCTATCACAGAACATTGGATGCAATACTCCAAAAATTAACTAAAGGCAATGAAGAAAAAGAGAAAGTATAAGAAAGGATCTTCTCAGTTCAATCATCCTCCTCCACCTCCTCCATCACCTGATGCAGGTGCTGGTGGTAGTTCAGCTCTTCAACCTTCTACCAGAAGCCAATCCTCTTATCAACCCCAAGGTAGATCCCAATACAGAGGAAGTGAATCTAGTAGCTATCAATCAAGGAGACGAAATTACAGAGGAAACCAAAGAGAATTCCAAGTTTACTCCAAAGGACATTCCAGGCAACATCCATACTCAAGGGAAGGCCAACGTCCATCTGACACAACCTCTGGTCCCTTTCCTTATAAGCTGAAAGATCTAGTCTCCTCCAGAGCTCCTCCAGACAATCTCTCAAATAGATATGAGCCTCCAGTTCCTTTTGAGGATCCAGAAAACAATCCTACTTCATGGATAGCTAGGATGAAAGAATTGTCTGCTTTGGATTAGATCAAGAAAGCCAGAGAACAAGGCAAAGTTACCTCCAGTATTACCACTTTATCAGATTAAAGGAAAAAGGAACTTGAAAGATATTCATCCAGTAAGTTCTTTGATTCAGAAAGCTACATGAAGCTGCACCCTGAAGCTGTAGTGCCCAGGCCAAAGCAACAAACCTCTTTAGGTGCAGCTGATGATAGAAGATCTAAAAAGGAAGCTCTCAATCCAAACAGAGTAATAGTACTTATAAAGAGCAAGGAAAAAGAATAATTCTGAAAGGTGACAGTACATTTTGATTTCTGATCTATCTGAGATAATATCTGTGATTCTGTAATAATTTGTTTGTTGCATTTCTGCTGTATATGTTTTTAATTTTCCAATATCTGTAAATAGTAATCCTAACCCAAATAGGGGGAGATTGTTGGAGCACCCTATTACTTATTTGGGCAAGGATCACTATGTCTCTTAGGAAACTTATTTTGACCTCATTGTATAGATCTAAAGGTCAATTAGAATTGAGTCTAAGGGTTAGTATTTCGGTTTGGAAGCTGCCCTCAAGACCAGGTTTTTCAGTTTTGGAGACTAAGTCATTTCATCGAGCTCAGTACGACGAATCGTCGAACTCCATTCGACGATCGTTGAGCTCACTTCGACGGATCGTCGAACTCCATTCGATGATCTCTGAGCTCAACTTCAACGAGTCGTCGAACTCCATTCGACGATCGTCGAGCTCAGATCGACGATCTTGACTCCAGTTTGATTCTCTATATCTGAGCTCAGTTCGACAATAGTTGAGCTCAGATCGACGATCTCTGTTTCTGTCTAAATCCAATCTCTGAGCTCAGTTTAATGATAGTGGAGCTCAGTTTGACGTTTTTCTGAAGAGTTAGATGTTTTTCAAGATTCAAATTCAGACAGTTGTGGAATTACTGTAAGCATTTAATTCAGAGATCTTGTAGCAGTTTTTAATAAATCTGGAGCAAGTTTAAAGGAATTTTCAAGGAATGTTTTATTGTACTTTCCTCCAGAAGACAAATACAGTTAAGGAAGTAATTAATGACAGGCTAACGGCTATCTTGGACAGAGGATCATTTCTATTCAGACCAAGGGAATAAAAGATCAGCTTTTTCATTCCTGCTATAGAACATAGAGTAAGACACACACATATTCTGCAACAACAATTCTCTGCAACAATAAGAATTACAGCTCTTACAGCAATAATTACACAAGAGAAAGAAAGAGAGTTGCAGTCACTCTCAGTCTAAAAGATTCATAAAAGAACACACATCACAAAAGGAGATCAACTACCTGAAATTTTCAGATCTCTTTTGATTCAAGTGTTCAAAGGCCATCATCATTCAAGACTCCAGACACCACACATTTCAGCTGTTGCTGAAATCATATTTTGCTGGAGATCAAATCATCTGAAGGCCTATCACCCTACTGCAAAGCTTCACTTCCTGAACAACTCAAGATCTCAGGGGGAGCTTTGACAACATCCACTATCTTCTCTATGACTGTTGACAGAGAAGATCTTCTCATCCCCCTCTCTCTCTGCTGTAAAGGGTTTTTCAAACTTCCTTCAAAAGTTTGTTATTGGTTTCTGAGACCTTATGAACACTCAGTGGTGTCAAGACACCTGATTTAAAAATCTGGTTTGGTTTTTGAGCACCTTATCAAAAGCTCATTGGTGCCCAGGACACCTGATCAACTCATCCTGCAGTGGATTCCTACCTAGGGTGGTAGAAGAGTGGATGTACCCAGGTTGATTGGGGAACCACTATAGCTCCTTGTGTCCTCTGGTTACTTGTCTTTCTTTTGTTTCTGGCTGTGGTTTGTGATTGCTTTGTGATTGCTCTGTGCCTAGATTTACTTTATATTATTTGCTTCCCTGTTCACTTAGGAATACAATAACTATTGTAAAACGTTTTTAGCAAGCACCATACTCTATTCACCCCCCCCCCTCTAGAGTATATCAGATCTAACTTGCACTTTCGCCTTTTACATAAGCCACTTGGGTGATTGTGATAGAACTAGTGGAAATGTTACCAAACCCTTTGATGATCCCCTTTTCAGATCCACCAAAGATCACTTTGCGTCCATTCTCTATGGGAGAATAGTCCTTTAGCATCCTTTTTATTCCAGTCATATGCCTAGAACATCCACTGTCCAAGTACCATATAGGAGAATGGCCACTTGGACTCACCTGCAACAAATAAAATTACTTTACCTTAGAACCCCAATGGTTATTGGGTTCTAGGTTCAAGTTAGACTGAAACTTGTCATTCTTACCAGCAGCCTTTCTTACAGGTAAGCTGGCATTCTTCCTGACACTAGTGTTGTGCCAACAATCTATGACATAATGTCGAACCTTGCCACAACAGCAACACTCATATCTATTATACCTTCTTTTTGGTACAGTCTTAACAGCATTGTTGTCAGTAGTCTTAAAACCTGTTGGTATAGTGGACCTTTTCTTGAGTGCTGGGGCTACACCCTTGTCATTCAGATTACTAGCCTTACAGTGACCATGTGTGATATCATGGTCATACCTGTTAGTTGGCTGCAACACTTTCCTGAAAGCAATGGGGGGTTTGAAGGCTAGTGACTAAACTGGTGCTTTGCCTTTTCCTTTGGAATTAGCTGCCCTAGTATTTCCCTTGAAGCCTAATCTTTTCTAACCCTATTGGGGATTGAAGTCATCAATTAAGGGTAAGACAGACTTTGGCTTTGAGAATTTTGCCACAAGTTCCTCTCTCTTTGTAGTTTGACTTCCAGACCCTTGATCTGATCATTTTTGAATGTAATTGTTCCCATCTGAATAACAGTTATGTTTTTCAGTTTGGCAATCTCATTCATCTTCTAACCCAACAATTTTTCTGAATCAAATGCAACCAACTTAAGAGCAGTTATTTCCTTAGCCTGCTCTTTGTTAAGGATTCTGCTTCTCCTAAGTGCTTGCAATAGATCACCATATTCATCAATAAGTTGATGAACATCCCCTTCAGATTAAGATCCATCCACATCTCTTGATGTAGATGCTTCTGATTCTGATCCAGTATAATAATCAGAAACTATAGAAGGATTGTTTAACTTATTGGGACCAGGCTGATCCTGGCACTGATCTTCCTCTATCAAAGCCATCAGCCCTTTGCAATAATGATCTCAACCCCATTTATTGAGTCCAGCAGTTGCAAGAACTCAGTCTCTTCTGATTCCTCTTTAGTTATAAACAGTCCAATGTATGCTTCAGCTTCAGCTTTAGAATCTGATGATGAGGAGTCTAACTAGCTTTTCTGCTTCTTTGCAACAAAGGATTTCTCCTTCTTGCCATTATTTTGAAGTTTCTTCTTGTCATTAGATTCCTTTCTTTTGTCAGGACAATCAGCAACTACATGTCCAGGCCTGTCCTTTCTAGAGGATTTCTTTTTCTGGTAATAGTCATCCTTGGACTGTGAGGAGGATGGCATCGATCTACACTATTTTTTCTTTAAGAATCTTTGAAATTGCCTTGTGAAAGCAGCAAAGTCTTCATCAGAATTAGGGTTGTTTGATGTATGATTATCAGAATTTTCTGAGATTACTTCAGCAGCTTTCCTAGGAGGAGATGGACACATCCTCCTGTCCTTTCTTATGGCTCCAGCCATGAAGGCCACTGACGTTTATCTGTATTCAACCTTATTGCTTTTATCCTCCTCCTTTCTGGCCATAAGCTGAATCTCATATGATAGCAGTTTTCCAAATAGGGTAGGAGGAGAGATTTTTGCAAGTCTGGCCACTTCCCTGATGGCACATATCTTGGTGTCCCAGTCCTTGGTTAGTGATCTAAGAAACTTATCATTGAGCTCATATGTGCTACAAACTCTTTCATATGACATCAATTTATTGACTATTCTGAAGAACTTCTTGTAGCACTCAGTTATGTTATCTATTTTGGCTTGTCTAAAACTTTCATATTCCTGATTAAGCATAGACTTTCTGTCCTCTCTCACCTCTTCTAATCCCTCCATGTAGACAATAAATGTGTCCCACATCTCTTTGGAGGTTTTGTAGTGAATCAAGTTTTGGAAAGTTGAGTCATCTATAGCACTGACTATTATGTTCTGTGATCTCTTATCCATAGTAGCTAAGATGATCTCATCCTTTGTCATTTCAGAATAATCTTTTGGTGTCCTAAGATTTGCATCAAGAACTGAGATTTTCATAGGAATGAATGGCCCTTCCTTAACTGTAATATAGATTCTTGGATCAGATGCTTCCATAAAAAATCTGACTCTCTCTTTCCATATACCAAAAATTTCTTTCCTACAGATAGGTAATTTCATGGATCCAAACTCCTTCTGATTCTTACTGGAACCCATTCTGCCTAATTAATTTCTGCCTTGGAGATCAACTCAGACTGTTAAGTCTTTTCTTTGAGTAACCTCCCTCTGATGCCACTTGAAAGAATTGGTTTCTGAAATAATTAGTGCCTAACCACCTAGAGGGGGGGGGGTGAATAGGTGTAATTCCTTTTTCTTCTAAGGCAGAATATATATTCGGTTAATTAATCTGAAACAGCTAGTTCTACAGCTAACACAACACAGAATTCACAGAATCTTTCAATCACAGAGTGCACACAGTTTTTATAGTGGTTCCTCAAGGTCTGGGTACATCCACTTTCCCCCTTCACCTATCTAGCATTGTGCTAGATTCGGCCTAACTTCTTCTCTTCACCTCAGATCCTCAGATCTTACAGCTCAGAACCCAGCAAGGCTCCTACAACTCAGAGTGATTCTACACTCCTACAGCTCAGGCAAACTGCACTACCTCAGCCTACACAAGGGCTACACTCAGAGATCACAATCTCCTACAACTCAGGCTCACAGCCCTACCTCAGCCTTCAACAAGGCCTACCACTCAGAGAAAATACTCTCCTACACTCAGCCTTTATAAACACAGGCTTACAACTCAGATCTTATAAAGATCCTACAGAAAATAGATTTAACAATGTATTTAACCACCACCCTGGTAGAGAACGAATGGATGGATGGATTCTTGATCAGTTCTTGGAAGAATCTGATGGCAGAGAATAACCACTCTTAGCTTTCTTCAAAGCTTCTTGAATCCGAACTCAGTAGGGTTGAATCTCCTGTGAAGTTGATCTTCAATCAGCTTCTTTCTTGATATTCAGATCACAATCTGAATCCTTCTTAGCAGCCTGGTTCAGCAACTGCACTTCAATAGATGGAACTCTCACTCTCCAACTTCTTCTTTTTATTCCATCTCAGTATCAGTGTTTTTCTTCTCTCATCAATCATCATTTGTTGAAGGAGAATGCCTTTATATAGAGTTTCTCCATGGTAACCGGCTGATCTGGTATCTAACAAACTTCTGACAGCTCTGACAGTTGCAGTAGATCGGTTGGTAACGGCAGCTGTCAAGTCATCCAGTCACTTCTTGAAATTCTATCTGTCAGCAAAGTGTCGAGGCTGAACTTCATCATGTGTTGACAAAAGTAGACTAAGTGTCGAAATAAGTGGACTAAGTGTCGACATAAACCTTGGTGGTGTCGACACAGCTCCTTTGTTGTTGATACTGCTTCTCGACCCAGCTTCTGTAGAATGTGTCGACACTAATTCTGTGTGTCGACACAATCACTTATTCTCTTTAACTTAGTTGAAACACTACTGTGTGTCGACACAAGTCTTGTGTGTCGACACAGTTGATGTCGATAAAGTCTTCTGTGTGTCGACACTGCCTCTATGTGTCGACACAGTTGATGTCGACTAAACTTCCTCTGTGTGTCGACACTGCCTCTATATGTCGATACAGTTGATGTCGACTATGCTTCTCTGTGTGTCGACACTGCCTCGGTATGTCGCCACAAGTTTCTTCTGGTGTCGACACAGTCTTTCCAAGTGTCGACACAATTAACTCCATGTGTCGACACAAGCCTTCATAAGTGTTGACACAGCTTCTCCTGCTGTCGACACATGGACTTAGAAATTTTTTCTGCATTTACTTAACCTGCACATATAAACTCAAAACAACATCAAATACACCTTGATTCATTTCATTGAGTATGGTGAGGCTTCTTCAAATCTGGTACATATTTTCCAATGTACCCAACAATCTCCCCCTATTTGGAGAAGTCATAACCCTTAGTCAATGATATACATCATTCATAACAAATACACATTATGATGTATAGCAACATTATATGACAGGGTAACTTTTAAACAAAACATACATAGTATGTCATCACATAATAATAATGCAACATAATGAGCATTAATTATTGTTTTGTTTCAACTTTCAAAAGTTTCTAATCAAAAGTTTACATAGATTTCAACATTAAAGATTACAAAGTTGTAAAATCAAGTAAATCTAACCTAAAGCTGATCTGGCTCCTTGATAACTATGTCTTTTCCTGATTGGATCTTGGCTTGTACTAGAGCATCAGTATCATTAGCTGGATTCTTGCCCTTTAGATCATTCTTCTTTTGCTCTTCAGCCCTTATTCTTTTGCCTTTCAAAGTAGTAAAAGGGCTTTGGAAAATATTTGCTAGGCTCCTGAACATTAGGAGGTAGCTTCCCAGCTTTAGCCTTTCTTCTATATTGAACTATGGCTTCATGTCTAGCTTCATGCTTTTGCCATTCTTGTTCTATGTACCATTTGCCCCTATCATGGGTCTGATCCTTTACAGCTTTCCAAGCAGTCAGTATAATGTTCCTGGATGTTGGACTCCACTGCTCAAAATCAGGCTTTAACTCAGCCTGTTCTTTGAATATCTTCTTAGACAATAGAGCTTCTTGCTCTTTGTTCAAAACTGCCTCTAGCACTGGCATGTCTGCTTTCTCAAGGATAACATTTTTATTACCCTCTGGGGGGCCGTACATTGACTGTACTTCTTATTGAATCATTTCAAAATCAGCTGGAGGATAAATTACTTGAGCAACTTCAGCTTGATCACCCCTAAAATAGGCAGGGTGTATACCTGACTCAGCTACATTGTCATCATCACAGAGGGGTGGATATCCAGGGGTGTCTCTGATGCTATTAGAGATCCATTTAATATGATCAGAGCCAGCATTGACTAACACTCTCTCTCCCTTAATGACTTCTCTTGCAACATGATCCATGAGATCATCTTTTTGAAATCTGATTTGTTCATCAAGAAAATTAACACCATCTTTATAGAATGCCTTTAACTTCAGGAGCTGTCCAGAAATGGTCTTTTGAGAATGCGCAATAGTTATTTTGACAGCAGCTAGGCCTTCCTGTAATTGCTTATCAAACTCTGCCTTGGCTTTAGCCTTTTCCTCAGTCTGGGTAGTAGCAAGATTCTTCATTTCTGTAACAATCACATTATGTGATTCTGTCACATTATCATTCATTCTAAGATGATTCTCTAGAACATAGCCTTGCTTCACAGCTATATCATCAACTTGAGTCTTGATTTTCTCTTGATATGTTGCTAGGAAAACCACAGCATTGCCTCCTTTGTGAAAGCAATCTGTCATCTCCTCCTTATTCTGATTAACTTCAAATCTAATCGATTTAATATCTGTAGCCAAGGAGAGTTGTAGATCTTTGTCACTTTCATCCATATATTTCTCCATGGCAATCCTTTGTTCATCCAACTTTACTTGTAAAGATATCAACAAAGAACTGTAATCAGTAACTGGGGCAGGTTGAGGAGCAGTTTGTAAGGCCCTCTTATAGGTATGGCTTCTTCTTTTGAATACCATTAGCTTTCTTTTCTTAGCTTGAATTTCTGCTTCCTCTTCAGAAGTTGAAGTACTGGCAATATCAATTCTATCCTTAGGACTAGGAGGCAATTCCTGTGCAGTCCTAGGTAGCTCCCCCTGAGTCCCTTGCTCCTCCCCCACAGTACTTACTTGCTCCTTCTCAAGGTTAACTTGCTCCCCCTCAAAGTCTGCTTTCTCCCCTCAAATTCACTTTGCCCTAGATTAGGGAACAACTCTTTAAGGGTGAATTCTTGTTGAGTTGGGACTGGAGATACTCTTATCTCTGGAGCATTATCAGTAGCAGATGTATCCTCCATGATAACATCTTATGCTTGACTGTGTAGTTGAGTTGGCTGATCAACATCAATCAAAGATTCAGTTAGTGTTTCATCTTTATCAATGAGAATTGATTGATTAACCTAATGTATTACCTCAAGTATAGTTTGTGTAGCCATATCACTTTCCAAGTGTATTGGAACTTCCTCTAGATGAGGCTCCCCCAGCACTTGAGCACTATCTGTAGGGTCTTGTGTATGAATGTATTGTGCTGAAGATTTTTCAGGAATCTCTTGCCTCTCCTCATCTGGAATGTCCTTTGTTAGGACCCTATTCCATTTAGAGATAATACTTATGTCCATTCTTCTCATGTGGTTAATCTTTGAACCAACAGACTGTGTCATTACTTCTGGAATTATTCCAGCCAAGTATAAACTCATTATCCTTCCCAGATTTGGCTTCTTAATACTTTCCTTAATCTTTTCAAAAACTACTGTTGACCAATCAGTGTTTAGTATGAATATAATCCTGGTCATCATGCTGAACATATAGGCAGAAATCCTATCATGTCCCCCTGGCTTGCAGAGAATAACTTTGCCAACCACTTCTGAAAGAAACTTTCCTTGTAGATTCATTCCTTTTTTGTTCATTGCTGAACCAATCTTCAAGGTGGGATCCAATCCACACCATTGAAGTGCTTCCCTAGTCTTTGATGAAGGTACTTCTACTTCTTCTTGAGTTCTTGGAAGTTGAAGAGTTTTTCTCAAGCTCTTCAAAGTAAGTTTAACCTTTGTTTCTTGAACCGTAGACTTGATCTTGAGTCTAGTTGAGTCTAAAGAGGCTGCGCCATAGAATTCTTGTATTTCCTTCTTCCAAATCTTTGTTGGTTCAGACATCAGAAATTCTAACCCATTCTGAGCAATTAGGGTTACTACGGCTTTTTTTTTCAGGTTCCGCATGATCAAAAGCGTTGTGTACCAGCTCATAGCCTTCATTGACATTGTCTTCTAGTTTCGGCGCCATTAGGGTTGAGTGAAAGCTTGGATTAAGAAGAGAGAAGTTGTCGACACAGGGTTTTGGTCTCGAAAATATGGAGAATGTGTCGACAGAATATGGTGTTGATCTATTTATACCTTTCTAAGTATTGAAGGTCAAAAGTCGCGTCAACAATCTCTTAATGTGTCTACACTATTGGAAAGTGTCGACACAGAGTTCTAATGACTCGACATCAATTCTATTTGACTTTGTCGAGTTTGACGATCTAAGGAAGATGAATCTATGCTTATACTCTAAGTGTCGACACTACTTCTGGATGTGTCGATGATGCTTAAGATCATGACAGTGAACCGGTCGCACAAGTATTATAAAATGGGGGTTTTCTCAAGTATCGATCTCACAAGGAACACTTTAAGGTGGAGTTAATTTCGAGGAGGACTTGAGATTGAAGTCCTCAGGTCGGAGCTAACTAAGGGGGGGTTTGGATTGTTGCGGAAACAGAAAATAAAAGGCTAACAACTACTCCTATGCAACGCCGCTATGCGAAGCTTCGTCAGGCGGGATGGAAGACTAGTCGGGCCGCTATGCACCGAATCGCTAGGCAGATGGACGAGAAGGCTAGCGGATGAAGTGGTTAGAATGGCGGACTGAGGGTCGTAATCACCTCTTCGCTACGCACGCCACTAGCAATTGCTAGTGCGGTAAGGGTGGATGATGGTGGATGGAATATGGCACAACTCTAGTAAATAACAAAAACATACAATCACATAGACATAATTGTATAAAAACATTTTACAAACTAAGCATACTTCATCAATATAAATAAAGTTAAACACCAATATACAACAAGAAAGCAAGAACAAGTCAAGAGATCGACCGAATCCGAAGCCTTGCTGAGGATTCACGGTTGGAATCGTCGGGTTGTCATTCCGCATCCAAGCTCGGTCCTCAACTGCGTCCGGGGTAGAGAAGGGCTGTCAACACCTTACAATGGCCCATCTTCTTCGTCTCACGATAGCGGATGAAGTTTGCTAGCTTTCCTTTGCTTCATGGCTATGGCGTCAAACCCTACTTGAAGCTCACGGATGAAGGAGAAGGCCGAGAGGAAGCTCCGGCTTGGATTTGGCGGTGAAAGCTTGCCCGGAGCACCTCCCTAGGGTGGAAAATGAAGGGGAATGGCGGAGAAGGCGAAAAATGGCGGAGAAATGTCGAGCTCCGGATCCCCCTTGAATTAGGGCGAGACCTGCACTATTTATATAAAGCAGAAATGAACAATGAGCACGATCACAGGCGCACGACCAGTGGTCGTGCGCACTATGTCCTGTGCTCGTGCGCACTGGCAAGGAAGATCAGGAAGAAGAACTGGGATAACGCGTACGAGTAGTGGCGCACGACCAGTGGTCGTCCGCACTAAGCCCAATGGTCGTGCGATTACCACAGACAGGACTCCAGAAAAGAGCAATCAATGCACACGATCAGTGGCGCACGACCGGTGGTCGTGCGCATTATGTCCAGTGGTCGTGCGCTTACGCCAGGCTGATTCTAGAAAACGTAGAGTAGTGCGCACGATCAGGGGCGCACGACCAGTGGTCGTGCGCATTATATCCCCTGATCGTGCGCAGTATTCCTATTTCACAACCATCTCGGAACACGCACACGACCCCTGTACCGATAGGAAAAACAAATCACTAATCTGTGCAGACATTCCAGACAATCACAAAAGGGAGTACAAACTATAAAAATAACAAAATACACAACCACGGGCATAAATGTGCACTTCCTATATAAATAAAGATAAGATGAAATATATACGATAACGAACTAAAAGTGAAGTGCAAATGAAGGAAAACAGGCCTAGATGAGTCCGGAAATAGGTATAAAACATGGACTCATCACACCCCCAGACTTAACTGTTTGCGCGTCCCGAGCAAACACAATCTAAGCAGATAGGGAAAAATACTAGTTAACAAAGAAATTGCGATACAAAGTACCATGCGAAGTCGCATGCTCGCACGCGTAAAAATATAATAGAAGAAATTTCTAAGTATACAAAATAGTTTATACTTTTCACAATGTGTATCAACATTTTATTATTACTCAAAAATAGAATCACGGTGAATCATCCGGTCATGCGTAGGGAGAAAGTAGACTAATCGCTAGGCGAGCATTGCCAAATATCGGTGCTCGGGATAACCTCCAAAGGAATCCACAAATGTCGGTGACCATATGCTTGCCCTTTCGCATTCTCTCCACGGCACTAGTTTGGTCCACACACGAATCAGTAGGACTTGAGGTGAAGAGATGGGGCTTGGGTTTCAGTGAGGTAAACAATGATAAACAGGAAGGCTATGCACCTAACCCAAATGAGCTATCATAAAAAGAATCCCTCTACTAAGCAAAATACACGTGAGTACACCACACCTCCAGACTTAATTTTTCAAATATGGGTGTGTGTACCGCCTACTCCATGTACAATCCCATATTCGCTGAGCCAGACAAGGAGGCATAATGGTCGCAGTTGGTTAGTCGAAGTGTTCCCGCCCTCACTAAGATCTCGCCCAAAGAAGGCGGGAACGATTGCGCCCGATCGTTGAACGAGGAACCGTAGGCCAAGATCGTCGAGCGCGGCCTGTGCGGAAGAGCTTGCGCCCAAGCCAAGCTCCTATCTCAAAGAGTTTTCGCCTATGCCAGGCGAGAACGTTCGCGCCATGCCCTGGGCAGAAGGGTCTCGGCACAGCTCTCGCCGAGTGGGGCCCAGGGCCTTAGGAAGAATGTCCTAATTGCCCTTAGGAGAAATTACTTCAGTACCCTCAGAAAAATAGCGGGATTCGGCTATTGGCAGACCAACTAGGGGCTTTTCAGTAAATTCACGACAGCAAAATGCTATAAATAGACCCATAAGGGCTCCTTAGAAAGCAAGCCATCATTGTCTCCCAAAATTTCAGTGCTTTCTGAGGAGCTCCTAGCCCAGCTTTGGCTTTGGAGGGGAAGCTCTCAGAGATCTTCCGGGTGTGAGGTGGGACCTCCCTGCTGAGGCTATTGGGTCAGTCTTCAGTCCTTGGAATCCAGTCAAGGGTTGAGACTTGAGAGAAGTAGGTTTTGGCTGCACCCCTTTTTCTTCGAACTTCAGTTGAGGTCATATTTGGCTTCAACAGTTCTGGTGCGGTGAGCGTAGAAGGCAGCCGATTCAAGAAAGCCTCGAGTTTTGTCCCATGGCTGGAGGTGAAGGTGAAGGGTCAGGTTCGGGAGGATCCCCCACCCAGGGAGAGGAAGCAACGAAGAGGATGTTGGATGAGTTCAGGCGGGAGGTCTTGCAAACAATCAGTTTAGCCTTCTCGGCGAGAGGCGAGTGGGCCACCCCTCAGGTCCCAATAGAAGAGGTCCCGCTCTTGGGAGAGAATGCCCCAGGGCAGCGCCCAGGAAATGAGGTCCCGGGCGAGGCTGGCGAGAGAGATGTGGCGGCGCGGGAACTCTTCCCAGGCCAGAGCCAGCGCCCGGGCTAGGAGGCGCTGACGGATCTGGGCGAGAAGGAAGTAGCGGGGCGGGAGCTCTTCCCGGGGCACGGTCTCGCGGATCGGGCCAGCCAGCCGAGGCCGCGGGACGTGCCCTCTCGCCAGGTAGGAGGCGAGAGCCCCTTTAGCGAGCTCATCATCTCGGCTCCGGTACCAGAGGGGTTCCGGGAGCCCGACATGTCCTACTACTCGTGGAAGGATGACTCGGTACAGCACGTACAATGGTTTGAGGACGTTGTGTCGATAAGGCAGATGACGGACGCCTTCAAGTGCCGGCTGTTTGCCATCACATTGAAAGAGAAGGCTCGGGACTGGTTCCACCAGTTGCCAGCCAGGTCAATCTACTGTTTTGAAGATCTGCGGAGAAGTTTCCTGTTGAGGTTATCAACCTCAAAGAAGCGGAAGAAGGAAGCAGAGTGCTTGTTTGCGGTGAGGCAGAGGTCGGACGATTCGCTGGGTCACTATGTCGACCGGTTTCAGGAGGAGATCCTTTTGGTCCAGGAGGTTCCAGGGTACGCGCTGATGCTGGCCTTCACCCTGGGGCTGAGACCGGGATTTTTTAGCATGGAGTTGAAGAGGGTGCCACCCCTCTCCTTTGAGGAGCTCATGGAGAGGGCGGCAAAGGAGATTGACTTCGAGAGAGCAAACCCAACATTCGTCAGGAAGTTGGCCAAGCTAGCAGAGGATGATGGGAAGGAACCAACAGCGGGAAGACAGAAGGAGCCGAGGGAACAGAGGGAGCAAAGGGAAGAAAGGAGAAGGGAGGAGCCCCGAAGGTTTGGGCAGCATCAGGGTTGGGGGGCCCGGGAGCCGAACAACCGGTTAGGTTGGAGGCCCCAGGAGGGTCGCCCCCAGGGCCCGGGAGAAGGCTATCAGTGGAGGGATAACCTGCGGGAGCCCCGGAGGTTCGATCGACCGGCATGGAGGCAGGAACCGAGGGGTCGTCCCGCACCACCACAGGAGGCCATGGAAGTAGGAAGGGGGAGAGGAGCAGCCAGAGGAGCTCGAGGAGGAGGTAGAAGAGGAAGGGGAGACGGCAGAAGGGGCAGGGGGGCGTTGCTCTTTTGTGACTTCCACCAGGAGGAAGGTCACGCGACGGCCACCTGCCCGGAATTCTTAGATTTGAGAGAAGCAAGAGGAGTAGGGAGGAACGATCCACCGGTGAGGATAGTGGAGGTGCAGCAAGGCGAGGCGGAAGATAGGTGTGAAGATCGGGTGGATGTAGGAACCGGGGGGGGGGGGGGGAATCGGGGTGATTCATGGAGTAGTGGGGATTGAGGCAACCCGCAAGGGGAGCCTGCAAACCATGTACCGAAGGGGGTTGGCCTCCACCTCCCAGTTCCCCCCACCCGAAGAAAAGATCACTTTCTCATCAGCAGACATGCCAGACTACGAGGATCCTTTCTGTGACGCCCTGGTGATCCAGATGGCGGTGGAAAATTACACGGTCTCGAGGATACTGGTGGATAACGGGAGCTCGGTAAATGTCATCTTCAAGAAGGCCTTTGATGAGATGAGGGTTGAAGGGAAGAGGGTCTTGGCGTCGGATGGACCTCTGTTTGGGTTCTCCGGAGAGAGGAAAGAGGTAGAAGGAGGAGTAGGGTTACACATAAGGTTGGGGGGCGTATCGCGGAACTGTAGGTTCGTGATCGTGGACGCCCCAAGCAGCTACAATGCCATCTTTGGGCGCCCCCTCATCAGCGCCTTTCACTGCGTCCCCTCCTCATTCCATCAATGCCTCAAGTTCAACAATGGGGGGTGCAAGTCAGGGTAAGAGGGGACCCGAAGGTGGCAAGGCAATGTTACGTTACAGCAGTCAACACCATTTCATGGATGGCAGAGGCAGAAGAGTTGGAGATAGAGATGGTGGCCCTAGAGGAGGTTGTTGAGGAAGAGGAGATGGTCCTAGAGGAGGCAAGAGGGATAGAAGGGAAGGAAGTCGGAGAAGGGGAGACTGAGAAGCTGCAAGGAGATGTGCAGGTGGTCCGGGTGGACGAGGAGCAGGAGAGCCCGGAAGGGGCGATGGAAGTAGGAGGGCAAGCGACAGAAGAAGTCGAGGGAGAGGTCACGAGGGGCGTAGGAGTCAAGCAGCAACAGGAGGGCCGGGTAGAAGCGATGGAGGTTGAAGAGGAGGTAGAAGGGAGAGAGCTGGAGCTGGAGGAAGAGGCAAGGGCCGGCTGGGAGCAGTCGCGGCTGGAGCCGGCCAAAGAATTAGTGGAGATAGAGGTCTTCACCAACGCAGGACAAGTGCATAGGGTGCGGGTCAGCGGGGGCTTGAGTCTCGAGGACCGGGAGCAGGTACGGGCTTGCATTCAAAGCAACGTCGACATCTTCGCTTGGAGTGCGGCGGACATGCCGGGCATCGACGCCGACGTAGCCTGCCACCGCCTGAACTTGGACCCCCGCACGCGCCCCATTCATCAGAAGATGAGAGTCATCGCCACCAAGCTGGAGGAGCCCATTCGCGAGGAGGTCAAGAAGCTCCTGGAGGCAGGCTTCATCTCAGAGATCCAGTATCCAGGCTGGATCTCCAATGTGGTAATGGTAAAGAAGGGAGGTGGTAAATGGAGAATGTGTATTGACTTTTCTTTGTTGAATAAATCATGCCCTAAGGATTGCTACCCCCTGCCTCGGATCGACACGCTGGTTGATTCAGCCGTCGGTTTTTCTGTTATGAGCTTTTTATATGCTTTTTCAGGTTATCACCAGATCCGGATGCACCTTCCTGACACCAAGGATGTTTCCTTCATCACGAGGGAGGGATGCTTTAGTTACAAGATGATGCCCTTTGGGTTAAAGAACGCAGGGGCTACCTATCAGCGCATGATGGATCGGGTCTTCCGGGACCAGAGGGGAAGAAACTTGGAGGTCTACGTCGACGACCTAATGATCAAAAGCAAGTGTATGATTTCACACCTGCAAGATCTGGAGGAAATATTTGCCACCCTGAGAAGTTTCAAAATGAGGCTGAACCCCTTGAAGTGTGTCTTCGGGGCCAGCCGCGGGAAGTTCCTCGGGCATCTTTTGACTCAGGCGGGGGTGGAGCCCAACCCGGACAAAGTCAAGGCCATCCTGGATTTGGAGTCACCTCGCGACGCCAAGGAGGTCCAGCGCTTGACAGGCAAGCTGGCTGGGCTAAGCAGGTTCCTCTCCAGGGCAGGAGACAAGCGTTCTTCATTCTTTAAAGTGCTGCGGGGAAATCAAAGGTTCGAATGGACAGCTGAGTGCGATGAGGCCTTCCAAGGGCTAAAAAGACAACTCTCTCGGGCTCCTCTCATTCAGAGCCCAAAGGAAGGAGAGGACCTGACCTTGTACCTCGGGGTAGGAGCAGAGGCGGTGAGCTCCGCCCTAGTAAGGGAAGAGGGAAAGAAGCAGCTGCCCATCTACTACGTCAGCCGGATATTGAGGAAAGCGGAGCTTTGCTACCCCATCCTGGAAAAGCTCGCTTATGCCTTGGTTATCTCGGATAGAAAACTCCGGCCGTACTTTCAAGCGCATTCGATTAGGGTGGTGACCGACCACCCTCTTCGCAAGATCTTCGAAGGAGTGGAACACTCGGGGAGGCTGGCTAAGTGGTCCATTGAGCTAAGCGAGTTCGATATCTCCTTTGTCCCAAGGCTCTCCATCAAGGCACAGGCAGTGACAGACTTTCTAGCAGACTATGTTGTTGAGGTCGAGGGGGGAGAGCAACAACCGCGAGAAACATGGAAGTTGATGGTTGATGGGGCCTCAGGAAGGCACTCCCTAGGGGCAGGGGTGGTGTTGACAAGTCACCAGGGGGTAATCATAGAGCAAGCGGTCATTCTACATTTCTCCGTGACCAACAATCAAACGGAATATAAGGCCGTGATCGTCGGCCTCCGCCTGGCAAAGGGGCTGGAGATTCAGGATATGGAGGTTTTCACTAATTCAAAGGTAGTAGCATCGCAGATCCGGGGAGAATTTGAAGCTCGGGAGCCAAGCCTCATCAGATACCTCTCCAAGGTAAGAGCGATCATCGGAGGATTCCGGTCATTCTCAATTCAACATGTTCCAAGGGAAGAAAGTGTAGCTGCCGATCGACTAGCCAAGTTCGGACCTCGCGGGGGAGGGATCTTGACGGAGCTATTCCGACCGGCTATCGAGGAAGGGGAGTTGATGCTGGTGGATCGGCAACCCTCATGGGTGGATCCATTTGTGACCTTCCTGACCACCGGTGAACTGCCTGAGGAGACCAGGACCGAGAGAAGCTTCAACCGCAAAGCGGCTCACTACTTGATGATGGAGGGCGGTCTGCATCGTAAGATGTTGTCAAGGTTCCTAGCTAGGTGTGTGACCGAAGAAGAGATCCCGAAGATATTAATGGAGGTGCACTCGGGTGAGTGCGGCAGTCACTCTGGAGGAAGGACGCTGGAGGCAAGGGTGGTCAGACAGGGGTACTTCTGGCCCACCCTGAGGAAGGATGCCATGGAATTTGCAAGGAGATGTCCAAAATGTCAGCTCCACGCCCCCCTTCAGCTCTTGGAAGCTCAGAGGCTCCGGAGTATCACGGCGTCGTGGCCATTCGCTATCTGGGGAATGGACTTAGTTAGACCCTTCCCTCCGGCTAGTCGGCAGAGGAGGTTCCTCTTGGTCATGGTCGATTACTTCTCGAAGTGGCTAGATGTTAAAGCCTTAGCCAAGGTCACCTCGCAGGTCATAAGGAATTTCGTCTGGGGGGAAATCATTTGTAGACATGGGTTGCCCCAAGCAATAGTGACCGATAACGGCCCCCAGTTTGCCAGCGAGGAGTTCATCAGCTTCTGCGCTCAACTGGGGATAGATCTCCGGTTTGCCTCCGTCCATCACCCTCGGAGCAACGGCCAAGTGGAGGCAGCAAACAAAATCATTGTAAACCTACTAAGAAAAAAGGTGGAGAACTTGAAGGGGAATTGGGTGGAGCAGCTCCCGTCGGTCCTGTGGGCACTACGAACAACTCCGAACACAGCCACCGGTGAGACCCCCTTCAAGCTCTCTCATGGGTGTGAAGTCGTCCTACCAGTGGAGTTCAAGGTCCGGTCCCCGCGAGTCATAGCCGCGGGTGAAGGGGACGAGGCTTGGAGGGTGGAGAATGAAGAGGGGCAGCGCCTCTCGTTAGATGTGGTGGAGGAACTGCGAGACGTGGCGGCTATCAGGCAAGAAGAGATCAAGCGGCGGATGGCCAAGTATTTTGATAAGCATGTCAGGGTCAAGCAGTTCGCTGAAGGGGATCTGGTGCTGAGAAAGGTTGACGCGGCAGGAAGGTCGGCTCCTGTGGGTAAGCTACACCCGAACTGGGAAGGTCCATACATTGTGAAGGAAGTCCTCGGAACGGGGGGATACTACCTCCAGGACGTGGAGGGAAGAGCCCTAAGCCACACTTGGAGTGGAGATGATCTAAAACGCTTCTACCCCTGAGGGGGGAAGGATGTAACCATGTATTTCAAAAATAAATTTATTATACTATATCGAGTGGCTTTTTCTTAACTGTTGTCGAGTTTTTCATAATATAGCATGATTATTCGTTTTGTAGCACCCCGAGCTCGGCTCGGCCCCAGGTAGACCCGCTGCGCAGGCTCTCATCTAGCTGGCAGGTCTGAAGGCACGCCTGTGGGGGATAGGTTTTGGTTTGAGATCTTCATCGGCACTGATGTGCCCGCGAACAGACTCTTACTGTGGTTGGTTCGATGAGTCGATCACCGCGGGCTTGCTCGGGTAGGCAAGTGCACCTATCGCAAGTAGTACTCGATATTCGGGGGAATACCGAGGTCGTATTGTTCTCGGGGTCGCGTTGACTATTCTTACTCCTCCGGGAGGACTATTATTTTACTGAAAGAAAAGGTGGATTTTTTTACTTAATAAAAAGGCGGAAAAGCAAAGGAGCGAAAAAAAAAACGATTTCGACAATATTCGATGAAGGGTTAACGCTCGGCATCGAATCGGATTAAGACTAAAACAATTTTTAATAATAAAAAGACTTAGTTTTCAAATTAATAATAAGGCAACTTGGTCGTGGAGGTTCCACAAATGTGAGATCACCTAGCTATAGGGATATCGCTCACCTAAACGTTAAGACTATTCGACCGAACGTTAGTCCGACGAAGGATTCCTCTTAACGCCCGCTTTACGCTAAGAACCCCGCTATTGGGTGGGGGACCCAATCCGGTAGAATTACGCTTGTCCTCTCTCGAGGGGGTGCACGCAACTCTATTTACCCAGGGGTGATCGGTCCATATGCACGGCCTCTCGGCTAGCTAGCATATGGACTACGGAAATAGGGCCCACACATCGATTATGTGGTCCTACGCATCGTAAACCCGGGGTAAACCCTAAGTGCTTAAATTAAAATGAAAATAAAGAGCTTCAATTATTATAAATCATTTTAAATGTCCCAATGCTCTTCGATGCCGAGGCTAATAGCGATTAGCCACACATCGGTATGGGGACGGCTTATAATTTAGTGAGGCGCGAGTTCGAAATTAAATGCTAAACGTTTATAAGAAAGGGACAAAAGAAAAATAACAACATTTAGAAAGCTAAAAAGTTAACTAAACGAGAACTCACGCACACTCCAAATTATAAATAAAAAAGGAACTAAGTTACACATGAAAGAAAATTTGCATAATTCAAATTTGCGAGTCCCACTCAAACGAGTGGGGGCGGTAAATAAAGGCTGAAAATTGCAAGACCTACTCAAACGAGTAGGACTGAAATGAAAGCGAGTCCTACTCAAATGAGTAGGAGAAAATAAATGCGATTACAGGGCTAAAAAGTCCGGCCATTTAACTCAAGTGAGTAGGCGGAAAAAATAAAGAAAGAAAAATTGCAAGTCCTACTCAAACGAGTAGAACTGAAAATGAAAACGATGCGCCATTTAACTCTTAACGAGTAGGCGAAAATAAATGCACACGAACACACACACTCCATATGAAATTCAAGAAAGCAATAAAATTATACACCTACACTCACACACTCTACATAATTTGAATCAAACAATAAAAGTTAATACACCTACACTCACACACACTTCATGAAAATTTAAGAAGAACAAAAGAAAGTTTATTCTCATACACTCACACACACTAATAACAAAGAAAAATCAAAGTTACCTAAAAATTAAAACTTTAACTATTTCAAGCATAGGTTTTGCCAAAAACAAATAAAAAGAAGAAATTATAATTTTAGAAGACAAAAGTTTTTCAAAAGAAATTAAAAACCAAAGTTTTTGGAAAATAAAAATTTCAACATTTTCATTCCTAGGATTTCATAAAAGAGCTAAAAAAGTTGAAATAAAAGAGAAAGAAGAAAAAAAGTTTTCATCCTAAAATAAAGCTAAGTAAAAAAAACAAAAGAAACTTTAGTAACTCTTTTACACACTCATAAGAGTGAAGATGTTGAAGAAATTAAAAGAAGACAAGAAAAAAAAAGAAAACCCTAATTCATCATTTCATGAATTTCAAACAAAACCGAACTTGAAAAAATCAAAGGCATGTAAAGAGGAAAACCTAACATTCCTAAGCATGAAAACAAGTTAAAAACATGAATATTAAGCATGTTACACTCATACACACACACACACTTTTCATAAATGAAGAACAAGTGAAGAACAAAGATAAAACCAATGATAAAAAGGGAAAGAGGTGAGCCATCCAAATGAATTTTTCATACTAAATAAAGAGAGAAATTCTAACATTTTTATTAAAATTTTCAAGCTATTACAAAGCTAAAAGGTAAAGCAAAAAAAAACATGAAATAAGAAGGGAGAAATCTCCTTACATAGCACTAGAATCCACGGATTAAGCCCACAAAAAGACACTAACTTGGCCCAAAAATCTGAACCCTTAGACCTTACAGAACTGGGCTATTTATAGGAAAAAATTTCTAAGTACACGCCCTCGGTCACGGGCGTGTAGGGGGGGCGTGACAGTACTATTCATGAAGGCGGCTGGCGATTGGACAGCAAAGTTGACTTCGGGCTGAGTTCGCATCAGTCACGCCCCAGGTCACGGGCGTGACTCTGGGCGTGTCGGGGAGGTAGAACCGGGCGCGGGTTGCGTCAAATGTCCTCGGCAGCATCTTGTCGGGCCAGCTGGAAAGGTCACGCCCCATGTCACGGGCGTGACTATGGGCGTGACAGTTGGGGTCGACACTCGACGAATGTCGAGCGGAAAGTGTCGAGTCGAAATCGTTGAGCTGAAAGGGGGTAGTGTGGTTTATGAAGAGGGTTTTGATATTTGAGGTGAGGTAATTTTTTCTCGAACCTCCATGTTTTTTTTTTCTTTTGAATTATTAGGAAAACGAAATCTTATTTTCCTAATATGATTTTTGTTTTTCAACTTCATAATAATAAAATTAACCCAATGTATATTTGTAGGAGTAATGAATTTTATCCTCTTACTCCCTATATAATCTTTTAAAATTATTGGGTGCCTATGTTTACGGAACGAAATCTTGTTCCCATTGACATAAGATCTTTTAAGGATAAAATTTTTCATGCCAAGTAGGTCATGAAAAGTAAGGGGAGAAAGGAAAACTAGATTGTAATCCTAAAAATTTTTGAGAGCAACCTTAATAATTTGTACGTTCCAATTTTTTTCAGAAAGCTAAAAGTAAGTATAATTGAATTCTATAGTCGTTATTTCCTAACATAATATATGTGCTCCTATCAATGAAAAATTAGAAGTAGTGCCTAAAACGAGTTCGCTAGTTTTAACAAAGCAATAAAGAATTCTTTAAAACTTAACCCCGGCTATTTAAATGTTTCAATCAATAATTAACAAACGGGTAGCTAACAGAGAATTAATAGTATTCACATATAAATAAACTCAGAACAGAATTTTTGGATAGCAGAAAAGTTATGTATGGAATATTTGATTTATTTGTTGCAAAACATTTTTTTTTTGATTTTTATAGTTTTTGTTATCATTTTTTTTGTTTGTTTTTCATTTATTATCTTTTTTTTTTGTATTTTTGTTGTTCTCAATTTTTTTTTGAATCTTTTTTGAACTATTATCTTTTTTTTTGTATTTTTTTGAAGAGAATTTTCCTAATATGTACAAAAATAAGGGAGAAAAAGAAAAAGGTTTGTACAAGAATGAGGAAGGGGGAGAGAGAAAAAACAAAAAATATATACAAAGAGAAACAAAAAAAAAATGTTTGGATTTTTGTTTTTTTTTTCATTTAAAATTTTTTTGTTTTTTTCATTTAAAATTTTTTGTTTTTTCATTTAAAAATTTTTTTGTTTCATTTTAAGATGTTTTTTTAATTTTTTGTTTTTGTTTTGTTGTTATATGTATTTTTTGTATTTTTTGAAATGCAGAAAAAAAAAGAAGTGCAGAAAATAAAGCACGAAAATACCCCCATACTTAAGTCCAACATTGTCCCCAATGTTGTATCGTAAGTATGCGGAACAGAAAAGAAAGACAATATGTATAAAGAAAAGAAAGGGAAGGGGGTAGAAGCTTCCCTGAAACGCGTAGGGGGAGGCCGATCAGAAACCCTGCGTTTATTAGAAAAAAATAACAAAGATAATAAGGAAAGAGCGAAAAAGATAAGCGAGGGGTGCCTCCCAGGAGCGCTTTGTTTATAGTCATGTAGCTTGACTATTTTGGCGGGTTTATAATGTGGAGGAAAGTTATGGTTTCGCTAAAACCGATAACTGGGTCGCCCGCGATGTAAGACTTTAACCGATGACCGTTTACTTTAAAAGAGCCTTTGTCCGGGTGGGAGACGAGTATGGTTCCATAAGGAAAAACTTCTTCAACTAGGAAGGGACCGGACCATCTAGATTTTAATTTACCTGGAAAAAGCCTAAGGCGTGAATTGTAAAGAAGGACAAGATCGCCCGGAGAAAATAATTTTTGGGACTTGATTTTTCGATCGTGATATAACTTAGAGCGCTCCTTATAGAATTTATTGCTCTCGTAAGCGTTCGCACGCCATTCATCGAGCTCGTTTAGTTGCAGTTTTCTATTCTGAGCGGCTAAGTTGGAGTCGAGGTTTAAGAGTTTTAAAGCCCAAAGTGCGCGATGTTCTAATTCTACGGGTAAATGGCACGCTTTGCCGTAGTCTAACCGGAACGGCGTACATCCAATAGCGGTTTTGTATGCCGTCCGATACGCCCACAACGCATCGTCGAGTTTAACGGACCAATCGTTCCTATTTAGCGAAACGGTTTTTTCTAAAATTCGCTTAATCTCTCGATTTACTACCTCGACTTGGCCACTTGTTTGCGGGTGGTAGGGGTGGCAAGCTTGTGCGTGACTCCGTATTTAGCTAACGTCTTAGCCATAAGAGCGTTACAGAAATGCGTTCCCCTATCACTAACAATTGCGCGAGGCGTGCCGAAGCGAGAAAATAATTTTTTAAGAAATGTAACGACGACTCGCGCATCGTTGGTGGGGAGAGCTTGCGCTTCCGCCCACCTCGATACGTAGTCGACCGCCACTAAAATATACATATTTTTGAAAGACGGAGGTAGGGGGCCAACGAAATCTATGCCCCACAAATCGAAGACTTCGCACTCTAAAAACATGTTTTGGGGCATCTCGTCGCGACGAGAGATGTTACCCGACCGCTGACAGCTATCGCATGCGCGCACAAAATTATGCGCGTCTTTGAAGAGAGTGGGCCAAAAGTAGCCCGCCTCTAGCGCCTTCCGAGCGGTCCGGTTGGCTTGATAATGCCCACCGGCTGGACCCTCGTGGCAGTGCTTAAGAATTTGTAAGCACTCCACACCCGCAACGCATCTTCGGACCGCTTGGTCCGCGCAGATACGAAAAAGAAATGGGTCCTCCCAGAAGAAAGTTTTCAAGTCAGAAAAGAATTTCTTATTTTGGTGACCGGAAAATTCTTTTGGAAGGACCCGCCCTACTAAAAAATTTGCAAAATCTGCGAACCAAGGCGAAGATGACGAAGATTTATTAATTGCAAGAAGGCATTCCTCGGGGAATCTGTCATTTATTTCAGATTCGACGAGCGCTTCCGCACCCGGATTTTCTAAACGGGAGAGGTGGTCTGCCGCTAGATTTTCCGCTCCCCGCTTATCTCGGATCTCCAAATCAAACTCTTGTAGGAGGAGAATCCATCGAAGAAGGCGGGGCTTCGCATAATTTTTAGCTAATAAATACTTAAGCGCGGAGTGATCGGTAAAAACGATAACTTTAGATAGCGTTATATACGAGCGAAACTTATCGAAAGCGAAAACGACGGCTAGGAGTTCCTTTTCCGTTGTCGTGTAATTTACTTGTGCGGAAGTGAGCGTCTTGCTAGCGTAATAAATAGGATGAAAATGTTTTTCTACGCGTTGGCCAAGAACGGCACCTAAGGCAATATCACTAGCGTCGCACATTATTTCGAATGGAAGGGACCAATTAGGGGCCACTAAAATTGGTGAAGAGATAAGTTTTTGTTTTATCAAATTAAAGGCGGACTCGCATTCGCTACTAAAGATGAAGCGTGATTCCTTTTCCAAGAGGTGAGTTAGCGGCTTTGTTATTTTTGAAAAATCTTGAATAAAGCGTCGATAAAAGCCCGCATGGCCTAAGAAACTCCTAATAGATTTTACGTTTGTTGGATGCGGAAGTTTTTCTATAATTTCTATTTTGGCCTTATCCACCTCTATCCCCTTAGACGAAATCATATGGCCGAGGACCAAACCTCCTCGAACCATAAAGTTGCATTTTTCCCAATTTAAAACAAGGCTTGTGTCCTCGCATCGTTGAAGGACACGATCTAAATTGTTAAGGCAATCGGGAAAAGAGCGTCCGAAAACAGAAAAGTCATCCATAAAGACTTCCATAATGTCTTCTACTAGCTCGCCAAAGATCGCTAGCATACATCTTTGGAATGTAGCTGGCGCGTTGCAGAGTCCAAATGGCATTCTTCGATAGGCGAAGGTGCCAAACGGGCAAGTAAAAGTTGTTTTCTCTTGATCATCGGGGGAAATGGGGATTTGGAAAAACCCCGATAAACCATCAAGAAAACAATAATACGGATGACCGGATAAACGCTCTAAAATCTGGTCTAGAAATGGCAGAGGGAAATGGTCCTTGCGGGTGGCGTCATTAAGTTTCCTATAGTCGATGCACACTCGCCAACCCGTAACAGTACGAGTTGGGACAAGCTCGTTATGCTCATTCGCCACTACGGTAAGACCGCCCTTCTTGGGCACGACATGCACGGGACTAACCCATGCACTGTCCGAAATAGGGTAGATAATCCCCGCATCTAATAACTTAATGATTTCGGCTTTAACAAAGTCTTTCATGTTTGGGTTAAGACGACGCTGCGGCTGAATCGTTTTGCGGCAATTATCGTTTAGGAAAATCTTATGGGTGCAAAAGGAGGGGCTAATCCCCTTTAGGTCAGAGATTTGCCACGCAATTGCGTGGCGATGTTTAAATAAAACTTCCAATAAATCGGAAGTCTCCGAATCACTCAAGTCCGAAGAAATGATAACGGGGAGCGTATCACCTTTCCCCAAAAAAGCGTACTTGAGCGAGGCGGGTAAGGGTTTGAGGTCTAGGATGGGCGGTTCTTCTAGGGAGGTTTTAATTCCTATGCCTTTCTTACCAATTGGTTCGAAAGGCAAGTCTATAGACGTATCCTCATCGCAGTTAAAATTTTCGAGCGCATAAATATCGTCATTTAAAAATACGGACTCGAAAATGGGAGAAGAACGATCTCCGAAAAAGGTATCTAAAGAATAGCAGAAATCGTCGCTCGATGACAAATTGTCCATCGAGGGATTAATAGAGAAAGTAACTTGGTCATCGCCTACTCGGAGGAGAAGGCTACCATTACTAACATCTATTAGTGCGCGGGAGGTGGCGAGAAAAGGGCGACCGAGTATTATTGGTACCTCGGCGTCCTCCTCGATATCTAAGATGACGAAGTCTACCGGGAAGGTAAACTTGTCGACTCGGACAAGGACGTCCTCCACTACCCCGATAGGGAACTTAACCGAGCGATCCGCTAATTGGATGCGCATATTCGTATTACTAGGAGTACCCAAACCTAAACGCGAAAAGAGCGAGAACGGCATCAGATTAATGCTAGCCCCTAAATCAGCTAAGGCGTACTTTACTAATATATCGCCAAAAAGGCACGGGATGGAAAACCGTCCCGGGTCGTTTTGTTTTGCGGGCAATTTATTAGTAAGGGCCGCCGAGCAGACAGCGTTGAGAGATACATGCGAAATATCCTCTAATTTGCGTTTATTAGAAAGTAGTTCTTTTAAAAATTTCGCATATTTGGGCATTTGCGAGATAGCCTCGCAAAAAGGAACATTAATATGAATTTGTTTTAATAATAAAATAAATTTTTCATATTGCGCGTCCTTACGCTCGTTTTCTAACTTATGCGGATACGGAAGAGCCTTGTTTAAAATAATTTTTTCTTTTATAATAGGTAAAGGCGGCGTGAGCGAAGAAAGAGGAAGAGGGGTCGGAGGTGAAATATGTACCTGAGGGTCGGTCCGTTTTGGATCGACCACCTCCTTTCCGCTACGGAGGGTTATAGCGTTGGCGTTCTCCCGCGGATTGGGCTCCGTGTTTCCCGGCAGTGCCCCGAGCGCGCGCTCGGACATCATCCTCGCCAGCTGTCCAACCTGTTGTTCGAGTGTTTTTAGCAATCCGGTGATGTTCCGGATATTTGACTCGTTGGACGCAATATACTTCGAAAAATTTTCCTCCATCGGGGAGGGTTTCGGAAGAGGAGGGGGAGGAAGATATCCGGGCACATAAGAAATAGGGGGACGCTGAGCATTATTCGGGTTGCTCCACGAGAAGTTGGGGTGATTCCTCCAACCCGGATTATAGTTATTACTATAAGGGTTGTTGTTGGGGTTAAAGGGAGGACGACCCGAATTTCCCATGAAGTCCACGAACTCTTCAGCTACGCAGACGTTAGGGGGAATAAAACAAGGCGGAGTGGAGGAGGCAGCAGACATCTCCGCCACCTGCTTTGTTAACCTTTCAACTTGAAGGGTCAAGAGAGCAGTGGCATCCACTTCAAAAAGACCAGCCGCCGGCTTTGGCCGTCCCCGCGGGACGTTCCATTGATAGGCATTCATAGCCATCTCTTCGAATAAAGCCTGGGCGGCCTCGGGGGTTTTGTTGTTAAGCGTACCCCTGGCAGCCGCGTCAATCATTTGACGCGTCTGAAAATTCATCCCATTATAAAAAATTTGAATTTGCAACCACGTTGGCAGCGCGTGGTGCGGGCAACGGCGGAGGAATTCCTTAAATCGTTCCCAAGTCTCGTATAGAGACTCAGCATTGTTCTGCACAAACGAAGAAATGTCCACCCGCAACTTTGCAGTTTTTGCGGGCGGAAAGTACTTCGTTAGGAACCGTTCCGTCAACTCAGCCCACGTGGTGATACATCCTCGCGGGAGGGCATTCAACCACGCCTTGGCTTTGGACTTAAGGGAAAAAGGAAATAAGCGCAAACGAATGGCGTCATCAGTGACGCCATTGATCTTGAAGGTGTCGCATATCTCCAAGAAATTGGACAAGTGGACATTCGGGTCCTCATCCGGCAGTCCATCGAACTGCACGGCGTTTTGGACCATTTGAATGACACTTGACTTTATTTCAAAATTATTATTGGCCACCGCAGGGCGAACAATACTCGACCCAGAATCATCCAGGTTAGGCCGGGCGTAATAAGACATAGTACGCTCGGCCGCCGGGGGAAGGTTAGGGGCGGCCATAACTACAACAGTGGGTTCTCCGATAGATTCCTCGGGATCTAAAGAAGGATTTCGACGATGAGATCGGATACGCGCAAGAGAGCGTTCGATCTCAGGGTCGAAGTCTAAATCTTCAGACTCTGAGGGTTGTCCTCGGGTCATACACCCAAACAAAAATAAAACAAAAGTAAACTTTTTTTTTGTTGTTTTTTTAAAATAAAGTTTTTAGTTTTTTTGTTTTTTAGAAAATAAGTAAAATTAATAGACTCCGGAATTCGAAATAGCAACTCGAAAAGAGGTTCCCCGGCAACGGCGCCAAAAACTTGATGTGCCCGCGAACAGACTCTTACTGTGGTTGGTTCGATGAGTCGATCGCCGCGGGCTTGCTCGGGTAGGCAAGTGCACCTATCGCAAGTAGTACTCGATATTCGGGGGAATACCGAGGTCGTATTGTTCTCGGGGTCGCGTTGACTATTCTTACTCCTCCGGGAGGATTATTATTTTACTGAAAGAAAAGGTGGATTTTTTTACTTAATAAAAAGGCGGAAAAGCAAAGGAGCGAAAAAAAACGATTTAGACAATATTCAATGAAGGGTTAACGCTCGGCATCGAATCGGATTAAGACTAAAACAATTTTTAATAATAAAAAGACTTAGTTTTCAAATTAATAATAAGGCAACTTGGCCGTGGAGGTTCCACAAATGTGAGCTCACCTAGCTATAGGGATATCGCTCACCTAAACATTAAGACTATTCGACCGAACGTTAGTCCGACGAAGGATTCCTCTTAACGCCCGCTTTACGCTAAGAACCCCGCTATTGGGTGGGGGACCCAATCCGGTAGAATTACGCTTGTCCTCTCTCGAGGGGGTGCACGCAACTCTATTTACCCAGGGGTGATCGGTCCATATGCACGGCCTCTCGGCTAGATAGCATATGGACTACGGAAATAGGGCCCACACATCGATTATGTGGTCCTACGCGTCGTAAACCCGGGGTAAACCCTAAGTGCTTAAATTAAAATGAAAATAAAGAGCTTCAATTATTATAAATCATTTTAAATGTCCCAATGCTCTTCGATGCCGAGGCTAATAGCGATTAGCCACACATCGGTATGGGGACGGCTTATAATTTAGTGAGGCGCGAGTTCGAAATTAAATGCTAAACGTTTATAAGAAAGGGACAAAAGAAAAATAACAACATTTAGAAAGCTAAAAAGTTAACTAAACGAGAACTCACGCACACTCCAAATTATAAATAAAAAAGGAACTAAGTTACACATGAAAGAAAATTTGCATAATTCAAATTTGCGAGTCCCACTCAAACGAGTGGGGGCGGTAAATAAAGGCTGAAAATTGCAAGTCCTACTCAAACGAGTAGGACTGAAATGAAAGCGAGTCCTACTCAAATGAGTAGGAGAAAATAAATGCGATTACAGGGCTAAAAAGTCCGGCCATTTAACTCAAGTGAGTAGGCGGAAAAAATAAAGAAAGAAAAATTGCAAGTCCTACTCAAACGAGTAGAACTGAAAATGAAAACGATGCGCCATTTAACTCTTAACGAGTAGGCGGAAATAAATGCACACGAACACACACACTCCATATGAAATTCAAGAAAGCAATAAAATTATACACCTACACTCACACACTCTACATAATTTGAATCAAAGCATAAAAGTTAATACACCTACACTCACACACACTTCATGAAAATTTAAGAAGAACAAAAGAAAGTTTATTCTCATACACTCACACACACTAATAACAAAGAAAAATCAAAGTTACCTAAAAATTAAAACTTTAACTATTTCAAGCATAGGTTTTGCCAAAAACAAATAAAAAGAAGAAATTATAATTTTAGAAGACAAAAGTTTTTCAAAAGAAATTAAAAACCAAAGTTTTTGGAAAATAAAAATTTCAACATTTTCATTCCTAGGATTTCATAAAAGAGCTAAAAAAGTTGAAATAAAAGAGAAAGAAGAAAAAAAGTTTTCATCCTAAAATAAAGCTAAGTAAAAAAAACAAAAGAAACTTTAGTAACTCTTTTACACACTCATAAGAGTGAAGATGTTGAAGAAATTAAAAGAAGACAAGAAAAAAAAGAAAAACCTAATTCATCATTTCATGAATTTCAAACAAAACCTAACTTGAAAAAATCAAAGACATGTAAAGAGGAAAACCTAACATTCCTAAGCATGAAAACAAGTTAAAAACATGAATATTAAGCATGTTACACTCATACACACACACACACTTTTCATAAATGAAGAACAAGTGAAGAACAAAGATAAAACCAATGATAAAAAGGGAAAGAGGTGAGCCATCCAAATGAATTTTTCATGCTAAATAAAGAGAGAAATTCTAACATTTTAATTAAAATTTTCAAGCTATTACAAAGCTAAAAGGTAAAGCAAAACAAAACATGAAATAAGAAGGGAGAAATCTCCTTACATAGCACTAGAATCCACGGATTAAGCCCACAAAAAGACACTAACTTGGCCCAAAAATCTGAACCCTTGGACCTTACAGAACTGGGCTATTTATAGGAAAAAATTTCTAAGTACACGCCCTCGGTCACGGGCGTGTAGGGGGGGGCGTGACAGTACTATTCATGAAGGCGGCTGGCGATTGGACAGCAAAGTTGACTTCGGGCTGAGTTCGCAGCAGTCACGCCCCAGGTCACGGGCGTGACTCTGGGCGTGTCGGGGAGGTAGAACCGGGAGCGGGTTGCGTCAAATGTCCTCGGCAGCATCTTGTCGGGCCAGCTGGAAAGGTCACGCCCCATGTCACGGGCGTGACTATGGGCGTGACAGTTGGGGTTGACACTCGACGAATGTCGAGCGAAAAGTGTCGAGTCGAAATCGTTGAGCTGAAATTGGGTCACGCCCTTGGTCACGGGCGTGACACTGGGCGTGACAGTTGGTGTCTTCACTCGACGATCGTCGAGCGGAATTCGTCGAGAGGAGAGGACACGGGCTTGGGTCACGCCCCGTGTCGGGTGACACGGGCGTGTCGCCAGGCGTGTCAAGCTTTAACTTCAGAAATTTTGTAACTTCACGGGAAATGCACAGTCACGGCTCGGTCACGGGCATGACCCATGTGTCACGGGCGTGTACTTCCAAAATTTTGGCAGATTTTGGAATTTTTCTGCAAAATAAAATAAAACAAGTTAGGAGAAAATTTACAAGAATAGGAACATTTTATTGAACAAAAATAAGTAAAAACGACGAAAATAAATGAAAATGACTAAATTAATGTGCATAAAAATACGCATATTTACAGTTCATCAAATACCCCCATACTTAGGCTTTTGCTATTCCAGAGCAAAAGTTTGAGGTGAATCTATAAGGAATAAAAAAAACTCTAAGTTTTGGCTATCGCTTAATCAATTATAAGAGAGATCGAAATAAATATACGGGGTGTAAGAGTTAAGTCCTAAAATTATGTAGATGATTTAAATAGCGCAAAAGTTTTGGCCAAAAGACTTCTTAATGTAATCAAATAGAAGGCAACATTTGTAATGGTTAGATTAACGAAAATAGTTTGGAATTATAAGAACTCTAGCTTATACGAGTGCTACCGGAAATAATACAATTTACTAATTATGCTCTCAAAAAGATTTTTGAATTAATTCTAGAATCGTGTAATTGGCTAAGGGGGTAGTGTGGTTTATGAAGAGGGTTTTGATATTTGAGGTGAGGTAATTTTTTTTCGAACCTCCATGTTTTTTTTTCTTTTGGATTATTAGGAAAACGAAATCTTATTTTCCTAATATGATTTTTGTTTTTCAACTTCATAATAATAAAATTAACCCAATGTATATTTGTAGGAGTAATGAATTTTATCCTCTTACTCCCTATATAATCTTTTAAAATTATTGGGTGCCTATGTTTACGGAACGAAATCTTGTTCCCATTGACATAAGATCTTTTAAGGATAAAATTTTTCATGCCAAGTAGGTCATGAAAAGTAAGGGGAGAAAGGAAAACTAGATTGTAATCCTAAAAATTTTTGAGAGCAACCTTAATAATTTGTACGTTCCAATTTTTTTCAGAAAGCTAAAAGTAAGTATAATTGAGTTCTATAGTCGTTATTTCCTAACATAATATATGTGCTCCTATCAATGAAAAAAATTAGAAGTAGTGCCTAAAACGAGTTCGCTAGTTTTAACAAAGCAATAAAGAATTCTTTAAAACTTAACCCCGGCTATTTAAATGTTTCAATCAATAATTAACAAACGGGTAGCTAACAGAGAATTAATAGTATTCACATATAAATAAACTTAGAACAGAATTTTTGGATAGCAGAAAAGTTAAGTATGGAATATTTGATTTATTTGTTGCAAAACATTTTTTTTTTGATTTTTAAAGTTTTTGTTATCATTTTTTTTGTTTGTTTTTCATTTATTATCTTTTTTTTTGTATTTTTGTTGTTCTCAATTTTTTTTGAACCTTTTTTGAACTATTATCTTTTTTTTTGTATTTTTTTGAAGAGAATTTTCCTAATATGTACAAAAATAAGGGAGAAAAAGAAAAAGGTTTGTACAAGAATGAGGAAGGGGGAGAGAGAAAAAACAAAAAATATATACAAAGAGAAACAAAAAAAAAATGTTTGGATTTTTGTTTTTTTTTTCATTTAAATTTTTTTTGTTTTTTTCATTTAAAATTTTTTGTTTTTTCATTTAAAAAATTTTTTGTTTCATTTTAAGATGTTTTTTTAATTTTTTGTTTTTGTTTTGTTGTTATATGTATTTTTTTGTATTTTTTGAAATGCAGAAAAAAAAAGAAGTGCAGAAAATAAAGCACGAAAATACCCCCATACTTAAGTCCAACATTGTCCCCAATGTTGTATCGTAAGTATGCGGAACAGAAAAGAAAGACAATATGTATAAAGAAAAGAAAGGGAAGGGGGTAGAAGCTACCCTGAAACGCGTAGGGGGAGGCCGATCAGAAACCCTGCGTTTATTAGAAAAAAATAACAAAGATAATAAGGAAAGAGCGAAAAAGATAAGCGAGGGGTGCCTCCCAGGAGCGCTTTGTTTATAGTCATGTAGCTTGACTATTTTGGCGGGTTTATAATGTGGAGGAAAGTTATGGTTTCGCTAAAACCGATCACTGGGTCGCCCGCGATGTAAGACTTTAACCGATGACCGTTTACTTTAAAAGAGCCTTTGTCCGGGTGGGAGACGAGTACGGTTCCATAAGGAAAAACTTCTTCAACTAGGAAGGGACCGGACCATCTAGATTTTAATTTACCTGGAAAAAGCCTAAGGCGTGAATTGTAAAGAAGGACAAGATCGCCCGGAGAAAATAATTTTTGGGACTTGATTTTTCGATCGTGATATAACTTAGAGCGCTCCTTATAGAATTTATTGCTCTCGTAAGCGTTCGCACGCCATTCATCGAGCTCGTTTAGTTGCAGTTTTCTATTCTGAGCGGCTAAGTTGGAGTCGAGGTTTAAGAGTTTTAAAGCCCAAAGTGCGCGATGTTCTAATTCTACGGGTAAATGGCACGCTTTGCCGTAGACTAATCGGAACGGCGTACATCCAATAGCGGTTTTGTATGCCGTCCGATACGCCCACAACGCATCGTCGAGTTTAACGGACCAATCGTTCCTATTTAGCGAAACGGTTTTTTCTAAAATTCGCTTAATCTCTCGATTTACTACCTCGACTTGGCCACTTGTTTGCGGGTGGTAGGGGTGGCAAGCTTGTGCGTGACTCCGTATTTAGCTAACGTCTTAGCCATAAGAGCGTTACAGAAATGCGTTCCCCTATCACTAACAATTGCGCGAGGCGTGCCGAAGCGAGAAAATAATTTTTTAAGAAATGTAACGACGACTCGCGCATCGTTGGTGGGGAGAGCTTGCGCTTTCGCCCACCTCGATACGTAGTCGACCGCCACTAAAATATACATATTTTTGAAAGACGGAGGTAGGGGGCCAACGAAATCTATGCCCCACAAATCGAAGACTTCGCACTCTAAAAACATGTTTTGGGGCATCTCGTCGCGACGAGAGATGTTACCCGACCGCTGACAGCTATCGCATGCGCGCACAAAATTATGCGCGTCTTTGAAGAGAGTGGGCCAAAAGTAGCCCGCCTCTAGCGCCTTCCGAGCGGTCCGGTTGGCTTGATAATGCCCACCGGCTGGACCCTCGTGGCAGTGCTTAAGAATTTGTAAGCACTCCACACCCGCAACGCATCTTCGGACTGCTTGGTCCGCGCAGATACGAAAAAGAAATGGGTCCTCCCAGAAGAAATTTTTCAAGTCAGAAAAGAATTTCTTCTTTTGGTGACCGGAAAATTCTTTTGGAAGGATCCGCGCTACTAAAAAAATTGCAAAATCTGCGAACCAAGGCGAAGATGACGAAGATTTATTAATTGCAAGAAGGCGTTCCTCGGGGAATCTGTCATTTATTTCAGATTCGACGAGCGCTTCCGCACCCGGATTTTCTAAACGGGAGAGGTGGTCTGCTGCTAGATTTTCCGCTCCCCGCTTATCTCGGATCTCCAAATCAAACTCTTGTAGGAGGAGAATCCATCGAAGAAGGCGGGGCTTCGCATCATTTTTAGCTAATAAATACTTAAGCGCGGAGTGATCGGTAAAAACGATAACTTTAGATAGCGTTATATACGAGCGAAACTTATCGAAAGCGAAAACGACGGCTAAGAGTTCCTTTTCCGTTGTCGTGTAATTTACTTGTGCGGAAGTGAGCGTCTTGCTAGCGTAATAAATAGGATGAAAATGTTTTTCTACGCGTTGGCCAAGAACGGCACCTAAGGCAATATCACTAGCGTCGCACATTATTTCGAACGGAAGGGACCAATTAGGGGCCACTAAAATTGGTGAAGAGATAAGTTTTTGTTTTATCAAATTAAAGGCGGACTCGCATTCGCTACTAAAGATGAAGCGTGATTCCTTTTCCAAGAGGTGAGTTAGCGGCTTTGTTATTTTTGAAAAATCTTGAATAAAGCGTCGATAAAAGCCTGCATGGCCTAAGAAACTCCTAATAGATTTTACGTTTGTTGGATGCGGAAGTTTTTCTATAAGTTCTATTTTGGCCTTATCCACCTCTATCCCCTTAGACGAAATCATATGGCCGAGGACCAAACCTCCTCGAACCATAAAGTTGCATTTTTCCCAATTTAAAACAAGGCTTGTGTCCTCGCACCGTTGAAGGACACGATCTAAATTGTTAAGGCAATCGGGAAAAGAGCGTCCGAAAACAGAAAAGTCATCCATAAAGACTTCCATAATGTCTTCTACTAGCTCGCCAAAGATCGCTAGCATACATCTTTGGAATGTAGCTGGCGCGTTGCAGAGTCAAAATGGCATTCTTCGATAGGAGAAGGTGCCAAACGGGCAAGTAAAAGTTGTTTTCTCTTGATCATCGGGGGAAATGGGGATTTGGAAAAACCCCGATAAACCATCAAGAAAACAATAATACGGATGACCGGATAAACGCTCTAAAATCTGGTCTAGAAATGGCAGAGGGAAATGGTCCTTGCGGGTGGCGTCATTAAGTTTCCTATAGTCGATGCACACTCGCCAACCCGTAACAGTACGAGTTGGGACAAGCTCGTTATGCTCATTCGCCACTACGGTAAGACCGCCCTTCTTGGGCACGACATGCATGGGACTAACCCATGCACTGTCCGAAATTGGGTAGATAATCCCCGCATCTAATAACTTAATGATTTCGGCTTTAACGACGTCTTTCATGTTTGGGTTAAGACGACGCTGCGGCTGAATCGTTTTGCGGCAATTATCGTTTAGGAAAATCTTATGGGTGCAAAAGGAGGGGCTAATCCCCTTTAGGTCAGAGATTTGCCACGCAATTGCGTGGCGATGTTTAAATAAAACTTCCAATAAATCGAAGTCTCCGAATCACTCAAGTCCGAAGAAATGATAACGGGGAGCGTATCACCTTTCCCCAAAAAAGCGTACTTGAGCGAGGCGGGTAAGGGTTTGAGGTCTAGGATGGGCGGTTCTTCTAGGGAGGTTTTAATTCCTATGTCTTTCTTACCAATTCGTTCGAAAGGCAAGTCTATAGACGTATCCTCATCGCAGTTAAAATTTTCGAGCGCATAAATATCGTCATTTAAAAATACGGACTCGAAAATGGGAGAAGAACGATCTCCGAAAAAGGTATCTAAAGAATAGCAGAAATCGTCGCTCGATGACAAATTGTCCATCGAGGGATTAATAGAGAAAGTAACTTGGTCATCGCCTACTCGGAGGAGAAGGCTACCATTACTAACATCTATTAGTGCGCGGGAGGTGGCGAGAAAAGGGCGACCGAGTATTATTGGTACCTCGGCGTCCTCCTCGATATCTAAGATGACGAAGTCTACCGGGAAGGTAAACTTGTCGACTCGGACAAGGACGTCCTCCACTACCCCGATAGGGAACTTAACCGAGCGATCCGCTAATTGGATGCGCATATTCGTAGGACTAGGAGTACCCAAACCTAAACGCGAAAAGAGCGAGAACGGCATCAGATTAATGCTAGCCCCTAAATCAGCTAAGGCGTACTTTACTAATATATCGCCAAAAAGGCACGGGATGGAAAACCGTCCCGGGTCGTTTTGTTTTGCGGGCAATTTATTAGTAAGGGCCGCCGAGCAGACAGCGTTGAGAGATACATGCGAAATATCCTCTAATTTGCGTTTATTAGAAAGTAGTTCTTTTAAAAATTTCGCATATTTGGGCATTTGCGAGATAGCCTCGCAAAAAGGAACATTAATATGAATTTGTTTTAATAATAAAATAAATTTTTCATATTGCGCGTCCTTACGCTCGTTTTCTAACTTATGCGGATACGGAAGAGCCTTGTTTAAAATAATTTTTTCTTTTATAATAGGTAAAGGCGGCGTGAGCGAACAAAGAGGAAGAGGGGTCGGAGGTGAAATATGTACCTGAGGGTCGGTCCGTTTTGGATCGACCACCTCCTTTCCGCTACGGAGGGTTATAGCGTTGGCGTTCTCCCGCGGATTGGGCTCCGTGTTTCCCGGCAGTGCCCCGAGCGCGCGCTCGGACATCATCCTCGCCAGCTGTCCAACCTGTTGTTCGAGTGTTTTTAGCAATCCGGTGATGTTCCGGATATTTGACTCGTTGGACGCAATATACTTCGAAAAATTTTCCTCCATCGGGGAGGGTTTCGGAAGAGGAGGGGGAGGAAGAAATCCGGGCGCATAAGAAATAGGGGGACGCTGAGCATTATTCGGGTTGCTCCACGAGAAGTTGGGGTGATTCCTCCAACCCGGATTATAGTTATTACTATAAGGGTTGTTGTTGGGGTTGAAGGGAAGACGACCCGAATTTCCCATGAAGTCCACGAACTCTTCAGCTACGCAGATGTTAGGGGGAATAAAACAAGGCGGAGTGGAGGAGGCAGCAGACATCTCCGCCACCTGCTTTGTTAACCTTTCAACTTGAAGGGTCAAGAGAGCAGTGGCATCCACTTCAAAAAGACCAGCCGCCGGCTTTGGCCGTCCCCGCGGGACGTTCCATTGATAGGCATTCATAGCCATCTCTTCGAATAAAGCCTGGGCGGCCTCGGGGGTTTTGTTGTTAAGCGTACCCCTGGCAGCCGCGTCAATCATTTTACGCGTCTGAAAATTCAGCCCATTATAAAAAATTTGAATTTGCAACCACGTTGGCAGCGCGTGGTGCGGGCAACGGCGGAGGAATTCCTTAAATCGTTCCCAAGTCTCGTATAGAGACTCAGGATCGTTCTGCACAAACGAAGAAATGTTCGCCCGCAACTTTGCAGTTTTTGCGGGCGGAAAGTACTTCGTTAGGAACCGTTCCGTCAACTCAGCCCACGTGGTGATACATCCTCGCGGGAGGGCATTCAACCACGCCTTGGCTTTGGACTTAAGGGAAAAAGGAAATAAGCGCAAACGAATGGCGTCATCAGTGACGCCATTGATCTTGAAGGTGTCGCATATCTCCAAGAAATTGGACAAGTGGACATTCGGGTCCTCATCCGGCAGTCCATCGAACTGCACGGCGTTTTGGACCATTTGAATGACACTTGACTTTATTTCAAAATTATTATTGGCCACCGCAGGGCGAACAATACTCGACCCAGAATCATCCAGGTTAGGCCGGGCGTAATAAGACATAGTACGCTCGGCCGCCGGGGGAAGGTTAGGGGCGGCCATAACTACAACAGTGGGTTCTCCGATAGATTCCTCGGGATCTAAAGAAGGATTTTGGCGATGAGATCGGATACGCGCAAGAGAGCGTTCGATCTCAGGGTCGAAGTCTAAATCTTCAGACTCTGAGGGTTGTCCTCGGGTCATACACCCAAACAAAAATAAAACAAAAGTAAACTTTTTTTTTTGTTGTTTTTTTAAAATAAAGTTTTTAGTTTTTTTGTTTTTTAGAAAATAAGTAAAATTAATAGACTCCGGAATTCGAAATAGCAACTCGAAAAGAGGTTCCCCGGCAACGGCGCCAAAAACTTGATGTGCCCGCGAACAGACTCTTACTGTGGTTGGTTCGATGAGTCGATCGCCGCGGGCTTGCTCGGGTAGGCAAGTACACCTATCGCAAGTAGTACTCGATATTCGGGGGAATACCGAGGTCGTATTGTTCTCGGGGTCGCGTTGACTATTCTTACTCCTCCGGGAGGACTATTATTTTACTGAAAGAAAAGGTGGATTTTTTTACTTAATAAAAAGGCGGAAAAGCAAAGGAGCGAAAAAAAAAACGATTTAGACAATATTCGATGAAGGGTTAACGCTCGGCATCGAATCGGATTAAGACTAAAACAATTTTTAATAATAAAAAGACTTAGTTTTCAAATTAATAATAAGGCAACTTGGCTGTGGAGGTTCCACAAATGTGAGCTCACCTAGCTATAGGGATATCGCTCACCTAAACGTTAAGACTATTCGACCGAACGTTAGTCCGACGAAGGATTCCTCTTAACGCCCGCTTTACGCTAAGAACCCCGCTATTGGGTGGGGGACCCAATCCGGTAGAATTACGCTTGTCCTCTCTCGAGGGGGTGCACGCAACTCTATTTACCCAGGGGTGATCGGTCCATATGCACGGCCTCTCGGCTAGCTAGCATATGGACTACGGAAATAGGGCCCACACATCGATTATGTGGTCCTACGCGTCGTAAACCCGGGGTAAACCCTAAGTGCTTAAATTAAAATGAAAATAAAGAGCTTCAATTATTATAAATCATTTTAAATGTCCCAATGCTCTTCGATGCCGAGGCTAATAGCGATTAGCCACACATCGGTATGGGGACGGCTTATAATTTAGTGAGGCGCGAGTTCGAAATTAAATGCTAAACGTTTATAAGAAAGGGACAAAAGAAAAATAACAACATTTAGAAAGCTAAAAAGTTAACTAAACGAGAACTCACGCACACTCCAAATTATAAATAAAAAAGGAACTAAGTTACACATGAAAGAAAATTTGCATAATTCAAATTTGCGAGTCCCACTCAAACGAGTGGGGGCGGTAAATAAAGGCTGAAAATTGCAAGTCCTACTCAAACGAGTAGGACTGAAATAAAAGCGAGTCCTACTCAAATGAGTAGGAGAAAATAAATGCAATTACAGGGCTAAAAAGTCCGGCCATTTAACTCAAGTGAGTAGGCGGAAAAAATAAAGAAAGAAAAATTGCAAGTCCTACTCAAACGAGTAGAACTGAAAATGAAAACGATGCGCCATTTAACTCTTAACGAGTAGGCGGAAATAAATGCACACGAACACACACACTCCATATGAAATTCAAGAAAGCAATAAAATTATACACCTACACTCACACACTCTACATAATTTGAATCAAAGCATAAAAGTTAATACACCTACACTCACACACACTTCATGAAAATTTAAGAAGAACAAAAGAAAGTTTATTCTCACACACTCACACACACTAATAACAAAGAAAAATCAAAGTTACCTAAAAATTAAAACTTTAACTATTTCAAGCATAGGTTTTGCCAAAAACAAATAAAAAGAAGAAATTATAATTTTAGAAGACAAAAGTTTTTCAAAAGAAATTAAAAACCAAAGTTTTTGGAAAATAAAAATTTCAACATTTTCATTCCTAGGATTTCATAAAAGAGCTAAAAAAGTTGAAATAAAAGAGAAAGAAGAAAAAAAGTTTTCATCCTAAAATAAAGCTAAGTAAAAAAAACAAAAGAAACTTTAGTAACTCTTTTACACACTCATAAGAGTGAAGATGTTGAAGAAATTAAAAGAAGACAAGAAAAAAAAAGAAAAACCTAATTCATCATTTCATGAATTTCAAACAAAACCTAACTTGAAAAAATCAAAGGCATATAAAGAGGAAAACCTAACATTCCTAAGCATGAAAACAAGTTAAAAACATGAATATTAAGCATGTTACACTCATACACACACACACACTTTTCATAAATGAAGAACAAGTGAAGAACAAAGATAAAACCAAGGATAAAAAGGGAAAGAGGTGAGCCATCCAAATGAATTTTTCATGCTAAATAAAGAGAGAAATTCTAACATTTTTATTAAAATTTTTAAGCTATTACAAAGCTAAAAGGTAAAGCAAAACAAAACATGAAATAAGAAGGGAGAAATCTCCTTACATAGCACTAGAATCCACGGATTAAGCCCACAAAAAGACACTAACTTGGCCCAAAAATCTGAACCCTTGGACCTTACAGAACTGGGCTATTTATAGGAAAAAATTTCTAAGTACACGCCCTCGGTCACGGGCGTGTAGGGGGGGGCGTGACAGTACTATTCATGAAGGCGGCTGGCGATTGGACAGCAAAGTTGACTTCGGGCTGAGTTCGCAGCAGTCACGCCCCAGGTCACGGGCGTGACTCTGGGCGTGTCGGGGAGGTAGAACAGGGCGCGGGTTGCGTCAAATGTCCTCGGCAGCATCTTGTCGGGCCAGCTGGAAAGGTCACGCCCCATGTCACGGGCGTGACTATGGGCGTGACAGTTGGGGTCGACACTCGACGAATGTCGAGCGGAAAGTGTCGAGTCGAAATCGTTGAGCTGAAATTGGGTCACGCCCTTGGTCACGGGCGTGACACTGGGCGTGACAATTGGTGTCGACACTCGACGATCGTCGAGCGGAATTCGTCGAGAGGAGAGGACACGGGCTTGGGTCACGCCCCGTGTCGGGTGACACGGGCGTGTCGCCAGGCGTGTCAAGCTTTAACTTCAGAAATTTTGTAACTTCACGGGAAATGCACAGTCACGGCTCGGTCACGGGCGTGACCCATGTGTCACGGGCGTGTACTTCCAAAATTTTGGCAGATTTTGGAATTTTTCTGCAAAATAAAATAAAACAAGTTAGGAGAAAATTTACAAGAATAGGAACATTTTATTGAACAAAAATAAGTAAAAACGACGAAAATAAATGAAAATGACTAAATTAATGTGCATAAAAATACGCATATTTTCAGTTCATCAGGCACCCCGAGCTCGGCTCGGCCCCAGGTAGACCCGCTGCACAGGCTCTCATCTAGCTGGAAGGTCCGAAGGCTCGCCTGTGGGGGATAGGTTTGGTTGGTTTGAGATCCTCATCGACACCCCGAGCTCGGCTCGGCCCCAGGTAGACCCGCTGTGCAGGCTCTCATCTAGCTGGCAGGTCCGAAGGATCACCTGTGGGGGATAGGTTTGGTTGGTTTGAGATCTTCATCGGCACCCTGAGCTCGGCTCGGCCCCAGGTAGACCCGCTGCGCAGGCTCTCGTCTGGCTAGCAGGTCCGAAGGCTCGCCTGTGGGGGATAGGTTTGGTTGGTTTGAGATCTTCATCGGCACCCCGAGCTCGGCTCGGCCCCAGGTAGACCCGCTGCGCAGGCTCTCATCTAGCTGGCAGGTCCGAAGGCTCGCCTGTGGGGGATAGGTTTGGTTGGTTTGAGATCTTCATCGGCACCCCGAGCTCGGCTCGGCCCCAGGTAGACCCGCTACGCAGGCTCTCATCTAGCTGGCAGGTCCGAAGGCTCTCCTGTGGGGGATAAGTTTGGTTGGTTTGAGATCTTCATCGGCACCTCGAGCTCGGCTCGGCCCCAGGTAGACCCGCTGCGCAGGCTCTCATCTAGCTGGCAGGTCAGAAGGCTCGCCTGTGGAGGATGGGTTTGGTTGGTTTGAGATCTTCATCGGCAGCCCAAGCTCGGCTCGGCCCCAGGTAGACCCGCTGCGTAGGCTCTCATCTAGCTGGCAGGTCCGAAGGCTCGCCTGTGGGGGATAGGTTTGGTTGGTTTGAGATCTTCATCGGCACCCCGAGCTCGGCTCGGCCCCAGGTAGACCTGCTGCGCAGGCTCTCATCTAGCTGGCAGGTCCGTAGGCTCGCCTGTGGGGGATAGGTTTGGTTTTGTTGGCTTGGTTTGGATAAGGCAGGAGGCGCATTGGGAATACAAAATGAAAAAGATGGGATAGGTCTCGGCAGGGATAGATCTCGGCAGGGAAGTCCCCGCCAAAGAGATCTCCTAGTGGGGGGGCTTTCGCCAAGGAGACTCAACATTCTCAAACAAATGGGCGGGATCGTTAGGCGACGGTCCTGAAGGGGCTCATGCATGCTAAAGAGCACGGTTCCGTCCCAAGGGTGCACAAGCCACGCTTCCGTCTGGCAGTTCGCAGCAGGTTCCCGCATAAGGATTCGCGCAGGATCCCGCTGATCCATCTCTAGGGAAGGCTATCTTAAGACGACCAAGGGCCTCGACGGAAGCAAGCACAATTCATAATAACAGAGCGAGATATTTACATTAGGCGCATTCGCAATAACGGAGCGAGATATTTACAAATAAAAACATTTGCATTAAATATATCAAAAGAACAAACTAGTAACGTCTCACGTTTACATTAAGGCAGAAGAAAAAAGTAGAGGAGGAAAGAAAAGGAAGAGGGGACCCATCACGGAGACAAGCTGTACTCCTCCGAGCTCCCGCTTGAGCTCCCGCTGGAGCTCTCGCCGGAGCTCTCCCCGGAGGTCTCGCCACCCGCCGCAGGGGACTTCGGGATGTCCGAGGGTGGGGTATCAGGGGCGCCCGGGGGCTTTGGAATGGGCTCGAAGAGCCATGGAACAAGCTGTTGAGCAGTGATGTCTTTGCCCCTCCCGTCCCAGCAGTTGACATCTCGCAGCGTCTTCAGCGTCAACTTCACTGTGGCTTGCACATTCCCCTGGAGCAGCTTGTCGATGTCATAAGCCGAGTAATACTGGATCTTCAATCTCTCGTCCAACGGAGGGGATGCACTCGCCTCGAGGCGCGCGATCTGCTCCCACAGGGTAACGTTGTCGTATCGGGCCTGGGACAGCTCCTCGCGAAGTGCGGCTTGGGCGGAATCCTGAACGGCGGAAGGTTAACATAAGAAAAGAGTTAGGGAGGCGAGAACAAGTGATTGTGAAAGGACTCGCTTACCCCTTCCGCTTGACGCGAGGATAACATTTGCTAAGCCTCGGCCAGCTCCTTGGCCAGAGAGGCCGCCTGAGCCACCGCATCGTCCCTGGCCTTGAACATGTCTTGGAAGTTTCAGTCTATCGTGATGCTCCGGCGGGCACACATGTGCGCGAGCTCTAGCCCACGCATCAGGGCGCGGGTGGAGTCGTAGGCCAGCAGTCGGGTCGACATCCTGTCGTAGACGCTAGCGTCCTCCCGGCTGTAGAGGCAATAACCTAGGGCGAAAGCCTCGCTGGTGACCTCGTCCCGCTCTGCCCAGCTTGGCAGGAGGGACGAGATCGAGACCTTGTTGGCATCGGTATCCCACTGCAGCATTGGCTTGTTTTCCGCATCCAGGCACCTCATGCCAAGACCGAAGTTGCGATGACCTCGCGGCACCTCTTCAGACAGGGCCTGGCCGGAGGTCCCGGCGGCGGCACCCTCGCTCTCTACGGCACCCGGGGCCTGAGGGTTCTCGGCAGGGGTCTCGGGACCTCCCCTGGAGGCGGCAATCTTGCTAACGGTCTGCAAGACCTCCTCAAAGGAGTGGCCTGCGGGGAGAGGTTGGGTGGGCGGCACCACAACAGCCTTGCCCTTCTCGGTATCCGTCGTCTTGGGTCTCTTAATTGATTGAGGCGCGGGGGCACCGGGTTTCCGCTTCGCGGCACCGCTTGGAGGAGGAGGACCCGACTCTTTTCGGCAGGCTTGAGCTGCAGCTTTCGCAAGAGCCAGCGGGTCCTTAGGAGGTTGACTCCCTCCGGCGCGAGCCTCGTCGAAAGGCTGGCGTAGGAGGATCTCGCGCTCTCCTGTGAAAATAATGACAATAAGTTCCAACCTTGGAAGACAAGTAAAAGACAGACAAAGTCGAGACCCTACCTTCTCCCGGTAGTACAGGGGAGAGAGAATCGACGTCTCGCCGGAGGTAGAGGACGTCGAAGTCCTTGGTTCTGAAGAACTCAAGGAGGGCGCTCTCGCGCGAGCCCAAGGAGGGAGGCTTATAGGCGACATCCTCGTATTGGATGGGGGCAAGGGGAACGTTCCCGAAGTCGCCGGAAACGTAGATGAACCTCTCGCCCCAGTGATGATGCTTGTTGGCGAGACCGATCGTCTTCAGTAGTTGCCCGGAGAAGAACACCACGCCCCCTTTCGCACGGAAAGTAAATAGCTTGCGGAAGATTGGCAAGCTAAACTCGATCCTCTCGGACCGCATATAACATATGAATGCCATAATAATCGCCACTGAGTTAGGGTTCAGCTGCGCGGGAACCACCCCGTAATATCGGAGGGCCTGTCGCATCTCAGGCCACACCGGGAGGCGGAAGCCCACCTTGAAGTGTTCGATAGGGATGGCGAGCTCCCCCTCCCCCGCGGAGTTTACCTTGTCGTGATTACCCGGGTTCCGCGCGGTGAACCCGACGAGAACATGTTGAGCCTTGATCAGGTTGAACTCATCCACGGAAAGGGTGCAGGAAGGGAAAAGATGCTTTTGGAAAGATTCCGCGCAATTGGATCGTCCTTCACTTCCGCCCGGCATCACAAAAAAGTTTGAAGGCGAGATCTACGAGAAGAGGGCGAGAGCGAGAACGGCGCGAGAACGGAAGTAGAAGGCGGAGACGGGCGAGAGCTTTGGAGAAACCGCGAGAGCAACAGGAGAGGAGAGATACTGGAATCGGAGAAATGAATGTGGTAGGTGAGCCTCCTATTTATAGAAAATCGTGGTAAAGATGGCTGTTTTCAGAAAGGCGGCGGGGGTACAGCCGACGCGTCCTAGGTCAGCGGCGCTTCGTTTTTCCCGCCCGAGTCTGACAGTGACCGATTGACTAAGTGACTAGCACAAACGTTGCGAGATGTCATGCGACGGGCAAGGTAGGCGGAAACGAGGTGGCTCTCGCCACCCAAGGACCCGGGAAAATAACTCATACGCATACAAAAATATTAAAACCGAGTTATTGCTCTCGCTCAGCGAGAACGGGATAAAATAATAAGCGATAAGGTGCAGAATCACTAGCTACAACTCTATGCAAGTAAATAAGGGTACATCAGAGAGGGGAAGGCCTGGGGTAGGGGAGGGGAGGACTCGCGCTTCAGTATGGCTCCCAGCGCCATTTTCCTTGCTCCCACCGCCATTTTCCTCGGTCTCGCAGCTTGGTCCGGGGCGGCGCCTGCGGGTTGAAGTATGACGACAGCACGCTGCATCCCAGGTCAACCCGACGAGACAAATCCCGGATGCGCTCGAGGCACCTCTCAGGTGAGGATCCAGCGGTAGCTCCCCCCAGCCGATCCATCTCGCCGATAACGTAATCCCGCTCCAGGGTCTCTAGCCTCTTCTCCACTGATAGGCGGAACTCTTGGGCCGCAAGGTCGCGGACCCGTTCTCGCCGGATGAGCTTCGACAGAACGGCGGCGACCTTCTTCCCCCGTCTTTTCGCGCTCCCGGCGCCCGTCAGGATCACCTCCATCTCATCAGACGAAGGGAAGGGAGAGCTCTCGCCATCTTCTCCCTCTCTTTCTTCTTCTTCTTCTTCCTGTACCTCAGCGCCAAGCCGCGAGCCCATGTCCCCTGTCAAAAGAATCCCCATTTTAGCGGGAGCTAAAGGATAGCTGCGATAAAGTTTCCGTATACCTTCAGAGTGACGAGGCCCCCCGGTCGACGGCAGGCGAGAAGGCCCAGCCCCCCCCCCCCCCCTCGGCTCCAAAGAGGAGGTGGATTGGCTTTCCTTTTCCGGGGGGGGGGGGGGGGTAAACTTTGCGAATGGTGATCCCGGCTTGGTCAGGGGCGGGGGAGCGGGTCTCCTCTCCCGCAGGAGGGCTAGCGTCTAACAAAGTCACGGAGATCTCGGCAGTATTTCCTCCCGCCAGTAGGGAGGAATCAACCGCATGGGCGGACTGATTCGCAGCTCTCGCCCCGCTCTCCCGAGTGGCGAGATCTGGAGGTGCGGAAACCGACGCTGCGGGAAATCAGGTCAGCACTTAAAAATTTAAGTTGTGGGCGAGAGGGGAACCGTTACCTGCGATGTTCGGGTCAGGTGGAGGGGCCACCTCTGGGACCCGCGGTTGATCATCGTGACGGCTAGAGGGTGGGTCCAAGGGTTCTCGCGGGGATGCGGCAGCGTCGAGAACCGTCTCCTGCGAGAGGTATCATGTTAAACAACAGGACAACTGGTTTTTAGTAATGGGTATATCGAGCTTACCTTCCGCGGCGAGCGGCCGTCCGCGCGACTAGGGGTCGGGGTGGGCGGGCTCCTGTTCTCGCGGGACAGGTCCCGCTGAACCACCTTCGCCTTCTTCTTCTTCTTCTTCTTCTTAGGCAGAGAAGGCTCAGCAGCCGACGATTGTCTCGCTAGCCATGGGGCAACCAGGGCGCTGTTAGCCCTAACCCGCGCCAGTGCCGCGTTAATGCGGTCCTGCAGATCCTGCGGAAGCGGTTTGTCGGCACGCTTGGAAGGCATAGCGAGAGAAGGCGAGAGCTCAGGGGGAGAATGACGACTCGAGGGAAGTATTGTGGCCGTCTATCGGCACACATATTTATAGGCACCGTACGGCCCACCGAAAGATTCCCTGATGTTGACACGTGCTCAGCGAATATTTTGGGTTGGACATGTCTTTTCGAGCGCGGTGCTAGCTCAAAAAGAGCGGGGATTGTGTACAACCCCATATTCGCTGAGTCAGACAAGGAGGCACAATGGTCGCAGTTGGGTTAGCCGAAGTGTTCCCGCCCTCACGAAGATCTCGTCCAAAGAAGGCGGGAACGATTGAGCCCGATCGTTGAACGAGGAACCGTAGGCCAAGATCGTCGAGCGCGGCCTGTGCGGAAGCGCTTGCGCCCAAGCCAAGCTCCTATCTCAAAGAGTTCTCGCCTACGCCGGGCGAGAATGTTCGCGCCATGCCCTGGGCAGAAGGGTCTCGGCACAGCTCTCGCCGAGTGGGGCCCAGGGCCTTAGGAAGAATGTCCTAATTGCCCTCAGGAGAAATTACTTCAGTACCCTCAGAAAAACAACGGGATTCGGCTATTGGCAGACCAACTAGGGGTTTTTCAGTAAATTCAGGACAGCAAAATGCAATAAATAGACCCATAAGGGCTCCTTAGAAAGCAAGCCATCATTGTCTCCCAAAATTTCAGTGCTTTCTGAGGAGCTCCTAGCCCAGCTTTGGCTTTGGAGGGGAAGCTCTCAGAGATCTTCCGGGTGTGAGGTGGGACCTCCCTGCTGAGGCTATTGGGTCAGTCTTCAGTCCTTGGAATCCAGTCAAGGGTTGAGACTTGAGAGAAGTAGGTTTTGGCTGCACCCCTTTTTCTTCGAACTTCAGTTGAGGTCATATTTGGCTTCAACACTCCAAATACATTCTCATTTCCAAAATGATTTTCAATTAAAACTTTTTCTTTTCACTTTTTTTTTCTTTACAAATATATATATTTTTTCAAATCATCTTTTTATTTTTGCAATTTCTGCAAATATAACATTGGAGCACATCCACATAATCACAAGTAAAATCACCACATCACACCCCAACATTAAAATGTAAACACTAAAGCTCAACTTGGGTGTGCGACTAGAATTGGCTATGAGGCTTTGGTGAAATCATGGTGGTGCTGAATCAAAAGGAGGGTTAGACACAATGGGGCTAGGGAGGATAAGACGTCAGGAACGGTACAAAGCTCAACCGGGCCAAAATGATGGCCTACATCATGCTCATGCATGACTAACATATACCCAAGCTTCAAGAATAGCTTGGGGCAAGTTCTTAGCCAATGAGAAAGACTATCCATCCTCCCGACTCGAGCAATATGAACCTAACGGCCATCTACACACATCCCTAAGCTACCGTCAGATTCACACCGGATTCACCAACTTTTGAGTAGAATAAAAAGTATTTACGCAATTAGAAAAATATAAAACTAAAAGCATACAGAAAAATTAAATCTACTCCAATTTCTACACGAGACAAGAGCAGTTGACTAGGAGCACAACAAGGTCAACATTTTACTCCGTCTCACAATCCTATGTCAGCACCATAATTTTCCCAAATCTAACGAAGAAATGAGTTTAACTCGCAGCACGCAAAAAGCTAAGCATGCGCTCATGTGGGTGCAGTGGTGAGTGATGTAATGAACTAATCAAAATAAAACTATAAAAGCTTTTAGTATGCACAAGAAATGTGTGTGTGCAATAGGTAACAAATCTCTCCCCCAGACTTAAACTAAGCAAAACAGCATATAATAGAGAAATTAAAATCATAAAGAGCTAAGGGAAGAGGTTACCCAATGCTCAGCCAGTGAGCTTACCAGAAGACGCGTGGAAACCGAAGCAGGTCCGCTATACGAAGAATCACAACCCCGCTAATGCAATTTTCCATGAAAACCTGCAGGGGTAAGCTCCGCAAAACAAAAAGAAAAATAGAAAATACAAAGAAATGCTAAAACTAAGCTATACATGAAAAATAAAAATGCAGGAAATGAAAGATAAGTACTGGGCTTATTGTCATCCCAGCATGACTTATTAAATTCTAAACAGTTCTATCTTGTAGGCCTATGAAATAAAAAGTGCACAGGTAACTGGCCTAATATCCGTTTCGGTAACGGGTACCGATACGGTGATAGAGCAGTTACCCCTCTGCCTAAATAATCATACCTGCTCCTCACAGGCAGAGGAAATAGGAAGTAAGAAGAGAAGGAGCACTGGTCCTCACTCTTCTCACCACAAAATGAATCCTTGCCTAGCAAGGTATCGTCTACAGGCAGTTTGCAGGAGGAGAAAGCGATGAATGGAGCTTCCTCAACATAGGAGGAATCAACCTCCTCGTAAAAGAGGATGTTGTCATCCATGACTCGAGCTGAAAGCTCCAAGTCCTCCTGAAGCACCTGCGAAGACTCAACCCGCATAGGCTCAGATACAGAAATGGGATCAAGAAATAAATGAGATGAATAACTAAAAGAATCATAAATATGGGGAGTGGTCCCAGTCTCACTCCCAGCAGGATCCCGACATAGATCATCGATGGTGTCATATGAGTCATGGCGAGGGGAATCCACGAGCTCGAGGTCCTCGGTGGTGGTTTGGACCTCCTCATCCATCAAGGAAGTGGAAACTTCCTCAACAAAGAGGATCTCCTCATCAACACACCTCGGTGCGTCCACATGTTCCAAGTCGTAATACTGTCCATTAATGAAAATAATATCCTCGTCAAACATGGGCACATCCTCAGGCTCAGAATCACAATCCGGCCGAACATCATCAACCGACTCACTAAAAATAGGGATAGATAATTCTTGCAAAGAAGGCAGAGGAACAACATCATCAGAGAAAATATGTGCAGGTTCCTCCGGGGGTGAATCAACAAGAGGGGAAGAGTGCATGGCGAGAGACGGTGCCACAATGTCGTCACACCGATCAGCAGAAAGTCTGATGGGTATATCCGCAGCAGTCCCCCATAGACAAGGTGGTGCTGCGAACATATCATCAGAATCAGAAGGGGAAGCCGATTTAGAGGTGGATGGAATGAATCGGATACCCGGTTCATCATTCTCCTCCAACTGGCGCTGAAATTCTGCGTAATCTTTCAACACGTGGTCGGTGCTACGACAACACAAACATCGTTTTTCATTACTCCTCAGTACAGGTGGGACCGGAGAGGAATAAGAAAAAGATGAAGGCGTAGAAGAGGAGTGACCATAAGACCTGGGTTGGGTGTATGAAGTACCATAAGAAGACGGTGCTCCATACACAGAACCATGAGAATTATGCTCCCATTCTTCAGTGGGGCACTCATCACTACCATGCCTATAATCCCCGCACCATCGACAACGGATATTCATATAAGAATACATGGTGCAACAAGAATAATTCACCAACAGAAAGTTTCTAATCAACAATTAACTACACACCACAAATTAAAGAATAGGAAAATCTGCTACAGAAAAATTAAAACTAGAATAGAAACAAATAAAAACAAACACAAATGCTAAAAACTAAAACAAAGAAGAAAATGATATGAACAAATGAAAAAGGGCTTCTATCTCTTATCTTCCTCTACAAAAACTCACACGACTGTGTTCCCCGGCAACGACGCCAAAAACTTGATGCTTAAGATCACGACAGTGAACCGGTCGCACAAGTAATATAAAATGGGGGTTTTCTCAAGTATCGATCTCACAAGGAACACAGTAAGGTGGAGTTAATTTCGAGGTGGACTTGAGATTGAAGTCCTCAGGTCGGAGCTAACTAAGGGGGGTTTGGATTGTTGCGGAAACAGAAAATAAAAGGCTAACAACTACTCCTATGCAACGCCGCTATGCGATGCTTCTCCAGGAGGGATGGAAGACTAGTCGGGCCGCTATGCACCGAATCGCTAGGCGGATGGACGAGAAGGCTAGCGGATGAAGTGGTTAGAACGGCGGAATGAGGGTCGTAAGCACCTCTTCGCTACGCATGCCACTAGCAATTGCTAGTGTGGCAAGGGTGGATGATGGTGGATGGAATATGGCGCAACTCAAGTAAATAACGAAAACATACAATCACATAGACATAATTGTATAAAAACATTTTACAAACTAAGCATACTTCATCAATATAAATAAAGTTAAACACCAATATACAATAAGAAAGCAAGAACAAGTCAAGAGATCCACCGAATCTGAAGCCTTGCTGAGGATTCACGGTTGGAATCGTCGGGTTGTCATTCCGCATCCAAGCTCGGTCCTCAACTGCGTCCGGGGTAGAGAAGGGATGTCAACACCGTCCAATGGCCCGTCTTCTTCGTCTCATGATAGCAGATGAAGTTTGCTAGATTTCCTTTGCTTGATGGCTACGACGTAAAACCCTACTTGAAGCTCACGGATGAAGGAGAAGACCGAGAGGAAGCTCCGGCTTGGATTTGGCAGTGAAAGCTTGCGCAGAGCACATCCCTAGGGTCGAAGATGAAGGGGAACGACGGAGAAGGCGAAAAACGGCAGAGAAATGTCGAGCTCCGGATCCCCCTTGAATTAGGGCGAGACCTGCACTATTTATACAAAGCAAAAATGAATAATGCGCACGATCACATGCGCACGACCAGTGGTCATGTGCACTATGTCATGTGCTCGTGCGCACTGGCATGGAAGATCAGGAAGAAGAACTGGGATAACGCGCATGAGTAGTGGCGCACGACCAGTGGTCGTGCGCACTAAGTCCAATGGTCGTACGATTACCCCAGACAGTACTCCAGAAAAGAGTAATCAATGCACACGATCAGTGGCGCACGACCGGCGGTCGTGCGCATTATGTCCAGTGGTCATGCGCTTACCCCAGGCTGATTCTAGAAAACGTAGAGTAGTGCGCACGATCAGGGGCGCAAGACCAGTGGTCGTGCGCCTTATATCCCCTGATCGTGCGCAGTATTCCTGTTTCACAACCATCCCGGAACACGCACACGACCCCTGTACCGATAGGAAAAACAAATCACTAATCTGTGCAGACATTCCAGACAATCACAAAAGGGAGTACAAACTATAAAAATAACAAAATACACAACCACGGGCATAAATGTGCACTTCCTATATAAATAAAGATAAGATGAAATATATACGATAACGAACTAAAAGTGAAGTGCAAGCGAAGGAAAACAAGCCTAGATGAGTCCGGAAATAGGTATAAAACATGGACTCATCACACCCCCAGACTTAACTGTTTGTGCATCCCGAGCAAACACAATCTAAGCAGATAGGGAAAAATACTAGTTAACAAAGAAATTGCGATACGAAGTACCATGCGAAGTCGCATGCTCGCGCACGTAAAATTATAATAGAAGAAATTTCTAAGTATACAAAATAGTTTATACTTTTCACAATGTGTATCAACATTTTATTATTAATCAAAAATAGAATCACGGTGAATCATCTGGTCATGCGTAGGGAGAAAGTACACTAATCGCTAGGCGAGCATTGCCAAATATCGGGGTTCGGGATAATCTCCAAAGGAATCCACCAATGTCGGAGACCATATGCTTGCCCTTTCGCATTCCCTCCACGGCACTGGTTTGGTCCACACACGAATCAGTAGGACTTGAGGTGAAGAGATGGGGCTTGGGTTTCAGTGAGGTAAACAATGATAAACAGGAAGGCTATGCACCTAACCCAAATGAGCTATAATAAAAAGAATCCCTCTACTAAGCAAAATACACGTGAGTACACCACACCTCCAGACTTAATTTTTCAAATATGGGTGTGTGTACCGCCTACTCCAAATACATTCTCATTTCCAAAATGATTTTCAATTAAAACTTTTTCTTTTCACTTTTTTTTCTTTACAAATATATTTTTTTTTCAAATCATCTTTTTATTTTTGCAATTTCAGCAAATATAACATTGGAGCACTTTCACATAATCACAAGTAAAATCACCACATCACACCCCAACATTAAAATGTAAACACTAAAGCTCAACTTGTGTGTGCGACTAGGATTGGCTATGAGGCTTTGGTGAAATCATGGTGGAGCTGAATCAAAAGGAGGGTTAGGTACAACGGGGCTAGCGAGGATAAGACGTCAGGAACGGTACAAAGCTCAACCGGGCCAAAATGATGGCCTACATCACGCTCATGCATGACTAACCTATACTCATGCTTCAAGAATAGACTATCCATCCTCCCGACTCGTTGGCAAGTTCTTAGCCAACGAGAAAGACTATCCATCCTCCCGACTCGAGCAATACGAACCTAACGGCCATCTACACACATCCCTAAGCTACCGTCGGATTCACACCGGATTCACCAACTTTTGAGTAGAATAAAAAGTATTTACGCAATTAGAAAAATATAAAACTAAAAGCATACAGAAAAATTAAATCTACTCCAATTTCTACACGAGACAAGAGCAGTTGACTAGGAGCACAGCAAGGTCAACATTTTACTCCGTCTCACAATCCTATGTCAGCACCATAATTTTCCCAAATCTAACGAAGAAATGAGTTTAACTCGCAGCACGCAAAAAGCTAAGCATGCGCTCATGTGGGTGCAGTGGTGTGTGTTGCAATGAACTAATCAAAATAAAACTATAAAAGCTTCTAGTATGCATAAGAAATGTGTGCGTGCAATAGGTAACAAATCTCTCCCCCAGACTTAAACTAAGCAAAACAGCATATAATAGAGAAATTAAAATCATAAAGAGCTAAGGGAAGAGGTTACCCAATGCTCAGCCAGTGAGCATACCAGAAGACGCGTGGAAACCGAAGCAGGTCCGCCATACGAAGAATCACAACCCCGCCAATGCAATTTACCATGAAAACCTGCAGGGGTGAGCTCCGCAAAACAAAAAGAAAAATTGAAAATACAAAGAAATGTTAAAACTAAGCTAGACATGAAAAATAAAAATGCAGGAAATGAAAGATAAGTACTGGGGTTATTGTCATCCCAGCACGACTTATTAAATTATAAACAGTTCTAGCTTATAGGCCTATGAAATAAAAAGTGCACTGGTAACTGGCCTAATATCCGTTTCGGTAACGAGTACCGATACGGTGATAGAGCAGTTACCCCTCTGCCTAAATAATCATACTTGCTCCTCACAGACAGAGGAAATAGTAAGTAAGAAGAGAAGGAGCACTGGTCCTCACTCTTCTCACCACAAAATGAATCCTTGCCTAGCAAGGTATCGTCTACAGGGAGTTTGCAGGAGGAGAAAGCGATGAATGGAGCTTACTCAACAGAGGAGTAATCAACCTCCTCGCAAAAGAGGATGCTGTCATCCATGACTCGAGCTGAAATCTCCAAGTCCTCCTGAAGCACCTGCGAAGTCTCAACCCGCACAGGCTCAGATACAGAAATGGGATCAAGAAATAAATGAGATGAATAACTAAAAGAATCAGAAATAGGGGGAGTGGTCCCGGTCTCCCTACGAGCAGGATCCCGACATGGATCATCGACGGTGTCATATGAGTCATGGCGAGGGGAATCCACGAGCTCGAGGTCCTCGGTGGTGGTTTGGACCTCCTCATCCATCAAGGAAGTGGAAACTTACTCAACAAAGAGGATCTCCTCATCAACACACCTCGGTGCGTCCACATGTTCCAAGACGTAATACTGTCCATTAATGAAAATAATATCCTCGTCAAACATGGGCACATCCTCAGGCTCAGAATCACAATCCGGCCAAACATCATCAACCGACTCACTAAAAATAGGGATAGATAATTCTTGTAAAGAAGGCGGAGGAACAACAGCATCAGAGAAAATATGTGCAGGTTCCTCCGCGGGTGAATCAACAAGAGGGGAAGAGTGTATGGAGAGAGACGGTGCCACAATGTCGTCACACCGATCAGTAGAAAGTCTGATGGGTATATCCGCAGCAGTCCCCCATAGACAAGGTGGTGCTGCGAACATATCATCAGAATCAGAAGGGGCAGCCGATTTAGAGGTGGATGGAATGAATCGGATACCCGGTTCATCATTCTCCTCCAACTGGCACTGAAATTCTACGCAATCTTTCAACACGTGGTCGGTGCTACGACAACACAAACATCGTTTTCCATTACTCCTCAGTACAGGTGGGACCGGAGAGGAATATAAAAAAGATGAAGGCGTAGAAGAGGAGTGACCATAAGACCTGGGTTTGGTGTATGAAGTACCATAAGAAGACGGTGCTCCATACACAGAACCACGAGAATTATGCTCCCATTCTTCAGTGGGGCACTCATCACTACCATGCCTATAATCCCCGCATCATCGGCAATGGATATTCATATAAGAATACATGGTGCAACAAGAATAATTCACCAACAGAAAGTTTCTAAGCAACAATTAACTACACACCACAAATTAAAGAATAGGAAAACCTGCTACAGAAAAATTAAAACTAGAATAGGAACAAATAAAAACAAACACAAATGCTAAAAACTAAAACAAAGAAGAAAGTGATATGAACAAATGAAAAAGGGCTTCTATCTCTTATCTTCCTCTACAAAAACTCACACGACTGTGTTCCCCGGCAACGACGCCAAAAACTTGATGCTTAAGATCACGGCTGTGAACCGGTCGCACAAGTAATATAAAATGGGGGTTTTCTCAAGTATCGATCTCACAAGGAACACAGTAAGGTGGAGTTAATTTCGAGGAGGACTTGAGATTGAAGTCCTCAGGTCGGAGCTAACTAAGGGGGGTTTGGATTGTTGCGAAAACAGAAAATAAAAGGCTAACAACTACTCCTATGCAACGCCGCTATGCGATGCTTCACCAGGCGGGATGGAAGACTAGTCAGGCCGCTATGCACCGAATCGCTAGGCGGATGGACGAGAAGGCTAGCGGATGAAGTGGTTAGAACGGCGGAATGAGGGTCGTAAGCACCTCTTCACTACGCACGCCACTAGAAATTGCTAGTGCGGCAAGGGTGGATGATGGTGTATGGAATATGGCGCAACTTAAGTAAATAACGAAAACATACAATCACATAGACATAATTGTATAAAAACATTTTACAAACTAAGCATACTTCATCAATATAAATAAAGTTAAACACCAATATACAACAAGAAAGCAAGAACAAGTCAAGAGATCGACCGAATCCGAAGCCTTGCTGAGGATTCACGGTTTGAATCGTCGGGTTGTCATTCCGCGTCCAAGCTCAGTCCTCAACTGTGTCCGGGGTAGAGACGGGCTGTCACCACCTTCCAATGGCCCGTCTTCTTCATCTCACGATAGCGGACGAAGTTTTCTAGCTTTCCTTTGCTTGATGGCTATGGCATCAAACCCTACTTGAAGCTCACGGATGAAAGAGAAGGCCAAGAGGAAGCTCCGGCTTGGATTTGGCGGTGAAAGCTTGCCCGGAGCACCTCCCTAGGGTGGAAGATGAAGGGGAATGGCGGAGAAGGCGGAAAATGGCGGAGAAATGTCGAGCTCCGGATCCCCCTTGAATTAGGGCGAGACCTGCACTATTTATACAAAGCAGAAATGAACAATGCGCACGATCACAGGAGCACGCCCAGTGGTCGTGCGCACTATGTCCTGTGCTCGTGCGCACTGGCATGGAAGATTAGGAAGAAGAACTGGGATAACGCGCACGAGTAGTGGCACACGACCAGTGGTCGTGCGCACTAAGTCCAATGGTCGTGCGATTACCCCAGACAGGACTCCAGAAAAGAGGAATCAATACACACGATCAGTGGCGCAAGACCGGCGGTCGTGCACATTATGTCCAGTGGTCGTGCGCTTACCCCAGGCTGATTCTGGAAAACATAGAGTAGTGCGCACGATCAGGGGCGCACGACCAGTGGTCGTGCGCATTATATCCCCTGATCGTGCGCAGTATTCCTGTTTCACAACCATCCCGGAATACGCACACGACCCCTGTACCGATAGGAAAAACAAATCACTAATCTGTGCAGACATTCCAGACAATCACAAAAGGGAGTACAAACTATAAAAAAACAAAATACACAACCACGGGCATAAATATGCACTTCCTATATAAATAAAGATAAGATGAAATATATACGATAACGAACTAAAAGTGAAGTGCAAGCGAAGGAAAACAAGCCTAGATGGGTCCGGAAATAAGTATAAAACATGGACTCATCAGTCGACACCACTTCTCTGAAGTGTCGACACCGATTCTCTAGATGTGTCGACACAACTTTCCTGGAATGTCGACACCAACTACTATGTGTCGACACAGACAACTTCTTGTGTCGACACAATTTTACTTAGCCAAATTTTGTAAACTATTTTATGTTCAACATACCTATTTCAATTTTGAAATTGTTGAATTTATTTTCATCTAAAGGCTTAGTAAACATGTCAGCTAGTTGTAAATCAGTACTAACAAATTCTAAAGAGATATCCTCTTTCTCTACACGATCTCTAAGAAAATGGTACCTTATTTCTATATGCTTTGTTCTACTATGAGAAACTGGATTATGTGCAATAGAAATAGCACTAGTATAATCACATAATAATGGGGTTCTACTTACCTGAATACCATAGTCTTCTAACTGATGTTGTATCCACAATAGTTGTTCACAGCAGCTTCCAGTAGCAACATACTCTGACTCAGCTATGGAAATAGCCACACTGGTCTGTTTTTACAGCTCCAAGACACCAATCTTCCTCCTAGAAATTGACAGGTGCCTGAAGTACTTTTCCTACCTACTTTGCAACCTGCAAAGTCTACATCTGAATAACCCATTAGTAGAAAATCTCTATCCCTAGGATACCAAAGGCCTAGATTAGGTGTGCCCTTAAGATATCTCAAAATCCTTTTGACTGCAGTAAGATGAGATTCTTTAGGGCAGGATTGGTACCTAACACAGACACATGTAGCATACATGATATCTTGTCTACTTTGAGTCAGATATAAGAGGGAGCCAACTATCCTTCTTTACAATGTTTCATCTACAGGTTTTCCCGCATCATCTTTGCTAAGAGATACACTTGTCCCCATTGGAGTTCTCATGGTAGTGGATGACTCCATACCATACTTTTTAATTAACTCCAGGGTGAACTTAGACTGGGATATGTACAAGCCATCATCAATCTGTCTTACTTGGAGACTCAAGAAAAACCTAAGTTCTCACATACTGCTCATTTCAAATTTCCCTTACATAAGTTTGCAAACTTTCTACAAAGGTTACTTTCAGTAGAACCAAATATTATGTCATCAACATATATTTGGACTAGGATAATCTTTCCTTTGGATTCCCTAAGGAATAGAGTCTTGTCTATTTTCCCCCTTGAGAATTTATTCTCAATGAGGAAAGTAGACAGGGTTTCATACCAAGCCCTTGGAGCTTGTTTTAACCCATACAAAGCTTTCCTAAGTCTATAGACATAAGTAGGATTGAGTGGATCAACAAAACCTGAGGGCTGCTCTACATAGACCTCCTCTTTTAAGTCTCCATTTAAGAATGCAGACTTAATATCCATCTGGAACACTTTGAAGCCTTGATATGCTGCATAGGCTAGGAATAGTCTAATAGCTTCCAATCTAGACACTGGAGCAAAGGTCTGATCACAGTCTATGCCCTACTCATGTCTGTATCCTTTGGCAACTAACCTTGCCATGTTCTTTACTATGATCCCACTCTCATCAAGCTTGTTTCTATATATCCACTTTGTCCCAATGACATTGTGGCCTTTTGGTTTTGGAACCAAATCCCAGACCTTGCACATCTGAATTGATTTAACTCCTCCTGCATGGCATCAATCCAGTGTGGGTCCTCAATTGCTTCTTCAAATCTCTTGGGTTCCACTTGAGATAAGAAGCTAGAGCAAATAACTCTGTTCAGGTTCCTGCTCCTTATTTGTACTCCTTATCTTAGATCACCAATGATTTGGTGTGCATGATGATCCTTCAACTGTCTAACTGGTGGAGGTAATCTATCAGCAGTTTGATCTTCTCCAATCTCTTCTTCATGCTGCACCTCAAGTTATCTTTAGCATCCTGAGTGTCTGGTACTCCCCCTGGATAGCAACTACCATTTTCCACATCCTGCTTTGTAGTTGGATCTTCTCTGATAGTAAGCTGGTCCATCTTCTGTTATATACCTGTGGAGCTACAAGAACTACTTGGCAACTCACAGTTAATAAGTCTAGTTTCATCAAAAATGACATGAACTGACTCTTCTACAACCTGAGTAGCCAAGTTGTAGATCATATAGGCCTTACTATTGTTGTTGTACCCAACAAATATCCCATCTTGTGATTTGGCAGCAAACTTAGAAAGGTGAGATTTGCCATTATTATGTACATAGCACTTGCAACCAAAGATCCTGAAATTGGATAAGTTTGGTTTTATGTCTTTCACAACCTCATAGGGTGTCTTTTTGTTGCTTTTGGTGATGGAAGCCCTATTGAGCACATGACATGCAGTGTTAACTGCCTCAGCCCAGAAATATTCTGGGAGAGAAGTGTCACTCAATAGTGTTCTTCCAGCCTCAATCAATGTCCTATTCTTTCTCTCAGCAATGCCATTTTGCTGAGGTGTTCTAGGTGAGGAGAATTGCTGATGAATCCAAAACTCTTCACATAGTCTTGTCATACTTTCAGATTGGAATTCAGTTCTATGGTCACTTCTGATTTTGACCACTGAACTATCTAATTCATTCTGAATTAGTTTGACAAAATTGTAGAAGACCTTTGGGGTTTCAGATTTCTGTCTCAGAAAGAATACCCAAGAGAATCTAGAATAGTTATCTACAAACACAAAAGTGTAGACCTTCCTACCTAGGCTCTGAACTGGCATAGGACCAAATAAATCCATATGCAAGAGGTACAAGCACCTCACTGAATCCTTAGTTTCAAGGCTATGAAAGGAGGATCTAGTCTGCTTGCCTTTTTGACAAGCTGAACATATTCCATCCTTATAACACTTAACTTGAGGACTATTTCTCACTAACTCTTTGCTAAAGAGTTGTCCAATGGTCTTGTAGTTAAGATGGGCTAGCCTCTTGTGCCATTTGACACAATGAGATACTTTCACATCAGCTACAAGACAGATAGGAGAATTTTTATTCTCACACACAAAGTCTAGGCAATATACATTTCTTTTACTATATCCAGTCAATATGACCTCTTGATATGATAACCAATCTTAACAAATGAAATTTCATAACCTAAATCACTCAGCTGACTTATGCTAATTAGGTTGTGTTTCAAACCCTTTACATAGGCCACTTGAGTGATTGTTACTGAGTTATTAGAAATGTTACCAAAAACTTTGATGACTCCTTTTTCATAACCACCAAAGATTACTTTAGGCCCATTCAGCATAGGTGAGTAGTCCTTCAGCAATCCCCTTGTTCCAGTCATATGCTTGAAACATCCACTGTCCAAGTACCATAGAGAGGCATGTCACCTTGGACTCACCTGCAACACAGATTACTTAACCTTAGAACCCAAATAACTTTTGGGACCTTGGTGCAAGTTAGTCTGAAACTTAACAAATCTGCATGCAGCTCTTCTAACAGGCAGACTGCTACTCTCCTTGACAGTGGTATTGTGTCAAACTTCTAAGGCATAGTGGCCTATCTTGCCACAGCACCAGCACTCAAACTTATTGTACCTCTTTTTAGGTGCAATCTTAGCTGTAATATTTGCAGCAGGTCTATTGTTTTGTGCTGGGGCATTACCTCTAGAATTGTACTTAGTAGTCCATGCAGTTCTCTTAAACCCTAATCCAACCTTACCCTTTTGAGACACAAACTCATCAATCAAGGGTAATACAGATTTTGGCTTAGAAAAACTAGCCACTATCTCCTTTTCTTTCTGAAGCCTATTCTCCAGACTTTTAATCTGATCATTTTTAAATGTGATAGTACCTATCTGAATAACAGTAATGTTTTTCAGTCTGGCTATCTCATTCAACTTCTGATCCAGCAACTTCTCTGAATCTGATGCAGCCAACTTAAGAGCTGCAATTTCCTTAGCCTGATGTTTGGCAAGGCTTTTGCTTTTCTTAAGTGCCTGCAATAAATATCCATATTCATCTATTAACTGATGAATATCTCCTTCAGATTCAGACCCATCTTCATCTCTTGATGGAGATGCTTCTGATTCTGACCCAGTGAAATAATCAGAATCTACAGATACACATTTTACTTTATTGGGGCCAGGCTGATCCTGACACTGGTCTTCTTCAGACACTACCATCAATCCTCTGCACTGATGGTCTTCCTGCTCATAGATAGAGTCTAGTAATTGTATGAACTCATCCTCTTCTTCTGCAAACAGACCAATATATGCCTCAGCCTCAGAATCTGAGTCTGAAGTTGATTGATAAGTCAGACTTTTCTCTTTCTCAGCAACCAAGGATTTCTCCTTCTTATTCTTGTGCTGAGACCTCTTTCTATTAGCAAACTCCTTCCTCTTATCTGGACAGTCAGCCACAACATGTCCAGTTTTGTTGCAACAATAGCATATAATCTTGGATGAAATTGACTTGCCAGGCTTTTACCCATTCCTGGATGATTTCCCCTTCTGATAATAGTCATCCCTGGACTGTGATGTGGAAGGCTTAGATTTTCACTGTTTCTTCTTCAAGAATCTCTGGAACTGCCTTGTAAATGCTGCAAAGTCTTCATCTAAATTGCTACTATCTGAACTGGGATTATCTGAATTTTCTGAGATAATTTCTGCATCTCTCTTAGAAAAAGATGGAGACATTTTCCTATTCTTCCTTGTAGCTTCAACCTTGAAAGCCACTGGCTTTTCTTTATAGTCACTATTTGTGTTTTTCTCTTCCTCCTTTTTAGCTAACAACTACATCTCATATGATAGTAATTTTCCAAACAGTGTTGGAGGAGAAATCTCAGCCAGTCTGGCCACTTCTCTTATGATACAGATTTTTCTATCCCAATCCTTAGTCAATGACCTAAGGAATTTATCATTTAATTCATAAGTACTGAAAACTCTTCCATAAGACATTAGTTCATTGACTATCCTATAGAACTTCTTATAGCATTCAGTATTACTTTCAGAGTTGGCTTGTCTGAAACTCTCATATTCTTGATTAAGCATAGATTTTCTATCTTGCCTAACATCTTCAGAACCCTCCATGTAGACAATCAATGTGTCCCATATTTCCTTGGAGGTTTTGCAGTGTATTAGATTCTGGAATGTTGAATCATCAATGACACTTACTATAATATTCTGGGCTCTTTTATCCATTGTTGCCAAGATGATCTCATCTTTAGTCATCTCTGAAAAATCCTTTGGAATTCTTTGATTGGCATCAAGAACAGAAATCTTCATTGGAACATATGGCCCTTCCTTCACTGTTATATATATTCTAGGATCAGATGCCTCCATAAACAATCTGACCCTTTCCTTCCAGATTCCAAATATTTCCTTCCTGCAAATGGGGAATTTCATTGAAACAAGTTCTTTATGGTTTTCTCATGAACCCATCTTCTTGATCTTAATTCTTCCTTACAGATCTCACTCAGACTATTAAGTCTAACTTTGAGGAACCTCCCTCTGATACCACTTGAAAGAATTAGTGCATAACCACCTAGAGGGGGGGGGGGTGAATAGGTGTAATTCCTTTTTCTTCTAAGGCAGAATTTATATTCAGTTAATTAATCTGAAATAGCTAGTTCTACAGCTAACATAACACAGAATTCACATAATCATTCAATCACTGAGTGCACACAGTTTTTATAGTGGTTCCCCAAGGTCTGCGTACATCCACTTTCCCCCTTCACCTATCTAGTGTAAGACCCCCCCCCCCCTCCCGGATCGCAAAACATGTCACGAAGGGGGAGTCTTATGCCCGGAACAGCCGCCTTGCGGTAGCATTAGCACACGGGCTAACCTGTACCACAAGACGTCTATTCCGCCGGCTACAATAATATCAATATAACAGGCCAACCCAACCAAAAACAATAAGCAAGAGAAGTCAAAATCCACACTAAGTATATAATGTCCAAAACATAATTAATGAGAAGCTAAACATGCTTCTACAAAATATCAGAGTACAGCTAATCATTGCCCAAACGGGCTACATCAGAGTAATCAAAATACTAACATCAGTAACCGACGGTATCGACGGCACCGTCACTTCAGGCCCTGTCATCCTGGCCTGGCTGTCCTGCTGCGTAGTCTACGTCTGCTCTACCTACGGCGTGACCTCCTAAAAGGAAGACATAGCAACCGTTAGTCGAAACGACTAAGTGGTTTCACATCCGCTCCCCCGGCGACTCCTCGGCACCGGGTGGAGAAAAGGAACAAGAGTATAGTATATAACAAGTATGCAAGTAAAGGAAGTACAAGCAGGTGGCAGTAGTGTAAGAGTAACAGTATCATAATCAACATTTATTTAAGAGCTACACAAAACTAGTAAGTATAAGTAACAGCAGGAAGGTAACTTAACTTATTAGAATGCCCATACAAACTTATAAGTTAAGGATCCGGTTATATAAAGGTAACTCATCGTATAAGAGTGCCCATACAAACTTATATGATGAGGATCTTGTTGTGCAATGTTATGAAATGCTATGAATGCTATGCAATGACTCACCCATGCACACCTATGCAATTGCTATGTCGACACAGACTATAGTTACAACTTTTCGAGCAGGTACCTAACCTCTCAGGCATCAGCCGCCGTGGCCAGGCGGTGATAGTAGAACGGGCACTTCTACTACTAGGAGGGTATCACACTACTTCACCTAGGCCTCTGTACGCCTCAACGCTAAGAACACAACAATGGAGCCCATGCGTACTATGGCCCAGAGGGGTCTTGGGTAGATGTGCACCAAGAACACAGCCCGAACTAGCCTTGTGTGACCCGGAAGGGGCCTCGGAAGAAGGCACGAGGACACATCCCAACCGTTCACATGGCCGGAGGGGCCTCGGGACGTGAACACCGAGGACACAGCCCAAACCGACCACGTCTAACTGCAAACTCCTATCGGTGTGACGACTGGCGAGCCCGTAGACCTGCCACACTATCCTTAACCCAGGATTACGACACCGCGTGTCGACTCACACCACATGCAAATACCACATCAACATAACGTGGAAGGGGCCTCGGAAGTAAACACGAGGACACAGCCCAACCATCCATCCACACCTTATGTCAACACAACCAAAACAAGTAGCGGTCAACACCGCGATTACATCCCTTCACAATACTACCCGTAGGGAGACGATGCTCTAAGTATTGGACTACAAGACTCATTTCATTAATCAAACATATCCATGGCCATAATCTATTCATCTATATGACTTTCCAAATGATGACAATGTAATATAAACATGATGGGCATATAAAGATCTATCACACTTTTCATTTGATAATGTCATAATATAAACATGAAGTGCACAATTATCAATCTTTCAATTCCTACCAATTCAATTTCTTTAAATAATATTGTTTCTCAATTTAATAATATGAAATCTGATTAATAAGCTACATCAATCATGCAACAAATGATTAATCATTCATCCAAGCCAAGTATCTTGCATTATAAATTCCACCGAATCAAAATCCATTTTCCATTAAGCCCAGAATTTAGGTGCAGGTTGAATCTGGACAGCAAATTCGACAGGAGATTCCTGAAGTTACATGAATCTGGTGAAGTCGTGTAACCCCACGATGGAAAGGTCTTTATGTGTTCTACAACTCTCGTGTTCAGACCTCAACCCAGATTTGATATTATCCTATTTGAAATCGGACTTGAAGTCCGCTGCGTACAGAACACAATTTCTGCATGCAGGATTTGTTGAACACCAATTTCGTTTAGAGTTTCCCTGGCTACAGACTTCACCTAAAGTCATCCAACCATTCGTTGGAAAGGTATTTTGAAGGGATTCAACATTCGTGTTTAGCCGAAAGCCCAGATCTGGCCATAGCGTACTTAAAAATGGCCACGAAGTACGCTGCACGCAGAATACAGATTCTGCACGCATCTTAAGGCGGAATGAACGACATCGGTTCATCTTCCTCCTCAATGTGATCATCCCAAATCATTCCACAATTCCCTTCACCCTTATTCAACCTCATGAGGCCAATACCCTTCACAAAACCATCCCTTATCATCACATTGAAGAAAGGCGTGGTTTAAGAGATCTAAAACCTAGAACACAAGTCCTAGCATGGCCAAACCTAGAAGACTTCTTCTCTCCATCAAGACTCTCTTGAACCGATGTCTCTCCTAGGCTAATAACTATAGATCTAGCACCAAGGTAGAGGGTAGGAAACTCACATCGATTCCAGCGGTACCACCATTTCCGTCCATGGATCGCATAGTTCTCCTCGGCGGCATCTTCTCTTTCACGGTGATGGCGGATTTACCCTTCCTAGAACTTGCTCCTGCATTTCCTCTTCTACAGAAATTCTCTCAGACAAATAGGGATTAAGTGAGCATGGAAACGACTAGGGTTTTCTCTCACCATTATATATGAAAAGTGACACGGGTAGGGACACGGCCGTGTCCTTACCCGTGTCCTGCCTGGGCGAAGCGACAACGACAGTTTCCATGTCGGTTCAATAGTTGACACGGGTAGGGACATGCCCGTGTCCCGACCCGTGTCCACATGACACGACCGTGTGCCTGGCCGTGTCATTGGCCGTGTCCTTCTCAGGTTGCATCTCGACGAACTCAACTCGACACACACGGCACACGGGTAGAGACACGCCCGTGTCTCTACCCGTGTCATATAATTCGTCGATCTCGACATGGAGTTCGTCGATATCGACACGCCTCGTCGAGTCCAACTCGACACACACGGGTAGGGACACGCCTGTTTCACTACCCGTATCACATGGTGTCGACACAGCTCGCCAGTCTCGACACGTCCTGTCGAGAATAACTCGACACACACGGGTAGTGACATGCCCGTGTCGCTGCCCGTGTCGCTACCCGTGTCGCATGGTGTCGACACAGCTCGCCAGTCTCGACACGTTCTGTCGAGAGTAACTCGACACACACGGGTAGGGACACGCCCGTTTCGCAACCCGTGTCACATGGTGTCGGCACAGCTCGCCGATCTCGACATGTCTCGTCGAGTTCAGCTCGACGCACACACGCACACGGGTAGGGACACGCCCGTGTCTCTACCCGTGTCCCTTCACAGATCTCATTTCTCTACTCCCCCACAAGTGTAGTCCAATTCTCTACACGTCCCAGGACTCGAGTCTACCCTCCTGACTCAAAAACACACACTAGTGGCCTAGAGCGATTCAGGACGTTACAAATCCTATAAACAAAATAAAAGATTTCGTCCCTGAAATCAGGCTTAGGCTGTGGGAAGAAAAACATAAGAGACAATTTAACATATGCTGTTAAATAAAATTACATTGAGCAAACAACTCCGGGAAGTGTTGCTGCATGAAATCCAATGGCTCCCATGTGTACTCCTTCTCATGATTAGACCATAGCACCTTCACCAAGGGTACACTTTTGTCGCGCAAAGTTCTTGTCTCGATGTCAACAATCCGCACCGGCTCTAGTCGCACAGACCTATCTGTCGCCACTGCACCATCAGTAGTGGAAATATATTGGTCGGGCCACAACAATGCTTTTCGAAGTGACGACACATGGAACACTTCGTGGAGATTCTCTAGTTCTGGTGGTAACTCCAACCAATAGGCCAACGGGCAAATCCTTTCCAATATAGTATAAGGCCCAACATACCTTGGGCTGAGCTTTTTCACTCCACGCACCCGCGACACTCCATGCATCAGCCGAATCTTGAGGAACACTTTTTCTCCCACTTGGAACTCCACCATCCGGTGATTTTTATTGTAATATTTCGCCTGCGACTCTGAGCCTCCAACATGCGATCCCGTATCAATATGACCTCTGCATCAGTATCATCTATATATTCATTTCCTAATGCCTTCGAATCTTCATCCTGCACTCAAGACAAGGGGGTCCTGCACCTTCTTCCGTAAAGGGCTTCATGGGGCGCCATACCGATGCCCGCCTGATGGCTATTATTATAGGAGAATTCCACTAGTGGCAAGAGCCTTTCCCATGGCTCTCCTCTATCCAGCACACATAACCTCAGTAGATCCTCCAACGTCCTGATGGTCCTTTCAGACTGCCCGTCCATCTGAGGATGAAATGCGGTGCTGAAGGTAAGGCGTGAGCCCAAATATGCATGTACCGCCTTCCACTCCTTGGACGTAAACCGACCATCCCGATCCGAAACTATTGTCTTGGGCATGCCATGATACCGCACGAATTGATCCACAAAAAGGCATACCAAAATGTAACAATCCCATCCGTTCATATGATATATTCTAGAAGGTCCGGCCGGGGCCCTACAGGATATACCACAAAACAGTCGGTGAAGGTACAGGATGATACCAGAGTAGCGCATCGCACCTATCACAAGCATTCTAGCGGAAGCCTAAACTACTTGAACTCCTCATGAATGTCCAAACATAAAACTCCACATTTTATATATATAGGAATGTCTTACAACATGTCACAAGAGTTGGCCTTATGGCCTTACATGGCTTTCAAACAGTGGCCTAAACAGATTGGCGCGCAGGCCGGCCACAATAAAAGAAAACACACAAAAGAACACACTTAGCCTTCGAGGGCTAACAGTAGCAGCAGCAGCAACACCAGCAGGAGCATCAACCTCTATGCGTCCCGCTCGGCTCTCCAGCACCTGTGCAAGGACAATCCACCCAACGGTGGCAAACAAAAGCAACGGTCAGCGTTCAGCTGACCAAATTATAACGACCCTACCCCTTCTCTCGGGGCAGCGGTATTTTTCCCTGCAGGCATATCATATCACAAGTATGGCAAGCTATATCATCAAAAGGTGCTTTCACGAACACAAGCCATCACAACTGTTCGCCACCCGGCCCAACGGTCCGTGCACTCAAGGCACATTCTTGGTGTTCTGGCAACCTCTTGCCCACCACCGTATCAGGGTTATCACCCAACGGTAAATCTCTTGAGCATTTACTCCATGGCGTGCAGCCGGAGTTAGTCTTTGGACACCGGGATGGCCCGTAGCCCCCATTGTGTCATGGCGCGCAGGCCGAAGACTCTTGCTATGCGCTCCAACAGACCGCACTTTTTGGTCTCACGTCAGACGGACATAGCGCAGGTCGGATCCTCCACCCCCCGTTGCTCAAATCTCCTTGCCTTCTCCGAGTACAGCGTACTCATGGCCATATCAAAGGCGCGGGTCGGTCTCACCAATCCTGTTCTTGGCATTCAAGCCTAGGTATTTCACTATACCCATTTCCTCACAACAACAGCGGGTCTTTCCTGGGCGCACCAGTACTTCCTGTGACTCTCTCCACAGGTGGACACCGCACAAGCACAAATGTCAGGGGTCTTTCCTGGGCACACCAGTACTTCCTGTGACTCGCTTCACAGGTGGATGCCCTATGACATCAAGCATCACAAAAAGGGCCTTTCCTGGTCCCACCAGTACTACCTGTGCCTCATTCACAGGTTGGACCCAAAACCATCACATGGCTATTTTCCTGGGCTACCACCCCAGTACTTCCTGCTACTCCTTTTCGCAGGCATAACCCGTAGACTCCTTATACTACACGTTTATCACGGAGACTTCTCCGGTTCGTATGCAACATCACCAATCCAGACCAACCTGTCCAGATGGGCTTCACACAGCATGCCTATTCCGTACTCCATTTCCGGATCAATATGCACAACAAAGGGGATTTCAAGAATCACCCAAACGACTCCCAAAAGCAGCCACCTCTTGGTGGGGGAATCAAAAGATATGCCAAAACGGAAGCCTTCACATGGCTAGGAAGAAAAGTCGTTACCCTTGACGATCGCTTCGGTGCCATGGACTCCAAGCTAGCTTGCAAGACTCGCAAGAGCGTTTTCTCCACAACGCTGGCTTCGGATCTCTCGTCGGTAAACCGCAGCACCACCAGCAGTAGCCCCCTTTCCTTCTTCCTCCTCCCTTCTCTCTCTCTTTCTCTCTTCACTTGAAGAAAGTCAAGGCTAAGGAAAATGAGATTCCCTTCTCTAATTTTGGCCTTGAAGGAAACAGAGGAAGAGGCTTCAGCCCTTGGATCTGGACTGAAGGAATGGACGGCCATGATTCTGCCAAAAACACAAATTTTGACCCGACACGGCCTCGAACACGGCCGTGTGCCATATCGTGTGCCTCAAGCAGTGGTCAACCGACTTATCCAAACCAGTGACACGTCCATGGGACACGCCCGTGTCATGGGCCGTGTCACCAACACGCCTTCAGACACGCCCGTGTCTGTGGCCGTGTACCTGGATGAAAAAAATCCCAAATCATCCTGAGACTTCACACGGCCTGTGACACGCCCGTGTCCCAGGCCGTGTGCCCAGACACGGCACAAAGACACGCCCTGTCGAAATCTTCGGCGGGCTGAGTTCGTCGCCTGATTTGACACGCCCTGTGACACGCCCGTGTCACAGGCCGTGTTCAACACTCGACACTCACTTCTCGACACTCGACGATCGTCGAGTAAAAATCATCGAGCATGCGACACGGCCTCGGACACGCCCGTGTCCTGGGCCGTGTGCCTCCCTCTCGACGCATCGTCGAGAGAAAAATCGTCGAGACAAAGTCCAATCGTCGACACAACCTCGACACGCCCTGCGACACGCCCGTGTCGCAGGCCGTGTCAACTGACACGCCCTGGGACACGCCCGTGTCCCAGGCCGTGTCACCCAAAAATGCCTGTTTCAGAACTTTGGGCTGTTACAATCCTCCCCTCCTACAAGAAATTTCGTCCTCGAAATTCAGAGACAGGAAAGTAACAGAAACCAGCAAGAAAAATGTAACCACATATATCTAGATAAACGTTTATGTTACAATATTCTCGCTACAAATTACACAAACAGCTCAGGGAACTCTGCTCGCATGGTCTGCTCGCGTTCCCATGTCAGCTCTTCACGGCCGCAGTTGTCCCATCGGACTTTTACCATACCGACCGTCTTGTTCCGCAACTGTTTCTCGGCTCGATCTTCGATCTGAATGGGTCTAACTCTCGTTGTTAGTCCATACTCCACCGGCACCCGATCATTCGCGATCACTTGAGCTGGATCTTTCACGACTTTCCGAAGCACCGAGATGTGAAAGACATCATGTAACCCACCCAAGTCCGCCGACAGAGCTAGCCGATAAGCCGCTTCGCCAATTCGCTCAACCACTTCAAAAGGACCTAAATATCTTGGACTCAACTTTTTCAATCGTCGAATCCTGGAGACACCTTTAAATGGCTTGATCTTCAAGTAGACCCAATCGCCAACCGCAAATTCGACGTTCCGGTTCTTGGCGTTGTAGTACTTTGCTTGTCGATCTTGAGCAATAAGCAATCTCTCTCGAATAGTCCGAATGATTGAGTTTGCTTCATCCATCTCATTTGGTTTAACAACCCGAGCTTCGCCCGCTTCTACCCAAGCCAAGGGAGTACGACACTTCCTTCCATATAGAGCTTCGTATGGTGCCATCCCAATGCTTTCCTGGTAGCTGTTATTATATGCAAACTCGACCATATAGAGATGATCTTCCCATCTCTTTCCGAAGTCAAGGGCGCACATTCGGAGCATGTCCTCCATTGTTCTGTTGGTACGTTCAGTTTGGCCATCCGTTTGGGGATGAAAGGCCGTACTGAAAGTCAACTTCGTGCCCAACAGTCGGTGAACTAGCCTCCAATCATTTGACGTGAACCGCCCATCTCGATCACTTACGATGCTCCGAGGAACACCGTGAATACGCACAATTTGGTCAACATATAACTTTGCCAAACTTTCAACCGAATCATCCCACCTGTTCGGGAGAAAATGTGCTACTTTTGTCAGCCGGTCAACAATGACCCAAATGGAATTATTTCCTCGCTGTGATCTTGGCAATCCATGCACAAAATCCATGGAAATATCATCAAATTTCCACACTGGGATCGGCAGTGACTTCAAATAACCGCCCGGCTTTTGGCATTCCGCCTTCACCATCGCACATGTTTGGCATTTAGAAACATAAAGGGCAACATCTTTCTTGAGCCCTGGCCACCAGAAAAGCTTCTTCATATCATTGAACATCTTTGTGCTCCCGGGGTGAATGGAATACTTGGTATAATCCGCTTCATACATCAGTTCTTCCCTCAGCTTCCCCACATTTGGGACGCACAACCGGCCCTCTTTTCTCAAAAGACCGTCATTCCAGGTGAATTTGCCTTCTGGCCCTTCATTCACATAGCGTAAGAGATCGTCATCCAACTCCGTTGCCCGTCGAACTCGGTCTGCAAGGTCACATTGCACCTCAGTCCAGTTCAAACATGCAATGGCAGTGGAATTCTTGTCAACACAATAGATCTCCAATGCCTCCAACTCCTGGATAAGACGTTCATCATGCCTTTGTAACCAGTTTGCTCTAACCGGAACTCGCCGACTCAGGGCATCCACGACAACATTCCCCTTCCCGGGTGTATAGTGAATCTCAAAAGTGTAGTCCCCAAGGAACTCCAACCACCTTCGTTGTCGCATGTTCAACTCTTTCTGCTCCAATAGATACTTTAGGCTCTTATGATCGGTATAGATCTCCACCTTCACTCCATAAAGGTAGTGTCGCCACAACTTGAGTGCAAAAATCACCGCCGCTAATTCCAAATCATGGATGGGATAGTTTCGCTCGTGCACCTTCAGTTGGCGTGAGCCATAAGAAATCACCTTTCCGCTCTGCAGAAGAACGCAGCCTAAGCCGCTTCCTGAGGCATCACTATAAATCACAAATCCATCGGTTCCACATGGCGAAGACAACACTGGTGCCGTGGTCAACCGAACCTTCAGCTCTTCAAAAGCTCGTGCGCACTCTGGCGTCCAAACGAACTTCTGATCCTTTCGCGTCAGTGTGGTTAGCGGCAAAGCGATCCGCGAGAAGTTCTCCACAAATCTTCTATAGTAGCCCGCAAGTCCAAGGAAACTCCTGACCTCGGCCACGGAAGACAATATTGGCCATTCTTGTATGGCTTTTATCTTCGCTGGATCCACTGCAATGCCCGCTCCACTCACCACATGGCCCAAAAATGCCACTGACGATAGCCAAAACTCGCACTTCGAGAACTTGGCATAGAGCTGATTTTGCCTCAACGTGTTCAACACTAACCGCAAGTGAATCTCATGCTCAGCTTTGGACTTCGAGTACAGCAGGATGTCATCAATGAACACAATCACAAACAGATCCAGGTACTCACGGAAAATACGGTGCATCAGATCCATAAACACCGAGGGCGCATTGAACAATCCAAAGGGCATGACTGTGAACTCATAATGCCCATAACGTGTTCCAAATGCGGTTTTGGGAATGTCACCTTCCCGAATTCTCAACTGGTAATAACCAGACTTCAGGTCCAACTTCGAATAGACGGTAGATCCCACCAGCTGATCGAATTATTCATCAATCCGAGGTATAGGATACTTATTCTTCTCGGTCAGCTTATTCAATTCACGGTAATCGATACACAACCACAACCCACCATCTTTCTTCTTTACAAAAAGCACAGGCGCGCTCCAAGGTGACATACTTGGGCGGATATAACCTTGCTCTAGCATTTCTTGTAGTTGAACCTTTAACTCAGCCATCTCTTTTGGCGCAACGCGATATGGCGAGCGGGCCACGGGTTTCGCACCTGGCACCAACTCAATTGTGAAGTCAATCTCCCGCTGGGGTGGTAGCCCAGGGAGATCCGCGGGAAACACATCCGTATATTCTGCCACAATCGGAACCTCACACAATGTGGCCTTAGGCTCAACAGCCTGAATTAGTGCAAAGTAACACTCCGCACCCTTCCGAACAGCTTTGACTACCTAGAGTGCAGACATCAACGTCCCGCCTACTCCTCGCATACCTGCGAACTTGGTCTCCTGTTCGGTATTCTGGCCCAACGTGATTTCTTTGGACTGGCAATCAATCATAGCATGCTGCTCCGCAAGCCAATCCATCCCAAAAATCACATCGAATTCCGATATTGGCAAAACAAATGCGGTTAAACAAAAATCCCGACTTCCTAACTGAACTGCCACATCGCAAGCTTGATCCGCAAGCATCCAACAACCATTCGGCAACACGACTCTGATGCTATCTATCTTTGCACGACTGGGTATCCCAAGCCGCGTAAGAAACTCACGAGACAGAAAAGAATGCGATGCACCTGTATCAAATAGTGCTCGCGCCAGCGTGTCCCGAATCATCACAAAGCCTATGACAAACATGTCACACACACAAACCACAAACATAGGGGTACTAAGCTAAGCATACAAACATTAGCATAGGAAAAACTAACTCATACCTGTGACAATGTCACTCTGCTTGATGGCCTCTTGCAGGCCAAGATTGTAGACCCGGGGTTGCGCCTGCGAGGCAGAGGAATCCACCACCGCCTTTCCTTTTTCCGCATACGATGCTCCCGCCTTCTTTTCACTCTTTGGCGGCATCCGACAATCTCGCGCAATATGCCCCATCCTACCACAATTGAAGCAGGTACGAGTTTCTGGCTTGGAGGTTGCCCCTGATGTTGCTCCCGTTGCAACTGATGAAGGAGCTTGTCCACTAGGCTTGGACTTCTTACCCCATCTCTTCTTATAAAATGATTTTCCCGATCGGGGCGCCTTCCATTCCGGTTGCGTCACAGCCAAAGCTCTCTTCCCTTGCACCCTCTTCATATCCTTTTCCAACGCGGTCGCGGTGTCAACCAACGCTTGGAAACCTTGGTTCACAGAACTGGACACAAGGAACCTCAACTCGTCCCTCAGTCCCTCATAAAACCGATTAGTCTTCCTCTGCTCATCAGCAAAAATCGAACCCGCGTACCGCCCCAAGCGAGTAAATTCATGCAGATACGCGTCAACACTCCATCACCTTGAGTCAACCGTTGGAATTCATTTTCCATGGCTATCCGTTGCGCCACAGGAAGGTGCTTCGCTAGGAAGAGCCGAGAGAATTCTTCCATCGATACTTGGGTTAACGGACGACCCGCCAAATGATGCAACTCCATCTCATACCACCATAAACGCGCTTCTCCTTCAAGCAAGAAGGTGGCTAAGGTAACTTTTTGATGCTCTGCCGTTCCTATCGTCGTCATCACTCGCTTGACGCGCGGTAACCAATCCTCAGCCTGCGTCGGGGTTCCCGCTCCGGAGAACGTAGGCAGATGGAAACTCATAAACCGCGTTAGCTGCTTCTCAGCCGCTCGAGGAACCATGTCCATGACAGGTTCAGGCCTTGCCACCACCTGTTCTGGCCTCACAGCCGCTTGCTCCTGCCTAAGTGGCTGGCCTTGGATCATGGTAAATAAGGCCTCCGCAACTAACCGCACATGTTCCGCAGACGGTGGAGGTGTAGGCACCGCGGCTGGTGCCGTACTTTCATCAGAACGCTGGGGCTCAGACGGCCCAGCTCCACTCCGTGTCAGCTAAAGGTGGACAAGACACACACATTAGCGGTCATTCCCAAGCAAACAACACAAAATAGGAACACTCAGGTTCCTCAAACACACAAATATACATTCCTATCATGGACATTCAGGAGTTCAATCGTAGACTTTGGTGTGCACAAACACGTGCTCGCCACCCCACAAAAGAAGTCGACCACGACTTCGAGAGGGAAAGACCAAGACAACCGATACCAAAAATGTAACAACCCCATCCGTTCATATGATATATTCTAGAAGGTCCGGCCGGGGCCCTACAGGATATACCACAAAACAGTCGGTGAAGGTACAGGATGACACCAGAGTAGCGCATCGCACCTATCACAAGCATTCTAGCGGAAGCCTAAACTACTTGAACTCCTCATGAATGTCCAAACATAAAACTCCACATTTTATATATATAGGAATGTCTTACAACATGTCACAAGAGTTGGCCTTATGGCCTTACATGGCTTTCAAACAGTGGCCTAAACAGATTGGCGCGCAGGCCGGCCACAATAAAAGAAAACACACAAAAGAACACACTTAGCCTTCGAGGGCTAACAGTAGCAGCAGCAGCAACACCAGCAGGAGCATCAACCTCTATGCGTCCCGCTCGGCTCTCCAGCACCTGTGCAAGGACAATCCACCCAACGGTGGCAAACAAAAGTAACGGTCAGCGTTCAGCTGACCAAATTATAACGACCCTACCCCTTCTCTCGGGGCAGCGGTATTTTTCCCTGCACGCATATCATATCACAAGTATGGCAAGCTATATCATCAAAAGGTGCTTTCACGCACACAAGCCATCACAACCGTTCGCCACCCGGCCCAACGGTCCGTGCACTCAGGGCACATTCTTGGTGTTCTGGCAACCTCTTGCCCACCACCGTATCAGGGTTATCACCCAACGGTAAATCTCTTGAGCATTTACTCCATGGCGTGCAGCCGGAGTTAGTCTTCGGACACCGGGATGGCCCATAGCCCCCCCATTGTGTCATGGCGCGCAGGCCGAAGACTCTTGCTATGCGCTCCAACAGACCGCACTTTTTGGTCTCACGTCAGACGGACATAGCGCAGGTCGGATCCTCCACCCCCCGTTGCTCAAATCGCCTTGCCTTCTCCGAGTACATCGTACTCATGGCTATATCAAAGGCGCGGGTCGGTCTCAGCAATCCTGTTCTTGGCATTCAAGCCTAGGTATTTCACTATATCCATTTCCTCACAACAACAGCGGGTCTTTCCTGGGCGCACCAGTACTTCCTGTGACTCTCTCCACAGGTGGACACCGCACAAGCACAAATGTCAGGGGTCTTTCCTGGGCACACCAGTACTTCCTGTGACTCGCTTCACAGGTTTATGCCCTATGACATCAAGCATCACAAAAAGGGCCTTTCCTGGTCCCACCAGTACTACCTGTGCCTCATTCACAGGTTGGTCCCAAAACCATCACATGGCTATTTTCCTGGGCTACCACCCCAGTACTTCCTGCTACTCCTTTTCGCAGGCATAACCCGTAGACTCCTTATACTACACGTTTATCATGGAGTCTTCTCCGGTTCGTATGCAACATCACCAATCCAGACCAACCTGTCCAGATGGGCTTCACACAGCATGCCTATTCCGTACTCCATTTCCGGATCTATATGCACAACAAAGGGGATTTCAAGAATCACCCAAACGACTCCCAAAAGCAGCCACCTCTTGGTGGGGGAATCAAAAGATATGCCAAAACGGAAGCCTTCACATGGCTAGGAAGAAAAGTCGTTACCCTTGATGATCGCTTCGGTGCCATGGACTCCAAGCTAGCTTGCAAGACTCGCAAGAGCATTTTCTCCGCAACACTGGCTTCGGATCTCTCGTCGGTAAACCGCAGCACCACCAGCAGCAGCCCCCTTTCCTTCTTCCTCCTCCCTTCTCTCTCTCTTTCTCTCTTCACTTGAAGAAAGTCAAGGCTAAGGAAAATGAGATTCCCTTCTCTGATTTCGGCCTTGAAGGAAACAGAGGAAGAGGCTTCAGCCCTTGGATCTGGACTGAAGGAATGGACGGCCATGATTCTGCCAAAAACACAAATTTTGACCCGACACGGCCTCGAACACGGACGTGTGCCATGCCGTGTGCCTCAAGCGGTGGTCAACCGACTTATCCAAACCAGTGACACGCCCATGGGACACGCCCGTGTCATGGGCCGTGTCACCAACACGCCTTCAGACACGCCCGTGTCTGTGGCCGTGTACCTGGATGAAAAAAATCCCAAATCATCCTGAGACTTCACACGGCCTGTGACACGCCCGTGTCCCAGGCCGTGTGCCCAGACACGGCACATAGACACGCCCTGTCGAAATCTTCGGCGGGCTGAGTTCGTCGCCTGATTTGACACGCCCTGTGACACGCCCGTGTCACAGGCCGTGTTCAACACTCGACACTCACTTCTCGACACTCGACGATCGTCGAGTAAAAATCGTCGAGCATGCGACACAGCCTGGGACACGCCCGTGTCCTGGGCCGTGTGCCTCCCTCTCGACGCATCGTCGAGAGAAAAATCGTCAAGACAAAGTCCAATCGTCGACACAACCTCGACACGCCCTGCGACACGCCCGTGTCGCAGGCCGTGTCAACTGACACGCCCTGGGACACGCCCGTGTCCCAGGCCGTGTCACCCAAAAATGCCTGTTTCAGAACTTTGGGCTGTTACACAAAACATCCACGTGTGCTTCCTTCTTCATTGGAATGAACTGGGCCACCTTTGTCAGTCGATCTACAATAACCCACACTGAATCATTCCCGGAGCGGGAACGAGGTAGCCCATGGACAAAGTCCATGGAGATATCCTCGAACTTCCGTTCGGGGATGGGCAACGACTGCAACAAACCACCGGGACTCCTGCATTCAGCCTTCACTCTTTGACATGCTTTCACAATGAGTAACAAAATACCGGACATCCTTCTTCATTCCCGGCCAACACATGGTCTTTCGCAATCTGGCGTACATCTTAGCAATACCCGGGTGTACAGAATATTGAGAGCAATGTTCCTCTCTCAAGATATCCTCCCGGATTTTGCCGCCCTTGGGAATATAGAGTCGGCCACGAAAATAAACGAGGCCGTCTTTTAGTTTGTACTCATCGGTGGTCCCATCTTCAATTGTCGTGATTGTCGGGGCCAAGGCCGCATCCATTCCTTGGTCCACCCGAATCCGGTCCCGGATATCACAAACTATGCACATGTTTGCCAAATACTCCACATACTTTGCCGAAGGAGCTTTGAATACTAGAGTAATTTCCATCTCCTCGATCATCCGAGCCAACTCCATACTCATCAACCGAGACTCTGGGATAGAGCCTGGCGCTTTTATACTCAATGCATCGGCTACCGAGTTCGCTTTTCCGGGGTGGTAGTTCATGGTGAACTCATAGTCGCATAGAAATTCCAACCATCGCCGTTGTCTCAGGTTCAACTCCTTCTGAGTGTGGACATACTTCAAGTTTTTGTGATCGAAAAAGATCTCGCAGTGGACACCATATAGATAATGCCTCCAGACCTTCAATGCGAACACCACTGCTCCCAACTCCAAATCATGAACCGGGTAATTGATTTCATGTTTCTTTAACTGCCTTGAAGCATAAGAGATCACGTGCCCGTGCTGCATCAGTACCGCTCCCATCCCTTGATACGATGCGTCAGTGTAAACCTGAAATCCTTCCTTCCCAGATGGAAGTGCAAGGTTGGGGGCGGAGGTAAGCCTATCCTTCAGCTCTTGGAACGCCGCTTCACATTGTGTTGTCCACTCAAATGGCACACCCTTCTTCATCATGGAGGTAAGAGGAAGGGCAATCTTGGAAAATCCTTTCACGAACTTGCGGTAGTACACGGCAAGTCCAAGAAAACTCCTCACATCGGCCGCCGACTTCAAAGGCGACCACTCCTTCACGGCACGCACCTTTACTGGATCCACTGCTAATCCTGCTCCACTGATCACATGCCCTAAGAAGGCAACCTCCTCAAGCCAGAATTCACACTTGCTAAACTTGGCGTACAAGGCGTGCTCCTTCAATTTCTTCAAAACCAAGGTCAGGTGCTCGACATGCTCCTCCTCCGTCTTTGAGTAGACCAAGATGTTGTCGATGAAAACAATGACGAAGATGTCCAAATATGGTTAAAACATCTTGTTCATCAGGCTCATGAAGGCCAAAGGTGCATTTGTGAGCCCAAACGACATTACTGTGAACTCATACAAACCATATCTCGAACTGAAGGCTGTTTTCTGAATGTCCCCTTCTTGTATCCTCAACTAATAGTAACCAGAGCGCAAATCCAGTTTAGAGAACCAATGTGCTCCCACTAATTGATCGAATAACTCATCGATCCGAGGGAGCGGATAAGTGGTCCGCACCGTCAACCGATTGAGTTCCCGATAATCTATGCACAATCGCAGGGTTCCATCCTTCTTCTTCACGAATAGCACAGGGGATCCCCGGGGTGATGAACTGGGGCGAACGAACCCTGACTCCACCAGTTCTTGCAACTGAACTCTAAACACCGCGAGTTCTTTCGGGGCCATTCTGTACGGAGCCTTTGATAAAGGCTTGGCACCTGATACAAGATTGATCTGGATGTCAACCTCTCTATGCGAGGGCAATCCTGATAGCTTCTCAGGAAATACCTCGGGAAAATCCCGCACAACCCGTACATCCTTTAATTCTAATGCTTCTTCCTTCAACTCGAACCATATCATGAAGACCTCGTCCGCCTTCATATGAGCTTTTACAACCTGGACGGAAGATAACAACATGCGAGGCGCGAAGCCAATACCTTGGAAGACGACGTCATAGTCTCCATATCTCAAATAGATCCACTTCTCCGCGCAGTCGATCCTCGCGAAGTGCCAGTCCAGCCATGCCGTGTCCCAAATGATGTCAAACTTCGGCATTCTCAGAACCGTGGCCGGCATATCAAACGCCTTCCCATCAATAAATAACTCCAACTCGCACTTGGCGGTTGCGATCATCTCCGAGCCATCCGGAAGGCGTACACGTCGGGCTATGCCAGTGAAGTACTGTACACCCTCCATGTCTTTTATGAAATCCTCGGAGACAAAGGAGTGTGAGGCACCGGTATCGAACAGTGCATAGGCCGTCTTCCCGCCAATAATCACGGTGCCTAAGTACCAACAACCAAAACTTATTGCTAGGTGTCTAGTAAGTCTTAATCAATTCAAGTTAGACCATGAAAATATGTTAATTAATTAAATCATACCTGCAATCACATCTTGTGGGTTCCGTTCCTGCGCCATGTCGAGCTCGTACACCTGATCCCTAGCAGGGTCGGGGTTACCTCCCCGCGGTCCTCATCCTCGACCACGCATGTATCCCCGACCTCGTGGGGCTGTTGGAGGGAGAGCAGGAGGGAGAGCAGGAGGGAGACCAGGAGGGACGTTCCCATATAGCTGCGGGCAGAAACGTCGGATGTGACCCGGCTGGTTGCATTCGAAGCACACCAGCCCACGACGCCCTTCAGGTTGTTGAAATTGCTGAGGCTGTGGGTTTGGAGGCAACGCAGGCGGCTGCGGAACCGGATGCTCCACCCTATAGTTTCGGTGGACACGCCATCCACCTCTTTGATAACTTCTTCCTCCTCTGAAGTCCCGCCTCCTTCTATTGCTTGGGCCGGCTTCCATCACGTCCTCCGCAGGCTTCTTACTACATCCCAGGTGGTCTCCCTCCAATATTTTTGCCATATCAATGATCTCCGCCAAGCTACCATCCGCTATAAATAAAAGGGACTTCCTTAGGGGATCTCGCAGCCCTTTGTAGAAGCGCTTAGCATAACCTCTGTCATCCAACTCATAAGAATCCGCAAACCTTGCGAGATGCTGGAATTACCGCTGGTATTCCGTAACCGACTTTGATCCCTGCATTAGTAGAAGGAACCTCTACTCAAGCTCATCTCGGGCCGATGTAGGGATAAAGTGCTCCAAGAAAACACCCGATAATTCAATCCAACGTATATCTGTGTAGATCCGACCTTGGGAGGTAGAGCCCATGAGGGACTTCCACCACCTCTTCGCATGTAAGTCCAAGACGAACACTGCCAATGTCACTGCCATGTTGGCCGGGCAACGGATACCATCCAACAACTCCTGTACCGTGTCTATCCATTCCTTTGTACCTACGCCTGACTCCGTCCCAAGGTAGACGGGAGGGGAGAGAACCAGGAAGGTGCTCAGCCAGTTGGAGCTCGGGGCCTATTGTTGCACCGGAGCCTGCAGTGCCTTAAAAGCATCAAGAATGGCGGTGAGCGTCTGCCCCAACTCAGACTGTTGGAACTGAGTGGATATGAGAGGGGTAGGAGTACCCCCCATCGGCTCAACATGCAATGGAACCTACACGTAAAACACAAACGTATGGTCAGGTTGGCTAATCTTAAGGTCAAAGTTGGACATACTTAGCGTGAATTACTTATGGGCATACCACTGCTTCTGCTAAGTCAGTTTGTCCCCAAACTGAGTAATCAAACGGGGGTGGCACCATTGTTGAATGACTTCTTAGTTGAGGATCGTGACAAACTGATATCATTTGTAAGACCCCCCCCCCCCTCCGGGATCCCAAAACACGGCACGAAGGGGGAGTCTTATGCCCGGAACAGCCTCCTTGCGGTAGCATTAGCACACGGGCTAACCTGTACCACAAGACGTCTATTCCGCCGGCTACAACAATATCAATAGAACAGGCCAACCCAACCAAAAACAATAAGCAAGAGAAGTCAAAATCCACACTAAGTATATAATGTCCAAAACATCAATAATGAGAAGCTAAACATGCTTCTACAAAATATCAGAGTACAACTAATCATTGCCCAAACGGGCTACATCAGAGTAATCAAAATACTAACATCAGTAACCGACGGTATCGACGACACCGTCACTTCAGGCCCTGTCATCCTGGCCTTGCTGTCCTACTGCATAGTCTGCGGCTGCTCTACCTGCGGCATGACCTCCTAAAAGGAAGACGTAGCAAACGTTAGTCGAAACGACTAAGTTGTTTCACATCCGCTCCCCCGAAGACTCCTCGGCACCAGGCGGAGAAAAGGAACAAGAGTATAGTATATAACAAGTATGCAAGTAAAGGAAGTACAAGCAGGTGGATGTAGTGTAAGAGTAACAGTATCATAATCAGCATTTATTTAAGAGCTACACTAAACTAGCAAGTATAAGTAACAGCAGGAAGGTAACTTAACTTATAAGAATGCCCATACAAACTTATAAGTTAAGGATTGAGTTACATAAAGGTAACTCATCGTATAAGAGTGCCCATACAAACTTATACGATGATGATCTTGTTGTGCAATGTTATGAAATGCTATGAATGCTATGCAATGACTCACCCATGCACACCCATGCAATTGCTATGTCGACATAGACTATAGTTCACACGTTTCGAGCAGGTAGCTAACCTCTCAGGCATCAGCCGCCGTGGCCAGGCGGTGACAGTAGAATGGGCACTTCTACTACTAGGCGGGTATCAAACTACTTCACCTAGGCCTCTGTACGCCTCAACTCTAAGAACACAACAGCGGAGCCCATGCGTACTATGGCCCAGCGGGGTCTTGGGTAGATGTGCACCAAGAACACAACCCAAACTGGCCTTGTGTGACCCGGAAGGGGCCTCGGAAGAAGGCACGAGGACACATCCCAACCGTTCACATGGCCGGAGGGGCCTCGTGACGTGAACACCGAGGACACAGCCCAAACCGACCAAGTCTAACTGCCAACTCCCGTCGGTGTGACGACTGGCAAACCCATAGACCTGCCACACTATCCTTAACCCAGGATTACGACACCGCGTGTCGACTCACACCACATGCAAATACCACATCAACATAATATGGAAGGGGCCTCGAAAGTAGACACGAGGACAGAGCCCAACCATCCATCCACACCTTATCTCAACACAACCAAAATAAAGGGCGGTCAACACCGCGCTTACATCCATTCACAATAGTACCCGTAGGGAGACGACGCTCTAAGTATTGGACTACAAGACTCATTTCATTAATCAAACATATCCATGGCCATAATCTATTCATCTATATGACTTTCCAAATGATGACAATGTAATATAAACATGATGCGCATATAAAGATCTATCACACTTTTCATTTGATAATGTCATAATATAAACATGAAGTGCACAATTATCAATCTTTTAATTCCTACTAATTCAATTTGTTTAAGTAATATTGTTTCTCAATTTGATAATATGAAATCTGATTAATAAGCTACATCAATCATGCAACAAATGATTAATCATTCATCCAAGCCAAGTATCTTGCATTATTAATTCCACCGAATCAAAATCCATTTTCCATTAAGCCCAGAATTTAGGTGCAGGTTGAATCTGGACAGCAAATTCGACTGGAGATTCTCGAAGCTACAAGAATCCGGTGAAGACGTGTAACCCCACGATGGAAAGGTCTTTCTGTGGTCTACAACTCTCGTATTCAGACTTCAACCCAGATTTGATATTATCCTATTTGAAATCGGACTTGAAGTCCGCTGCGTACAGAACACAATTTCTGCATGCACTATTTGTTGAACACCATTTACGTTGAGACTTTCCCGTGGCTACAGACTTCACCTGAAGTCGTGCAACCATTTGTTTAAAAGGTATTTTCAAGGGCTTCAACCTTCGTGTTTAGCCGAAAGCCCAGATCTGGCCATATCGTATTTAAAAATGGCCACGAAGTTCGCTGCGCGCAGAATACAGATTCTGCACGCATCTTAAGGCGGAATGAACGACATCGGTTCATCTTCCTCCTCAATGCGATCATCCAATTCATTATAGAATTCCCTCCACCCTTATTCAACCTCATGAGGCCAATAACCTTCAAGAAATCATCCCTTATCATCACATTGAAGAAAGGCGTGGTTGAAGAGATCTAAAACCTAGAACACAAGTCCTATCATGGCCAAACCTAGAAGCCTTCTTCTCTCCATCAAGACAATCTTGATCCGATGTCTCTCCTAGGAAAATAACTATAGATCTAGCACTAAGGGAGAGGGTAGGAAACTCACATCTGTTCCAGCGGTACCACCATTTCCGGCCATGGATCGCGTAGTTCTCCTCGGCGGCATCTTCTCTTTCACGGTGATGGCGGATTTACCCTTCCTAGAACTTGCTCCTACAGTTCCTCTTCTACATAAATTCTCTCAGACAAATAGAGATTAAGTGAGCATGGAAACGGCTAGGGTTTTCTCTCACCCTTATATATGAAAAGTGACACGGGTAGGGACACGGCTGTGTCCTTACCAGTGTCCTGCCTGTGCGAAGCGACAACGACAGTTTCCATGTCGGTTCAATAGTTGACATGGGTAGGGACATGCCCGTGTCCCGACCCGTGTCCACATGACACGGCCGTATGCCTGGCCGTGTCATTGGCCATGTCCTTCTCGGGTTGCATCTCGACGAACTCAACTCGACACACACAGCACACGGGTAGAGACACGCCCGTGTCTCTACCCGTGTCATATAATTCGTCGATCTCGACACGGAGTTCGTCGATCTCGACACGCCTCGTCGAGTCCAACTCGACACACACGGGTAGGGACACGCCCGTGTCACTACCCATGTCACATGGTGTCGACATAGCTTGCCAGTCTCGACACGTCCTGTCGAGAATAACTCGACACACACGGGTAGGGACTGTTAAATTTTCTCAACGTGGTCAGCAAGATAGCCCAAACACCAAATTAATATCTTCGGAACTACCCAGTTCGCACGCTGAACCTGCGGAAAACCCAAGGACTAGAGGTTGCACCCAACAAAACAATGGAAGCACAAGAAGGTCTTATTATGCATTCACTTCTTTACAATCCGAGGCATACATAGCGAGACATGATTTCGCTAGTATTACAGCTGTAAACAGAAAGAACCAAAAAACAAGCCGGGCGGACAGCACTCCAGTCCGCCGAGACCGCGAGGTCGCCGAGACCGCCGAGACCGCTGAGCTCGCCCAAGCTATGCTGCAATCCGCCGAATACCACGGAGTCCGTCGAGACCGCGAGGCCGCGCGGACAGACCGTTATTCGCCTCCTGCTGAACCCGAACTGAGGAACTCCCCTACCCGCCTGAAACCGGCGGACAGGTTATTGAAGCTGGGAAAGTTGAAATAGAACTGACAAGCCGCAGAGCGACCTCCTGCTGAGTCCGCAGAGACCGCACACTTCCAAGCACTGACCGAAGTCAAAGCCAAGCTCCTGGCTCCTTGAAGTTATCCGCGCGACCTGCACACAGCAAACCGTCAGCCTGAAACAATCCGCGCGGACTGGAAAACACAGACCGCAGCACTCGCCCAACCGAATTTACTGTTCACTCACGTTACTTAGGTTACTGTAGATGTGACAGGGGGGTCCTATTTATAGGCAAGGTGAGGAGTGTGGTCACCGCCCAAGAGATAGCGACACCACCCTCAGTCCGCGCGAATACAACCACCGTCCGCTGAGTCCGCATGGACTTAGCCGGATACCAAGGAAACCACCAGGAGCACGGCAACCGTTGACGAACCCTCTCCAGTCTGCCCAAGCTAAGCGGACAAGGCACCAGCCCGCAAAGCTCCAACTGCTTCAGGACAGCAAACCCTCTTCAATGGCTGTCCGCACCAACCCGAGGCAGTCCGCAAGACCCACACCTCAATCCGCCACAAGTCCACGACCAAAGGCAAATAGCAACAGTCCGCCCGGTCACAGCGGACTTGGCGGATACGGCGGACACCATGAACTTGACACCAAGTGTGACCAAGTCCAAAACCATCAAGGGCCAGTGCGAGCATGGCGGACACAAAGTCCCGTCCGCCAAAAACCCTAGCAGAGACCGCAACCAGTCCGCGAGCTCCTCGCACTTGTCCAACACAGCAGCTTCCTCCCGGACTCCAAACACCAGTCCGCCAACCGGTCTCCACAGCAAGACTGCTGTAACACCTGAGCTTGACAAGGCCTCAGCCAAGCTCAAGGCCCAGTCCGCAATAGCCCAAACCGCGGACACACCAGTCCGCAAGGCTTCCCGCGAACTCGAACCAACCCGCCAACAGCGCAAGCTTGCACCCGCGACCACTGAGCAAAGCATCAGTCCGCAAGCCTCTCTATCCGCAGATACCAGGCCGCACCAAACCGCGGACTCCATGCAACAACCCGCTCAGAACACAGCCGGCTTCCACCAGACTTTTCACCAGGCCGCAACCTCAGTCCGCCCAGTCCGCCCAGTCCGCCAAAGCTGTCCGCCACAGGCCGCGCGGCCTGTCCCGTCACCCACTTCCACTTCACAAATTTCAACACTCCCCCTTGAATTGAGAAGTGGTGACCAAGCCCAGCAAGCTGCGCAAGCGTTCAAAGGGCCCCTTCGACAGCGGCTTCGTGAAGATGTCAGCAAGATTATCTTCACTCCGAACATGCCCGACCAGCAGAGATTCTTCCAACACCTTCTCCCTGATGAAATGGTGATCAATCTCTATATGCTTGGTCCTGGCGTGACACACTGGATTGTTTATGTTAAAATTCAACAAACCGCAGACGCCCCCTTGGATACCCTGCTGAAAACTCAACAAACCGAAGGAGAATACGCCCACTTATACTGTTGAAAGTTTTCCCGGATCGTGGAGTTAGCAGGGGTTATCTCAATAAAGCAGTAACAACCAGCAACACATGCAGCACAAGCTTCTTTATTGATCAAGAGCACACTTCTTTACAAGGCGAGACATACATGGCGAGACATGCTTCACCAAAACCCAACACCGGGAGAGCAGAGACAGTTACAAAGACAAGAACAAAAAACAAGCCGCGCGGACTCAATCAACAAGTCGCCGACCTACTGCTGTGGAGTCCGCCCAGTCCGCCAGGTCGCCAGACCGCAACCCAAGCCGCGCGGACTCACCCTTATTCCAATGCTTAGCTCTTCACCGCCGGTCTGAACGCCGCCAGACCGCACAAGCTGCGTCACCGAATGGAACAGTCCGCCTGAAGCAGGCGACTTCCTGAACCCCGAACCAAGTCGCCAAAGAGAAGACCGCCTGGTCGCTATCTGCGACCTGCTGTTTACCGCCTGTTGCTTAACCGCAGAGTCCGCACTGTCCCTGACCACAATCAGAGCCAAGTCCTGGCTTTCCAGCGCTATCCGCACAACCTGCACAGCACAACCGGGTCAACTCTCTATCCGCGCGGACACAAAGTCCAGACCGCAGCAACTTACGCGAGCTCAATTACTGTTCACTTACTTCGGTCTAGGTTCTTTTTCCTGATGTGACATGGGTCCTATTTATAGGCACGACGATGAGTATGGTCACCGCCCTTCCCGATAGGATCACCGCCACAACTCGCAGCAAGAACTAGTGTGTCCGCCAGCCCGCGGACACACATTCCAGTTCGCCGCTCCTGTGCAGATAGCCAGTCCGCCCCAGCTTCTCCAAGGCCGGACTCCAATATCCAGTCCGCCTTGCCGCCAGAGACCAAGCCAGGACAACAGCCGGACTCCACAACAGCCGTGTCCGCCATTCTGCGGACAAGGCATCAGCCCGCAAAACCCGAGCCCGCAGCCTCGCCATCAAGACGCCTGCCGGACTCAGCGGACACCCGGCTTTCGTCCGCATATCCCAAGTCCATTGCCTAATCACCAAGGCATTGCCGGACTCAGCGGACACGCCGATCCAGTCCGCGTACACAGCGAACTCCAGTCCGCTTCCCTGAGTCCATAACCTCATCACAAGGCTCAACCGGACTCAGCGGACTCTGGATCCAGTCCGTACGCTCCTGCACAAGCAATTATCCAGTCCGCATTTCCCCAAGCTAGCAAACAAGGCAACTGCACTTCTACTACGCTTGGCGGACTGAGAAACCAGCCCGCGCTCCACTTCGCGATCTCCCCGGACTGAGCCTCCTGGACTTGGTTCAATTCCAACCAAGTCCAGCCCACTGGCCGCAAGGGCCAGTCCGCACTTACAAGCGGACACTGGATCTAGCCCGCCATATCGGGCGACCTCCAGTTCCTGTCCGCGCTGACCGGCGGTCTCCGCGGCTTCCACTTGCCGCTTCACTAGAGCAAGACCAAGGCATCTGCCAAACCGATCTGCCGAGCTCCAGTTCTTGAGTCCGCTTCAAGCCGGACTCTGCGGATAACATTCCTATCCGCCCGGTTACTCCCTGGGAGTAAACCGCCTGCTGAGCATACACTGGCCTGTCAGACCGCCGCTGCTGTCCGCGTAGTCCGCGCGAACAGACCGCCCAGGCCGCCACAGAGCAAACCGCCTGCAACATCCCTGCCGACCTAGCAGTCCGCCAACCCAGTCCGCGTAGTCCGCGCGGATAGGTTTCCCAAGCCTTCCATTCACCCACTTTCACTTCACAGAATTCAACACTCCCCCTTGAAGTGAGAAGTGGTGAATAACTCCAGCAGCTCCCGTAACCTTGCACCTGGTCCTTCTGATAGCATCTACTAAGAGATGTCCAAGACATAGTCCTCGCCCCGCATATCATGGACCATGAGGGAGCCCTCCAGCATCTCCCAAAAGGAGCCATGCTTCCCTCTGCCTTCTTCAGCTTCAACCTCCACTCATGCATCACAGGAGTATCACCAACTTCCATGGACCCAGAAGCCCAAGCCTCGTTGCCTCTGAGAGAAATCACCTCTTCAGACTTGGTGTCAACCACCTCCTTGATTCTAGTGGGGTCATCACAGCCAGAAGTACCTTGCTCGACCTGAGGGATAACAAGGAAACACGGGACCAAGTCCGCCGTGTTCCCTTCGCTATATCGAGCTGGTGGCTTACTGATCCTCTTCGATCTCCGAAGAACCTGATCATGGCTAACCACCTCCGCTGCTCTTGAACCAGCTCCGTTCCCGGGCAAACCCGGAACAATGCTCCCTTTGCTCCCTGAACAAGACGCCTCCTTACTGGAACCAAGAGCACCTGGAGCAACGCTCCCTCTGCTACCTGAACCAGAAGACTCCCCTCTTGAACAAGAACTGCCCGGAACATCGCTCCCCTTGCTTCCTGAACAGGAAGCCTCCGCCTTTGAGCCAGAAGGTCCTGGAGCATCGCTCCCCCTTCTTCCCGACTCTGACGCCTTTGCCCCGGAGCTAGAACAACCTGGAGCACCTGGTGACTCAGGCAACTCCACTTCCTTAGCAGCAGCCTCCTTCAGCCCACCATTTGACCTGCTTAACTCTAGCTCCACATAAGAGCTACCCCAATACGGCGTCAACTCATCAAAAACAATGTTTCTCGACACTATGAGTTTCTTCGTCGCAGGATCCATATACCTCCATCTTCTTCTCTGCTCATCATACCCAACAAAGACTAGCTTTGTTTTGAGAGCACCCGGAGAATGTATATAGCAGGTAGATCCAAACACCCGAAGGTGCTTCACTGAGGGCTTCACTCCGAACATTAGCTCATAAGGAGTCTTCATTATGATCGGACTAAGAGGCATCCGGTTGATGACATGAGCAGCACAGGCAATTCCTTCCGCCCAAAGAGCCTTCGGAACTCCTTTACTCTGAAGCCAACACTTGCAGGTCTCCGTTAACCAACGGATCATCCGAGCTGCAACACTACCCTGTTGTGAAGTATGTCCACAAGAAAGCTCCATCTGGATCCCTTGCTTCCTGCAAAAGCGTGAGAACTCGGTTGAGGCAAACTCACCACCGAAACTTGTCCTCAACACCTTGATCCTCCGGCCAAGCTGGCCTTCGACAAGCTTCTTGAACTCCACAAACAAGCGTACCATGTTGGACTTCTTCTTCATGAAGTATACCCAAGTATACCCAGAATAGTCATCAACCAATATCAGCATGAACCTGCTACCTCCAAGACTGGCCGTGACGGTCGGTCCTACCAGAGCACAATGGACAACCGCCAATGGTGCATTACTCCTGGATTGTGCTTTGTCGACCATGAAGCGATAGGCTCCACTTTCCTGACATCCCGCACACCCCCGACCATCGCCATAGGATGACAATCTAGGCAAGCCTCTTACGAGTCTTCTTTCCGCCATTGCTTTCAGCTTGTCCATCCCTACATGCCCCAGTCTTTCATGCCAGATAGCAACACTATCACTGGCAATCCTCCGATCAACTCCAGAACTAGTTGAAATCCCAACTACGTTCTTCTCCTTCCTCCCTACCAGAGCTACGTTCGCCGAGAGTAAGACAACCTTGCACTCCTTCCGAAGATGACCTTGCTGCTTGCATTTATAGCACCTTGGTCCTTTCTTCCTCTTCCTATCGCGCCTAGGAGAACAACTCATTTCTTCCTGATATGAAGTAGAGGGACCATCATCAGCAGCAACCTCCTTCACCTTCTTCCTGAACAACCCATCAAGGGAAGTCCAGACCTCCGCAGCTGACCGACATCCACTGATGTGGTCCAAGAGCTCCGATGAGATCACCTGCCTGAGAATAGACTCCGCTTTCGCATTTGCCTCCTTCCAAGCTCTCATCGCCTCAGCATTGCCAGCAGTATCCTCTTGTCTTCCTGCTCCGCATACAACCTCCCAAAGGTCCTCGCCAAGAAGAAAGCTCTTCATACAGGACTTCCACCGTTCACAGTTCGTCCCTGTAAGAAGATCAATACCAAGACAACTTGCTTCCTCCACTACCATGGTTCTACCACTGGTTTCCTCTACAAACGAGCAACTACTTTCATTGAGCACTGCTTGACCACTCCAACAACCTCCCTCTGATACCATGTTAAAATTCAACAAACCGCAGACGCCCCCTTGGATACCCTGCTGAAAACTCAACAAACCGAAGGAGAATACGCCCACTTATACTGTTGAAAGTTTTCCCGGATCGTGGAGTTAGCAGGGGTTATCTCAATAAAGCAGTAACAACCAGCAACACATGCAGCACAAGCTTCTTTATTGATCAAGAGCACACTTCTTTACAAGGCGAGACATACATGGCGAGACATGCTTCACCAAAACCCAACACCGGGAGAGCAGAGACAGTTACAAAGACAAGAACAAAAAACAAGCCGCGCGGACTCAATCAACAAGTCGCAGACCTACTGCTGTGGAGTCCGCCCAGTCCGCCAGGTCGCCAGACCGCAACCCAAGCCGCGCGGACTCACCCTTATTCCAATGCTTAGCTCTTCACCGCCGGTCTGAACGCCGCCAGACCGCACAAGCTGCCTCACCGAATGGAACAGTCTGCCTGAAGCAGGCGACTTCCTGAACCCCGAACCAAGTCGCCAAAGAGAAGACCGCCTGGTCGCTATCCGCGACCTGCTGTTTGCCGCCAGTTGTTTAACCGCAGAGTCCGCACTGTCCCTGACCGCAATCAGAGCCAAGTCCTGGCTTTCCAGCGCTATCCGCACAACCTGCACAGCACAACCGGGTCAACTCTCTATCCGTGCGGACACAAAGTCCAGACCGTAGCAACTTACGCGAGCTCAATTACTATTCATTTACTTCGGTCTAGGTTCTTTTTCCTAATGTGACATGGGTCCTATTTATAGGCACGACGATGAGTATGGTCACCGCCCTTCCCGATAGGATCACCGCCACAACCCGCAGCAAGAACTAGTGTGTCCGCCAGCCCGCGGACACACATTCCAGTTCGCCGCTCCTGTGCAGATAGCCAGTCCGCCCCAGCTTCTCCAAGGCCGGACTCCAATATCCAGTCCGCCTTGCCGCCAGAGACCAAGCCAGGACAATAGCCGGACTCCACAACAGCCGTGTCCGCCATTCTGCGGACAAGGCATCAGCCCGCAAAACCCGAGCCCGCAGCCTCGCCATCAAGACGCCTGCCGGACTAAGCGGACACCCGGCTTCCGTCCGCATATCCCAAGTCCATTGCCTAATCACCAAGGCATTGCCGGACTCAGCGGACACGCCGATCCAGTCCGCGTACACAGCAAACTCCAGTCCGCTTCCCTGAGTCCATAACCTCATCACAAGGCTCAACCGAACTCAGCGGACTCTGGCTCCAGTCCGCACGCTCCTGCACAAGCAATTCTCCAGTCCGCATTTCCCCAAGCTAGCAAACAAGGCAACTGCACTTCTACTATGCTTGGCGGACTGAGAAACCAGCCCGCGCTCCACTGCGCGATCTCCCCGGACTGAGCCTCCTGGACTTGGTTCAATTCCAACCAAGTCCAGCCCACTGGCCGCAAGGGCCAGTCCGCACTTACAGGCGGACACTGGATCTAGCCCGCCATATCGGGCGACCTCCAGTTCCTGTCCGCGCTGACCGGCGGTCTCCGCGGCTTCCACTTGCCGCTTCACTAGAGCAAGACCAAGGCATCTGCCAATCCGGTCTGCCGAGCTCCAGTTCTTCAGTCTGCTTCAAGCCGGACTCCGCGGATAACATTCCTATCCGCCCGGTTATTCCCTGGGAGTAAACCGCCTGCTGAGCATACACTGGCCTGTCAGACCGCCGCTGCTGTCCGCGTAGTCCGCGCGAACAGACCGCCCAGGCCGCCACAGAGCAAACCACCTGCAACATCCCTGCCGACCTAGCAGTCCGCCAACCCAGTCCGCGTAGTCCGCGCGGATAGGTTTCCCAAGCCTTCCATTCACCCACTTTCACTTCACAGAATTCAACAGTTTACCAGTTTGAGAGCACTCTCATTGTCACCCCGGAGTAAAGTAGGCCCTTGCACTTCTTCATGAACATCCTCTATGAGTCTCCTCAACCAAACGGCTTCCCGAGCAGCCAAGGCCGAAGCCTTATACTCCGCCTCCGTGGTTGAAACTGACACCGAGTCCTGCTTCTTGCTACACCACGAGATGCTAGCTGAACCGCAAGTGAACACATAACCTAAAGTAGACCTTCGATCATCTGAATCACCACCATAGTCAGCATTCGTGTACCCGAGCAACGCAAACTCCGCATCCCTTCCATAGAGGAGTCCCATCTCAGAAGTCACCTTGACATACTTCAGAATTCCCTTCTCCGCCACTAGATGAGATTGCCTTGGTTCAGCCATATACCGACTTACTCGGCCAACAGCATAAGCGATATCCGGCCTAGTAATCGTCAGGTAAATCAAGCTCCCAACAAGAGCCCTGAACACCAAGGGATCATGAAGAACCCTTCCCTCATCCCGTCGAAGCTTCAGCCCAGGTTCCAGTGGAGTAGAGCACTTCTTCCCTTCGCCCATGCCAAACCGCTTCACAATACGATCAGCATACCCTTTCTGGATAATGAGAATCCCGCACTCCTTACTCTCCACTTCAAGACCAAGAAAGTGATGCAACTCTCCCAAGTCTTTCATCTCGAAGCGTATAGCAAGCTCTCCCCTGAGCCTTGCTACTTCCTCCTCCGAATTCCCTGTGATGATCATGTCATCCACATACAGTAGGACCAAGACTCTTAGCTCTCCCTTCTTCTTGACGAACAAGCTTGAATCCGAGTTAGAAGCCAAGTATCCACAGAATTGCAAGTACTCTGCATTCTTCCCATACCACGCTCGAGGAGCTTGCTTCAACCCATAGAGAGCCTTCCTGAGTTTGCAGACATAGTACGGATGCTTCTCAGAGACGAAACCAAGCGGCTGATCCATGAAGATGTCCTTGTCAATCTCTCCGTAAAGAAAAGCATTCTTCACATCAAGTTGCCACAACCTCCATCCCTTGCTAGCAGCCAAGGCGATCACCACTCTTACAGATGTCATCTTCGCAACTGGACTGAATGTCTCCTCATAGTCTTCTCCATACTGTTGTGAGAATCCTCTTGCGACCAGGCGAGCCTTGAACCGATCAATGCTCCCATCAGCCTTCTTCTTCAACTTATACACCCACTTGCAAGTAACCGGAGTAATGCCATCAACCTTGGGCACAAGGTCCCAGGTTTCATTCTTCTTCAGAGCATCAATCTCTTCCTTCATGGCATCATCCCACTCCTTCACTCCAGTGGCCTCGTTGAAGTTTGCAGGCTCTCGCTCATCCAGAGGACCTGCAAAGAAGCAGGAGACAAAGCTCACTGCATTCCCATCACAGTACCGAGCTGGTGGCTTAACCACCCTCTTCGATCTCCGAAGACACGGCTCCTTGCTCACGACTTCCGTTGCTTCTTTAGGCTCCACTCCTACCTGGGGCAAGCATTGAGCAGTGCTCCCCCTGCTTCCTGAGCCAGAAGGCTCAGCCTCGGAGTTCGAAGCAACAGGAGCTGCTGGTGAAACAGCAAGCTCCTCTTCCAAGCCTTCAACAGCCTCCACCGGTGCTTCCTCAACTTTGCTACTTCCGGTTAGCTCCACCGAGCCACCTCCATATGACGTCAGCTCGTCAAAGACAACATCTCTTGACACCAGGAACTTCTTCGTCACAGGGTCCATGCACTTCCATCCCTTCTTCCGCTCATCATAGCCAACAAAGACAAGTTTCCTTGCCTTCGCATCCAGCTTTGTCCGTGAAGCATCCGGGACATGCACGTAGCAAGTTGAACCGAACACCCTAAGGTGTCCAACACTCGGCTTCTCCTTCAGCAACAGCTCAATAGGAGTCTTCATGTTGATAGGGCTGAGTGGCATCCGGTTGATAACATATGCAGCACAAGACATTCCCTCCGCCCAAAAGGACCTTGGGATATCTTTCGCATGTAGCCAGCATTTGCAGGTTTCCGTCAAATGACGGATCTTCCGCTCCGCTACCCCATTTTGTTGTGGAGTGTGAGCACATGTAAGCTCCGTTGGATCCCGTGCTTCCTGCAGAAGTTAGAAAACTCGGAAGAGACAAACTCCCCCCCCCCCGTTATCAGTTCTAAACTTCTTAATCCGCAAGCCAAGCCGGCCTTCTACCAACTCCTTGAACTCCACGAACAAACGGAAGGCTTCCGACTTCTCCCTTAAGAAGTACACCCTAGTATACCTTGAGTAGTCATCAACCAAGACAAGCATGTATTTGCTTCCACCAAGGCTGGCAGTAACAGTCGGTCCCATCAGGTCGCCATGAATACACTCCAATGGTTTCTTGCTCCTTGTTTGTGATTTATCAAACGGAAGGCGATGTGCCTTACCGTATTGACAGCCCGCACAAACGTGCCCATCACCAAAGGAGGACAACTTCGGCAACCCCCTCACCAGACTTCTACTCGCCATTGCCTTCAGCTTGTCCATGCCAACATGCCCCAGCCTCTCATGCAGATAGCCGCACTATCATTGGCTCTCATCCTATCAACATAGGCACTGGTGGAAAGAACAAACAAGTTCTTCACCCTCCTCCCAACATGAGCAACATCAGCCTTCACCGCTGATACGTTGCGAAGGAACCTCACGTCTGTTGGCCCAAACAGAACGTGATACCCAGCGTCCACCGCATTGGTCACCGAGAAGAGGTTCTTCTTCATACCCGGCACGTGATACACACTCCTTAACGTGAGTGGCCCCTGATCACTACCCAAAGACATGACCCCCTCCTTCTCTACTGCATAAACAGTATTATCAGCAGTGATAATAGCTTCATTACCTGAGTAAGCCTGCATGGAGGTGAACTTCGACTTGTCTCCGGTGAGGTGATGACCACACCCGGAGTCGATGATCCACTCGCTGTTGAAGTCCTCAGCAGATAAGGCCCGGACACAAGTGCCCGTCATGAAAGCTCCTCCCCATTCTGCTTCTTCACTTCGCGAGCAAGCTTCCTCCTTTCCCGCAGCATGCCCAGGCTGCAGTTTGACCTTGCAGTCCCGCTCACGCAACTGAACCACGCAACCTCAGAAACCTGGCTCTGATACCATGTTAAATTTTCTCAACGTGGTCAGCAAGATAGCCCAAACACCAAATTAATATCTTCGGAACTACCCAGTTCGCACGCTGAACCTGCAGAAAACCCAAGGACTAGAGGTTGCACCCAACAAAACAATGGAAGCACAAGAAGGTCTTATTATGCATTCACTTCTTTACAATCCGAGGCATACATAGCGAGACATGATTTCGCTAGTATTACAGCTGTAAACAGAAAGAACCAAAAAACAAGCCGGGCGGACAGCACTCCAGTCCGCCGAGACCGCGAGGTCGCCGAGACCGCCGAGACCGCTGAGCTCGCCCAAGCTATGCTGCAATCCGCCGAATACCATAGAGTCCGTCGAGACCGCGAGGCCGCGCGGACAGACCGTTATTCGCCTCCTGCTGAACCCGAACTGAGGAACTCCCCTACCCGCCTGAAACCGGCGGACAGGTTATTGAAGCTGGGAAAGTTGAAACAGAACTAACAAGCCGCAGAGCGACCTCCTGCTGAGTCCGCAGAGACCGCACACTTCCAAGCACTGACCGAAGTCAAAGCCAAGCTCCTGGCTCCTTGAAGTTATCCGCGCGACCTGCACACAGCAAACCGTCAGCCTGAAACAATCCGCGCGGACTGGAAAACACAGACCGCAGCACTCGCCCAACCCAATTTACTGTTCACTCACGTTACTTAGGTTACTGTAGATGTGCCAGGGGGGTCCTATTTATAGGCAAGGTGAGGAGTGTGGTCATCGCCCAAGAGATAGCGACACCACCCTCAGTCCGCGCGAATACAACCACCGTCCGCTGAGTCCGCATGGACTTAGCCGGATACCAAGGAAACCACCAGGAGCACGGCAACCGTTGACGAACCCTCTCCAGTCCGCCCAAGCTAAGCGGACAAGGCACCAGCCCGCAAAGCTCCAACTGCTTCAGGACAGCAAACCCTCTTCAATGGCTGTCCGCACCAACCCGAGGCAGTCCGCAAGACCCACACCTCAATCCGCCACAAGTCCACGACCAAAGGCAAACAGCAACAGTCCGCCCGGTCACAGCGGACTTGGCGGATACGGCGGACACCATGAACTTGACACCAAGTGTGACCAAGTCCAAAACCATCAAGGGCCAGTGCGATCATGGCGGACACAAAGTCCCGTCCGCCAAACACCCTAGCACAGACCGCAACCAGTCCGCGAGCTCCTCGCACTTGTCCAACACAGCAGCTTCCTCCCGGACTCCAAACACCAGTCCGCCAACCGGTCTCCACAGCAAGACTGCTGTAACACCCGAGCTTGACAAGGCCTCAGCCAAGCTCAAGGCCCAGTCCGCAACAGCCCAAACCGCGGACACACCAGTCCGCAAGGCTTCCCGCGAACTCGAACCAACCCGCCAATAGCGCAAGCTTGCACCCGCGACCACTGAGCAAAGCATCAGTCCGCAAGCCTCTCTATCCGCAGATACCAGGCCGCACCAAACCGCGGACTCCATGCAACAACCCGCTCAGAACACAGCCGGCTTCCACCAGACTTTTCACCAGGCCGCAACCTCAGTCCGCCCAGTCCGCCCAGTCCGCCAAAGCTGGCCGCCACAGGCCGCGCGGCCTGTCCCGTCACCCACTTCCACTTCACAAATTTCAACAGGGACACGCCCGTGTTGCTACCCGTGTCGCATGGTGTTGACACAGCTCGCCAGTCTCGACACGTTCTGTCGAGAGTAACTCGACACACACAGGTAGGGACACGCCCGTGTCGCTACCCGTGTCACATGGTGTCGAAACAGCTCGCTGATCTCGACATGTCTCATCGAGTTCAGCTCGACGCACATACGCACAGGGGTAGGGACACGCCCGTGTCTCTACCCGTGTCCCTTCACAGATCTCATTTCTCCATTCCCCCATAAGTGCAGTCCAATTCTCTACACGTCCCAGGACTCGAGTCTACCCTCCTGAATCAAAAACACACACTAGGGGCCTAGAGCGATTCGGCACGTTACATCTAGCAGTGTGCTAGATTCGGCCTAACTTCTTCTGTTCACCTCAGATCCTCAGATCTTACAACTCAGAACCCAACAAGGCTCCTACAACTCAGAGTGAGTCCACACTACTACAACTCAGGCAAACTGCCCTACCTCAGCCTACACAAGGCCTACACTCAGAGATCACAATCTCCTACAACTCAGGCTCACAACCCCACCTCAGCCTTCAACAAGGCCTACCACTCAGAGAAAATACTCTCCTACACTCAGCCTTTATAAACACAGGCTTACAACTCAGATCTTATAAAGATCCTACAGAAAATAGATTTAACAATATATTTAACCACCACCCTGGTAGAGAGAGAATGGATGGATGGCTTCTTGATCAGTTCTTTGAAGAATCTGATGGCAGAGAACAACCACTCTTAGCTTTCTTCAAAGCTTCTTGAATCTGAACTCAGTAGGGTTAAATCTCCTGTGAAGTTGATATTCAATCAGCTTCTTTCTTGATATTCAGATCACAATCTGAATTCTTCTTAGCAGCCTGGTTCAGCAACTGCACTTCAATAGATGGAGCTCTCTCTCTCCAACTTCTTCTTTTTATTCTATCTCAATATCAGTGTTTTTATTCTCTCATCAATCATCATTTATTGAAGGAGAATGCCTTTATATAGACTTTCTCCATGGTAACCGGCTGATCCGGTATCTAACAAACTTCTGACAGCTCTGACATTTGCAGTAGACCGGTTGGTAACGGCAGCTATCAAGTCATCCAGTCACTTCTTGAAATTCTGTCTGTCAGCAAAGTGTCGAGACTGAACTTCATCATGTGTCGATACAAGTAGACTAAGTGTCGACACAAGTTGACTTAGTGTCGGCATAAGCCTTGGTTGTGTCGACATAGCTCCTTTGTTGTTGATACTGCTTCTCGACACAGCTTCTGTAGAATGTGTTGACACTAATTCTGTGTGTCGACACAATCACTTCTTCTCTTTAACTTAGTTGAAACTCTGTTGTGTGTCGACACAAGTCCTGTGTGTCGACACAGTTGATGTCGACAAAGTCTTCTGTGTGTTGACACTGCCTCTATGTGTCGACACAGTTGATGTCGACTAAACTTCCTCTGTGTGTCGACACTGCCTCTATGTGTCGACACAGTTAATGTCGACTATGCTTCTCTGTGTGTCGACACTGCCTCTGTATGTCGACACAAGTTTCTTCTAGTATCAACACAGCCTTTCCAAGTGTCGACACAATTAACTCCAAGTGTCGACATAGCTTTTCTCCAGTGTCGACACAAGGCTTCATAAGTGTCGACACAGCTTCTCCTGGTGTCGACACATGGACTTAGAAATTTTTTCTGCATTCCTGCATTTACTTAACCTGCACATATAAACTCAAAACAACATCAAATACACCTTGATGCATATCATTGAGTAAGGTGATGTTTCTTCAAATCTGTTACACATTTTCCAATATACCCAACAGTTTCACGATATCCTAAACACCTAGACGGGGGTGAATAAGTTCAATTCCTTTTTACTTAGGCAGATCAATTATATGTCAGTTAAATCAACTTATTTCGCACAACATTCAAGCAATCACAACACAGTTAAAAGAAACACAGCCAACCATAGATTGCACACAAATTTATAGTGGTTCCTCAATTGATGGGTACATCCACTTCCCCCTTCGTCTATCTAGCAGTATGCTAGATTCGGCCTAACTACCTTCTACCTTCTCAGATCCTCAGATCTTACAGCTCAGAACCCAAAGATGGTTCCTATAACTCAGACTTCAGCAAGTCTTACAACTTAGAGTGAGTCCACACTCCTATAACTTAGTCACACAAGCTCTACATCAGCCTCTTCCATAGGCCTACAACTTAGAGAAATGATTCCCCTACCTCAGGCACTCAGCCCTACATCAGCCTTTATAAATTTAGGCTTAAAACTCAGAGAGATAACTCTCCTACACTCAGATCTATAACAGATCCTACAGAAAATTGATGATAGAAAAGAAACAAATCCTTCACCTAGGTAGGGAGAGAAAGGGTTGAAGGTTTCTTGATCAGTTCTTGATAGAACTGACAACTTTAGAATCAACCTGTCTTAGCTTCTTCAAAGCTTCTTGAATCTGAACAAAGTAAGGTTTATCATCTTGAAGTTGGAGATGATCCTCAATCCATCTTATTCTAATCAGATGTGGTTTTGATTTTTTCTTGCAGACTGTTCAGGATATGCCCTCTCTGGATGACTTGTCGATTTCTGGATGAAGACTTCTCTCCTTCTTATTAGGTTTTTAATTGTTGATAGAACATGTCTTTATATAAACTTCATCCAAGGTTACTAGCTGTTCTGGTTCTTAACAGTCTTCTGACAGTTCTGACAGATGTAACAACATAGTAAGTTATGACAGTTGTCAAGTCTCCAGTTGTGATACTTCATTCTTCATTGAACTTTGGCTCAGCAGTAAAAGTGTCGAGTCAATATTTAAAATTTGTCGAGTCAATACTTCACATGTATTGACACGTATAGTCCATGTGTCGACACAACTCTTGATGATGTCGACACAGCTTTCATAATGTCGACAGAGCTCTTCTTTCACTTCTTGACACAGCTTCTGTGGAATGTGTCGACACAAGTCCTGTGTGTCGACATAATAACTCCTGGTCTCGACAAAGTTGGTGTCGATAGAATTCTGGTATGTGTCGACACAACTCTTGTGTGTCGACACAGTTGTTCTCTACAGAATTCTGGAATGCGTCGATAGATTTTCTCTGTGTCAACACAGTTGTTGTGTGTCGACATAATCTGGCCCCTGGTATCGACAAAGCCGTTGTCGACAGATTTTCTGTGTGTCGACACAAGTTCTGGGTGTCGACACAATCTGGCCCCTAGTATTGACACATGCTTTCCCAAGTGTCGACACAATTCTTCTCAAGTGTCGACACTTGTACTTAGAAAATCTTCTTTCATTTCCTTAACCTACACATGGAAACTCAACATAACATCAAATACACCTTGATGAATATCAATGAGTTAGGTGAGGCTTTTCCAAATATGGTACACATATTCCAATGTACCCAACATGATACTGCTGTGTGGATGCATTAATAGATTGAAAGTTATTTAACTTAAGGTTAGTTAATCCCCTAGGGGGGTGAATAGGTGTTTGAGGTCTTCTTAGTTCTTTTGCAGATTTTTGACTTAAACTACCTAAAGCTTGCCCTTAGCACCTGCAATAAATAAGAAAACAAGCATACAACAAACACACAAGAATTTATAGCGGTTCCCCAATTGAGTACATCCACTTTCCCTCCCACTTATCCAACTGATTTTTTGGACTAGGCACAAACTCCACCAATATGCTCCTCAGAGCTTCCAACTCAGGACCTCATCCTATAACACAGATTCTTCACAGAATCCAAACTCAGAACCACAAGGATTCCTACCTCAGATGATGTCGAAGAGGTCCGGCCATGTGCTCGTAATGCTCGTGACCGGTTGATTGTTGGCGGCGAAGTCCCGCCACTTGTTCATGATGACGTTGTTGATGTGGCCACCATTGATCCCCGTCTGATAGAGTTCGTGGATTGGGACGATCGTTGCCACAAGCTCGAAGATGAGATTTCTACTACGATTCATGCCGCCATCGCCGCTACATGTTTTGCACGACGACCGCCGCCGTCATTTAATAAAATATATAAATATAAATTAAATAATTATAATTATATATTTTATCAACTAATATTTTATCTATTTTCATTTCAGCAATTTTATTTCTAAGCCATTTTATTTCATTTATTTTGATTTCGTGTAACATGATGGGTGCATATAACAATCATGAGGTGTTTAATTTTCAATGGTGGTGATTGTGTGGTGTAGGCTATAAATAGCCATGTTATGAAGGATTTTATTAGTGAAGAATGAAATTGAGTTTAACCCTAATTTTCCCCTCTTGAGAATTCCCTCCTCTTTCCCCCTCTCAAAATTTCGGCCCCTTCAATTCCTATCCTCCAACTCTCCCTTCCCGTCTTTGGCCGCCGACCACCCTATCTCCTCCTCCTCTATTCGGCCCCCCTCTCTTCTCCTCCTTCTTTACCTCTTATTCCCAAAGGAAACCCGACCACCACTTCCTCCCCCTCATAGCCGGCCACCTCCTTCTCAAGAAGGCCGACCACCATCATCCTTTCACAACCCGACCACCCTTAGTTTATTAGGTGAAATTTCGGCCAAGGCATATAAGGTTGCCTCCTTGTGGATTCCAACTCTGGTGACTCCAAAGAAAGCGGTGTGCGTCTTTTCCTTTTGGTGCGGCTCCGTGGAATTTCATGGAAGTGGATCTTTCCACCTTCTTCGTGTGATTCCTCCACTCATCCTTGTGGAAGATTTGAAGGTCTATTGTTTGGGATTGGGTAATGAAATATATCTACTCTTATGTGATTCCTTTGTTAATTAGTTGGAGGTTGCGAGACATCGACTTTTATCTGTGGCTTTTGAATTCGTCATTTTAAAATTTTGATTTTATCGTTTATGTTCTTCAATTTCGTTAATCGAATCCAGATCAGGTGGATCCTTTTCGCTTGATCCAAATATTGGCAAACATCCCTTATTAGATCTCTAAAGGATTGGCGAACCTTAATGTTATATTCGGATTTTTTGGGAGCGAACAAGACTAATTTTGGATCGTACTTTTTAGTCAAGTTCTTCTCGGATTGTGGTTGTGACGTTGCGTTATACACAATAAATATTGGAGCGGTTAGGAGTCATAATATTAGGTGTGGTGGTACTGTTTGGCTAACAAGAATTACACGTGTCAAATTAATCCCGTGTAAAAAGACCTCAAGTATTAGAATGCCTCAAGTACCATGATGCTCTGATGATTCTGTCAGATTATCATTCATTCTAATCTGATTCTAATGCTGCACTCTCATCAGACCGCTGGGGCTCAGACTGCCCAGCTCCACTGCTCGCCAAATAGAAGTCAATGTACAAAACACCATTAATCATCCATGGCATAATGGTAATTATACATTGACTACACACACATGTACCGCACGTACATGAAATACATTCCTAGTGGACATTCATGAGATCAATAATGTTCTCTCCCTCCCAAACAATCTAAACCTGGCTCTGTTACCACTTTGTAACGCTCCCATTCATCACATGGCATATAACGGTGGGTCCGACCAGGGCCCCACGCCATATGTCACAGACAAGTGGTGGAATTACTTGTGGAAATCAAATTCTATTTTCATCCTTAACTCAATCCATTCTAGCGCAGCATGTTTTAAGTTAAAGAACTTAGCTCAGAGAATGTCCACTTATATATAAACTCCATATTTATATAGCAACACCAGGAATGTATACAACGCACACACACTGGCCTTAAGGCCTTACAAATTTTTCTTTTCACACAATTACATTTTCATACATCGGCACGTAGGCCGGCCACACATGAAATCCAAACACACTTCTTCGCATGGCCTTCAAGGGCCTTTAACAGCAATCCATCAATTCCACTTGTTCATTCTACCTGCAATTTGCCATCCAAGGAAAAACAGAAAACAAAGTAATAGTCAGCATTTGCAGACCCATTATAATGACCCTACCCCCTATCTGGGCCAGTAGTTTCTTCCCTGTATGCGTTGCCATCATCTATCATCAAGCATCATACGTATCATTCTCTTTATCAATATATCAATCACATTCACATCACAAACACCGGTATCCACCAGACGCTACGTGTACTCAGGTCACCTTCTTGGCGTACCGGGCATCCCAGTCATACACCGCCGATGAGAGGTACTTCACTTGTTGGTTGGACAGCTCAAGCCTAGTCCACCAGTCTCGCAAGCTGGCGACATCCCGTCCTGACCACTCAGAGGTACAACCTCCCCCAGCATCACAAATAACTAGAGCAGATCGACCCACCCTTGTGGTGTAGCAGGGTGGGTTATCGTTTCTCCCCAGGCATACCACCAATCAACCCCTCACCTATTTCCTGATCGACCCACCATTGTGGTGCAGCAAGTCGGGTGCTCGCTTCCCGAGTCATGCCACCAATCGATCCCTTCTAACCAGATCAACCCACCCTAGTGGTGTAGTCGGCCGAGTACTCGCTTCCCGGGCGCACTACTAATTGATCTCTCTTCAACCAGGAGCTTAAACAAAGCCTCCTCACATCCATAATTCACATTCATACAGCCATATCACAATCATAAATCTTTCATAGCATCAAATTCACGGAGTCTTCTCCGGTTTACCCATGATCATCACCAATCCAGACTACCCGTCCAGATGTGCTTCACACAACATGCCTATGACGTACTCCACACTTCCGGCTCTAGAAGCAGACTCAGCAAAGGAATCACTTCCGAGATCCACCTCTTGGTGGAGGATTCCAAGCACATGCATAAACAAAGGACTTCGATGTCCAAGAAGGAGATCGTTACCCTCGAAGATCGCTTCGGTGCCATGAAGTAGCCGGATGGACATCACCGCCTCGGCTCAGCCTTCACGAATCCGCTCTCGGATCTTCTCTCCACACTTCGAAGCTCCTCCAGTAGCTGGCTTTACTTTCCTCCTTCGTTCCTTTGCTCTCTCCTTCTCTTTATCTCTCTTGAAATGAGATAAAGAAGAAGAAGAAGAAGAGGAAGGGCTTAAAATCTCAGATCTCGGCCAGAAATCCACAAGGATAAAGCCTAACCCTTGGATCCAGGACAGAGAAATCAACGGCCAGAAAAACACTGAAAAATCATGTTTCGGCCCTGACACGCCCTGTGACAAGCCCGTGTCACAGGCTGTGTCTCCAAAGCGGTGCACGAACCACCTTATCCAACCTTATCCACGCCAAGAAGACACGCCCATGACACGCCCGTGTCAGCCTAGTCACGCCCATGACACAGGGCGTGTAACCCACTCGAGACCTACTTGAGAGGACTTAATCGAGTGAAAACCAACTACTCGAGTACTCAGATCTGACACGGCTGTGTCCAGGGATGACACGCCCATGTCACCCCCACTTACTCGAGTACTCGTCGACCTACACGAAAACTACTCGAGAGAAAATCGTCAAACTCTCGACATAGGGGGACACGCCCTGTGACACACCTGTGTCACATGCCGTGTACCACTACTCGACGATCGCCACTCGACGATCGACGCTCGACGATCCCCGCTCGACGATCGACGCTCGACGATCTACGCTCGACGATCGCCACTTGACGATCGACGCTCGACGATCGACAAGCAAAATCGTCGAACCGATGGGACACGCCCCCTGTCACGCCCATTTACAGAGCGTGACCACCCAAACACTTCGTCGTCCGAAAATTCGTCGACCTCGCTCCTCACGACGCAACTCGAGCGGGACATGCCCTGGGACATGCCCGTGTCCCAGGCCGTGTCACCCAATCTTTGCCAATTTCAGACTTTGGGCTGTTACAACCCTCCCCTCCTTCAAGAAATTTCATCCACGAAATTGCATAGAGGAATACAACCAGCAACCAATTTGTTACAACATCAAAATCCTATGTTACAACACCTTTGTTCTGTACAATCTTCACATGTGCACAGTATTCTATCAATTCAGCAAATGAACCAACATGTTATCCCCTCAAACAACATATATCTATATCCTAACACCAAGTATGCACCAATATTCCATGGTTCTGACATAGAACACATGATCAGATATATACAATACACATATTGTCCAAGTGATACAAATCACGATTCACTTTCGCTCAGCCTCTTTATTTTTCATTTCTCCCGAAAAAGCCAAATTAAACAATTGAGGGGTAATTTCGCCAATGGAACTCTGCGGCTCTTGCACTTCCAAATTATGTAATCGAGGCTGCATCCGGGATGTAGATGGCTCGACCATTGCTTTACCATTTTCTTCATACGACGCAACTGTCTTTTGCTCACTTCCTGCGGGAGCAATCCAACACACTCTCGTAATGTGCCCTTGCTTTCCGCACTTATAACAGATACGTGTATCAACACGTCCTTGCCCATAGGTCGCCCCCGAAAAACAGTCGACGGAGCTGAATCATCAGGCCTAAACCTTTTCTTCTCTCGTCTTCTCAACTCCTGCTCCGACTGTAGCACTTTGAACTCTGGCTTCTCCACTGCCAGTTTCTTCTTTTCTTGTACCCACTTCAAATCATTTTCTAGGGCACGGGCCGTATCTACCAATGCTTGGAAGCCTTGGTTTACCGAGATAGGGAGTAATAATCTCAACTCATCCCGTAGTCCCTCATAAAAGCGATCCGTCTTTCGCGCTTCCTCCACGAAGGTAGACCCCGCATATCGCCCCAGTCTGGTAAACTCATGTAGGTACGTATCAATATCCATAGCGCCCTGCACCAGACGTTGAAACTCGTTCTCCATCGCAATCCACTGCGACACCGACAAATATTTGGCAAGAAATAATCGGGTGAATTCTGCCATTGAAACCTCTGCTAAACCTCGACCTGCCAAATGATGCACTTCTATCTCATCCCACCACAATCTTGCATCTCCTTCCAGCAGAAAAGTGGCTAAGGTCACTTTCTGCTCTTCTGCCATCCTGATTGCAGTCAGGATCCTCTTCACTCTTGCCAACCAATCTTCCGCCTGCGTTGGGGAAATCGCCCTAGCGAACGTAGGTGGATGAAATTCCATAAAGCGTTTCAGTGACACATCGATTGCTTGTGCCTCCATCAGAACTGCAGCACGCTCTTATCTTGCACCAGGCCATACTGGCACATCTGCAGGCCTTGCCTGTCCAGCAGGCTGTGCCTGTAACACCGCAAGCACAGTCTCCGTCACCACCCGTATAGTCTCCCGCCGAAGGAGGCGTAGGCGCTTCAACGGGTGCTGCACTCTCATAAGACCGCTGGGGCTCAGACTGCCCAGCTCCACTCATCGCCACCTAGAAGTCAATGTACGAAACACCATTAATCATCCATGGCATAACGAGAATTATACATTGACTACACACACATGTACCACACGTACATGAAATACATTCCTACTGGACATTCGCGAGTTCAATAATGTTCTCTCCCTCCCAAACAATCTCAACCTGGCTCTGTTACCACTTTGTAACGCCCCCATTCGTCACATGGCATATAACGGTGGGTCCGGTCGGGACCCCACGCCGTATGTCACAGACAAGTAGTGGAATTACTTGTCGAAATCAAATTCTATTCGCATCCTTAACTCAATCCATTCTAGTGCAGCATGTTTTAAGTTAAAGAACTCGGCTCAGAGAATGTCCACTTCTATATAAACTCCATATTTATATAGCAACACCAGGAATATATACAACGCACACACACTGGCCTTAAGGCCTTACAAATTTCTCTTTTCACACAATTACATTTTCGTACATCGGCACGTAGGCCGGCCACACATGAAATCCAAACACACTTCTTTGCATGGCCTTCAAGGGCTTTTAGTAGCAATCCATCCATTCCACTTGTTCATTCTACCTGTAAATTGTCATCCAAACCAAAACAGAAAACAAAGTAACGGTCAACATTTGCTGACCCATTATAACGACCCTACCCCCTACCCGGGGTAGTGGTTCCTTCCCTGTATGCATTTCCATCATCTATCATCAAGCATCATATGTATCATTCTCTTTGTCAATCTATCAATCACATTCACATCACAAACGTCGGTATCCACCAGACGCTCCGTGCACACAGGGCACCTTCTTGGCGTACCGGGCATCCCAGTCGTACACTGCCGATCAGAGGTACTTCACTTGTTGGTTGGACGGCTCAAGCCTAGTCCACCAGTCTCCCAAGCTGGCGACATCCCGTCCATACCACTCAGAGGTACAACCTCCCCAGCATCAAAAATAACTAGAGCAGATCGACCCACCCTTGTTGTGTAGCAGGCTGGCTTATCGTTGCTCCCCAGGCATACCACCAATCGACACCTTACCTATTTCCTGATCGACCCACCATTGTGGTGCAGTAAGTTGGGTGCTCGCTTCCCGGTTCATGCCACCAATCGATCCCTTCTAACTAGATCAACCCACCCTAGTGGTGTAGTCGGTCGGGTGCTCGCTTCCCGGGCACACTACCAATTGATCTCTCTTCAACCAGGAGCTTAACCAAAGCCTCATCACATCCATAATTCACATTCATACAGCCATACCACAATCAAAAATCTTTCATAGCATCAAATCCACGGAGTCTTCTCCGGTTTACCCATGATCATCACCAATCCAGACTACCCGTCCAGATAGGCTTCACACAGCATGTCTATGCCGTACTCCACACTTTCGGCTCTAGATGAAGACTCAGCAAAGGAATCACTTCCGAGATCCACCTCTTGGTGGAGGATTCCAAGCACATGCATAAAGAAAGGACTTCGATGTCCAAGAAGGAGATCGTTACCCTCGAAGATCGCTTCGGTGCCATGAAGTAGCCGGATGGAAGTCACCACCTCGGCTCTGCCTTCACGAATCCGATCTCGAATCTTCGCTCCGCACTCCGCAGCTCCTCCAGCAGCTGGCTTTACTTTCCTCCTTCCTTCCTTTGCTCTCTCCTTCTCTTTATCTCTCTTGAAATGAGATAAAGAAGAAGAAGAAGAGGAAGGGCTTAAAACCTCATATCTCGGCAAGAAATCAACAAGGATAAAGCCTAACCCTTCGATCCAGGACAGAGAAATCAACGGCCAGAAAAACATTGAAAAAACATGTTTCGGCCCTGACACGCCCTGTGACATGCCCGTGTCACAGGCCGTGTCCCCAAAGCGGTGCACAAACCACCTTATCCAACCTTATCCACGCCAAGACGAAACGCCCATGACACGCCCGTGTCAGCCTAGTCACACCCGTGACACAGGGCGTGTAACCCACTCGACACCTACTCGAGAGGACTTACTCGAGAGAAAACCAACTACTCGAGTACACAGATCTGACACGGTTGTGTCCAGGGATGACACGCCTGTGTCACCCCCTCTTACTCGAGTACTCGTCGACCTACACGAGAAATACTCGAGAGAAAATCGTCGAACTCTCGACACAGCGGGACATGCCCTGTGACACGCCTGTGTCACAGACCGTGTACCCTACTCAACGATCGCCACTCGACGATCGACGATCGCCGCTCGATGATCGACGATCGACGATCATCGCTCGACGATCGCCGCTCGATGATCGACGATCAACGATCGCCGCGCGACGATCGACGATCGACACTCGACGATCGACAAGCAAAATCGTCAAACCGATGGGACACGGCCCCTGTCACGCTCGTGTTACAGGGCGTGACCACCCAAACACTTCGTCGACCAAAAATTCGTCGACCTCGCACCTCACGACGCAACCCGAGCAGGACACGCCCTGGGACACGCCCGTGTCCAAGGCCGCATCACCCAATCTTTGCCAATTTCAGACTTTGGGCTATTACACCTTGCATCTTTTGAACTGGTTCAGTTCTTCTTGCAATGCACCAATCAAGAATTGGTCTTGATTTGCTTCTTCAAATTTCTTATGCTCTTCTTGTGACAGGAAGCTAGAATAGAGAGTTGTCTTGATACTCCCACTTCTGGTCTATACACCTTGGCTAGCCTCACCTATTATCTGATCTGGAGGTTGATCTCTCAGATATCTGACTGCAGGGGGCAGCCTGACTGCTTCCTACTGATTACCATTTTCTTCAGCAGTTTGGTCTTGATTTCCAGTTTGATTGTCCTGTCCTTCCTCTAGACATCATCCCTCTTCACATTCTTCTTGCATAGCTGGGTCTTTATATTTGATGGAGAGATTTTCCATCATGACTTATGTACCTGCACATCTACGTAAAGAGCTTGACAGCTCACTATCAATCATGCATAACTCATCAAAAACTACATAGACAAATTCTTCTAAAACTTGATTTGTCAAGTTATATACTCTATATGCCCTACTATTATTTCTCTACCCAACAAAGATCCCCTCATGGGATTTGGCAGCAAACTTAGTCACTATTGACTTACCATTGTTCAGAATGAAACACTTGCAACCAAAGATCCTGAAATAGGATATGTTTGCTTTTCTGTACTTCAAGATCTCATAGGGAGTCTTCTTGTGGCCTTTGGTGATAGAAGTCATATTGAACACATAGCATGCAACATTAACTGCCTCAGCTTAGAAATATTCAGGGATAGAAGTGACACTCAATAATGTTCTCCCAGCTTCTATGAGAGTCCTGTTTTTCCTCTCACGTAACCCATTTTGCTGGGTGTTCTTGGAGAGGAGAATTCTTGATGGATCCCTTGCTCTTCATATAATATAGTAATAGTAGCAGACTGAAACTCAGTTCCATGGTCACATCTCATTTTGACCATAGAGCATTCTTAATTTGCCTGAAAAAATTCATGAATGTTTCAAGTGTTTCATCCTTTCTTCTAAGGAAGAACACCCAAGTAAACCTGAAATAGTAATCAACCACCACAAGGGTGTAGACCTTCCTACATAGACTATGAACAAGCATAGGACCAAACAAGTCCATGAGTAGGAGATACAAGCATCTCACTGAGTCCTTGGCCCCAATGCTCTTGAAAGAGTTCTTAGTCTGCTTACCCTTTTGGCAAGCAACACAGATACCCTCCTTGTAGCATTTTATTTGGGGACGATTCTTAACAAGCTCATCACAGAAGAGCTATGCAATGGTCTTATAATTCAAATGAGCTAGTATCTTATGCCATTGGAGACAATATGAGACTTTGTCATTTGCAACTAGGCATATAGGGGAACTATTATCTAAACAAGAAAAGTTTAAGCAATAGACATTCCCACTCCTAGTGTATGTTAAGATGACACTTTTGTCACATAACCTCTTGATGTGGCACTTATCCTCGTGGAAGGAAATGTCATAACCAAGATCATATAGTTGACTTATGCTTTTGAGGTTGTGTTGTAACCCTTCCACATAAGCCGCCTTTGTGATGGTGATTATACCATTTGAGATATTACCACAGCCTCTAGTTGTCCCCTTGTCAGAGCTTCCAAAGATGACCTTGGGTCCACTCTTTACTGGAGTGAACTCCTTCAATAGATCCTTTGTTCTAGTCATGTGCCTGGAACATCCACTGTCCAAGTACAATTTAGGGAACCGGTACTTGAACTAAACTGAAATGAACAGAAATCACCTTACCTTAGGACCCCAATTTCTATTGGGTCCTAGGTTCACATTAGTCTGAAAATAACCATGCCTTCCTTCAGAATTCCTGACAGGTTGGCAAACTCTGTACACTAAAGAATTGTGCCAGCAATTTACAACATAATGGCCCACTTTGTCACAACACTGTTGAAATTTGTGAAGTGAAAGTGGGTGATTGGAGGACTTGGGCAACCTATCCGCACGGACTACGCGGACAGGGTTGGCTGATAGCCAGGTCGGCAGGGTTGTTGCAGACGGCTTGTTATATGGCGACCTGGGCGGTCTGTTTGTGCGGACTACGTGAACTGTAGTGGCGGTTTGCCAGGCCGGCTTGTGCTCAGCAAGCAGTTGGATCCTAGAAGGTAAACGGGCAGATATCCATAATATCTGCAGAGTCCGACAAGAAGCGGACTGGACTGGAGATCGGCAGATCGACTTGGCAGAAGCCTTAGTCTTGCTCTAGTGAAGTGGCAAGTGGAAGCCATGGAGATCGCCAGTCAGTGCGGACAGGTGTTGGAGTTCCCTGGGGCGGGTGGACTATTACCAGTGTCCACCAGTATGTGCAGACTGGCCCGTGTGGCCAGTAGTGTGGACTTGGTTGGTTCTGAACCAAGTCCATATTTGGCTCAGTCCGGGGAGATCGCGTAGAGGAGCTCGGACTGCTTCTCAGTCCGCCAAGCTCGGCAGAAGTGTTGTGTGCCTTGGTTGCGAGCTTGGGGATATACAGACTGGAGTTGCGTCCGCAAGTGCATGCGGACTAGAGCTGGGTCCGCTGAGTCTGATAGATGCCTTGCTGGCGCAGTTGTGGACTCAGGATATACAGACTGGAGCATTCTGCGGGATATGCGGACTAGAGCAGTCTGCAGGATATGCAGACTGGAGCTGTTTGCTGGGATATGCATACTGAATCAGTCTGAGGGATATGCAGACTGGAGCTGTCTGCTAGGATATGCGGACTGGAGCTGACTGCTGGGATATGCAGACTAGTGGTATCCGCAGTATAAGCAGACTGGACCGATGTTTGATGGGTCCGGTAGCTACCTTGTGGTATGGCTGTGGACTCGGGATTTATGGACTGGAGCAGACGGTAGTGTATTCGAACTGGAGCTGTCTGCAGGGAGATGCAGACTAGAGCTATCCGCAGTATGAGCGGACTGGAGCTGTGTCCGCTGAGTCCGGCAGTTTCCTTGGTGGCGAAGCTGTCAGCTCGAGATAGGCGGACTGGAGCTGTGTCCGCGGATAGGCAAACAGTTTTGCTACAGAGTTTGACTGTGGCGGTCTTGGCTTGGCCTTTGGCGACAAGGCAGACTGGTGTTGTTGTCCAACCTTGGTGAAACATTGGCGGACTGGCTATCCTGCATAGGACATGGCAGACTAGAATATATCCACAGATTGCTGAGACTTTTCTTGCTGTGGGATGTGGCGGTGATCCTATCTACTAGGGCGGTGACCACACTCCTCATCATGCCTATAAATAGGACCCGTGTCACATCAGAAAAAAGTGAGAACAGAAATGAATGAACAGTAAGTGAGCCCGCGATCAGTTGCTGCGGACTGTATTTTGGTATCCGCACGGCTTGATAGAGTTGACCGATTTGTGTTGTGCAGGTTGTGCGGATAGTGCTAGAAAGCAAGGACATGCCTCTTATTGCGGTGAGGGATAGTGTGAACTCTGCTGTTAAGCAATAGGTGGTAAACAGCAGGTCGCGGACAGCGACCATACAGTTTTCTCTTTGGCAACTTGTGTTCAGGGTTCAATAAGTCGGCTGCTTCAAGCGGACTGTTCAGTTTGGAATCGCATCTTGTGCGGTCTGGCGGCTAGGCGACCTCGCGGTCAGGCGGTTTATAGATTGGAGGCTAGAGCTTAGTATTGGAATAATGGGTAGTCTGCGCGGCTTGGGTTGCGCTCTAGCTACCTGGCGGATTGTGCAGACTCCATAGCAGTAGACCGGCGGCTTGGTGTTTGAGTCCGCACGGTTTGTGTTGTCTTGTCTTTGTAATTGTCTCTACTCTCCCTGTGGTGGTTTTGGCGAATCATGTCTCTCCATGTATGTCTCGTCTTGTAAAGAAGTTGGCTGTTAATCAATAAAGACTCTTATTGATGCATGTATTTATGGTTGTAACTAACTTAGTTGAGATAACCCCTGCTTTCTCCAAGATCCGGAAGATTTTCAACATGGTATCAGAGGTTGGAGGTTGGAGTGGATAAGCATTGATCAGCTGAAGTGGTTGTTGTTGTTGTAAAGAGGGAACCAGTGGTAGAACCATGACAGTGGAAGATGCAAGTTGTCTTGGAATTGAACTCCTTACAGAGATGAACTTTGATAGGTGGAAGTCTTGTATGGATAGCTTTATTATTGGCGAGGACCTTTGGGAGGTAGTGTGTGGAGCAGAAAGACAAGAGGTTACTGCTGGCAATGCTGAAGAGATGAGAGCTTGGAAGGAGACAAATGTGAGATCGGAGTCTATTCTCAAGCAGGTGATCTCATCGGAGCTCTTAGACCACATCAGTGGATGTCAGTCAGCTGCAGAGGTTTGGAATTCCCTTGATTGGTTGTTTAATAAGGAGGTGAAGGTTGTTGTAGAGGATGGTCCCTCTACTTCATATCAGCAAGAGAGGAGCGTTTCTCCTTGGCGTGGTGGAAGAGGAAGGAAGGACCAAGGTGCTATAGATGCAAGCAACATTGTCATCTCAGAAGGAGTGTAAGGTTGTATTGCACTCAGTGAATGTTGCTCAAGAAGGGAATAAGGAGAAGAACTTGGTTGGGTCATCAACAAGTTCTGCTATTGATCGAATGAAGGCCAGTGATAGTACAACTATCTGGCATGAAAGACTTGGGCATGTGGGGATGGACAAGCTGAAAGCAATGGCAGGAAGAAGACTCATAAGAGGTTTGCCTAGGTGGTCATCCTACGGTGACGGTCAAGCATGCACGGGATGTCATCAAGGTGAAGCTCATTGCTTTACATTTGATAAGGCGCTGTCCAGATGTAAGGCACCTTTGGAGGTTGTCCATTATTATCTGGTGGCACTGACCGTCACTGCCAGTCTTGGAGGTACCAGGTACATGTTGATATTTGATGATGACTATTCGAGGTATAATTAGGTATACTTCATGAAGGAGAAGTCGAACATGTTCTGCTTGTTTGTGGAATTCAAGAAGCTTATGGAAGGCCAGCTTGGCCTGCAGATCAAGAAGTTGAGGACAAGCATCGGTTGTGAGTTTGGCTCAACCGAGTTCTCGAACTTTTGCAGGAAGGATGGGATCCGAAGGGAACTTTCTCGTGGACATACTTCACAGTAAGGAGGTGTTGTAGTTCAGATGATCCGTTTGTTGACGGAGACCTGCAAGTGTTGGCTTCAGTGCAAAGGCATTCCTAAGGCCTTTTGGGCGGAAGTGATGGCCTGTGCGGCACATGTCATCAATCGAATGTCTCTTAGTCCGATCAATGTGAAGACTCCATATGAGCTGATGTTAGGGGTGGAGCCCAGTGTGAAGCACCTATGGGTGTTTGGATCTACCTGCTACATACATGCTCCGGATGCTCTCAAGACGAAGCTAGTCTTTGTTGGGTATGATGAGCAGAAGAAGAGATGGAGGTATATGGATACCGCGATGAAGAGGTTCATCGTGTCAAGAGATGTTGTCTTCGATGATCTGACGTCATATTGGGACAAATCATGTGTGAAGCTAGAGATGAGCAGGTCAGATGGTGGGCTGAAGGAGGCTGCTGCTAAGGATCAAAGGGAGCTGGCTATGTCACAAGGAGCTCCAGGTTGTTCTAGCTCCGGGGAAAATGCGTCAGGGTCGGGAAGAGGGGGAGCGATGCTCCAGGTGCTTCTGGCTTGAAGACAGAGGCTTCTGATTCAAGAAGCAGGGGGGAGCGATGTTCCATGTAGTTCTTATTCGAGAGCGGAGGCCTCTGGTTTAGGTAGCAGGACGAGCGTTATTGCAGGTGCTCCTTGTTCCAATGAGGTGGCTTCTTGTTCAGGAAGCAAGGGGAGCATTGTTCTAGGATTACCCGGGAATGGAGCTCGTTCAGGAGAAGCAGCAGAGGTGGTTCGTCGTGATCAGGTTCTTTGGAGATCGAAGAGGATCAGCAACCCACCAGCTCGATATAGTAAAGAGAATGTGGTGAGCTTGGTCTCATGTTTCCTTGCAAGCCCTCAGGTCGAGCGAGTAACTTTTAGCTGTGATGACACCACTGGAGTCAAGGTGGTGGATGACGCCAAGGATGAGGAGGTGACTACTCTTAGAGGTTACAAGGCTTGGGCCCTTGTGCCCAAGGGTGATGTCGATACTCCTGTGATGCACGAGTGAAGTTCGAAGCTGGAGAAGGAGGCAGAGGGAAGCATGGCTCCATTTGGGAGATTCTAGAGTGCTCCCTCATGGTACATGATATGCAGGGCGGGGACAATGTATTGGACATTTCCTCGAAGGTGTTATCAGAGGGACCAGGTGCAAGGTTACGGGAGCTGCTGGAGTTGTTCACCACTTCTCACTTCAAGGGGAGTGTTGAAAATTGTGAAGTGAAAGTGGGTGAATGGAGGACTTTGGCAACCTATCCGCGCGGACTACGCGGACAGGGTTGGCAGACAACCAGGTCTGTAGGGATGTTATAGATGGCTTGTTCTATGGCATCCTGGGCGGTCTGTACGTATGGACTACGCGAACAACAGAAGCGGTTTGGCAGGTCGGCTTGTGCTCATCAAATAGTTGGATCCTAGAAGGTAACCGGGCGGATAACGACAATATCCATGGAGTCCGGCAAGAAGCGGACTGGACTGTAGCTCAGGAAACCGGCTTGGCACAAGCTTTGGCCCTACTCTGGTAAAGCGGCAAGTCGAAGCTGTGGAGATCGCCAGTTAGTTAGGACAGGTGCTGGAGTTCGCCGGGGTAGGAGGACTATTACCAGTGTCCGCCAGTAATTGCGGACTGGCCCTTATGGCCAGTGGTGTGGACTTGGTTGGTTCTAAACCAAGTCCATGTTTGGCTCAGTCCGGGGAGATCGCGTAGAGGAGTGCGGACTGATTCTCAGTCAGCCAAGCTCGGCAGAAGTTTTTGTACCTTGGTTGCGAGCTTTGCTATATATGTACTGGAGTTGCGTCCGTAAGTGTGTGAAGACTAGAGCCGGGTCCACTGAGTTTGATAGATGCCTTGCTGGCGTGGTTGTGGACCCAGGATATGCGGACTGGAGCAGTCTGCGGGATATGCAGACTGGAGTTCTCTACTGGGATATGCTGACTGCATCAATCTGCGGGATATGCGGACTGGAGCTGTCTGCTGGGATATGCGGACTGGAGCTGACTGCTGGGATATGCGGACTTGAGGTATCGGCAATATAAGTAGAGTGGACCGGTGTCCGCTGAGTCTGGATGTTGCCTTATGGCATGGATGTTGATTCGGGATTTACGGACAGGAGCAGTCAGCAGTGTATGCGGACTGGAGCTGTCTTCAGGGAGAAGCAGACTAGAGCTGTCCGCAGTATGAGCGGATTGGAGCTGTGTCCGCTGAGTCCCGTAGTTGCCTTGGTGGCGAAGCTATGGGCTCGAGATAAGCACACTAGAGCTATGTCTGCGGATAGGCGGACAATATTGCTGCAAAGTTCGAATGTGGCGGTCTTGGCATGGCCTTTGGTGAAAAGGCGGACTGGTGTTGTTGTCCTGTAACACCTCCCCTGTAATGACCGTATAATATGGGTCCGGCCGGGCCCCCACAACATACAGACGCAACTGCTTTAGTATTATAAGATGATATAACTAAGCAATCTCAAAACTCAAACTCAAACACAGCGGAAACAGTAAAACAGACTAAAAGTTATCCACATATACAGGAGTATCGGAACGGCCTTGTGGCCTTACAACAAAAGAGAGTCCAAATTCCAAAGTTCATAACAATGAAAAAGTGCAAAAGCACTCCTAAACTACCTCGGTGTGGAAGCCGGAAGACAAAAGCATCAACATACACTATCACATAAGTAGAGCCAATGCAAAGATAGTAACACTTTATGAGGCTTAGGCCCTTTTGGCAGGCGAGCTAGCTCCTGCTTGCGATTCTTGCCATGTAAAAATTTGGTTGTAATGTGGGTCAGCAAAGGCTGACCTCAAACTGTGTAACAAACATATCTCCTCCAGGCCGCCCCTAATGGACCCCGGGGTAACCCTCCCACCTGCAAGTCAGCACTTCGTATACAATATACATAAACAAGTAAAGCACTAAAGAACAGGCTTGGATGTCTCAACCAACATACACGTTCTCTATTGTTGAGCACATAATGAAAAGGGCCTACTATGCAACATGTATGCAAAACCCGGGCTTCACCCAAGGCACCCTATCGCGTATGCATCTAGCATTTCATCAAACATCTGGGTACTCACCTTTTCCCCATTGGCATTAAGCCGCAAATAAATGGGTACTGCAATCCCCCCAACGACACTAAGCCGCCACAAGGAACTCTTGCCAAGGCCCCACACGCTCAAGGTCTTAGACCCGGGATTGCCCACAAGATCTGACTTCTCATGTCAGGATTCCGTCTAACACAACTGACCGATTCTAAGAACCCTTGTTGGACCCCACCCGCTCATGGCCTCATTGCCCCGTGCTTTCCCCATGCTCGGCGTTCTCGTAAGTCTCACAGAAGGGGACTAGTCTCGCCGGGACACTCTCCACAAATGACTTGCACTTTACGGGATAACCAGCCGACCACGGAGATAAAGCCACGCCTTAGCACATCACAATCAATATCATTTCCACACTAATCCCTCATTCGTACTGCAACATCCCCGCACACCAAAGAAACCATCTACCGCCAATGCGGAGCTAACCTTATCCACCAAGGAAACCATCTACCGCCATTGAGCAGCTAACCTTGTCCAGTTCCGACTGCACGTACTCGCTCGAGAAAAGGGGAAAGCACAAACATCACAAACGGCGTCTTGCCGTAACGGATTTCTACAAAATCCTTAAAGCTCGTATGCAACATCACCGAGTCGGACTAACGGTCGCAACCATGGCTTCACCCACCATGCCTAATCCACTAACGGAGCGGATCTCTAATGCAATATCATGCCGGGGATGGACTCAATCGACCCGGAGGTTCCTCTTGAACCATGGCGTCCCAAATCCCTCTCATTTGAGGGTTTGGTGCCCATAAACTAGAAAGAAGAAGATGCTAAGCACGCATCCTAAAACCAAGAAGAGAAGTGTCGTTACCTTCTGACCCCTCTTTCTAGCCATGGAAACTTAGCCGGATGAAAACCTTCGCAACGGTCTTGTCTCCACGGATCCGGACTCGGCTCGCGTTTTGGAGCACCGAAGCTTCTCCAGCAACCGGATCTCTCCTTCACCTTCTTCCTTGCTCTCCCTTCTCTCTAAATCTTAGAAAGAGAGTGTTTGAAGAAGAATGATTCTAAACCCTATTCCCGGGCTTAACTTAGCAGGAACAGCCCTGGACCATCATATCCCAAAAGGAGGAAACGAACGGCCACGATCCGAACTGAAAATCAAAATACCTGAGCCGAACACGGCTTCTGACACGCCCGTGTCCAAGTCTATGTGCCCCAATCGACGTCGAAACCGTTGCACCCAAAAAATGACACGGGTTCTGAACACGCCCGTGTCAAAGCTGTCATTCCTGTGTCGCACAGTACACCCCCGTGTTCCTGGGCGTGTTCCTCCATCGACACAGGACCAAAAACCACCCGAGGAGGACACGGGTAGGGGACACGCCCATGTCACATTTGACACGCCCGTGTCACATACGAACATGCTTGGGCTCCAGGCCATGTTTATACCCTCACACAGCATGGCTCACAACCCGAGCAGGACACGGCCTGGGACACGCCCGTGTCTCAGGCCGTGTTCGAAGTCTCGACGATCATTGACTGTTGTATGTTGACTCCATAGAAAATTCGTTGAACACGCACGACTCGGCCTTGGACACGCCCGTGTCCCAGGACGTGTTCACTGTCTCTACACTTCATCGAGCATAGTTCGTCGACCTCCCGGGCTCTCGACGAACCCAAGCACGACACGGCCAAGGACACGACCATGTCCAAGGCCATGTTTACTGTCTCGACACTTCGTCGACCTCAGATTCTCGACGACCCGAGTTCTTCGTCGAACCTGAGCATGACAGGGCCTGGGACATGCCCGTGTCCCAGGCTGTGTGACCCCCTAACAAGACCCAAACTTGGCTAAGAACACTGATCGACCCACTTTCAAAAATTAGCGTGTTACGACTCTCTCCCCCTTAAAAGAATTTCGTCCTGAAATTACAAAAGCAAAAGGGGTACACAAAACTTAAATGATTCCTGAACGAAAGAACTATGGATACTCCTCCAACAATGTTTGTTCTCGCTCCCAAGAGAGCTCCTCACGACCGCAGTTGTCCTATCGGAATTTTACGAGTTTGACCTCTTTGTTCCACAATTGTTGAATTTCTGAATCCTCTATAGCAACTGGACGAACTTGCGTCCTCAAGTCTTCCTCCATCGGCACCGATGCCGATTTGATCACCATACTTGTCTCTACCACGTCTTTCCTCAAGACGGAGACATGGAAGACGTTGTGTAATCCACATAGCTCTGCGGACAACGCCAACCGGTACGCTGCTTCTCCCACTCGTTCAACAACCTCGACAGGTCCAAAAACCTCGGACTCAACTTCTTGAGTCGGCGAATCCGTGAATCGCCCTTGAACGGCTTCATCTTTAAATAGACACAATCGCCTACCGCGAACTCCAGATTCCTGTGGCGAGCATTAAAAACTTTTGCTTGTCGATCTTGAGCCACCTTCATGTGGTCATAAATGGTCCACACCAACTCACAAGCATCAGCTACTACCTCTTTTCCCAAAAGTTTGGTGTCTCTCGCCTCTGTCCAAGACATCGGTGTTTGACACTGCCTCCCATACAACGCTTCGTATGGTGTCATCTTTATACTTGCTTGGTAACTGTTATTGTACTCGAACTCCACCAAGAAGAAGTGATCCTCTCATTTCTTGCCGAAGTCAAGAGTACACATCCTCAGCATATCTTCTATAGTACGATTTGTTCTTTCGGTTTGCCCGTCAGTTTGAGGATGGAAAGCCATAGTGAACTTTAGCTTCATGCCCAAACTCTTCTGAACCAATCTCCAGTCCTTGGATATGAAACGTCCGTCACGGTTGCTGACTATATTTCTAGGAATCCCAAGTAGTCGCACAATGTTGCGAACGTACAGCTCCACCAGCTTCTCCACGCTGTCCTCCTTCCGATTTGGGATGATATGAGCCACTTTGGTTATGCGGTCCACAATCACCCAAATCGCGCCGTTACCCTGCTGCGATCTAGGTAACCCATGCACAAAATCCATGGAGATGTCATCGAATTTTCACTCGGGGATTGGAAGAGGCTTTAGGAACCCACCCAGCTTCTGACACTCGGCCTTCACCAAGGCACAAGTTTGGCATCGATTCACGTACAAAGCTACGTCCCGCTTCAGTCCAGGCCACCAAAAGGACTTCTTCATATCCAAGTACATCTTTGTACTGCCCGGGTAAATAGAGTACTTTGTGAAGTGAGCCTCAAAAATCAACTCCTCACGGAGCTTTCCGAACTGCGGTACACATATCCTTCTGTCCTTCCTCAAAACCCCATCAATTATCTCCCAGGCACTATTCTCGCCCTTTTGAGCTTCCTCCACGTATGGCTGAAACTCCACATCCAAACGAGTCGCTTCCCGAATACGATCGGACAAGTCGTTCTGCATTTCAATCCAGTTCAACCGAGCCATGCTAGACTCGCCTCTTGCTACAAACTCCATGCCAAAGGACTCCCAGTCCTGCACCAACCGCTCATCATGAGCTTCTATCCAATTCCCTTGCCCAGAGTATTTTCTACTCAAGGAATCGACCACCATATTGGCCTTGCCTGTCGTATACTGAATCACAACCTCATAGTCTCCAAGGAACTCGACCCACCTGCGCTGCCGTATATTCAAGTCCTTCTGATCTAAGAGATACTTCAGGATTTTAGGATCCATGAAGATCTCCACCTTCGCACCATAAACATAGTGTCGCCATATTTTCAACGCAAAAATTACCTCTGCCAATTCCAAGTCATGGACGGGGTAATTACTCTCATGAGGCTTCAGCTGCCTAGACCCAAAGGCTATCACACTACAATGTTGCACCAAAACGCACCCCAAACTGCTTCACGATGCGTCACTGAAGACTTGAAATCCTTCGGTCCCTTTCGGTAGACTTAGGATTGGAGCCGTCATCAGTCTTTCCTTCAGTGTCTTAAATGCCTGACTACACTCCTGAGTCCACAAAAACTTCTGAGCCTTTTGAGTTAGTGAGGTGAGGGGTAGAGCTATCCGTGAAAAGTTTTCCACAAATCTCCTATAATACCCGGCAAGTCCAAGAAAACTTCAGACTTCCGCCACGGTTCTCAAAATCGGTCAATCTCTGATGGCTTCCACCTTTGTTGGATCTACCGCCACCCAATCCCCACTAATCACGTGGCCCAAAAATGCCACCTTCTCTAACCAGAACTCGCACTTCGAGAACTTTGCATAGAGATGGTTCTCTCTCAACACTTGCAAGACTATTCTCAAATGAGTCTCATGCTCCACCTCCGATTTGGAGTACACCAGAATGTCATCGATAAAGATAACTACAAAAGAGTCTAAGTATTTCCGAAATATGCGATTCATCAAATACATGAATACAGAAGGCGCATTCGTCAGCCCGAACGGCATCACTGAGAACTCAAAATGACCATACCTCGTACCAAATGCTGTCTTGGGTATGTCCTCGTCTCAAATTCGCAACTGATAGTATCCTGACTTCATGTCCAACTTTGAATAAACTACCGACCCCACCAACTGGTCGAACAGGTCATCTATCCGAGGAATCGGATACATATTCTTGAGAGTCAATTTATTCAGCTCTCGGTAGTCTATGCACAGTCGCATACTACCGTCCTTCTTCACGAACAACAGCGGCGTGCTCTACGGTGAAGAACTGGGTCTGATATACCCTTGCTCCAACAGTTCCTGCAATTGTACCTTGAGTTCAACCAACTCCTTTGGTGCCATCCTAAACGGAGGGCGTGACATTGGCCTAGCCTCCGACACTAACTCAATCGAGAAATTGATCTCCCGTCGAGGAGGCGCTCCAAGACGTTCATCCGGAAACACATACTCGAACTCTGCCACCACTGGCACTACCCCAAGTGATAACTTGGATAGACGAACCTCCAATAATACTACAAGTGCTACTCCACCCTAGTCAACTGTCCGCATCAACTGCATGACCAAAATCAGGGAACAGGCCGCTCCATTAAGGCCCTCAAACTTGACTTCCGTCTTCCCTTTTCTTCTTAGGACCACCACCTTGGATAGGCAATCAATACTGATATGTTGCTCCGCTAGCCAGTCCATTCCCCAAATCACATCAAACTCGACCAACAGTAGGACCGCTGCTATCAACACGAAGTCAACTTCGCTTAGCTCCCAACAAATGCGCCCCTTCTTCCCGGTGGTCATGGATGACCCATTGGGCATGCGAACCTTCAGCTCGATATCCGCCAAAAATGACTCAACTCCAATCCTCCGGATGAAGCTTTCCGCAAGAAAGGAGTGTGACGCTCCCGTATCAAACAATACCCTAGCGGGGTATCCGGAAACTAACACAAAGCCTAAAACATAGATATCAAATATAACGGTCCAAAAGTATGAAGCACAAGGTTAAACTTAAACTTCCTCATACCTGTCACAACATCGGTTGGCGGATCACTTCCTGCTGTCCAAGGTTATAAGTCCTTGGTTGCACCGGTTGGAACCGAGAAGCGCTAGACTCCGCCATCTTCCCTTTCTCTACGGCATTGGGGCCGGAGCGCACAGTCTGCTACTGCCTTGCCTCCTTCTCCGCACCTTCTTGGTTAGAAAAACGAGCAATGTGCCCGACTTTACCACAGTTGAAGCACATCGGTGGCCCCTTAGAGTGAGACCCTCCAGACGTCCACTTACTTTTCTCACCGGACTTGTATGGGTGAGGCTTCTTCCTCCATCTATTCCCTTCAGACATTCCTTGGGATTGAGAAGGCTTCCCTTCTCCTTGCTTGGGTGCAAAACTCTTACGACCTTGGCTTCGCTCTAGGTCACTCTCCAACATCCTGACAGACTCAACTAGCTCATTGAAACCAGCTCTCTTCTTGGCAATGAGGGGTTATCTTAGATTCTCCCTCAGCCCCAGGTAGAAGAGGTTATCCCTCTCTTCATCATCCGCCATTGTCATTCCTGCATAACGACCCAACCGAGTGAACTCCTCAACATACTCATCCACCATCTTATCTCGCTGCACCAAGTGCAGAAACTGCCTTTGGAGGGACAACCTTGTTGAAACGGGAATGTAATTCTTTAGGAAAGCATCCCCAAATTCTTCCATGGACGGGGTGCGTCCAGGAAACTGGCGGCCGCTATGGCTCACCCACCATAACTTTGCATCTCCCTCCAACATGAAGGCCGCAAACTCAGATTTCTTCTCTTCTGGCATCTTTGTCGCCCTCAAAAGCTCTTGAATCTGTGCCCACCAATCCTCTGTATCAGTAGGAGTACCGACTCCCTTGAACGTCGGGGGATGGAAGCTCAGAAAATACTTCATCTGCCAGTCTCCATGCCCGACCACCACTCATTCTTCCAAATGCTCTACTCGCCTGGATTCTCCTCCCGGCACGGCCATCGTCGTGTCCGGTGTAGCATGGGTTGCTACCGGAGCTATCGCTGAAGCTTGGGCTGCCACCATTGCTTCCGCAAGCATGCGGCAGAAGTCGGCCTAGTTTATACCCATGCCCAACGGACCCTAAGCAGTGGTGCTGCTCGCTGAAAGCTCTTCTCTTCGTCTCGACATACCCGCCTCGTTGCTTGCACTCTTAAGAAAAGCAAGAAAACAAGGAATCAGTCTCTAATCGCAAGACTCAAACATAAGGACACTCATGGTCCCGCATTACATTTATGTGGATAACTTCTATACGCACTGACCTTGAATCAACCTGGCTCTGATACGAAGTTGTAACACCTTCCCTATAATGACCGTATAATATGGGTCAAGCCGGGGCCCCACGACATACAGACTCCACAGCTTTAGTATTATAAGATAATATAACTACCCAATCTCAAAACTCAAACTCAAACACAGCGGAAATAGAAAAACAGACTAGAAGTTATCCACACATACAGGAGTATCGGATTGGCCTTATGGCCTTACAATAAAAGAGAGTTCAAACTCCAAAGTTCATAACAATGATAAAGTGCAAAGGCACTCCTAAGATACCTCGGCGTGCAAGCTGGAAGACAAAAGAATCAACATACACTATCACAAAAGTAGAGCCAATGCAAAGATAGTAACACTTCATGAGGCTTAGGACCTTTTGGCCAGCGATCTAGCTCCGGCTTGCGATCCTTGCCCTGTAAAAATTTGGTTGTAACCTTGGTCAGCAAAGTCTGACCTCAAACTGTGTAACAAACACATCTCCTCCTGGCCGTCCCTAACGGACCCGGGGTACCCCTCTAACGTGCAAGTCAGCACTTCGTATACAATATACATAAACAAGTAAATCCCTAAAGAACTGGCTTGGATGTCTCAACCAACATACACGTTCTCTATTGTTGAGCACATAATGAAAAGGGCCTACTATGTAACATGTATGCAAAACCCAGGCTTCACCCAAGGCACCCTATCGCGTATGTATCTAGCACATCATCAAACATCTGGGTACTCACCTTTTCCCCATTAGCATTAAGCCGCAAACGAAGGGGTACTACAATTCCCCCAACGACATTAAGCCGCCACATGGAACTCTTACCAAGGCCCCACCTGCTCAAGGTCTTAGACCCGAGCTTGCCTGTAAGCACTGACTTCTCATGTCAGGATTCCGTCTAACACAACTGATCGATTCTAAGAACCCTTGCTGGACCCCACCCACTCATGGCCTCATTTCCCCGGGCTTGCCCCAAGCTCGGTGATCTCGTCAGTCTCACAGAAGGGGACTAGTCTCGCCGGGACACTCTGCACACATGACTTGCACGTCACGGGATAGTCAGCCGAACACGGAGACAAAGCCACGCCTTAGCACATCACAATCAATATCATTTCCACACTAATCCCTCATTCGTACTGCAACGTCCCCGCGCACCAAGGAAACCATTTACCGCCAATGTAGAGCTAACCTTATCCACCAAGGAAACCATCTACCGCCATTGATGAGTTAACCTTGTCCGGTTCCGACTGCACGTACTCACTCGAGAAAAGGGGAAAGCACAAACATCACAAACGGCCTCTTGTCGCAACGGATTTCTACAAAATCCTTAAAACTCGTATGCAACATCACCGAGTCGGACTAACGGTCGCGACCACGGCTTCACCCACCATGCCTAATCCACTAACAGAGCGGATTGCTAATGCAATATCATGCCGTGGATGGACTCAATCGACCCGGAGGTTCCTTTTGAACCATGGCGACCCAAACCCCTCTCATTTGAGGGTTTGTGCCCAAAAAAAAGAAAGAAGAAGATGCTAAGCACGCATCCTAAAACTAAGAGGAGAAGTGTTGTTACCTTCCGACCCATCTTCTTAGCCATGGAAACTTAGCTGGATGAAAACCTTCATAACGATCTTGCCTCCACGGATCCGGACTCGGCTCGCAATTTGGAGAACCGAAGCTTCTCCAACAGTCAGATCTCTCCTTCACCTTCTTCCTTGCTCTCCCTTCTTTTTAGAACTTAGAAAGAGAGTGTTTGTAAAAGAATGAATGTTTCTAAACCCTATTACCGGGATTAACTTAGCAGGGACAGCCCTGGACCATCAGATCCCAAAAGGAGGAAACGAACGGCAATGATCTGAACTGAAAATCAAAATACCTGGGCTGAACACGGCTTGTGACACGCCCGTGTCCAAGGCCGTGTCCCCCAATCGACGCTGAAACTATCGCACCCAGAAAAAGACACGGGCTCTGGACACACCCGTGTCAAAGCTGACATGCCCGTGTCACGCAGTACATGCTCGTGCGCCTGGTCGTGTTCCTCCATCGACACAGGACGAAAAACCATCCGAGGTGGACACGGGTAGCGCACACACCCGTATCACATTTGACACACCCGTATAACAGACGAACATGCCTGGGCTCTAGGCCGTGTTTATCCCCTCACACAGCACAACTCACAACCCGAGCAAGACACGGCCTGGGACACGCATGTGTATCAGGCCGTGTTCGAAGTCTCGACGATCGTCGACTGCCTTCTGTCGACTCCACGGAAAATTCGTCGAACAGGCATGACACAGCCTTCGACACGCCCGTGTCCCAGGCCATGTTCACTATCTCGACACTTCGTCGAGCACAGTTTGTCGACCTTCGGGGCTCTCGACGAACCCAAGCACGACACGGCCAAGGACACTCCCGTGTCCTAGGCCGTGTTTACTGTCTCGACACTTCATCGACCTCAGTTTGTCGACCACCCGAGTTCTTCGTCAAACCTGAGCATAGCACGGCCTGGGACACGCCCGTGTCATAGGCCGTGTGACCCCCTACCAAGACCCAAACCTGGCTAAGAATGCTAATCGTCCCTCTTTTGAAAATTATGGCATTACACTTGTTGGAGCATGCATTCCACGCTTCCTAATTTGCTAATAACAAATCTTATTTGTATTTGATATTTGGATGTTTTTTTGATCTGCAGATGACACAGGGGTTTAAATAATATTTTTTTGGTGTTGAATCGGGTCAGAATTGACCAAGGGAAATATCGCCAAGCGTTATTGAGTATCGCGCCCAGGCGATAGCGCCACTCGACACAATACCGCTCAACACTCGACGCAATTCCGCTCGACGAAATCATGGATTGGAGATATCGCCATGCGATAGTAGGTATCGCCACAGGCGATAGCGCCACTCGACGATTTTCGTTCGACGTTCGACGATTTTCGTTCGACGTTCGACGATTTTGGTTAGACGTTCGACGATTTTCGTTCAACGTTCGACGATTTCGTGGCTACCATTATTTCGCTATCGCTAGATGGCAATATCCAGTGTCGCTCAGCGATAGCGCCACTCGACGATTTTTGTTCGACGTTCGACGAATTCGTGGCTACCATTATTTCCCTATCGCCAGATGCCGATATCTAGTGTCGCTCGGCGATAGTGCATGATTCGGCGCTCAACGTTTGTACGATGCGAAATTGAGGAGTTCGTGGGACACATGGCAGCAGTTACCACTATCGCCCGATGGCGATACCCAGTATCGCTCGATGGCGATACCCAGTATCGCCCGATGGCGATACCTAGTATCGCCCGGCGATAGCACCAGAATATAAAAGCCTCTCATTTTCTGAGAAAGGGACAGATTTTTCATTACCTGGAGTACAGTTACCTTCATAGACGATCCCGAGAGCTCCAGAACTGAGAGATACTTCATACTTCTAAGAAGGCCAAATAGCGCGAAAGATTGACGACACGTGCGAAGCATTCAAAGCATCACTTGCAAGGATTCACCGGCATCTTCAGCGCTTTGTTTGAATGGAGTGTCTAGCCTAATGTGATTAATTTGTTTTTGTTATTTTTTAATTTATTTTCACATTATAATCGGAAGGGAAATCGCCGCCTTGTGAGTGGCGTCCAAGTCCTTGTGTGGCTTAGGGAGAAACCGTTGCCTTGTGTGCAGCGTCTAGATCGGGGTTAGATCTAGTGGGAGGCTAGTAGCAAGATCTAGGGAGAGATACGCTTTAGCCTGCTGGTTCTTGGTAGAAGAACTGGCGAATACACTAGCAAATTATTTATTTCATGAGCCTTCGTCTCTAGATCTATAGAGACACATTGTATACATTGTAACTCTTTTGAAATATATCATTGTTGTTTCTAGCTTGTGTTCATTTGCTCTCTTCCATTACTTTGTTGTTGTTCATTTTGTAAAGGTTGCTTAGATTGTGTAAGAAAATTAAAAAGTACCCTTATTCACCCCCCCCCCCCTCTAAGGGCACCGTAAGATCCAACACTTGGTATCAGAGCCAGGTTACTCCGAAAACGGTTTCACCACCGGGAGTAATGGCGCAAAACACGCACTCGATTTTTGAGGGGCAAGGTATTAGTAGACCTCCCTTATTCACGGACACTGACTACAACTATTGGAAATCTCGAATGAGATGCTTTCTAATAGCACTAGATATTGATGTTTGGGGCATGGTAGAAACATGCTACACTGCCCCTATTACTGTTGTAGGAAATGTTTCTATGGAGAAACCCAAGGACAAATGGGACGAAGCTGATATGCTTCGATGTAAAAATAACGCTAAGGCAATGAACGCTTTATTTTGTGCGCTAGATAGGACTGAATTTAACCGTGTTTGTGCATGTGATACTGCATATGATATTTGGAACCTTCTTGAAGTTACTCACGAAGGAACATCGCAGGTAAAGGACTCGAAGCTTTTCCAACTAGAATCGGAGTTTGAGAAGTTCAAGATGGAGGTTGATGAAGATATAGACTCCATGTACACGAGGTTTAGCAAGATAGTAAATGACTCGAGGATTCTATGGAAGAATTTCTCAAATGGAGATTTGGTGAGGAAAATACTTAGATCGCTTACCCCAAAGTTTAATCCTAAAGTGACTGCCATCTCAGAGTCACACGATCTAAAGTCTCTCCAAATTGAGAATCTCATAGGAAACTTGAAAACTCATGAAGTAGAGTTGAGGATTCAACAACAAGAGTATAGCTTAGAGCCAACAAAGAAAGCTTTGGTGTTGAAGTCCAAGAAGGAGAAGGAAAGCGAGTCTGATGAAAGTGATGATGAAGATGAAGAGAGTTTGTTTGTGAAGAAATTCAGGAGATTTATGAAAAATACTGAAAGAAGAAATTCTTTCAAGAAATTTTTCAAGAAGAAAGAGTATGAGACTAGGAAAGGAAAATCCCAAGCTGAAGAAGAGGATGATGAAGATAGATCACCACCTAAATGCTATTATTGCAGGAAGATTGGTCACATAAAGAGCAAGTGCCCAAAGTATCTGAAAGAGCTGAAGGAGAAGTGACACGAAAAGAAAGATAGGAAGAAGGTCCTAAAGGCTTAAACGTGGGATGAAGCCACTTTTGAGGTGTCGAGTAGTTCTGGGTCAGAAACAGAAGAGGAGGCCAACACGTCCTTGATGGGAAAGAGCGCTTCATCTTATGATGAAGGAAGCAGTGTCAAGAGCAACACTGAGGCACCTCCTGAAACTTTTGATGATTTATATTCTGAATTTTTGAGTACTTGTGAGTTTTTCGATAAAAAATTGCATGAAATTAAACTGATCAAATCTGAAAATAAGTTTTAATTAAAGAAAATAAAAAACTAAAAAATGAAATAAAAGTTCTTGGAAAGAAGAAAGTGTCTTGTCCAGAGGATTGTCCCTCTTTGACAAAGATAGTGGAACTTGAGAATGGTCTCTCTAAGACTCAGACTCGGGTTGAAACTCTTACAAAAGAGAAAGAAGCCTTAGAGAGATCTCTAAAATTCTCTCAATCTCAAGTGGAAGGCAGCAAGAAGTCCTTTGTTAATCGTTGCGGCACCATAGTTGCCGAAAATAATGTGTTAAGGGGACAAGTCCGAAATTTAGAAATGGCCACAAACAAATTTGGAGTGGGCCAAAAATCTCTAAATATGATTTTGGGAAACCAGTACTATGGTTCTGGAAAATTTGGACTTGGATACTCTCAAGAGCACTATCGCCCGACGACATCCACTATCGCCGGCGATAAGAAAAATTCCAGAAAATTTAATTTTCAGAATAAAAATAATAAATCAAATGTCCCGGTAACTTCCAGGTCAAAATGTATTTTAAAAAACCTGTCGTCTCCTTTCATCAAGTGTACTAAATGTTATGAGTTTGGTCACACAACACATACTTGTAAAAAGACGGGATAATGTTCAGTTAAACAAATCTGGGTGCCTAAGGTTTCCACATATTCTATGGGAGGAACCACTTGGGTAGCCGGATCTTTACTCTCATCCTCTTTCTAGGTGTGTTGGCAGGCTAGGGACAAAGAAGACGTGTGTTACTTGGACTCAGGGTGTTCCAAGCACATGACGGGCAATAAATCAAATTTCCTTAGCCTGGAGATGAAGAAAGGAGGAGTAGTTACTTTTGGAGACAACGGAAAGGGGAAAATCATCGGCATTGGAGTAGTAGTTAAAAATGAAGAGCTCTCCCCTCTACATAGGTGGATGATGATGACAACCTTCGAGACAAAAATGAAGAAAAAGGGGTTGAACAAGAAGAAGAAGAAGAAGAAGAAGAAGAAGAGCAAGGATATGTGCCTCCGAGTGAACTAAAATTTTCAAAGGATCATCCCCAAGATTTGGTTATTGGAAAACCATCAAGAGGGGTAAGTACTCATTCATCCGTACATGAATTATGTTCAAATATGTGCTTTATTTCTGATATAGAACCTAAAAGCGTTGAATTTGCTCTAAATGATAATTCTTGGTTTTTAGCTATGAATGACGAGCTTAATCAATTTGAACATAATAAAGTTTGGAATTTATTAGAAAGACCGTCAAATCATCCTGTTGTAGGGGTTAAATGGATTTTTAAAAATAAACTTGATAGTGAATCTAGGGTCACTAGGAACAAAGCCAAACTCGTAGCAAAAAGATATTCACAAATAGAAGGAATGGATTTTGATGAAACTTTTGCACCCGTAGCACGTTTAGAAGAAGTTAGAATATTTCTTGCATTTGCAAGTTTTAAGAAGTTTAAGTTATTTCAAATGGATGTTAAAACTGCTTTTCTTAACGGGTATATTAAGGAGGAGGTTTATGTAGAACAACCTCCAGGCTTTGTTGATGTTAGATTTCCTGATCATGTTTATAAATTAGAAAAAGCCTTATATGGTTTGAAACAAGCACCCCGAGCATGGTATGATAGATTGACTATTTATTTATTGAAAAATGATTACAAAATGGGCAGTGTTGATTGTACTTTATTTGTTAAACATATCCATGATGATCTTATCGTTTTACAAATATATGTTGATGATATTATTTTTGGATCCACCAATGAGAAATTATGTGATAGTGTTATTGAAATCATGAAAAATGAATTTGAAATGAGCATGGTAGGCGAACTCACTTATTTTCTTAGTTTTCAAATCTCTCAAAAGCAAGATGGCATTATTATTTGTCAATCTAAATATATTCATGATGTTTTAAAAAGATTTGGATTTGAAAATCTCAAACAAGCAAATACCCACATGAGTGTCTCATTAAAGTTAGGAAAAGTTGAAAGTGGAATATCCATAGATCAAACACTTTATTGAGGAATGATATGATCATTATTATATTTAACTGCCTCTAGGCCTGATATTATGTTCGTTGTATGTTTATGTGCTAGATTTCAAGATAATCCCAAAGAATCACATTTAAAAGCAGTTAAACGCATTTTTAGATATCTTATTGGCACATCTAAATTAGGATTGTGGTATCCACATAACGATACATTTATATTACATGGCTTTTCTGATTCTGATTATGCTGGGTGTTCATTAGATCATAAAAGCACTAGTGGCACCTGTCATTTTCTTGGGCCTTCACTTATCTCTTGGTCGAGTAGGATACAGAATTCTGTTGCCTTATCTACCACTGAGGCCGAGTACATAGCACTAGGCAGTTGTTGTGCACAAGCTTTATGGATGAAGAAAACATTAGAGGATTTTGGTATAGTTCATGAAACCATTGAATTAAAATGTGATAATAAAAGTGCAATTGACTTAACGTATAATCCAGTTCATCATTCTAGATCCAAACACATTGATGTACGTCACCATTTCATACAAGATCACATAAAACATACTACAATCAAAGACAATTTTATAAGCACCGATTCACATCTTGCGGATATTTTTACTAAAGCACTTCCAGATTCCCGCTTTTCACTCTTACGTTTAGAACTAGGAATTCTAGACATGTCAAATTACTAAATTATCATCGCAAGCCACATAAAAAATTAACATAATTCTATTGTTAACATCATGAACATTACACCAAAATAAGCGTTCCATAAATCATAAGAAAAAAACAAAACTTCAACGTTCCATACTGAGTCTTACATTCTTCCAGAAGAACTACCACATAACATTATAAGATCAATACTATTACAGCATGAAATCAACATCTAAGAAAAGTCCAGAAATTTCACTGTCGCCGGCGATAGTGATTGTCGCCGGCGATAGTGACTGTCGCCCGATGATAGTGGCAAAATGTCCAGCATTCCAGAAATCTTCAAAACTTTCTGCTGTCCCCTCCACTAGTCTCTCCTTGATCATCTGCAGAACTGTGCTCGCTGCTTCGCGTCCGACGTGCTCGGTGAGTTGAAGTACGGGGCGGCTCCGTGACCGGATCTTCCCATTCTGCGGCTTCGGCTGGAGTAGGCTTCAACTTCAAACTTTTGGTCAGAAATTTAAAGAATTTATGGATTCCCAAAAAGTTTTTCTTCACTTCCCTTTTATGTTCTTCGAACGACTCTCGCAAGTCATCTAACCCTTCTCGAAACGATCCACCTCTAGGAATTGGCGGGTTTCGGATAGTGGACACCGGTTCACTCCTCCTTGATGACCCTCCTCGTGTTGATCGACCGATGGAAGGTGTTCCACTCGTCGAATATATCATTAGGATACAATCATTGACGTACAATTCAGGGTCAATCCACCTGTATTTCTTATATAAGATCCGTTGGATGACGTCTCCAAGTGGTGGTGTGTTCAATTTCTTCAAATTCGGACTTTTCAATCTGAATAAGTAGCGTACTATCGAGAGAACAAAATCCGCCACGTCAAACGGCTCACGCTCCAAAATCATATATGTCACATAACTAAGTTGGGCCGTTATTTTACGCGTGTCTCCGGATTTCAATAGGACGGTATGCCTCAGTATTTCTTGCACTAGTCGTGCATTCTCCATCAGGGTGGTCGTTGATTGGATTAGTGTTTTGCTGGAATTTCCAAGCAAAACCATGTTCAATAATGTCCAATCCGTATCCTTCCGATAGTTCCCTACGATGTCTAGCGTGGTTTCATGCTCTATTAGTCCAAATTCATCTCTCAAATCATAATGTGTTATTTCTACCATTTGTCCTTGAATTTTCGATCGAACTCCGCCATTCAATTCCGTGAATTGCGGATCTTTGAGATAATTGTAAAATTCTCGGATGAGCATGGAGGAGAATGTGTCTGGAATAATAATTTACATTATTCCCGCCATTGCTAACAATTCATGAATATGTGCATGCCGGGCCGAGTCGAATTCAATCACCCGTTCGATTCGTATGTTAGCGTTCTCTAATCCAGGGAATGTTTGATATGATGAGTATGAGTCACTCCCTATGCTTCTTCGAGCCTTCGAACTGGAAGCCATTTCTGCATATTAAATTTTCTATTTCAGAAATCGAAATTTTTTTTACTATCGCCATACGTCGACACACACTGTCGCCGGGCGATCGAGGAAATTTAGTTTTCTTCATTTCCGCTTTCAGATCTAGTATCGCCCTTCATCCAAAATACTAGATCTGCAAGTGTGTGTTCTACAAATCAGTTTTTCAAGGACATCTTCACATATTTCACTCATACAAGCCTAGTATCCTAAGATCTCCAAATCAACATTTTAACAATTAAAAACCTTGAAATTTTTAATCTACACTCACATGCTACACTCTACTAACTCTTATACCCATAAAAAGAAAAAAAAGGAACCAAGCATTCAAACAAAAATCCAATTTTTCATACCTTGGTTTAGGGTTTCGCCGCCTTCTCCTCCGCGTTCCGCACTCAGTCTTCAGGAAAAATGGTTCACTTTGATGACCTTGACTGACTTTGCCCTTTTTAACCAAATTCCCACTATCGCCGACCGGCGATACCCGGTATCGCCCGGCGATAGTGCCTTTTTGATACTTCTTCAAACTGTCTTGCTGACTCAGCTTTAGGCCAGGTGGAATGTTTTTTTTAAAGTTTGTATACTAACTTGGTTCTCAAGTTCACCACTCTTATATTTGTTCTACAAATATCAATACTAGTGTGTTTACACTCGTGAAATTGTTTTTCGTATGCCTCTAAGTATGAGAAATCTTTTAGTTATGATAATGTTCTTTCACTCACGGTTGTGCAAATCTCCGTATGCCTCCATCTTACAAAGTGTGAATGGTGAATGTTTTTACCATAACCACTTATGATGCATGCTTTCGGCTTCTGCTTTATCTGAGTTTAGTCCAGTGCACCATAATATTAAATTATTCTGTTTGCTTTCACAAGTGAATTCGGACTCCTTTGTTGAGCTAAAAAAACAAAAAAAAAATTGCATAACCAAGTGTATCATCCCAAAAGTACAAACCTTTGGTGATTGATTCACTTCACAAAAAAAATACAAAACAAAAAACAACAACAAAAAAAACAATACTACATTGCTAACAAGGACCCTCCACCAAGCACTACATACCCTCCTGATAAGTCTTCATGAGCATTTTGAGGTTGAGCACCTTGGCCATAATTGTAAAGTGTCTTGTGCACCTTGTACATGAATAATTTCTTTATTATGGGTGCTGCCCTCTTGGGTACGAGTATAGCTCCGCATGTATGCCTCTATGTTATGTTTTTTTAACATTCGCATATTCATTTTTTTAACACTATGCATCAGTTTCAGCACAACATCTCACATGTACACAACATTATCCTCTCTAAACGTTCTTCATATGAGAATTGGACTGAGAACTGTTTCACCAAACCTATTCACTAGTGTATGTGTTTGTGATATAGTTTGTTGAACATTGCCATAGTTACTGTTTACTCACTTTTTTGTTCTACATTGCTCACCTGTCCTCTATGAGTCTCTCTTTTGTGTTTTTCCTTCTTTCGCTTCCGCCACACTTTTCCCTCTCTTTTGACAATACCAAAGGGGGAGAAACATCTCAAAAGAAAGCAATCATTTACCGTAGTCTGTTCTTATATCTTTGTGCACCCTTGGAAGACACATTATTTGTTTGAGTTATTCTTAATTACACTACACGAATTCCCCTATGCTTCACTTTAGGGGGAGATCACATGTAGGGGGAGTGTTTCATCCAAGAGAAATTGTGCACATACACTTGTTTCGTCATGATACTCAAATCGGGTGGACCTTTTTAACATTCATGATTTCTTTCTTAATGGATTTGTTATTATCAAAAGGGGGAGATTGTTGGAGCATGCATTCAACGCTTCCTAGTTTGCTAATAACAAATCTTGTTTGTATTTGATATTTGGATGTTTTTTTTGGTGTGCAGATAACACAGCTGTATAACTAATATTTGTTTGGTGTTGAATCGGGTCAAAATTGACCAAGGGCAATATCGCCAGGCGATATTGGGTATTACGCCTCGGAGATAGCGCCACTAGACATAATACCGCTCGACACTCGACGCAATTCCGCTCGATGAAATCATGGATCGGAGATATCGCCAGGCGATAGTAGTTATCGCCATAGGTGATAGCGCCACTCGACGATTTTCGTTCGACGTTCGACGATTTTTGTTCGATGTTCGACGATTTTCGTTCGAAGTTCGACGATTTCGTGGCTACCATTATTTCGCTATCGCCAGATGGCGATATCCAATATCGCTCGACGATAGTGCATGATTCGTCGCTCAACGTTTTTGCGATGAGAAAATGAGGAGTTCGTGGGACACGTGGCAGCATTTACCACTATCGCCCGATGGCGATACCCAGTATCGCCAGGCGATAGCGATAGAATATAAAAGCCTCTCATTTTCTGAGAAAGGGACGGAGTTTTCATTACCTGGAGTGCACTTACCTTCATAGACGATCCAGAGAGCTCCAGAACTGAGAGATACTCCATACTTCTAAGAAGGCCAAATAGCGCGGAAGATTGACGACACGTGCGAAGCATTCAAACCATCACTTGCAAGGATTCATCGGCATCTTCGGTGCTTTGTTTGAAGGGAGTGTCTAGCCTAAATTGCTCAAGTTGTTTTTGTTATTTTTTCATTTATTTTCACATTATAATCGGAAGGGAAATCGCCGCCTTGTGAGTGGCGTCCAAGTACTTGTGTGGCTTAGGGAGAAATCGTTGCCTTGTGTGCAGCGTCTAGATCGGGGTTAGATCTAGGGGAGGCTAGTAGCAAGATCTAGGGAGAGATACGCTTTAGCCTGCCGGTTCTTCGTAGAAGAACCGGCGAATACACTAGCAAATTATTTATTTCATGAGCCTTTTTCTCTATCTCTATAGATACACATTGTATTCATTGTAACTCTTTTGAAATATATCATTGTTGTTTCTAGCTTGTGTTCATTTGCTCTCTTCCATTACTTTGTTGTTGTTCATTTTGTAAAGGTTGCATAGATTGTGTAAGAAAATTAAAAAGTACCCTTATTCACCCCCCCCCCCCCCCCCCCGCCTCTAAGGGCGCCGTAAGATCCAACAACACTGTTCAGCATTAGTGAGGCATCGGCGGACTGGATATCCTGCATAGGATGCGGCGGACTGGAATGTATATGCGGATTACGGAGACTTATCTTACTGCGAGATGAGGCGGTGATCCAATCGGCTAGGGCGGTGACCACACTCCTCATCGTGCCTATAAATAGGACCCATGTCACATCAGAAAAAAGTGAGAACAGAAGTGAATGAACAGTAAGTTAATACGCGATCAGTTGCTGCGGAATGGATTTTAGTATCCATGTGGGTTGATAGAGTTGACCCGTTTGTGCTATGCAGGTTGTGCGTATAGTACTAGAAAGCTAGGACTTGGCTCTGATTCCGGTCTGGGATAGTGCAGACTCTGTGGTTAAACAATAGGCGGTAAATAGCAAGTCACAGACAGCGACCAGACGGTTTTCTCTTTGGCAACTTGTGTTCGGGGTTTAATAAGTCGCCTGCTTCAGGAAGACTATTCAGTTTGGCATAGCAGCTTGTGTGGTCTGGTAGCTAGCGACCTCGCATTCAGGAAGCTTGCAGATCGGCGGTTAGAGCTTAACATTGGAATAACGGGCATTCAGCGTGGCTTGGGTTACGATCTGGCGACCTGGCGGATTGTGCAGACTCCATAACAGTAGACCGACAACTTGGTGTTTTAGTCCGCGCGGCTTGTGTTGTCTTGTCTTTGTAATTATCTATGCTCTCCCTGTGGTGGTTTTGGTGAATCATGTCTCGCCATGTATGTCTCTCCTTGTAAAGAAGTTGGCTGTTAATCAATAAAGACTCTTGTTGCTGCATGTGTTTCTGGTTGTAACTGACTTAGTTTAGATAACCCCTGCTTTCTCCAAGATCCGGAAAATTTCAACTAACACGAGCACTCATAGATATTATATCTCCCTTTTCTGTTTGGGACCAGCATTAGGCTATACTGCTCCGTTAATAGTGGGGAGATGTGCTGATCTATACTTCTGTCTTCTTTTAGTAGCCGTTTGACAGAAGGACAGTCATTCAACTGTCTATTTTGGACTTTTCTGAGAACCACCAGTTGCATGTCTCTTTTCAGCTAACATGCATCTGATAGCATCTGAGATTGCCATTCCAGTCATGCCAGAAGACTCACCTTGAGTCATTACTTTTGCTAGATGATTTAGATTCACAACAACAACATTATCTTTAAGTTTTGGGGCTGGGGCACCAAAAAAAAAGGTCCAGGATGGGCCATTTGAATTTCCTCATAGGAAGCCTTAAAGGCTCTCACATGGTTGTATCTTCCACCTTGGCTAGGGCCACATTTGTCCATACCAGTGGATCTGCCATTCTCCTAGTGACCATAATAGCTTTCATGGTCATACCTATTAGAAGGCAACAACACTCTCTGAAAATCAATATTAGGCAATGAGGCTAGAGGCACAAGTGGTGCCTTCCCTTTTCCCTTTCCTTTTGGATTGGAAGGCCTAGCAGTTCCCTTAAATCCCAACCCTTTCTTACCAGCTTGGGTAAGGTGGGTGTCAATTAAGGGCAGCATAGTGTTTGGCTTAGAAAATTTGGTCACTAGCAAATTCTCATTTAAGTGATCATTTTCATGTTTCTGGATAAGTTTCTCATTTGAGACTCTTACCACAGACTGTTGGAACCCCATGTTTGATTTGGGCTAGGTTCACTCATAGGTTGGTTGAACCACTTGTATAGCCAGGGTCAAAGTCTAGGTCTAAGTTAGTCTTAGTGGAACAGGCTTCACAAAGAGCAGCATTGGATTTCATTTCAAACGCCAGGACTTAGAAGTTAAGTATGAATTTCAAATCAGTTCGACTTTCATCGAACTCAGCTCGACGATCGTCGATCTTCGATCAACGATCTCAGAGATTAGTCTCTGAATTGAGCTTGATGATCTAAGAGCTCAGGTCGACGCTTTCTCTTCAGTTCTCGGATATCTCAGATCGTAGATAGTTGATCTCAACTGGACGATTTCAGATCTCAGATCGACGATTTCCTGTCTCAGCTCGACGATCTTCTATCTCAGCTCAGCGATTATTGTTCTGTGTTCAACTGCCTTATTGCTCAACTGTCTTGAAGATTTCATTCTTATTTTGTCAATGCTATTTATGGCATCAAATCTCTGGTAGTTAATGCTGATGTTTTCAAGGATTATAGCCATTTCTATTTTAGCATTCACTACAGGTCTTCACAGAGTTATTATATTTTATTACATGCCAAAGACAGTTGAGGAAATCATTTATTGCAGTTATTGTAGCCGTTTTGTCTTCTCCTCGATTCCTGCAAGATATTAAAAAAGGAATGTTTTTGAAATTGAAACCAAGAAGGGATTTTCTATGATGATATTCAGAAAGAAAAAAGCAGCAATCCAATTTTTGTTCTTGAGTTGGCTGCCAAAATAGGTTCTCAGAAAAAGACTGAGAGGCAGACAGAAAAGATTATTCCTGCTTTCATCCGAAGATATTATAAAGCAGATCTTCATCAGATTTCTCATTCTGTCAGTAATTTGAAGAAGAAGCATGAAGAACACCTTTTTCAAATCAAGAGTCTTCCTGTTTTTCTTCTCCAGGACCTTGCTAAGACATTCAAGCACCATCAGTCTAAAGCTCCTGGATCAAGTTTCTGAACTGAAGGCCTATCACCCTATGCAAAGCTCCAGTTCTCCTGAACTCTTGAACATCTCAGGGGGAGCTTTGACAACATCACTGAATCCACATAGTCTTCTCATTGTAATTGAGAAAAGAAGACTTTTATCTCTCTCTCATCCCCACCTATGTAAAAGGTTGTCATCTCCCTTCAAACGTTATTCCTGGTTACAAGTCACCTGATCAAAAGACTTGAGGATTTGGTTTTTGAGCACCTGATCAAAAGCTCATTGATGTCAGGCACCTGATCAAAAACCTGAGTGGATTCCTACCAGGGTGGTAGAAGAGTGGATGTACCCAGGTTGGGGAACCACTATAAAATTTCTTGTGTTGTATGGTTGCCCCTTCTCTTTTTGTTCTTGTTGTGCTTGTGTTTTTAGGACTGCTGTGTGTTTATTTACTTTAGTTTAATTCTGCACTTTTTAATTACAACAGAAGCTGTAATAGTTTTATAAGAACCTCCAAATACTCTATTCACCCCCCCCCCCCTCTAGAGTATATTAGATCTAACACATCACTTTTAATTGGTATCAAAGCAGGTTCCTTTGGTTGTACAAGCTAAACCTTGAACCAAAGATCCTTTGTTAGATCTACATATTATTTCATTTTTATTTAGATTATAAACACAGGCATGGCACAGAACAAGGATTATGCAAGCACCAGACCTCCAGGTTGCAACCTTAATAGGTTTGCGACCTGGAAGACAAGAATCAAGTTGTACATGAATTCTATTGATGAAGCCTTTTACAACTCTATTTTGTCAGGTCCCATTACACTAACTGCAGCCTCAGAAGCCCAAAAATTGCTATAAATTACTGATGCAAGAGCAATGGACATCCTTGCTCAATTAATATCTGATGACATTTTTCAAGAAGTGGCTGAATGTACTTCAGCAAAGGAAATCTGGGACTCCCTCACAGCAATGACTGCTGGATCAGCAAAAGAAAGAACATTTAAGCTGAATCTTGGAGTGACTATGAAGCTTCATCTTGTACAACTGAGGATGAAGAAGAAATAAGAGCAAGAGAATTCTGCTTGATGGCAATCAATGCATCTTCCAGTAGCTATAATGAAGAATCTGAATATGATGAAGAATCAATAACAGAATCAGAAGAGGATCAGGTTATTTCGTCCCTTGATTTCTCTTCAGAATATTTTAAAGAAGATTTTAAAATTTTATGCAATGATTTGATTCTATCTGAAAAAGAGATAAAACTTCTCAGAGAAAATGTAATTAATTTATCTTCTGAAAACATTCAACTCAAAGAAGAATTAACAATTACTTCAAAAAAATTAGCTTCATTAGAATCAGTTAAAGACAAAGAAAAGATAATAGATTTAGAAAAAATAACTGAATTTTTACCAAAATAAACTAAAAATATTCAGAAATTTTTTGTTCAAAATAAGTCGTTGAACCAAGATCGATGATCTCAGTATTACTCGTCAAACAGCGATCGACGATCTCTGAACCCAGAGGTTGGGTTTAACTACTCAGTAAAAGGGGATCGACGATATCAACACTTTTCGTCGAGTAGAGATCGACGATCATGGAACACAGATAGTATTCATCATTACTCTGTGAATCGAGATGGACGAGATCAATACTGGTCGTCGAACGCAGATCGACGATCTCAATATAAATCATCGAACTCAGAATTTCAAAACAGAAATTTGTATCCTTTTGAACAAATTGAAGCTAAGGACAAAATTAAAAACCAGAAGAATAATAAAACTAACAATGTTCAGCAGTTATCGACGAACTTAGATCGATGATATATGAACAGATTGTCGAACTCAGAACGACGATCTCTGAACGCAAACTTCAGTAGTAATCATTCTTTGATCTACGATCGACGATATCAGTATGATTCGTCGAACAGAGATCGACAATTGTGGTGCCCCGAGAATGATTATTTTCATTCTTCGAGCAGAGATCGAAGATCTCACCCAACATCGTCGAGCTCAGTTCGACGATTCCACCAGAAATCATCGATCCCAGATTCTATTAGCAGAAAACTAAATTCTAATAACAACTTCAATCCCTTTATTCAATGGATAATACTACCAAGAAGATATCATCCTAAAGGTTACAAGAATCAACCTGAATGTTCTTACATTTCCAGTTATAGTTATGTAAATCACCAAAGACCCAAGGTTACCTGGGTCAAAAACATTTAGCTATTTTTCTTACAGGAAAAGAGCTGTCTAGCATATAATCAACATTGGTACCTCAATAGTGATTGCTCCAAGCATATGATAGGGAGCAAGGACAACTTAAGTGATTACATGTCTAAGATGGGAGCAAAGGCTAGATGCTATAAGGATTTTTCTGGCCTATGCTGCATTCAAGAAGTTCAAGGTTTACCAAATGAATGTCAAGAGTGCATTCCTGAATGGAGTACCTAAAGAAGAGGTTCATGTTGAACAACCTCCAGGTTCTGTTTTTCCAACTCATCCACCTTTTGTTCTCAAATTGCATAAGGCTCTCTATGGTTTAAAGCAAGCTTCAAGAGCTTGGTATGAGACCTTAGCTAGCTTTCTTCTAGAGCATGTTTTTTTCTTTTAAGAGGCATGGTAGATAGAACTCTTTTTACAAAATTGCATCATGATAAAATTTTAATAGTACAAATATATGTAGATGTCATCATTTTGGTTCTACTGATCCCAAATTGTGCAAGAAAATTTCTGATTTAATCCATTCCAAATTTGAGATGAGTAGCATGGGTGAGCTATCTTATTTCCTTGGTCTCCAAGTGAAACAATCTTCTGATGGAATCTTCATTTCCCAATCTAAATATGCTAATGAGCTTATTAAGAAATTTAGGATGGCTGATGCCTCTTCTATGAAGACCCCTATGGCTGCCAATGTTGTATTAGACTCTGATGGACATGGAAAACCTGTTGATCAGACCAAATATAGGGCCATTGTTGGATCCCTACTATATCTAACAGCAAGCAGACCAGATATCATGCTTGCTACATGTTTATGTGCTAGGTTCCAGGTTAACCCTAAAGAATCTCACCTTGAATATATGGCTGCTGGCAGTTGCTATTCACAGATCTTGTGGATACAAAACCAACTCTTAGATTATGGTCTCAATCTAAATAATTCAACAATTTTCTGTGACAGTACAAGTGCTATATATATAGCACACAATCCAGTGCATCATTCTAGAACAAAACATATAGATATAAGACATCATTTCATTAGAGATAATGTAGACAAAAAGAAAAATTAATCTTGACTTTGTCTCCACTGATTTCCAAAGAGCAGACATTTTCACCAAACCCCTAGATGAAAAAAGCACATGTTCCTCCTGAATCAGCTTGGAATGATCAATGGGAAGGATTAATTTAACTTTTCTGTTTTAGGTTTTGGATCTGTTCCAAAATCGTCGAACATAGGTCGACGGTCTTCGAACTAATCTTGAGCTAAATCATCGACCTGCGATGGATGACAACTCTGTGAAGTAAATATCGTTGAATGGAGATTGACACCTATACTTCAGAAGATAAATCGTCGAACAGAGATCGACGATCTATTTACCCTCTTCAATCTGAGATCGATGTTTTTCTTTACTTATCATAGGACAGAGCCCGACTATTCACATTCTGAAAAACCTACTTAAGGGTTTATCATCGTGTTGTATCCCGCATTTTCCAACTTCCCCTCCTGCACTTGATCTCGTGTTCTCTCTTGCAGGTTTCTAATGGCGATTCCTGCAGCAACACTATCTGCGATGAAATTTGACGCATGGTTTGACATCGATTTCGACTCAATCAGCCATTGCGATCCGATATTCATGGATATGCTGCAGCTTTGTGAAAAACAAGGTCTGAGGAAGTTTATGACAAAGAGAATCAAGTTACCAACTGCGGAGATTAACGAATGGGTTTACTCTTCAACCTGCCCAGATGAATCAACCATGATTGGATCTATTTCTGGAAATCAGGTTATTCTCACCCCAGTCATTATTTCTGAATTATTTGACTTGGTGAATGGATATGATAGTTTGGACCAAGACAGTTCTGAATATAGAACTATACTGGAAAGGATGGGTCATCCTGATGGAGTGCCAGTAAAGTTGCTCAAAAAGAACTTGTCTGCTCAATATAAGTTCTTGGTTGATGTTGTTGGGAAAGTGCTGCTTGGAAAGCACTCTGCCCATGATAATAATAACAGGCAGCAGTTTGCCATTATGTCTGCTCTGGTTAATGGAACGTTAGTCAACTGGGCTGATTTGTTCTTTTCATTGATTAGAAGAAAATGCTCTAAGAAAGAGGTATGCTTTGGGAGAATATTGGGGATATTTCTCCAGGCAAAAGCCCCTGAACTGTTGGTCTCCCAGACCCAATTCATCAATGCCAGCAAGAGGTTGGATTCCTCTTTGTTTGGAAAATGGGAGAGGACCATCCCTAGGACTCCTAATACCTCTAGGACTTCTGAGTATACCATAGCTGATCCAGCTACTTCCCCAACTCCAGAAGATCATCCTGCATCTCCTACTGCAGATCATTCTGCATCTCCCTATGCAGATAATCCTGCATCTTCTCCTCTAGATCTTTCTGCATCTCCTCATGCAGTCACTCTTGCTTCTCCTCATGAAGATCATCCTGAAGATCCTCATGATTCTCTTCAGCATATTTCCTCTCCCATCATTTCTCCATCTTTATCCTCTCAGATCCACTCTGACCCCATCCAAGAAAATGTTCCATCAACATCTACTCCACCAACATCTGTTCCATCAACATCTGCTCCACCAACATCTGTTCCATCAACAAATGTTCCCTCAACATCTCTTCCCCCTGCTTCCCCTTCATCATCATCTTTTTCTGAGTGCACTCTCACAGGCTTCTCTTCTGCATTCTTTGTTTGCTCAAACTGTGAGCATAGAACTCCTTATTCAGCCTCTGAACTTGAACCCCTTCATCTCAATTTCTCCATTATAGCTAAAGATCTTCTGCAATTCATTTCTCCTTCCTTAGATATTCTTATAGCTCAAGCTATAGCTCATCTAACTGCTTCTATCAACACTATTAACAAAAGATTTGCTGCTCTTTCCTCTGCTCCTTCTTCTGGGGGCCTGAATACAGAAGCCTCTGCAGCCAGGCAGGGGGAGATATCCAATGAGGAAGTTCCCTTGATCCCTTTAGCAGCAGTTTCAGCAGTAGCAGCAGTTCCAGTAGAAATGCAGATAGATATCTCTTCAGAAGACCAGTTAGATGTTCCTTCAGCAAATCAGATAGTTATATATACAGAAGCTATTGATATTGATACAGATTTAGCAGAAATAACTCTTGATACAAACTCAGAAGCTATTGATATTGATACAGATTCAGTAGAAATAACTCTTGATACAAACTCAGACGAAATAACTCTTCCAGTAGTTGTGACTGTTGGTGATTGTTGTATCAATCCCACAGTGGATATCTTTGATCTATTAAATTCCTTCTGCACAAGTTATCTTAATTGTCTTCCAAGGCCCAAGCCATCTTGTTTGGACATTGTGTGCTGCTCTCTTCCTATAACTTCTAAAGTTCTCAGACAGCTTAAGGCAAGTTTGGTAGTTCTTGCAGCAGTACATCCTTATGATCAGATATCTAGCCCTCCTGGATTATCCTATGTTATGGATGATAGCCCTATTCCCAGTCTTGATGACATTTTTGCTCAAGACATTACTATGGAAACTGAAGCAGTCCTTACTAAAGTTGTCCCTCCTCCATCTGTTGAGGAAATTCCCATAGAATGATTAGAGAGATTGATGCTCTTTGTGATAATCCCCAAGGATCATCTGATGAAGATCAAGATGATGATTCAGAGGATTCTGATCCTGACTCTAAGAAGAAGAAAATGTCTAAGAAACGAAAGGCTGCTCCCAAAGCTGCTCCCAAGCCAGGCAATACAAATGACACCCCTTATTACATTTTGAAAGGGATTACACCATATTCTGGCATGGAAAGATGGATTTAGTTATCTAAGAATTAACATAAAGCTAGGAAGAAGAGCAGGAGATACTCTCCTCCACCTCGAAAATTTAAGAGAGGTCCTCCTCCTCCTCCAGCAGCAGGAGCCTCTGGATTAGCATCTCAAATATCTCCTTCTATTACCCAGACCTATCAAAGGCAAGACAGATCTTCAAATCCGCCTCCAGCTGGATCTTCTAATAAACATTCATCTTCTCAAAGGTCTATTACTTCAGGAAAGTCAAAAGGAAAGTTTAGTGAAGTCCCACCTCCCAGGTCTTTATACTTCAGTCAGAAACAACAACATACAGTATCTACAAATTTCCAGGACCAATCTACTCAGTTCAGAATCTCTTCTCTAAAGTCAGACCAGGTAGCAAATTCAAAGAGACCTCCTTCTCCTGCTTTTGATCCTGAGCTTGACCCCAACTTCAGAATGACAAGGTTTAATGAATTATTTGGGCTCTCTTAAATAAATAAAACCAGGAAAGAAGGTCAATACCCCTCGAAATTCACTAGTATGTCATCATATAGAGAGAAAGAACTTAACAAATTGTAGGTCAGCAAGAAAGTATTTAATCCATCAGAGTACATGTCTCTTCATCCTGAAGCAGTTGTGCCTAGAGCTACATCTCAGAAGATTCTAGGAGATCAAGATATGAAGATGACAAAGAAAGAAGCAGAAGATCCTTCCAGGAAGATCATATTTTCTAAGCCCTCTTCTGCTCCTCCTTCTGATAAATCCTAAGTTATATGAACTCTTTATAGTTTAGTTATTTTTACTGCTCTGACTGAATTATTTTTGAATTACATGTTATACTATATCTGTTGATTATTTCAATATTATATCAGATATCTATAGCACTGTATTGCTTTTTGTTATTGTTTTTATTTTGAGTAACCTCACCCAAATAGGCGGAGATTTTTGGAACCCCATGTTTGATTTGGGTTAGGTTCACTCATAGGTTGGTTGAACCACTTGTATAGCCAGGGTCAAACTCTAGGTCTAGTTAGTCTTAGTAGAACAGGCTTCACAAAGACCAGCATTGGATTTCATTTCAAATACTTAGACTCAAAACTTAAGTATGAATTTCAAATCAGTTCGACTTTCGTCGAACTCAGCTCGACGATCGTCGAACTTCGATCGACAATCTCAGAGATTAGTCTCTGAACTAAGCTCGACGATCTACGAGCTCAGGTCGACGCTTTCTCTTCATTTCTCGGATATCTCAGATTGCAGATAGTTGATCTCAGCTTGACGATTTCAGATCTCAGATAGACGATTTCCTGTCTCAGCTCGACGATCTTCTATCTCAGCTCAGCGATTATTGTTCTGTGTTCAACTGCCTTATTGCTCAACTATCTTGAAGATTTCATTCTTATTTTGTCAATGCTATTTATGACATCAAATCTCTGGTAGTTAATGCTGATGTTTTCAAGGACTATTGCCATTTCTATTGCAGCATTCACTACAAGTCTTCACAGAGTTATTATATTTTATTACATGCCAAAGACAGTTGAGGAAATCATTTATTGCAGTTATTGTAGCCGTTTTATCTTCTCCTCGATTCCTGCAGAATATTAAAAACGGAATGTTTTTGAAATTGAAACCAAGAAGGGTTTTTCTATGATGCTATTCATAAAGAAAAAAGCAGCGATCCAATTTTTGATCTTGAGTTGGCTGCCAAAATAGGTTCTCAGAAAAAGACTGAGAGACAGACAAAAAATATTATTCCTACTTTCATCCGAAGATATTTTGAAGCAGATCTTCATCAGATTTCTCATTTTGTCAGTAATTTGAAGAAGAATAAGAAAGAAGAACACCTTGTTCAAATCAAGAGTCTTCCTGTTCTTCTTCTCCAGGACCTTGTTAAGACATTCAAGCACCATCAGTCTAAAGCTCCTGCATCAAGTTTCTCAACTGAAGGTCTATCCACCTGTGAAAAGCTCCAGTTCTCCTGAACTCTTCTACATCTCAGGGGGAGCTTTGACAACATCACTGAATCCACATAGTCCTCTCATTGTGATTGAGAAAAGAAGACTTTCATCACTCTCTCATCCCCACCTCTGTAAAGGGTTGTCATCTCCCTTGAAAAGTGATTCCTGGTTACAAGTCACCTGATCAAAAGACTTGAGGATTTGGTTTTTGAGCACCTGATCAAAAGATCATTGGTGTCAGGCACCTGATCAAAAACCTGAGTGGATTCCTACCAAGGTGGTAGAAGAGTGGATGTACCCAGGTTGGGGAACCACTATAAAATTTCTTGTGTCGTCTGGTTGGCCCTTCTCTTTTTGTTCTTGCTGTGCTTGTGTTTTTAGGGCTGATGTGTGTTTATTTACTTTAGTTTAATTCTGTACTTGTTAATTACAACAGAAGTTGTAATAGTTTTATAAGGACCTACAAATACTCTATTCACCCCCCCCCCCCCCCTCTAGAGTATATTGGATATGTCACATCACTTTCACAGACTCACTGTCAATGATCTCCTTGGGCTGGGCTGCTTGAGCAGCCACGTCAGTGAGGGCTTTTTCATTGGACTTCACACTTACATTTAAGACTTAGAAGTTCTTTTACATGTATCTTAGCAAGTAGCTTGCACTTCTTGAATGCTTCAAGAAGTTCTCTGTACTTGGAAATTTTGGAGTTGACATCGTCCTTAGAGTCTGAATCCCCTTCATCTCTTGATGATTGAGTTTTAGAGTCTAAGCCAGCCTCATGACTTGAAATAAAAGATTGTGATTTGGCATTTACCAGTCTGTGTAGGAAAATCCTGGCTACTTTTTTCATTTGTCATTGCCATCAATATAAGGCATTGAGCATCATCTTCATCATCCTCATCCACCTCTGAGTCACTATATAAGTGAGACAGAGGGGCCTTGATCCCTATTCTAGCAGCAGGGTATTTGATGAGTACAGTTATAGATGTCCTTTTTACTATCATATTTTTAATCATGTCCACTATTGTATACCTCCAATCATTATTATTGTGCGAAAATAGTTAAGAATTTGAATTATCACGAATAAAAGAGCACAATATGGAGTTTCCATTATTTCCTGTATTAAACTATTTATTTATTCATTCATCTTCATAATGCAGGTATTGCAACTCCTTGGAACTAAAAGTCTTGGAGCAAACAGTGGTGTTCACGAATCCAACAAGACTGAGGACAGGATTGGAATTGGACACACACGGGTAGGAACATGCCCATGTCACTACCCATGTCCTTATCGGGAAATATCATAAGGATTGGAAGAAAAGTCAGAGCACCACACGGGTAGGCACACGGTCGTGTCCCTACCCGTGTCCTTATTGTGCCTGCTGCCAAGCCAAATCGTGTGTGGAGCCACAAAGAACAACACGGCCGTGTTCACAGTAGTGTCAGATGACACGGCCCACGACCAGACACATCTTCTCGTATTAAACTGCTTTAGAACCGCCCACACGGCCCATGACACGGCTGTGTTGGAACCCATGTTTGACTCTGTTTGCAAGAAGACTATAAAAACCCGTTTGAAAAATAGAATATGGACTTTTGGATTGAAGAACTTGGAGAATTCCTGGAGAATGAAAGTGGAGCACTTAAGTGAAGGATAAATTGAAGGAGATAATTCATATGGTTTTAATCTTCCTGTATCTCTTTTAATCTTCCCTTTCTCTTAGTGGATCTAACTTTATTTTCACATTTTGCATGAGACTTGTTTTTATGAATCAATTTAGTAATCATGTATGTTATTTTTACTTTTTATTCGTATGGATGCTTTCAAACAAATAGATTAATATTAGATTTGAAGTTAGAATTTTTTTTATTTGAATCTCAAACTTCTAGATTGAGAAATTGGATGTTTGTGATGATGTTTATACATTCATATTCTGGTATTCTTTCTCTTTGTATTTCAAATCGGATGATTGAGAGATATGTTGTTTGGATCATGGTAATTTCGATAATTGAATTCATGGCATTTTAGAGATAGGATTTCATGAATTTATGTATTAGATAGGGTTGCTTTATATTAGTGCAAACGTGAGTGTTGTGAATATTTGAGAGAAAATTTACTCAACTTAGGTTTAGGTATTGGATTGCTCGAGAGAGAATTCAATGGAGGTTTATCCCTTAAAATACTACGAATTTGATAATCTTGTTATTACATGATTACATAGAATTGAATTAATTAGTGATTATTCTCATGTGATTACTCTTAGATTATCTACTTTTTACTATCCTTAATCTTTCAATGTCTCTTTATCCAAGTAGTCCAAATAAGGTTAATTTTGGGTAACAATGAATTTTAATTATAGGTATGATAATAGAGTGAGAGTGAGTACGAGTACTTGAAAAGACCCTGTGGAATATGACATGAGATGTAGATTTCTCCTCTACTATGATTGATAGGTGCACTTGCCTGAGTGTAAAATCAAGTTAACTTTTACCTATCTACATAGTTTTTACATAGAGTAAAAATAATAGCATCAAGTTTTTGGTGCCGTTGTCGGGGACTCATTTTCAATATTTTGAAAGCTCAAACTTTATTAATCTACCAATTTTTTTATTACTAACATATAATTGTAAATTATTTTATTGCATGTAATTGTAAATTACTAAAATATAATTGTAAATTAAATTACTATATAATTATATCACTTAATCTTTATTTTGTAGTATGTTAGTCTATGACCAGGGGGAGAAATTCTAGGTTAACACCATTTCATCCTGACCCGGAATGGATTATTCACAACAACAGTCAAAGGGACTTGAGAACTGATAACACAGATTATTCAAACGGACTTTCAGAAGAGGAAATAGTAAACTTAGGAAATCATCGTCCAGATAATTCAGAAAACATGGCAAACCATAACGAGCAAACCATGTTTGACTTTGCTAGACCTAATCTCCAAGGTACTGGGTCAAGCATTGTTAGACCACCAATTGTCACCAACAATTTCGAGTTGAAACCGAGTATTATTCAGATGGTTCAACAGTATGTACAATATGATGGCCTACAAGATGAAGATCCCAACATACGTTTAGCTGGATTCTTGGAGATATGTGATACATTCAAGATCAATGGCGTTAGCAATGATGCCATTAGATTGAGGTTGTTTCCATTCTCACTAAGGCATAAAGCGAAGCAGTGGTTAAACTCACTACCTAGAGGGTCGATTACTACATGGGATATGATGGTTGAGAAGTTCTTGATGAAGTATTTTCCACCGGCGAAGACTGCAAAGCTAAGGAATAGCATTTCTATGTACGCTCAAATAGAATCTGAATTGTTGTATGACACATGGGAACGATTCAAGGAATTCTTAAGGAAGTGTCCCCATCATGAACTACCTTCCTGGCTTCAGATTCAGACCTTCTATAATGGTCTCAATCCAGCCACTAAACAGATGATCGATGCGGGTAGTGGGGGCACCTTGAATAATAAGACACCTGAAGCGGCTCAACAGTTGATAGAAGACATGGCAATGAATAACTATCAATGGAATACTGTGAGACAAAGGCATAATAAGCCTGCAGGAATCTATGAAGTGGATGTCGTCACTGCCTTAGCTATTCAAGTGGAGAAGCATCACCAGAAGATTGATAACCTATCTTTAGAATCACCCTCCATGGTACCTCAACAATGGGACCCCTCATTTAGTGCAATGTCTAGTTGTGAACCTCAAGTGCAAGAACATGTTGACTATATGTGCAATAATATCAGACCTCCCTTTAACCAAGTAAACAACCATATAGTTCTACATACAATCCTGGATGGAGGAACCACCCCAATTTCTCTTAGGGACGGCAAGGAAATCAAGGCAAGCAACCTGTTTTTGGACAACCACAACAACTAGAGCAAAGGAAGCCATCATTAGAAGATGTCCTCACCAAGTTCATGCAAACAACTGATGTAGCTTTCTGGAATCAAGAGGGCTCTATTCGAAATTTGGAGAACCAGATTGATCAGCTCGTAATGATTGTGTCTCAAAGGCAGTAGGGAACACTTCCGGGTAATACTGAAACAAACTCGAAGGAGCATGCAAAAGCAATCCAATTGAGGAGTGGAAAGGAATTACAAGACCAAAGGCTTATAAAGTAAGCACCCCAAGAGGAGTCTAGCGGCAAAGGATAGAACAAGATGAATTCAAAATCAAAGGAGTATCAACCAGCAATACCGTATCCAGCGAAGCTGAACAAGGAGTGCATGGATGCGCAATATGGTAAGTTCTTAACTATGTTTAAACAATTACATGTTAATCTACTTTTTTCTGAAATCATTCAAATGCCAAAGTATGCTAAATTCTTAAAGTACTTAATCTCAAATAAAAAGAAAATTGAAGAGTTATCTTTAGTAATACTTAAGAATGTTCCGCTATTTTACAAAACAAATTACCACAAAAACTTAGTGATCCCGGCTCATTTTCAATTTCATGTTTAACCGGTGATTTACAAGTGAATAAAGCTTTAGCAGATTTAGGAGCTAGTATAAACTTGATGCCTTATAAACTATATTCGAAACTAGGTCTATGAGATCTTAGCCCTAATAGAATGAGTATTCAATTAGCAGATCGTTCGGTTAAGTATCCTAGAGGAATAGTCGAGGATGTACTGTTTAAGGTAGATAAGATCATATTTCCCGCCGATTTTGTTATTCTATATATGGACGAAAATGTAGAAGTGCCACTCATACTAGGTCATCCATTCTTAGCCACATCTAGTGCTCTTATTGACGTTTTTGATGGTAAACTAGTTTTACGAGTAGGGGAAGATGAAGTCACTTTTCAAATTGGCAATACAATAAAGCAAACTTTGGATAATGATGATCGTTGCTACTTTTTCTATGGTGTTGATAATATTATGACTACTATGAATTCGAATATTATTATAGAGATCCTTTAGAGATTTGCATCACTAATAGTTATATAGAATAAGATAAAAATCAAGACATTGTTGAACATCTATATTATCTAGATAACTCTGTTTCGGTGAATAGGAAGATTGAGTATAGTTTGATTACACAAGGAGATCTTGAGGTTATTAAGAGTAATACTAAGGATCCGCCGATAGTAGAACTTAAAAAATTACTGGATCATCTTGAGTATGCATTCTTAGGATTTAATTCTACTTACCCAGTTATTATTTCTTCTAATCTTTCTTGAACAGAAAAGCTAAAATAAATAACTGTGCTAAAGAAATATAAGGGTGCTATAACATGGCAAATAACTGATATAAAAGTTATCAACCCTAGTTTTTGGACCCACAAGTTCCTTTTGGAAGAAAACTATAAGCCTTTTATTCAACCGCAATGTATGCTGAATCCAAATATGAAAGGGGTAGTGAAAGCTGAGATTGTTAAGTTGTTAGATGATGGAATGATATACCATATTTCATATATTTCATGGCTTAGTCCTGTATAAGTCGTCCCTAAGAAGGGTGGTTTAACAGTAGTAGCAAATGATAAAAATGAATTGACACCAACATGAACAGTAACCGGTTGGCATGTCTGTATTGATTATCGGAAGTTAAATCATGCTACTAAGAAAGACCATTTCCCTCTACCATTTATTGATAAAAAATTAGAACGTTTATCAGTACATTCTTATTATTGTTTTCTAGATGGATTCTCTGGATACTTCCAAATCTCTATAGCACCAGAATACCAGGAGAAGACAACATTCACTTGCCCATTTAGTACTTTTGCCTATAGGCGTATGCCATTTGGTTTATGTAATGCACCCGACACTTTCCAAAGGTGCATATTAGTAATATTTGATGAGTATGCTGAAGATATTATGGACGTGTTTATGGATGATTTCTCTATCTTCGGTGAATCTTTTGATTTGTATTTGAAGAATATTGAAAAAGTTCTAAGGAGGTGTGAGGCAACAAATCTAGTGCTTAGTTGGGAGAAGTGTCATTTCATGGTGCAAGAAGGGTTAGTACTTGGCCTTAAGATCTCAAGCCAAGGAATTCAAGTAGGTAGAGCGAAGATTGAAACCATAGAAAAGTTGTCACTGCCAACCTCTGTTAAGGCTGTGAGAATCTTTTTAGGTCATGCCGGATTTTATCGTCGGTTCATTAAAGACTTCTCTAAAATTTCTAAACCACTTACTAGGCTTTTAGAAAAAGACACACCTTTAATTTTCGATCAAAAGTGTCTGTATTCCTTTGAGTTCTTAAAAGAAAGATTAATTAATTCTCATATTATAATCGCTCCTGATTTTGCTCAACCTTTTGAGATTATGTGTGAAGCTAGCAGTTTTGCGGTAGGAGCTGTTTTAGGACAACGCTGAAACAAAAACTTTCACCCTATATATTATGCTAGCAAAACACTTAATAACGCACAAGTGAACTATACAACTACTGAAAAAGTACTCTTAGCAGTGGTATTTTCCTTCGATAAATTTAGATCCTATTTAACATTGTTTAATGTGGTAGTATACACAGATCACTCTTCCCTAAGATATTTACTTGCTAAAGCGGAAGCAAAGCCTCGTTTAATCTGTTAGGTTCTTTTATTGCAAGAATTTGATTTGGAAATTCGGGATAAACGAGGAGCTGATCACTTAGTGGCAGATGATCTCTCACGTTTAGAAAATCCACTACGAATAATGTCAGATGAATTTGAGATTAGTGATACATTTTTGGAGGACTCGCTGTTTGCATTATCTACTGATATAATTATTGATTATCCGTGGTTTACCGACTATGCAAACTATCTTGTGGCTAAGGTACTTCCAAATGATTTTTCATATCAGCAAAAAAAGAAGTTTTTCTCTAACTTGAAATATTACTTTTGGGAGGACACCTTTCTTTTTCGGATATGTGCAGATTTCATTATATGTAGGTGTGTATCAGCGGAGGAGGGCTGGAAAATCTTGGAGCTGTGTCATTCAGGCCCTACAGGTGGTCATTTTGGGGCAAATCGCTCAGCTAAAAATGTTCTTGATTCTGCTTTTTATTGGCCCGTTATATTTAGTGATGCCCAAAGGTATGTGCTTTCATGTGATTCTTGTCAAAAATCAGGTAATATCTCTAAATTATATGAAATGCCACAAAACTTTATTGTTGAATATGAAGTGTCTGCTGTGTGTGGGATTGACTTTATGGGACAATTACTAAGTTCTTGTGGGAATAAATATATTTTGGTAGCTGTAGATTATGTATCTAAGTGGGTAGAGACGGAAGCTTTTCCTACTAATGATAGTAGAGTAGTAATTCATTTTTTGAAATCCTTATTCGCATGATTTGGCACACCATGTGCACTTATTAGCGATATGGGTACACACTTTTGTAATCTACAGTTAGATAAAGTATTAAAAAAATATGGGGTCACACATAGGATAGCCAATTCTTATCATTCACAAACTAGTGGTCAAGTTGAAGATTCAAATAGAGAGCTTAAAATAATCATAGAAAAATCTATAGAAGGGAATAGGAAACAATGGTCTAAGAAACTAAACAATTGTTTGTGGGCATATAGGACTACCTTCAAAACACCCATAGGGACCACCCCCTTAACATTAGTCTATGGTAAATCATGTCACCTGCCTATAGAATTAGAACACAAGTCGTATTGGGCAATACACTCTTTTAATTTGGACACTAATTATATAGGGGAGAAACAAAAACTTCAACTTAACGAATTAGATGAGTGGAGAACCATGGCTTATGAAAACTCCTGGATATATAAGCAGCAGACTAGATTATTCCATGAACGTCACCTTCGCAAACCCAAGACATTTCAGAAAGGTGATGAAGTCCTTTTTAATTCCTGGCTTCATTTATTCTCAGGGAAGTTAAGGTCTAAGTCGTCCGGACCCTTCCAAGTCAAAGAAGTTTTTCCCTATGGCACCGTCAAGCTAACCTACCCTAAGAAGGGAGATTTTAAAGTTAACGGGCACCGATTAAAACCTTATTATGGTGAACTTCCTCAAGATTTCACTAGCCAAGAACCATGCCTCCGGCTAGACTTGGATTAAGTGTAATGTAGTAATTTTTCTACGTTTATAAATTTTTTAGGTAAAATTCTAGTTAAATGTTAGTATAAAAAAATATTTTAAAAATAACCTAGGAGGTATTTCCAAACCAAAGGGGAACACGGGTTAACAAACACCCGTGTGCAGGGTCGTGTTCATAACAAGTTCATTTAACCTAGCCGTGTTTGATTTAAAACTAAGAGGTATCCTTTTTCCCGAGCACCACACGGCTGGACACACACCAGTGTGCCATGCCGTGTAGAGTTTTTGTTAATTTTCTCACACAATCATCCAGAGCAGGACAAGGGTGAACAAACGTCGGTGTGGTGCCCGTGTGTAGATTTTGTGTTCGACGTAGCATGATCTCGAGCAGGACATGGGTCGCGACCCAGCCGCGTCGTAGTTCGATGATATTACCCCCAAGAAGGACACAGGACCACACAGGCTCGTGTGCGAGACCGTATATGCCTGGGGCCTACTTTCCCGTCAATTTGACCACACGTCTTTTTGAGGCCCATGTTCCACGCGGTTAGAGATTTGACCACACGGGTACACACATGCCCGTGTGGGAACCCATGTTCGAAAATTTATATAAAGCCATGTGTGGGGTTCATCTTCATCCTCTTCATTTTCGGGTTTCAAACCAACCACCTGCACTCCTCCATGGCAAAGCTCGGTTTTATGCTTTTGCCTGCAACTTTCGCGGATTCGCCTCCTCTCCTTTTTATTTATCTTCCTAGGTAAAAAATTTTTATGTTCATATTTTTCTTTTATTCTTTCTTCTTTCTTCTTCTCCACTCTCTTCTCATTCTTCATTTCTTAAAAGTCCTTCAACTCCTCTACAGATCATGTCAACGGGACATTCACAAGGGTGACACTGTTGTCGTCCAAATCTCCAAGCATTATCTACGGAAAGGCGAGACAATTCTTCACCACTAGAGTTTGCGGGGCCGACGCACATTAACCGTTATAATCGCCTCCAGTCCAAGAAATTTCAAGACATAGGTACTATTGACTGGAACATTTTGGAGGTGATTAATTTAGCTGCGAAAGTTCGAGAGTTAATTTTTGTAATGGCGTGGGAACAGTTTTTTAGTATTGAAGAGTTGGGATTTAAGGAGCTCACGTTTGAGTTTATTTCCTCCTTCTACCTAAACCTCAGGCCTACTTTCACCAAGCAGATCAACACACAGGAAGGGGTTATTTCATTTCGAGTAGCGGGAACTACTTATACCATTTCTCTTCTCCAGTTCACCCAATATTTAGGGGTGTATGAGGATCCTTTCCTTTATATTGTCACCTATTCCGACCTTCACTTTGATCTCCCCTCTCGGGACCACGCCGCAAATATCTGGGCTCGGCTTACTTTTGATATATCTCCATATGAGGCCAAGAGATCAAAGGCTTCTAAGTTATTTTCTCCCGCTCTTCATTACCTACATCATCTTCTGAGTCATACGTTGAGTGGCCGCGGCGAAAGCTCTGGTGTAGTGAGAAGGAAGGATATTCTTTACCTCTATAGCATGTCGTTGCGATACCACATTCATTTGGGCTATAAATTAGCAAAATTCATTCTTCACTAGGCCGATAACTCCCGTATTGGGTCTATCTGTGTAGCACCCTCCATCATGCGCTTGGTGAAGAACATGAATATATTTTCTTCCCTTCCCATGATGATAGTGGTAGGGAAGACTATTCCAAACACTGTGACTAGTCTTCGATCTCTCTGCCTCATCACTGCTCGACAGGGTCAAGGTGGACCTATTTGTTCCATTGCATGGTGCGGATATCAGCTTGCTCCGAATGATGATGATGACGATGATGTCGATCATGACCTCGATGAGACTTTGGTTCCTAAACCCCAGTTTACTTATACTCATGGAGAGTCTTCTGCACCTCCTCCGCGATCGCGCTCTCAGTATTCGCGTGATTTAGGCCACTTTTATGAGACTGAGCTCTCACCGCACCGACAACATATAGAGGATTCATAGAAGCGGAGAGAGGATTCCATAGCATAGATTAGGGACCACTTGAGGATCTCTCCTCCAGCTCCGGTAGCTCCCAGCTTCTCTCACCTCCCCGATGATCCGTCAAATTCTGTCGACCCAGCTTTCTATTTTTGATTTCTCTGTACTTTTCTTTTGTATTTGATATAACTTGAAGGAGACTCATTTTTGCTCCTATTGTAGTTGTTATGCTCTTTAATTTTATTGATAGTCAGTTCTTTACATATTTGTGTATGTATTTTCTAAGTTCTCTACGTTGCATTGAGGACATTGCATGTTTTAATGCTGGGGGTCGATGTTCTTCAATTCTAATATTTCAGTGCTGGACATGATTACAATTGGTTATATTTTTGCTAGCATAGTACTCATTATTGTTAACCCCCCCCCCCAAATATAATTGTTTATAAGCTTTCTTTTAAGCTTTCATTAATTCACTCATTTGAGATTATAGCTAGTTAATTTGCTTTTGCAAGCTGATTAAAATGAATTAAAGTAGACTCATTGAGTGGACAAATTTATTGGTTAGTAATTATGTATAGAAATTCATTAGTTTAATTTTCTATATATAACTTATTTTTAGGATTAGTCCTCTATATTATTAACTAACAATCACAGTATTTTAGAAAATATAATTATGTATAATAAAGAGAGTTGATGAGTATAACATTTTGATAAGTTTGTATTTTGGACTCAAAATGAAGAATACCCTTTATTGGTCTCCAAAACTTGCACCTAGCGACCCTCAAAACATTCACATAAGTTAATTAGTTTGGGCGGAAATGACTTAGGCCTCCCATTGGATTAGCTTGATCCTTACATGCCCAAAACCCTAAATAATATATCCTTGCACACCAAAGTTAGAACTAATCCCTTTTTCTTTCGATACTCTACTATTAAAATTCACCAAGGCCAAAAATCTTTACCTATTAGCACATCTATCATTGAGACCTTCTTGGAATGAGTTTGTTTATAGTGATATGTTCCCTGAGTGTGTATACACCCACTTTGAATGATCCGTACTATGGACCCTTGGATAAGAAATAGTGATATATGGCCTGAGTACGTGTACACCCACTCAAAATGATCACTACTATGGACCCTTAGATAAACAAAACTAACAAAAATATAGAGTATCCATCAGAAGAAGGAAAGAAAAGAAAGAGAAAAAAATATGGGAAGTCCGAAGTATAATAATTGTAAAGTCTGGGGGTGCTTTTATAGTATTGATGTATGTTAAGATAATTATAAAGCAAGTGGCTCAATCGTTATCTTGGTGTGATATGAACCATCCAATTTATCTTTGATTACCCCACCCATAATCTTTTATCCTAAGCCAAAAGGTTACATCATAATACAAGTCCTAAGGATCCCACCTAGCTAATCCTAACTAGTGTGTGGAGAGGGTGTGAAAAGGCAAGCTTATGACTATCAATATTGGTACTTATAAGTATTGAAACGCTAATGCCTACCTTATCGAGATTGTTATGTTCTCCTCACGTTTGTTATTGATGACTGTAATTTTATTGCTAGGAAATAGTGGAAAATAGTTAAGAGATATATGGGATGAATTTAAAGATGAAGTTATATTTAGAAAAGTCTACTATATTATTTTCAATACAATTAAAACATTAATTTTCTCTTTGAATTCATAGCAACCAGATTGCGGAAGAAAAATTAATTGTTGGTAACCCAAGTGTTTGAATTAGTTTGCTTAGGGACAAGCAAACACTTAAGTCTGGGGGTATTTGATGAGTACAATTATAGATGTCCTTTTTACTATCATATTTGTAATCATGTCCACTATTGTATACCTCCAATCATTATAATTATGCAAAAATACTTAAGAATTTGAATTATCACGAATAGAAAAGCACAGTATGGAGTTTCCTTTTATTTCCTGTATTAAGCTATTTATTTATTCATTCATCATCTTAATGCAGGTATTGCAAGTCCTTGGAACTAAACGTCTTGGAGCAAACAAAGGTGTTCATGGATCCAACATGGCTGGGGATAGGATTCGAATTTGGCACACACGTGTAGGAACACACCCATGTCACTACCCATGTCCTTATTGGGAAAGATCACAAGGATTGGAAGAGAAGTCAGAGGACCACATGGGTAGGCACACGGTCGTGTCCCTACCAGTGTCCTTATCGGGCTTGCTGCCAAACTAAGCCGTGTGTGGAGACATGAAGAACAACATGACCATGTTCGCAGCCATGTCAAATGACACGGCCAACGACCATACACATCTTCTCGTGTTAAACTACTTTAGAATGGCCCACACGGCCTGTGACATGGTCGTGTTGGAACCCGTGTTTGACTGTGTTTGCAAGAAGACTATAAAAACCTGCATGAAAAATAGAATAGGGACTTTTGGATTGAAGAACTTGGAGAATTCCTGGAGAACGAAAGTGGAGCACTCAAGTGAAGGAGAAATTGAAGGAGATAATTCGTATGATTTTAATCTTCATGTATCTCTTTTAATGTTCCCTTTCTCTTAGTTGATCTAACTATATTTTCACATTTTGCATGAGACTTGTTTTTATGAATCAATTCAGTAATCATGTATGTTGTTTTTACTTTGGATTCGTGATATTTAATTTGTATAGATGCTTTCAAATATAAAGATTAATATTAGATTTTAAGTTAGAACTTATTTTATTTGAATCCCAAACTTCTAGATTGAGAAATTGGATGTTTGTGTTGATGTTTATACATTCATATTCTGGTGTTCTTTCTCTTTGTTTTTCAAATCGCATGATCGAGAGATATGTTGTTTGGATCATGGTAATTTGGATAATTGGATTCATGGAATTTTAGAGATAGGATTTCATGAATTTATGTATTAGATAGGGTTGCTTTATATTAGTGCAAACTTGAGTGTTGTGAATTGTTCGAGAGAAAATTTACTCAACTTATGTTTAGATATTGGATTTCTCGAGAGAGAATTTGATAGAGGTTTATCCCTTACAATACTAGGAATTTGATAATCTTGTTATTACGTGATTACATAGAATTGAACTAATGACTGATTATTCTCATGTGATTACTCTTAGATTATCTGCTTTTTACTATCCTTAATTCTTCAATGTCTCTTTATCCAAGTAGTCCTAATAAGGTTAATTTAGGGTGGCAATCAATTTTAATTATAGGTACAATAATAGAGTGATAGTGAGTACGAGTACTTGAAAAGACCCTGTGGAATACGACACGAGATATAGATTGCTCCTATACCATGATTGATAGGTGCACTTGCCTGAGAGTAAAATCAAATTAACTTTTACCTATCTGCATAGTTTGTACATAGAGTAAAAACAATCGCATCAGTATTCTTTAGGTTCTTCTATAGTAACATCCATAAGCCTAATATATGCTTCTTCTTCTTCACTGTCTGAACTAAAGGAAGAGTCAGTCCAGGTCTTCTCCTTCTTGGCAACAAGGGACATATCTTTCTTCTTTCCCTTATGGTGCTTATTTACTCGTTCTTCTTTCCTCTTCACTGGGCAGTCAGCAAGTACATGCACAGGTTTGCTGCAGCAGAAATAAATAATATTAGAAGAAGATTGTTTATTAGAGTATGGAGCATACCTCTCCTCCTTAGAGGATTTCCTTCTGTGCTGTGAGGAGGAGGATGGCATTCTGTTCTTCAAATGCCCCTTATGCATGAATTTATGAAACTGTCTGGGGAAGGAATCAAGGTCCTGATCAAGTGTATGACTATCAGAGGAGCTAGACCTTGAGCTCTCAAATTATGACTCAGCAGTTCTCCTGACTAAAGAGGTCTTCCTTCTGCTCCTAGTTGAAGCATTTGCATTGAAAGCCATAGATTTCTCCTTGCTCTGTGAATTACTGCTCTTCTTTTCTTCAGTCTTCCTTGCTGCAACCTACATCTCATAAGACAGTAGCTTTCCAAATACGGTTGGAAGTGGAGTGTCAGCTAGTTTGCCCATCTCCCCGATGGGACAAATCTTTCTGTCCCAATCCTTTATAAGGGACCTAAGAAATTTGTCATTCAACTCATAGGTGTTGAAGACCGTTCCATATGTTCTCAGTTCATTAATAATTCTGGAAAATCATTCAAAACTTTCAGCAATGCCCTCAAACTTTCCTTGTCTGAAGGCCTCATACTCTTGGTTGAGCATGGATTTTTTGTCATCCCTCAACTCTTCTGAACCCTCCATAAACAAAACTAGGGTGTCCCACATCTCCTTGGAGGTCTTGCAGTGCACCTGATTTTGGAATGTAGAATCATCTACAATGCTGGCAATGATATTTGGAGCTCTCTTGTCCATGGAGGCAAGGAGGAGCTCATCATTGTTCATTTATTCATAAGACTAAGGAGTCTGGATGTTGGCATCCAGAACTGAGATCTTCAAAGGGATGAAAGGTCCCTCTTTCACAGTGATGCAGATCCTAAGGTCAGCAGCTTCTATGAATAGCATGACCCTTCCCTTCTAGAGCACAAACCCTTCCTTTATGCAGATTGGTAACTTCATGGCTCCCAATTCCTTGTAGTTTACACTAGAACCCATTCTTTATCTTATAACTAACCTTGGAGATATACTCAGATTGTTAAATCTTTTTTGAGCAACCTCCCTCTGATATCAATTGAAAGTTATTTAACTTAAGGTTAGCTAATCTCCTAGAAGGGGGGGGGTGAATATATGTTTGAAGTTTTCTTAGTTCTTTTGCTGAATTTTGACTTAAACTATATAGAGCTTGTCCTTAGCACCTGCAATAAATTAGAAAACAAGCACATAGAAAACACAGAAGGATTTATAGTGGTTCCCCAATTGGGTACATCCACTTTCCCTCCCACCTATCCAACTGATTTGTTAGACTAGGCACAAACTGCACAAATATGCTCCTTAGAGCTTACACCTCAGGCCCTCAGCCTATAACATAGATTCTTCACAGAATCCAAACTTAGAACCACAATTGTTCCTACCTCAGAGCCCTGCAGGGCTCCTATAGCTCAGTGATCCACTAATCACCTATCTCGTCCTTATTTCTAAGGCCTAGAACTCAGGATCTTCAGCCCTACAGCTTCGGGCACACATCCCTACTCTCAAAGTGTTGCAGCACTCCTATAACTTAGCACCCTTTCAGGTACATACAGTTCAACCTCCTCCATGGCCTACAACTCAGTGACACACTTGTAACTATAGCTTAATGACTCTCCAGTCACCTACCTCAGGCACAAGGTCGTACACTTAGGATGGGAGGACAGCCCTACCTCAGATACACACTTGGATCCTACCTTAGAGAGCAACACTCTACTACATCAGGCAATAAATCCCTACAGCTCAGATCCACACTTGGATCCTACCTCAGTATACCAACAGGGCACCTACCTCAGTGACTAATTAGTCACCTACCTCAGGCACAAAGTGCCCTACACTCAGATTAAAATAAACTGAACCTACAAAAAAAGAATACAGAATAATTAAGAAAAATAAACAACTTACTTAGAGATAAATCTCTGAGTCTACCTTGATAGACTGAGCAGATATCAGTCCAGCACAATTATTGTAGAAGGAATTAGTCTTCTTCTACATCTAACTCTTCTTTGTTGCACAGATGAGCAGCTACCAGCTTGCTGAGTGGATGAATCGGCATCTCTATTTCGAAAAGACCTATCTTGTTGAGCTTGAAGAGCTTCAGCTAACTTCCGTTGCCTTTGCGGCTATCTCTACAGGACTTTAGCTTTCAAGCTTGGTGGAGAAGAAGATGTCCAGCCGCCTATAAATATCTTTTTGTATTTTCTAGATGTGTTCCTTTTTCCGTTTGATCTATTTCATTTGTTGCACTAATCCCTTTTATTTTTTCCTTTTTATATGCATTTATTTGAATCAACGACTCATTTGCATGTGGGCCCAGCCAAGGTTTGATAAGCCCCACCTTCTTCAGAAAAGGACAAGACAGCTTTCGGCGCCACTACAGCTCTCCCGCAACGGCTACATGTAAGTTGACTTTGATGACGTCAGCAATGGTCATCACCATCTGTACTTAGAAAATATTCCAAAAATTCATGAATTGTTGAGTTATGTTAAGTCACTCAACGTCATCTGTCTGGGCTCTCAGCGCTTCTGGACTTGTGAAATTTCATTGGATTTGTCTCAGTGGTTTTGTCTTAGCAGTCATAGTGGTTTCATTATAATAGCTATGTCAATCCTTTGTCTCAATGCTTTCTTCTTATCAGCTGAGACAAGTTTTTGTCTCAGTAGCATCTTCACAGCGGTCTCAGCTGTTTTTTGCTTCACAGCTGAGACTCTCTTCTATCTCAGTAGTTTTCCTCTTAACTTTCTCAGCGCTTCCTTATTTATTAGAAGCGCTGAGTGAACCTACTTCACTCAACGCTTCTGGACTTAGAGAAATCCAGCTAGTTTTGTCTCAGCGGTTAAGCTGACACATTCTTCTCAGTTTTCTCAGCTCTTCCTTCTTTATTAGAAGCATTAAGTGAACCTGACTCACTCAACGCTTCTGGATTTAGAGAAATCCATCTAGTTTTGTCTCAGTGGTTAAGATGACATATTCTTCTCAGTTGTCTCAGTTGTATTGGTGGTCTCAATGCCTTCTTCTCAGCTATCTCATCTATCTCAGTGCTTTTTACCTTAGTCAGTTTTTTGGCTTTAGCTGCGTCTGACGATCTGTGGGCTGAGATCGACGAATTCTGATCTTCTCAGCTGTTTCAGCGCTTTTTGCCTTAGTTTATTTTTCTCACATTAGCTTGACAAGTGTTGAGAAGAGCTCGATGATCTTTAAGCTGAGCTCGACGAATTGCAAACTGAGCTCGACAAACTGCAATCTGAGCTCAGCTAATTTTGAGTTAACCACCAAACTCATTTTTCTTCACTTGTCCAAACATGGACTGCCTACATGCATGAACTATGGTACACATCAAATACATTATGTGTGTATGTCATTGACGCATTTGACTTCTTACAAATCTGGGATATTGGGATCAATAGACCCAACACAGATTCTCCCAGACTTTCCAGTCAATCTACATGAGGCACCACCTCCTTAACTTAAACCATCTGTATGCATGCCCACATTCTCTCCTAGACCAGAATATTATGAAGCTCCTCTTGAATACTACTCTTATATATGTACTTGTGATCAACAAGAGCATCCTAAAGAGATTCCTCCTGAAGTGCAAGTACCAAAAATAAGGAAGTATGGTGAGGGTGCCTCTACCAGCCGTTCCATTCCATGTCATGATGCTGAGAAAAGAAAAATACAAGAATTTGTTGATGTGTGGAGCCCAATCTCCAAGTCACTTATTCTTGAGACTCTAAAGCTGGTTGTAGATTACAGTGAAGATAAAAATGTTCATTACAGTCCTCAGGAGTGGGACCTGTATGAAAAATCTTTAACTAAGAGGAGGATCTATGATAAAGAATATAACAGAAACAATCACAAAGCTCCTCCTAAACCTGCAAAGTACTATCCTAAACCTTACTGCAATCAAAAGAGACAGCAAGAAAAGAACGAAAGGCAGCAATAATAGAAATTCAAAGGATTACATGTTCATCAGTCTTATTTAATTTTGTGTGCAAAGATATTTCTGTGGACAAATCAAATATATATATATATATATATATATATATATATATATATACATAATTTTGAATTTTGTTAAACTTATTATTTATTATCTGTCTTTACAAACATACCATGCTTTACAAGTTATTTCTTTATTTATCTTGATGTAATTCACGTTAGTGTAGAGAGATCTGACTTCTTCAACTAGAGAGAGATTGTTGGGTATTGTATCCACATTAACACAGATTTGTATGAAGTCACCCTTGAACTAAGATGAATTAAGGTTGTATGTTGGGTATTGTATCCACAATTACCTGGATTTGAGGAAGCCACCTGTCAAGCTAAGATGAATTCACAATGTATTTGATGAAACATCTTAAGTTGTACTTACAGCTCCTCCATGCTAAGTGCACACCAATGTCAGGGTGCAGTAGGTCAATATACACGGGTCTGCAAGACGTAATCCCTCGTTGAGCAGATCATTGTGTTGGCCTACGTGTACTCTCTCTATTGGAGTGCACTTACTTTCAAGTACAGGGCCGTTCATATGCAAGAGAAGACTAGGAGCATGGATGGGTCAAGGAGCAGCTCCTGGGTGGAAGACGAAAATTCGTCTAAGGCAAATTCGACGAGAATCACCAAGTGATTCTCGCCGATTCGGCGAGAATCACTAGTGATTCTCGCCGAATCGACGAGAATCATTAGTGATTCTCGCCGACCCCTTCTGGCTATCTCAAAACGGTGCCAAGTAAGATTCGGCGAGAATCACTAGTGATTCTCGCCGAACCTGTGGTTAAGCAGCTCATGACCAAGTGAAAATCACTGAGAATCAATAAGTGATTCGGCGAGAATCACTAGCGATTCTCGACGATTCGTCGAGAATCACTTTGTGATTCTCGCCGATTCGTCGAGAATCACCAGCGATTCTCGCCGATTTTCACTTAGCGATTTCTCGTGATGCTCCTGAACCGGATTCTGCAGCTGTCAATTTTCTGGACCGGGATTTAGGGATCTCTATTGTGGGTCCCACAAACGGTCATATTGGAGTTAGCTACGGTGTATAAATACATGGGTATTTTGAACAGTAAAAGACAGAGAAAGAAACCGAGCCGCGACGTAACCCTAAAATCGCGATTCCTCTCCGCCGCCGCCGTCGCGCTCGGGCACGTTGGTCGCCGTCAACAATCGGGAATCCTTCGTGATCTCCGGCGACAGAAGCTTAGCAAAGCTCTGTGTCTCACGTGTCTATCCGGAGATCTCTTGTCTCTCGAATTGTTGACCGGGAAAAACTCCCCCGTCCGAATCGATCGAGACAACTGATCCTAGAGTGACCGTTGGTAGACCTAGCTTGCTTCGCAATGAAGTTTGGATCTCCAAGTTCAGCAGCCGCTCATCATCATAGCCGCCGATCCAGAAGCTAGCCGCCGCTCGTGTTGCCGCCGCCGGTTCCGGGGAGATCCTCTCCAAGAGAGACCAAGGTTGTAGACTCTTCGTTGACTTCACGAACACGTCGTCGAATGAAGAGGAACACCGTAGTCTCCAAAAGAAGTTTGTATCTCGTATACATTCTATATTTACTTTTGTTGTAAAGGAACTTTTGTTCCGTGTTGTAAGGGTTGGGAGCAACCCGTTTTGTGGGAGTGTTGACTCTCACGTGTGGAAGGGTTCCTTCCGTTAGTGCAGGGATTGGATTTCAATCCTGTTGGAGAAGAGACCGAGTCGTCCCTTGTTGGGAGATAGGTCGAAGGGGGAAAGTGGATGTACCCAAGTCGGGGAACCACTATAAATTGCCTGTGTTTTCTGTGTGCTGTGCTGTTTATTTTTATTGTGCAGGTACATTCGTAAATTCCGCAAAAGCGCTACACGTCACCTATTCCCCCCCCCCCCATAGGTGCACTTTGCCGACACTAGGTGGACTTTCAAGTGGTATCAAAGCGAGGTTGCTCTTCAAAAAGGTTAACACCTTGAGTAGAATCCTGCCACCAGTGTCAGAAGCATGGATCTGGATTATGAGATACCGCCACTCAAACTCCCCGCATGCACAAAGGATTATTATCCCATCTGGAGAATGAAAGTGTCATTTCACCTTGATGCTATCGATCCTCGAGCATCCTTCATCCTGGAAGAGGGTCCGTTTATTCCAATGAAGACCTCCGACTCTGGGATCCAAGTGCCCATGGGCATTGCTGAGATGTCAGAGACGGAACTATCATTATTTCACTTGTACGAGAGGATTCGTCAAATTATCATGGATATCTGGTCAGGAGCATCTCGCTCTAGATTGGAAAAATGTAGAACGGCTAAATCTCTGTGGATGATGATCTCTGAGCTGATGGGGGGTCAGAGAAAGCTGGAATATGCTGTCAATCAGAGGATGAAGCGTTTGTGGGGGTCCTCACTTCTGAAGATGAAGGCAAGGATCCCTCTGACTGCATCAGAGCTCTAGTGTTCATGTCAGAGACTGAAGAGGACAGTGAGGAAAGCAGCTCTGATGTGGATGAAACAATAGTCACTGGATCTAACGACAATAACACAGAAGTGCAGGTAACTTCTTCATCCTGCCCCGTATCTCTTGAAATTTCTGAAGACAGGAACTGCCCTCCTTCAGAAAATGCTGATTCCCTGAAGAGAGCCCTTCAGTCAAGCAATCTACTTGCTGAGGAGCAAGCTCAAGAGATTGCTCGACTGAAGGTCTTGTTGGTTCTCCAATTGGCGTTCAACAAGGCCAAGGACTCTAAGATCTCAGCTCTAGAGAGTAGTCTGGAGAATGAGAAAAGAATAGTATCAAACTTCTCCAAGGTTGATGCCATTAAGAGAAAGCAAGAAAACGGGTGGATCTCCCGGATTATCAATTCGTGGAGAAATGGGGAAACGGTATTCCGACCCCCCACTCCAAGCAGGAAGGCAACTCATCATGCCTTCAGGTATGACCACAGGCATAGTCGTGGTCACTGCAAGGGTGATCTGTCCCCATGTGGAGACACCCGGAGTGCAAGGGCCGGCGTGGCTGCCCACGAGAGAATACCTAAGGCTCATTCTGAGCCCTTCGTATTCACTGCCACTGCCTCAACACAGTGTGGATCTGCATGTCCCAGCTCACAGAAGACTTCTCACCACTCGAGGACACGGGATAGAGAGGATAGAAGTCATGATGTTAGGTTCCATGGGGCCTCTGTAAGGGAGATGCCTGAAAGAATGGCATCACCTTCCCGGCCTCATAACGCTCACAACATGCATTCTTTCCACCCTTCCACGTGTCACGATGGAAGAGGAATTTTTGTGACAAGATCATGCCCTATCCCGTTTAGACCTAGGACCGTGACTACATCAGTCACGAGATCAGGTCGGAAACGGCGATACAACTTTCACCCATGTTGGTGCTGTGGCAAAGTGGGGCACTTTGCCATCGATTGTTGGCACAACCCCTGTGTGCCCACGGCAAGGGCTTATCCATATTCTCGGGACAGAGGTAGTCTTCCAGACAGGTTTTCTGAAGGAAGGCAGTTGCGTGCTTATGCTAACAGGAACCTAGGACCCTATATGATTTGGGTTCCTAAGGTAAAGTAATTCTTTCTTGCAGGGTAGTCTAGGTTCCCGTGAATATGATGGGAACTAGACAGTAGGTGGCTCAAGACAAAATTGGAACAAGCATCTGCAATAACAAACGTGATATCTACTTGAGCATACTCACATTGAGCTTATAATATGTTCTACCTGTGGGACTTAAACGATGACTCGCAAAATCCCAGGTACTCATGATCAGTTCCAAGACTTGAGTCGTTTTCAATTGACAATTACATATATATATATATCATTATATACAGATACTTCTTTGTATATTAGTGTATGTATGCACGTCTAAGGATAGGCTAACTCGATACATGCAAACCTTTATACATCAATAAAGAGTTAACGAAGATATGTCATTGTGAATCTCGACAACTCACAATTGACATCAAGAAGTGTTTGGAGAAGCATCGCTCAAATCCAAATAGATTGTCTTTACAATAAATATGTATTTATCGTTCTTATATTGACTTGACATCAGAAGAATTCGAAAATGTTGCAATGCTTCCTAACGTGAAAATTCCCAGTAGAGAAACCTTTCAATTTCGGATTAGACAAATCCCGCCAACCCATTATATACTCAGAATCTTGGTATCATTTTTATACTTAGTAAAGAAAACCGCCGAAAACCCTTCAATTTCGGAACCTCGGAACCTTTCAATTCCTAGTAAAGAAAACCCTTCAATTTCATTTTTTTATATATATATTTAAGAATCCCGCCGAAAGGGCTCGCCGACCCTTCCCCTTCCTCAAGTATCCCGCCGAAGGAGCAAGCGATACTAGTCCCGTCGACTCTCGCAGAAACCACGCCAGTTCGCAAAGCTTCTTCCGTCGGATCCCGCATGGTTTCTCCTTTAGAAATCGCGCAAAGTCCTCGTCGGATCCCGTATCGCCTTCGCAAAAACCCGCAAGTTCTCCATCGTCTTCCCTTAAGTTCCCGCAAGGTTCTCGCAAAGTTCTCGTCGAAAGGCTCCCGACGAATCCCGTCGAAGCTCGCACCGTCAATCTCCCCAAGCTTCGATTTTTCTCCGCTCGAACCAACTCACCGTCTTCACCGCTAAGTATCCCCTCACCCTCACTTGGACGTGATCACTAGTATCATTTTTTTTTTGACTAAGCGAAGAATAGGGCTTCTCTCCCTAGATCTGAAATGGCTCCAAGGACAGCTGCTGGGTTGGTCTCTGGTTGCGAGCTTGTTCGAACTGGGTTTTCTCACGCCTCGGACGAATTCCGCAACATCATTCTGATGCTGGAAGAGGCTGGGCTAACCTTCATCATGGAGCACCCTTGCAAAATTCTGGACAAAGAGGTGCTGGAGTTCTTCGCTACCGCAAGACTCCGAAATGGCGACTCCGTAATCAAAAGCAAGGTGGCTGGGGCAAAGGTCAAGCTGTCTGCCAGCAAGCTGACTCGCTACCTGCAGCTTTCTAGCTCGGAGCATGAGGACTATCTGGAGGACGAGGACAAAACCAGAACTCTCCTATTCTGCGGTCTCCCACGAGGAACTCGGTCAATAAAGAGAAAGGATATGAATGAAGAAGGGAAGCTCCTGTCTGATATTATTGGAAAGGTGCTCATTTGCAAGCCGGGCTCTCAGGACCATATCTCAGGAGATATGTTCAAGATCCTGATAGCTGTTGCCTGTCGTAAGAGGTTCAACTGGGGGGAGTTGCTGTTCGAGAAGATCAAGGACACCTTGGGCACTCCGAGTTTTGGCCGCATCTTAAGTCTATATCTAAACCAGGTAAATGGACACAAGTTCGACATGAGTAAGGGTGTCCCTCTCCACTACTTGAAGAAGATGGACACAAGTGTGTTTGATCGATGGGAGAGGCGTATTGGGCAGACTGCAGTGGAAGAGCAACAGGGAGTATCTCCAGCAGTAACCCCCGGTGAAATTCCTGATACCCTGACTGCAGGAATTGAGGGGGAGCTTCTACCCTCGCATACTGATGTAGTATCTGAAATCGCCCAGGTGGCCAGGGCTGCTGTGGCCGAAATTCAAGAAGAAAGTGATGCTGTACTGGAAACTGCTGACCAAGAATTGGAAGAGGCTGCTGATATAGATGATTTCTTGGATGATGACGGAGAGGAAGATGGGAATGAGGGGCATGAAGTATTGGAGCATCCGGATCTTGTTGAACCTCCATCTGAAAAGCATGCACCAGTGGAGGGGGAGTCCGATAAATCTCCAAAGGCCGCCAGCATTCCTCCATTAGAGACTGTGATTGTATCCAGCTCTACAGATGCGTCTGCTGAAGAGCAAGGCCACGAAGTGCCTCCGACTATTCCGTTACGAGATGAGCTAGCCACTCACACAGTAAATGTCATTCAGGGAATTGTGAATGAACTCAAAGACTCCTTTGCTAACGCTCAGAATAAACTGCTGAAAAGGATTAAGACTTCTGAAAATCTGATGCTCAAGAATATGGTGGAAATCAACCATAAACTGGACGTGATGGAGAAGAAATTCGAAGAAAAGTATACCGCGGCCGGCGAAGCTGTCACACTCCTTATGGCCGGATTGAAAAAGAACACTGATACTCTTGCTGTCGTAAATCAGAATGCACATGTTGTCGCCAACAACATTCAAAAGTTTGACGGTAATATGGTAACTCTTAACGCCAATCAGCAGGCCTTGGTCTCTGAATTCTCCAAGACCACGAAGCATATTGATGACTCCCTACATTCCTATGCCAACTGCATCGCTGTCGAAGCCAAAAAGGGGGAGAAAGAGTATATAGCTAAGTTGGCCGAGCTTCAAGAAAGCATGACCACAAACTTCGCACAATCAAGCAAATATGTCTATGAGAGCTGCTGGTGGATGCTCCAACAGGCATTAGGTACGTTAGGCGTCGTTCTGCGTGATAATCCTGCAGGTATTCATGTTCCTGAGACATCTACGGCCGCTGAGGGAGTATGTGCTGCTGAGGATTTAAGTACAAGTGCTGCAGATGTTCCCACAAATGACGCTGATGCTAGGGCTCTCTCCAAAGCTAAACTGAGGAGCATTTTTGACCAAGAGGCCTTAGCAAAAGCCAGGGGAAAGAGAAAAGTTCAGGAAGGGACCTCCAAGGAGACTCTAGCTGAGAAGAGAATCAGAATGAGTGAGGAGGATGTACGAAACGAAAGGTGGAGTCCAGTTTCAAGGAACATCATCTTAGACACCTTCTGGCTGCAAGAAAGAGGAGAGATCAATCGAAACGAAGTATATAGCCAGTATGAGTGGGAAACGCACAAAATGTTTGAAGCGAAACGCAACATCTTTTTTAGAAACAACAAGGATGCAGATAAAGTTCCTCCTCCTAGGTATTACCCGAAGCCCAAAGAATACATGGAGAGGCAAAGCAAGAAGTACTTGGCTCAAAATCCTAAGGGTGACTTAGCTAAGGAAAAATAGTCAATAACTTATAGCTTGTCACTTTGTCTTAAGAACATTTAATGATTAGTGTTATCATATGAACAATTCTGAGATTATATGTGTATATATATATATTGGCATATATATTTGAATTTGTGAATGACTCAAGTCCTGATCTGGTTGCATATATTCTCTTGTGCTGCATGTATAATTTCTGAATGCTATGTTTATTATTTGATAGGTGTTATTCATCTTAGCTAGTAGGGTTTTGGCTTCGTCAAATAGGGGGAGATTGTTGGGTATTGTATCCACAATTACCTGGATTTGAGGAAGCCACATGTCAAGCTAAGATGAATTCATAATGTATTTGATGAAACATCTTAAGTTGTACTTGCAGCTCCTCCATGCTAAGTGCACACCAATGTCAGGGTGCAGTAGGTCAATATACACAGGTCTGCAAGACGTAATCCCTCGTTGAGCAGATCAGTGTGTTGGCCTACGTGTACTCTCTCTATTGGAGTGCACTTACTTTCAAGTACAGGGCCGTTCATATGCAAGAGAAGACTAGGAGCATGGATGGGTCAAGGAGCAGCTCCTGGGTGCAAGACGAAAATTCGTCTAAGGCAAATTCGACGAGAATCACCAAGTGATTCTCGCCGATTCGGCGAGAATCACTAGTGATTCTCGCCGAATCGACGAGAATCATTAGTGATTCTCTCCGACCCCTTCTGGCTATCTCAAAACGGTGCCAAGTAAGATTCGGCGAGAATCACTAGTGATTCTCGCCGAACCTGTGGTTAAGCAGCTCATGACCAAGTGAAAATCACTGAGAATCAATAAGTGATTCGGCGAGAATCACTAGCGATTCTCGACGAATCGTCGAGAATCCCTTGGTGATTCTCGCTGATTCGTCGAGAATCACCAGCGATTCTCGCCGATTTTCACTTAGCGATTTCTCGTGATGCTCCTGAACCAGATTCTGCAGCTGTCAATTTTCTGGACCGGGATTTAGGGATCTCTATTGTGGGTCCCACAAACGGTCATATTGGAGTTAGCTACGGTGTATAAATACATGGGTATTTTGAACAGTAAAAGACAGAGAAAGAAACCGAGCCGCGACGTAACCCTAAAATCGCGATTCCTCTCCGCCGCCGCCGTCGCGCTCGGGCACGTTGGTCGCCGTCAATAATCGGGAATCCTTCGTGATCTCCGGCGACAGAAGCTTAGCAAAGCTCTGTATCTCACGTGTCTATCCGGAGATCTCTTGTCTCTCGAATTGTTGACCGGGAAAAACTCCCCCGTCCGAATCGATCGAGACGACTGATCCTAGAATGACCGTTGGTAGACCTAGCTTGCTTCGCAACGAAGTTTGGATCTCCAAGTTCAGCAGCCGCTCATCATCATAGCCGCCGATCCCGAAGCTAGCCGCCGCTCGTGTTGCCGCCGCCGGTTCCGGGGAGATCCTCTCCAAGAGAGACCAAGGTTGTAGACTCTTCGTTGACTTCACGAACACGTCGTCGAATGAAGAGGAACACCGTAGTCTCCAAAAGAAGTTTGTATCTCGTATACATTCTATATTTACTTTTGTTGTAAAGGAACTTTTGTTCCGTGTTGTAAGGGTTGGGAGCAACCCATTTTGTGGGAGTGTTGACTCTCACGTGTGGAAGGGTTCCTTCCGTTAGTGCAGGGATTGGATTTCAATCCTGTTGGAGAAGAGACCGAGTCGTCCCATGTTGGGAGATAGGTCGAAGGGGGAAAGTGGATGTACCCAAGTCGGGGAACCACTATAAATTGCCTGTGTTTTCTGTGTGCTGTGCTGTTTATTTTTATTGTGCAGGTACATTCGTAAATTCCGCAAAAGCGCTACACGTCACCTATTCCCCCCCCCCCCCATAGGTGCACTTTGCCGACACTAGGTGGACTTTCATTGTATTTTATGCCATCTTTTAGTTGAGTGCTTGCAGGTCAATATTACTAAGTGTACACCAATGTCAGTTTACAATGAGTCAACAAACACAAGACCACGCAATGTAATCCCTCATTATATGATACATGGTGTCGACTCATGTGTAACCTCTCTATTGTGATGCCTGATAGTGGTTAAAACTCCAAACATTATTTAGTACATGCGGCGCCCCGGGCAGTTTATTTAAGAAAGCATATTTTGTTTTATTTAAGAAAACGAGTTGCACGAATTTATTATTTTGATATAAAACAGTTGAAATCGAGTTTTAACGAAAGGAGGCAAGTGCACCTATCGCGTGTAGTACATGATATTCCGGTGAGGAATATCGGGGTCGTATTGTTCTTGGGGTCGGGTTGATTATTTCTACTTTTCCTGGAGGGGACTATTATTTTACTAAAAATTTATCTTGTCATGATATTATTTATTTATATAAAAGAGCAAAAAATAAAAACATTAAAGATGGAGTCGATGAATAACTTAGCGCAACGATATCTAAAATAATTTTGAACTAAAATATATCTTTAATAAAAAGAGATCCTAAATTTCAAATTAATTATGACGGAGACTTGGCCGTGGAGGATTCACAAACATGAGCTCACCTATCTCTAGGACTATAACTCACCTGAACATTAAACTATTTGACTGGTCTCTCGTCCGATGAAGGATTCTTCTTAATGCTCGCATTACGCTAAGAACCTCGCAATTGGGTCGGGAACCCAATCCGGTAGAATTCAGCGCCTCCTCTCTTGAGGGTTAGTGCGGAACTCCATTCATCAAGGAGTAATCGGTCCATTCGCACGGCCTCTCGGCTAGCTAGCATATGGACTACGGAAATAGAGCCCACACATCAATATGTGGTTCTACGTGTCGTAAACCCGGGGCAAACCTTAAGTAATTTAATTAATTAAAAAACAGGAACTTTAATTATTTAAAGCATTTTATCTGTCTCAATGCTCTTCGATACTGAGAGCTAAGAGCGGTTAGCCACTCATCGGAATGGGGACGGCTTGCGGAAAGAAATTGATAAAATAAAAACAGTAAATGAAAGCTGAAAATGAAAGCAGTAAAATAAAGCAGGAATGAAAGCGGAAATTTGCAAGTCCTACTCAAACGAGTAGGAGGAAATAAATGCACGCATGCACGCACTCTACATAAATGAAAACAAAGGCACACTACTTAAAGTAAAACCCACGCACACACTCGATAGAAATGAAAACACACACACACACACACACTCTACTTGAAATGAAAACACACCCACGTACTCGACTGAAGTTAAAAACACACCCACACTACAGAAAATAAAACACACACACTCACTCTACTGAAAATGAAAACACATACACACACACACATTAAAAATGAAAGACGTACACACACACTCTACAGAAAATAAAAACACACTCTATAGAAAGTAAAACACAGACACACACACACTCTACTAAAATTAAAGAAAGCGATAAACACTAACTCATACACGCACACACTCTACAGGAATGAATAAAAGCTTTAAAAATTATCTCATACACGCACGCACACATATCAAAAATGCGAAAAATGAAGTTATCTAAAAATTAAAATAACTAAATTTTTACCGCTATAATGTGGCAGAAATGCATAAAAAGTAGAAATTAAAATTAATAGAGCAAAAGTTTTTGAAAAAAAAAGCCAAATGGAAGTGTTTGAGAAATTAAAATGACTATATTTCTACCGCTATAATGCGATATAAATGAATAAAAAGAAGACAGAAAAATTAATGGAGCAAAATGGTTTTTGAAAATAAAAGTAAAATTGAAGTGTTCGAAAAATTAAAACGACTATATATTCATTCTTATAACTTCGTAAAAGTGCGTAAAAAGTGGAAATAAAGTAAAAAGAATAAAAAAGTTTTACAATCTAAATGAGGAAACCTAAGTTAGAGAAAAAATGAAAACCACCTTGAATACATTTTTACGGATTTATAGGAATGAATTAAAAGCAATAAGATCGTAAATCTAACAAAACTAAGTAAAATTAACTAAGAATAAAAGCATGAAACCTAATCTCTCACACACACACCGATTTTAAAAGAATGAATAATACAAAAAATAAAACCAGTAAAAATAAGATTGCCTAAGATATGGCAACGTAGATACATTCCAAAACCATATAACAGGAGAAAAGCTATAAATTTTATTAATACTAAAAGATGATTACAAAGCTAAAATGAAAATAAAAAAGAGGGGGAGAAAATCCCTTATATATCATTGGAAATACATCTAAACAGCCCAGCCCCTTAGGCAAAATGGTCCAAAAGAAGAACAACAGCTCTTACAAAAACTTTGTATTAATAGGAAAAATTTTCAAAGTATACGCCCTAGGTCACGGGCGTGTAGGGGGGCGTGTAAGTACTATTCAAGATGTGATCCAGAGAACTGATGGCTGGTTTGACTTTGCAGATATACATGTGGTTGTGATGGGTGTATCTCTGCTTGTCACGGTAATGTCGGGAAGGTTGATCCGGGGAAAGACGTCACGTCAATAAGTCGCCGACGATGTAATGTCGGTCTAGATGGAGATGTACATGCTTGTGTCACATCTTGGCACAAGCATGTCGGGTCGGGTAGATAATCTTCGAGCGGGGTTCGTCTAGGGCGTGACACGTGTCTAGGTCACGACTGTGCCATATTGGACACGGGCGTGTACTTGTGCGTGTTCAACAATTTTCTTTGAATGCGTCTGATTTCACTGGATTTGAAAGTACACGCCCAGGTCACGGGCATGACCTAAAGTACACCGGCGTGTACTATGCAAATTTTGACAATTTTCTGCAAATTTCAGGAAAATAAAACAAAGCTAAGTTATCATAATATTTACAAAATAGGAACATTTTATTGAACAAAATTAAGTAAAAATAGCAAAAATAAATTAAAATAAATTATTTATTGTACGTAAAAATACGTATATTACAAACTTATCAAATACCCACATACTTAGCTTTTACTATTCTAGAGTAAAAGTTGGAGATGTACTTATAAGAAATTAAAGAAATCCTAAGTTTAGCTACCGCTTGAATTAATTGAAAGAAAGGTCAAAATAATTATCCGGGGTATAAGAGTTAAGTTCTAAATTATGACAAAAAAATTTAAATAAAGAAAGAGTTTCGCCTAAAAACTTCTGATATAATCAAATAGATAGCAAAAAATTTTATTTGTTAGATTAATAAAAGTAGATTGGATTATGCAAACTTTAGCTTAAAAGAATTAAAGGAATAATTCAATTTAAAAATTATGCTCTCAAAAAATTTTAAAATTAAATCTTGAATCATTTGAAATTTGCAGATGGGGATGTTGAGGTTTATGAAGAGGACTTTGGTTTTTAGAGGCGGGGGTATATTTTTTCGCTCAAACCTCTAATGAAATTTTTTTTGAATATGGATATTTAGGAAAATGATATCTTATTTTCCATAACATAATATTTTTTAACAAATTCATAATAACACAAAACATATGTATATGAGTAATGAATTTTATCCTCTTACTATGTAATATGTATTCTTTTAAAATATTGGATGTCTATGTTTACGGAACGAAATCTTATTCCCGTTGACAAAGGTTCTTTTAAGGATCAAAATCATGCCAAGTCAGATATGAAAAAAAGGAGATATGTTTTTTTCTCAGAAAGAAAACTAGGTTTAATAAAAAAATTTGAGAGCAACTTTATAAATTAAACGTTTCTATATTTCAAAAAAAGCTTGGAGTAAACATAATTGAAATCTAAGGTTGTTATTTTCTAACAAAATAAATGTGCAACTATTTAGATAAGTTAGAAGTGGTGCTGAAAACAGGTATCTTATCTAAATAAAAAAAGTAATGCATACGAAATATGTTAAAACTTAATCCCAGATATCTAAATCTATCGATCTCCAATTAATAAATGAATAGTAAACAAACAATTAATAAAATTCGCTTATAAATAAACTCACAAATAGATTTTTGGAGAGTGAAAAGGGGTTAAGAATGAGACATTTGATTTATTCGTTGCATAATAAACAATGTTTTGTGAGATTTTAGGGTTTTTATCTTCTTTTTTGTATTTTTGATTTATTATATTTTTTTGGATTTTTGATTTTCTAAATTTATTGAGTTTTTAGTTTTTTTGGTTTTTTTAACATGTTATTTACAAGAAAGGGGAGAGAAAGAGATGTTATTTATAAAGAAGAGAGGGGGGGGAAGAGAAAGATGTTTTACAAAGAAGAGATGGGGGGAAAGAGAAAATATTTTAAATAGAAGAGAGGGGAGAAAGAGAAAGATTTTTTTACAAAAAAGTTACAAATTGAAAATGATTTTTTTGAACTTCTTGTTTTATAAGTTTTTTTGCACTTTTTTTGTATTCTAGATGAGTACAAAAAATATAAGTGTGAAAAAGTTATATGTAAGGAACGAGAACACCCCCATACTTAGCTCCAACATTGTCCCAAATGTTGCAAGATAAGCATGACGAATGATAATAAAATAGAATACAGGCATGTACATAAATAAAGAGGATGGGGGCGGGGGGTAGGAACGTCCCTGAGATGTGTTTGGGGAGTCCCTGTATGAAAGTGAAAGCCTACATTATTAATAATAGATAGCAGAAAGATAACTGAAAAATGAAAACGACAAACTCGGCCAAATTTGGCGGGAGGTAGGGGGCAAGTGTGTGTGACTCCTAAGCTAACATCTTAGCTATATGAGCGTTACAGAAATGTGATCTCCTATCGCGCACAATAGCGTGAAGTGCGCTGAAGATAAAAAATAGAGTTATAATATTTAATAATAGAAAAGTATTTATTTATTTCAAGTGTTTATTATGTTTTTGGTAAAACATTTTTGTGTTTTTTGAAAAGAAATAAAACAAGTTAAAACAAAATATATATACAAGAATTTTTTCCGGTGTTTTAGGAGGCGAATTTTTTGGCTATATATATATATATATAGATTTTTAATAACAAATTATATATATATATATTAGAAGTTGTTTTTTTTGTAGTTTTTTTAGTTGGTTTTTTAGTTTTTTAAATTTTTGTTTTTTTTAGTTTTAGAGTCTTTTAGTTTGTTTGGTGGTAAGATTTTTTGTTGGTTTTTAGGTTTTAGATATTTTTGAGAGTTTTTAGTTTTTTAGATTTTTTAGTTTGTAGAGTTTTTAGATTTTAAATGTTTTCATAAAAAAATAATGAACTTTTTTTTAGACTTTATAGTTTTTTCTTTGTTTTAGTGTTTAGATTTTTTCGGGTTTTATAGTTTTTTTTTCATGTTTTTAGATTAATAGGTTTTGAATTTTTTTTGGAAACAACACTATTTCATTGTTGTTTTTTTTGTATTTCTAAATATATATATGAAATAATAATAAGTATAAAATAAACTCTTGGTTCTTTAAGTTTTTTTTAAGTAGTTTTCTTATTATTATTGTTATTATTATTATGATTACGATTATTAGTACAGGATATTCCAGTGAGGAATATCGGGTTCGTATTGTTCTCGGGGTCGGGGTTATTATTTCTACTCTTCATTGTAGGGGACTATTATTTTACCGAAAATTTATCTTGTCGTGATATTATTTATATATATAAGAGCAAAAAATAAAAGCATTAAAGATGGAGCCGATGAATAACATAGCGCAACGGTATCTAAAAGAATTTTGAAATAAAATAAACTTTTAATAAAAGAAGATCCTAAATTTCATATTAATTAAGGCGGATACTTGGCCGTGGAGGTTCCACAAACATGAGCTCACCTATCTCTAGGACTATCGCTCACCTGAACATTAAGACTATTCGACTGGGCTCTCGTCCGACGAAGGATTCCTCTTAATTCCTGCATTACGGTAAAAACCCCGCTATTGGGTGGGGAACCCAATCCAGTAGAATACCGCATCTCCTCTCTCAAGGGTTAGTGAGGAACTCCATTCACCAATGGGAGATCAGTCCATAAGCATGGCATCTCGGATAGCTAGCATATGGACTACGAAAATAGAGCCCACACATCGATATGTGGTTCTACGCATCATAAACCCGGGGCAAAACTTAAGTAATTTAATTAATTAGAATAACAGGACCTTTAATTATTTAAAGTGATTTTATCTGTCCCAATGCTCTTTGATACTGAAGGCTAAGAGCGGTTAGTCATTCATCGGAATGGGGATGGCTTGCGGAAGGAAAGAAATAAAATGAAAGCAGTAAATGAAAGATGAAAATAAAAGTAGTAAAATAAAGCAGGAAAGATAGCGGTAAATTGCAAGTCCTACTCAAACAAGTATGCGGGAAATGAAATCGAGACCTACTCAAACGAGGCGGAAATAAATGTACACATGCACGCACTCTACAGAAATGAAAACACACACACAATACTTAAAGTAATACTCACGCACACACTCGACAGAAATGAAAACACACACACGCACTCTAGTTGAAATGAAAACACACCCACGCACTCGATTGAAGTTAAAAACACACCCACACTACAGAAAATAAAACACACTCACTCTAGTAAAAATGAAAACGCACACACTCTATTGAAAATGAAAACTCACACACAACTAAAATGAAAGATGCACACACACACTCTACCGAAAATAAGAACACAAACACTCTACAAAAAGTAAAACACAGACACACTCTATTAAAATTAAAGAAAGTGATAAACACTAACTCATACACGCAGACACTCTACAAGAATGAATAAAAGCTATAAAAATTATCCCATACACTCACACACACATATGAAAAATGCAAAAAATGACGTTATCTAAAAATTAAAATAACTACATTTCTACTGCTAGAATGTGGTAGAAATGCATAAAAGTAGAAATTAAAATTAATGGAGCAAATGTTTTTGAAAATAAAAGCAAAATGAAAGTGTTCAAAAAAATAAAACGACTAAATTTCTACTGCTAGAATGCGATAAAAGTGCATAAAAAGAAGATAGAAAAATTAAAGGTGCAAAATGGTTCTTGAAAATAAAAGCAAAATTGAAGTGTTCGAAAAATTAAAATGACTATATATTCATTCTTATAACTCTGTAAAAGTGCGTAAAGTGGAAATAAAGTAAAAAAGAACGAAAACGTTTTACAACCTAAACAAGGAAATCTAAGCAAGTGAAAAAATGAAAACCACCTTGAATACATTTTTACGGATTTATAGGAATAAATTAAAAGCGATAAAATCCTAAATCTAACAAAACTAAGTAAAATTAACTAAGCATGAAACCTATTCTCATACACACACACTCATTTTAAAAGAACAAAAAAACAAGAAATAAAACAAGTAAAAATAAGATTGCCGAAGAGATGGGCACATAGATGCATTCCAAAACCATATAACGGGAGAAAAGTTATAAATTTTATTAATACTAAAATATGATTACAATGCTAAAATGAAAATAAAAAAGAGTGGGAGAAAATCCATTACATAGCATTGGAAATACAGCTAAATAGCCCAGCCCCTTTGGCAAAATGGTCCAAAAGAAGAACATCAGCTTTTACAAAAACTTTCTATTTATAGGCAAAATTTTCAAAGTACACGCCCTAGGTCACGGGCGTATAGGGGGGGGGACGGGTGTAAGAACTATTCATGATGTGATCCAGAGAACTGATGGTTGGTTTGACTTTATAGATGTACACATGGCGGTCACGGGCGTGTATCTGCTTGTCACGGGCATGTCAGGAAGGTTGATCCAGGGAAAGGCGTCGTATCAACAAGTCGTCGGTGACATCTTGTCTGTCTAGATGGAGAAGTACACGCCCCTGTTGCATCTTGACATGGGCGTCTCAAGATAGGTCGATGATTTTCGAGCGCGGTTCGTTGAGGGTGTGACACGGGTCTAGGTCATGGCGTGTCATATTGGACACGGGCGTGTACTTGGGCATGTTCAATAATTTTCTTTGAATGCATCTGATTTCACTGGATTTGAAAGTACATGCCCAGGTCAAGGGCTTGACCTGAAGTACACGGACGTGTACTATGAAAATTTTGACAATTATATGCAAATTTCAGGAAAATAAAATAAAGCTAAGTTGGCATAATATTTACAAAATAGGACCATTTTATTGAACAAAATTAAGCAAAAATAACGAAAATAAATTAAAACGACTTATTTATTGTACTTAAAAATACGTATATTTACAACTTGTCAATGCCCTTCATTTTCAAGTACTAAGGAAACGGAAGAAAAGAAGGGTTGCTGGTTTCAACAGAAGAAAAGAAAAAGTTCACTGAAAATTTCCTAAGTCATTTTCTCGAGAAGACATGTATTTCTCGAGACGTCGAAGTAAATTTCTCGAGAAATCATTGTTGTTCTCGAGAAACTACAAAACTTCTTGGGAAATTACCTGAAAAATATGCTAAGTCATTTTATCCAGAAATACCTTGTCCATTTCTTGAGAAGCCAAGCTACATGTTCTTGAGAAAAGCAAAGAATTTCTCGAGAAAGTTATCTTCTTCTCGAGAAATCTATCGTCAGATCTAGAAATTTTTACTAATTACATTTCTCGATAAGCCATATGATTTCTCGAGAAAACATGTTTTTCTCGAGAAACAAGTTCTGCACTTCACGAATTTTGCGCTAAGTTAATTTCTCAAGAGGTAATATTGTTTCTCGAGAAATCAAATTGTTTTCACGAGAAATATTGTCCTTATTGAGAAATCAGTGATTTTCTTCACCGAAAATTTTCTTCAAGTCCTTTCCCGAGAAGCCAAGTATTTTTCTCGAGAAAGCTAGTCATTTCTCGAGAAGAACTATATTTCTCGAGAAATGGACTTACAGATTTTTCGTTTCTAATGTTCTAGCAGGAAATCATATTACCCTAAGTTTAGTAGGTTTGATCTTTCCTTAATTACGTCCCTCCTACCTTAATGATGATTGATCATTGGACGATCACATATATAATGTCAATTTAAGGATTCGTCGAGAAGAATTATTATTGGCAAGAAAAATCAATCAGACGAAGAACAATTCTTTACAGAATTTTGAATCACATAAGAACTTTCCATTTTCGGGAGAAAAGCCAGTCATCTTCATCGTCAACTCTTTCTGTCGCCTTCTACAGATCCAACGTTTCAAAGCAAGACAGATTTGATCGATCCAAGATCATCAGTTTCTTCAACTACTATTCGATCGAGTCAGATTCTAGCTTTCAGATCAGTCTTCTCATTTTTCTTCCTCAACCTTTGTCATCAAATTGTTTAGCTTCAAGAAGGAAGATTCAAGAGGAATTCAGATCTGAAGTGTAAAACATTTTCTTTATTTTTGCAATTTGTTTTAACATTTGTAGGAGCCTTGTCTCCAAGTTTATAGGAGTTTTATCTCTGAGGTTGTAAATCAGGTTTGTGGATCGAGGTGTAGATCCGACTTGTGGATCGAGTTTGTAGATCTGTTGTGGATTGAGGTGTTGCATCATTGCTCCGAGGTGTAAGATTGGTATAATCTGAGAAAGGTGAAGTAGCCAAATCGTACCCTTTGTGGTAGATAGGCGAGGTAGGATAGTGGACGTACCAATACGGGGAACCACTATAAAAATCTCTGTGTTTGTGTGCTTGTCTTATAAATATTTTTATTCCGCAAAAAGAAGCAAACATCACCTATTGACCCCCCTCTAGGTTATTTAGGTAGATTCCCGATACTTTCAAAAGGAGAAAAGCTAAGTTACAAAAAAGAAAATTACATAATTGAAATTAAAGGTCCCACTTAAATGAGTAGGCGAGAAATGATAAGTCCCACTCAAACGATTAGGCGAGAAATGACAAGTCCTACTCAAACGAGTAGGAGGGAAATGAAAGCAGTAAATTGCAAGTCCTACTCAAACGAGTAGGCGGGAAATGACAATTCCTACTCAAACGAGTAGGCAGGAAATGACAAGTCCTACTCACACGAGTAAGCGGGAAATGACAAGTCCTACTCAAATGAGTAGGCGGGAAATGACAAGTCCTACTCAAATGAATAGGCGGGAAATGACAAGTCCTACTCAAATGAGTAGGCGGGAAGTGAAAAGTCTTACTCAAACGAGTAGGCGAGAAATGACAAATCCTACTCAAACGAGTAGGCAGCAAATGACAATTCCCAATCAAACGAGTACGCGGGAAATGACAAGTCCTACTAAAACGAGTAGGCGGGAAATGACAAGTCCTACTCAAACGAGTACGCAGGAAATGGCAAGTCCTACTCAAATGAGTAGGCAGGAAATGACAAGTCCTACTCAAACGATTAGGTGGGAAATGACATATCCTTCTCAAACGAGTAAGCGGGAAATGAAAGCAGTAAGTGACAAGTCCTATTCAAAAGAGTAGGTAGTAAATGACAAGTCCTACTCAAATGAGTAGGCGGGAAATGACAAGTCCTACACAAATGACTAGATAGGAAATGACCAGTACTACTCAAAGGAGTAGGCGGGAAATGACAAGTCCTACTCAAACGAGTAGGCGGGAAATGACAAGTCTTACTCAAATGAGTGGGTGAGAAATGACAAATCCTACTCAAACGAGTAAGCGGGAAATGACAAGCCCTACTCAAATGAGTAGGCGGGAAATGGAAGCAGTAAAATCTTACTCATAAACGCACACACAATACTTAAAGGAAAGAATGCGATAAAGAAAGCTAAAACAAACTAGCTCATACACTCACACACAACAAAAAAAGAAAATCAAAGTGATCGAAAAATTAAAACGGTGCATTTCTACCGTTAGAACTTGCTAAAAATGCTTAAAAAGAAGAAAAAAAAATAAAGGAGCAAAAAGGTTTTGAAATAAATGCAAAAATCAAAATGTTTCAAAAAATAAAACAACAACTTTTTCATTCCTATATCTTCATAAAAATGATTAAAAAGTGGAAATATGGTAAAAAGTAACAAAAAGTTTTACAAAAATAAAAAGACTAAGTTAAAGAAAAATCAAAACCACTTTTAAAAACACTTTTATAAACGCATAAAAAATGAATACAATGTACAAAAAGAAACTAAAACCAAATAAAGCTAAGCGACAAGATAAGAAAAGCTAGCATGACAAATAAGAACTAAGAGGAAATCTACAACAATACTAAGCAAGAAATGCTTGAAACCATAAAACCTAATATACTATCACACAGACACACACACACACACACACACACACACACACACACACACACACAGACATTTTAAGAGAAAAATGAAGATACAAAAGATCGTTGAAAGAGGGGCACTTAGATGCATTGCAATACAACCTAAGAAGAGAAAATTTATAAATTTTATGAAGTTAAAAAGAGAGATACGGAAAGCTAAAGCAAACACACAAAAAAAGGGAGAAAGTTGCCTTACATAGATCAAAAAGGCACCCAAGCTGCACTCCAACAGCAAAATGGTTCAAAACATTGAACCCTTGGTCCTTACAGAAAACGTCTATTTATAGGAAAGAAAAATCAGATTGCATGCCCTGGTCACGGTCGTGTAAGGGGGGCATGTCGGATCCGGTGGATGGATAAGATGAATAGTTATTGGCGGTTGACTTCAAGGTTTTTTCAGGAAGTTTCATGTTGCGGTCACGGGCATGTTCGGCGGTCACGGGCGTGTATGCAGGGCATGACTGGCAAAAGCGTCGCGTCCTTGCTTCACTGGCAGCGTCTCGTCTAGAAATGTTGAGGCCGTCACGGGCATGTGTCGAATGACATGGGCGTGTAGTTTGGGACTAATAGGACATTTGGATTGGGATGCAAATTCTAGGACGGATATGGACATGTCAGAAATGTCACGGGTGTGTCTATGGCATTGAGTGTCAACTGGCATTTATTGTCGCGTCTGCTGGCAGAGTCGAGTATCGAGTTGCATGATATGGGCATGTCGGACGGCACACGGGCGTGTCATCCGTGACTTTATTTTTCGTTTGTATGTGGCAGCTTTCCACTTGAATCAAAGTGACACGGACAGGTCACAAGCGTGACACAATGGACATGGGTTGTACTTTGGATTTTTTCCTGAAATTTCTGGAAAACAAAAATAAATCTAAGTTAGAATAGTATATACAAAAATGAACATTTTATTGAACAAAAGTAACTAAAAACAACGAAAATCAACTTAAACGACCTAAAAAAGTACTGAAAAGTACAAATAATTATAACTCATTATTCACACTTGCATTGAGATAGACGAGAGCAGTTAGAAAATAAGATTCCCATATAGTGCATGGAATATTAAAGTTAACATTATTATTTGTAGTTTGCTCCACCAAACTGGAGGAATAAGGTAATTGGGGCTTAAATTCTTGAGGAGGAGGTGGTATAAAATACATGGTATCCTCTTCAAGTCATGCCTCTGATTCTCCAAAAGAAGTCACCTCTAAGGGGTTTGTGGGTGCCAGTGGTGGTGCACTTTTAGTAAATTCAGTGACGATTTTTAATAACTGCCCCACTTGATTCTCCAAATTATGCAAGGAACCTTGAAACTTGTGAACTTCCACATTATTCTTAGCCATATATTTATTGACCATTTCCTTGAAAGAAGAGGTTTAAGGGCCATGCGGAGGAAAATTATTTGGAGGTGCAAGATGAGTATTAGTTATGTTTCCTTGATTTCGCCATGATAAGTTGGCGTGATTCCTCCATCCAGGATGATACATATTACCGTAGTTATTATTTGTGTTTAATAAAGGTCGATTCAGATTACTCATTCAATCAACTATCTCTAATTGTTTTGCCGTATTCAGATGACTCCATGGTAGATGTATAGGAAGTAGCAGTCATTCCCTCTATTTTATTGCTAAGTAATTCAACCTGGAGATACAAGTTAGTAAAAGTATAAATTTCATACATCCCAGCCAGTTTACCTAGTCGAGATGGGTGTACTCATTTGATAAGTATTCATAGTCACACCTTCTATAATTTCCTTGGCAGCTCCCAGCATTTTGTTGTTAAGAGTTTCGCTGGCGGCGGAATCAATATTTTGTCTTGTTTGATTATTAAGGTCATTATAAAAGGTTTGTGTAAATGAATGTTTGAGGATTAAGAGTGACCTAGAGGGGGGTGAATAGGTCCAATTCGAACATTAGCTACTTTTTAGATTCTGATATATACTTTCTTTATGTCTATTACCCTAGTCAGATAAAAAAAGATAAACTAAACAGTAACTTAAAACAGTCACAGCATAGCAATCACAACAATCACAACACAGTACACACAGTTTTATAGTGGTTCCCCAATTTATTGGTACATCCACTTCCCCCTTAGCCTATCTAGCAATGAAATAAATTCGGCCAAATTCCTTCTTCTTCCTTTACTCAGATTCTAGGATCTTACAACTCAAAGCCCAGCTGGCTCCTACAACTCAGACTATACAAGTCTTACCACTCAGATCACCGAGATCCTAGACCTCAAATTCTTCCAAAGAACTCTACCACAAAATGTATCCACACTCCTACTCCTTAGAAAAATCCTACCCTACACCTAAGAACATACAGTTTCAACAACTCAGAGAAATTCACACTTCTCCTACCTCAAGCAATTCCTGTCCTACCTCAGCCTTTATAACACAGGCTTACAACTTAGAGAAAATGGTTCCCCTACACTCAGAACTACAAGTAGATCTTCCAAGATTAATAAATTCAAAGGAAATTAATTCAGAATTAGTCACCTAGCAAAAGAGAAATGGGTGACTGCTTCCTGATTTGATCTTAATGCGTCAGCTTCCCTTAAACTTTGTTGTAATGGATTTGATCCTACCATTCTTAGCTTTCAAAGCTTCTTGAAGTTGAAATTACAGTAGATCTTGTAACGTCCTGATTCGCACTAGGCCACTAGTATGCGTTTTTGAGTCAGGAGAGCTGACTTGGGTTCAGTGGAGTGCTGGAAACCGGGCTGCACTTGTAAATGGTAGGAGAAATCAGTCCAGAATAGGACATAGTTAGAGACACGGGCGTGTCCCTACCCGTGTGTGTGAGGCCAGCTCTCGAGTCGATGACTCAAGTATGTCCAGAGAAGGACACGGGTAGTGACACGGGCATGTCACTACCCGTGTGCATGATGACACGGTGGGGGCACAACGTGCCCCCTACCCATGTATGCACAACTATTGTCCCGTGAAGGACATGGGTAGAGACACGGGCGTGTCCCTAGCCGTTTCAAGACAAGCAACTCTCGAGTCGATGACTCGAGTTGTCCCAAAGATGGGCACAGGTAGTGATATGGGCGTGTCACTACCCCTGTGAAGATGACATAGGTAGCGACATGTGCTTGTCCCTACCCACGTGCGTCGAGTTAAGATCGACAAAGTGTCCCCAAGAAGGACACCGGTAGAGACACGGGCGTGACCCTACCCATGTGCGTCGAGTTGAGATCGACGAGGCATGTCTAGAGAAGGACACGACCAGAGAACACGGCTGTGTCATGTGGATATGGGAAGGGACACAGGCATGTCCCTACCCGTGTTGAGTATTGAACCGACACTAAAACCGTCGATGTCGCTTCGCCCGAGCAGGACACGGTAAGGATACGGGCATGTCTCTACCCGTGTCACTTTTCATTTTTAAGGGTTGTGAAAACCCTAGCCATTTTCACTCCTCATTCCAGCCATTTTTCTTGTGAGAAACTTCTGTAGAGAGGGAGAGCTACTGGAGAAAGTCTTGAAGGAGAAGATTCGCCTCCGCCGTGAAGGAGAAGATGCCGCCGAGAAAAGTTACACGATCCATGGCCGGAAATTGTGGAAATGCCGGAAATGAGGTGAGCTGCCTCCCCTCTCCATTGGTGCTAGATCTGTAGATATCTAGATGAGATGTCGACTCAAAAGAGTCTAGACTAGCGAGATGGTGATTTCTCTAGGATGAGGCCGACCTAGGGCTTGCGATCTAAGGATAGTTGTGTCTTCAACCTCTCCAACCTTCTATGTGAAGATGGGGGACGGTTTCATGAAGAGTAATGGCCTAATGAGGGTGAATAAGGGAGGAGGAATTTCTGGAGTTATTTTTGGAAGATCGGCTTGAGGAGGAAGATGAACCAATGTCGTTCATTCCGCCTTAAGATTTGTGCTGAATCTGTGTTCTGCGCGCAGCGATTTTCTTGGCCATTTGCAGGTGTTATGTTTCTAGAACTGGGCTTTAGACTAAACAAGAAAGTTGAAGTCCTTGAAAATACCTTTCCAATGAGTGGTTGTATGACTTCAGGCGAATTCTATAGCCATAGGAAAGTTTGAACTAAAATGACGTCCGATAAATCCTGCATGCAGAAATTGTGTCTTGTACGCAGCTGACTTCATGGCTGATTTCAAATATGAAACTATTGAATCTGGGTTGTGGTCTGAACATAAATGTTGTATCCCATGAAAAGACCTTTCCATCGATGGGTTACATGTCTTCACCGAATTCTGTAGCTTCGGGTATCTCCGGTCGAAGTTGCTGTCCAGATTTATTCTGCACTTAAATTCTTGGTTTGGATAATATTGGATTTAGACTCGGTAGAGATAATGTTGTAAATTAACTTGAGCTTTGGTGAACTCTTTTATGTTAACCATCTTAGTCCAATGAATGATGAAGTTTATTAATTGGATTCCAAATAATTGATTTTCAAAGAGAAGCACACTTAAACGAAATGATTTGATAGAAATTGTTAGACTAATATAAATGTGCATCATGTTAAATACGTGTTGAATCATTTGGGATGAAAGGTAGGATGATAACCTATGTCCATGTGTATATCTATTTAACGAAATGAATTTAGTGTCCAATGCTTAGAGTGCTGTCTCCCTACGGGTAGCATTGTGAAAGGATGTAAGTGCGGTGTTGACCGTCACTAGTTGGGATAGCAATGAGATGAGTCAAAGTCGGACGGTTGGGCTTAGTCCTCGGTGTTCATTTCCCGGGGCTCCTTCCGTGCTGAGTGGATGGTTGGGATTGGTCCTCGTGTTTTCTCCGAGGCTCCTTCCATGCCACAGTGATGTGGAATTGCATGCGGTGTGAGTCGACATGCGGTGTCGTAATCCGGCGTTAAGGATAGTGTGGCAGGTCTACGGGCTCGCCAGTTGTCACACCGATGGAAGTTGACAGTTAGTCTTTGGGTGGTTGGGCTTGGTACTTGGTGTTCACGTCCTGGGGCTCCTTCTATGCCAAGTGAACGGTTGGGCTGGGTCCTCGTGTTTTCTTCCGAGGCCCTTTCCTGGTCACACAAGGCCAGTTCGGGGCTTGGTTCTCGGTTCACATCTACCCGAGACTCCCGCTGGGCCATAGTACGCATGGGCTCCGCGGTTGTGTTCTTAGCGTTGAGGCGTACAGAGACATAAGTGAAGCAGTGTGGATGCCCACTTAGTAGTAGAGATTCCCGCTCTACTGTCGCCTCCTGGCCATGGTGGTTGATGTCTGAGAGGTTAGCTACCTGCTCGAAAAGTGGGAACTACTAGTCTATGTCGACATAGCGATTGCATGTGCGTGAATATGGGTGAGTCATTGTATAGCATACATACCATTACATAGCATTGCACAAACAAGATCCTCATCATATAAGTCTGTATGGGCACTCCTATACGATGGGTTACTTTATGGAAACCGATCCTTAACTTAAAAGCTTGTATGGGCATCCTTATAAGTTAAGTTACTTTCCTGCTGTAGTTACTCGTACTTGATGATTTGTTATTGCTCATATAGAACTGCTAGTTTATAATGTTGTTAATCATGTAGTATTACCACCTGCTTGTACCTACTTATTAATTATCATACCTTGTACCCTTGTACTTCTCTTCGCACGGTGCCGAGGAGTCGTCGGGGGAGCGGATGTGAAGCCACTTAGTTTTTTGACTTATGGTTGCTACGTCTTCCTTTTTAGGAGGTCACCCCACAGGTAGAGAAGCTGTAGACTATGCAGCAGGAAAGCCAGGCCAGGACGATGGGGCCTGAAGTGACGGTGTCGTCACTACCATCGGTTACTAATGTGACTGTTGAGCGACTCTTTTGTAGCCCGTGGAGCGTTTATTAGCTGTACTCTGATATTGTAGAAGCATATTTTAGCTTCCTTTTCTGATGTACTTGTGGACATATATGCTTTGTGTGGATTTGACTTCTCTTGTTTATATTTGGTTGGGTTGGCATATATATATTGATATTGGTTGTAGTGGGGAGAATAGGCATCTTGTAGTACAGATTAGCCTGTGTGACAATGCTACCACAAGGTGGCTGTTCTGGGCATAAGACCCCCTTCGTGCCGTGTTTTGGGATGCAGGAGTGGGGTCGTACAAATGGTATCAGTTTGTCACGATCCTCAACTAAAGAAGTCTTTCAACAATGGAACCATCCCCATTCGATTAGTCAGTTTGGGGTCAAACTGACTTAGCGGAAGCAGTGGTATGCCCATATCTAATTCACATTAAGTTTGTCCAACTTTGACCTTAAGATTAGCCAACCTGACCATAAGTTTGTATTCTGCGTGTAGATTCCAATGCACGTTGAGCCGATGGGGGGGCACTCCTGACCCTTCCATACCCACTCAGTTCCTACAATCCAAGTTAGGGCAGACGCTCATTGCTATGATGGATGCCTTTAGGGCGCAGCAGCCTCCAGTGCAACAACAGGTTCCTGGCTCTAACTGGCTGAGCACCACTCGGGCTCTCTCCCCTCCCGCCTACCTCGGGACGGAGTCAGTCGTACGTATGGTGGAATGGCTTGACATAGTGCAAGAGTTGTTGGAGGGGATCGGTTGCCCGGACAACATGGCTGTGATGTTGGCGGTTTCTATCTTGGAACTACATGATAGGAGGTGGTGGAAGTCCCTCATGGGCTCCACCTTCCAAGGGCGAGTCTATACAGAGAAACGCTGGAGCGAGTTCACGGGAGTCATCTTGGATCACTTCATTCCTTCATCTGCTCGAGATGAACTAGAAGAGAGGTTCCTACTATTAAAGCAAGGATCAAAGACGGCTACGGAATCCTAGTGAGAGTTCTAGCATCTCGCGAGGTTCGCAGATTCATATGATTTGGATGATAGAGGATATGCCAAGAGTTTCTACAAAGGGCTATGAGATCTCCTAAGGCAGTCCCTTTTGTTTATAGCGTATGCTAGCTTGGCGGAGATTATCGACATGGCAAAGAGATTTGAGGCGGACCACTTGGGAAGTGGTAAGAGGCCCGCGGAGGGCGTGATAGAAGCTGGCCCAAGCAACAGAAGAAGGCGGGACTTTAGAGGAGGAAGAGGACATCAAAGAGTTGGAGGGCGTTTCCACCGAAAGTTTAGAGTGGAGCATCCGATTTAGCAGCCGCCCGCGTTACCTCCACCACCACAGCCTCAGCAATTTCAGTAACCTGAGTGGCGTTATGGGCGGGTGTTCTTCGAATGCAACCAGTCGGGCCACATTCGATGTTTCTGCCCGCAGTTGTTTAGGAATGTCCCTCCTGCTCTCCCTCTGGCAGCTCCTCGAGGACGGGGTTACATGCTTGCTCGAGGACGAGGACCGCGAGGAGGAAACCCCGGCCCTGCCCGGGATCAAGTGTATGCGCTGGAAAGGAACCCCCAGGATGTTATTGCAGGTATATTGCAGTTAGCTTTCACATTTTCATTGTTTAACTAACTTGCTTAAGCCATACTAGATACCTTGTGTTGAGTTTTGGGTTTTGGTACTTAGGCAACGTGGTAATTGGCGGAAAGACGCCCTATGCGCTGTTCGATATCGGTGTCTCTCACTCTTTTGTGTTCGAGGACTTCATTAAAGGCATGGAAGGTGTACAATACTTTACTGGTATAGCTCGATGACTACGCCTTCCAGACGGTTCTGAGATGACCGCAACCGCTAAGTGCGTGCTAGAGATATTCATAGGGGGAAAGGCCATTGATACGCCTGCCATGGTCTTGAGAATGCTGGAATTTGACATCATTTTGGGCATGGCGTGGTTGGACTGGAACTTCGCAAGGATTTACTGTGCAGAGAAACGAATCTACTTGAGGCATGGAGACACCGATGTCATCTTCCAAGGTATTAGATTCGCTCCTCCTATGTTGTTATCTTCAGTTCAGGATGTAAAAGCCCATATGAAGGGAGATGAAGTCTTCATAATATGTTTCGAGTTGAAGGAGATAGCGTTGGATATGAAAGATGTACGGGTAGTACGGGACTTCCCCGAGGTATTTCCTGAGAAACTACCAGGATTACCCTCGCATAGAGAAGTTGATTTTCAAATTAATCTAGTACCGGGTGCCAAGCTTGTATCTAGGGCCCCTTACCGAATGGCCCCGAAGGAACTCGCGGAGTTTAGAGTTCAACTGCAAGAACTGATGGATTCAAGGTTCGTTCTCCCCAGCTTGTCACCTTGTGGAGCCCCTGTATTATTCGTGAAGAAGAAGGACGGAACCTTGAAGTTATGCATAGACTATCAGGAGCTCAATCGAATGACGGTGTAGAACACTTATCCGCTACCCCGGATCGACGAGCTGTTCTATCAACTGGTAGGAGCGCATTGGTTTTCGAAGTTGGATTTGCGCTCGGGATATTATCAGTTGAGGATACAAGAAGGGGACATCCAAAAAACGGCATTTAGTTTAAGATACGGGTTGTACGAGTTCACGGTAATGCCGTTTGGGCTCACAAATGCCCCCTCGGCCTTCATGAGCCTGATGAACAAGGTGTTTCAGCCTTATTTGGACATCTTCATCATCGTATTCATCGACGACATCCTAGTCTACTCAAAGATGGAGGAGGAGCATATTGAGCACCTGACCTTGGTATTGAAGAAATTAAAAGAGCACGCCTTGTTCGCTATATTTAGCAAGTGAGAATTTTGGCTTAAGGAGGTTGCTTTCTTGGGCCACATGATCAGTGGAGTTGGATTAGCGGTGGATCCGGCCAAGGTGCGTGCAGTAAAGGAGTGGCCTCCCTTGAAGTTGGCGGCCGATATACGAAACTTCCTTGGACTTGTCGGGTACTGCTGCAAGTTCGTAAAAGGATTCTCAAAGATTGCCCTCCCTCTTACTTCGTTGAGGAAGAAAGGTGTGTCGTTTGATTGGACACCCCAGTATGAAGCTGCGTTCCAAGAGTTGAAGGATAGACTTACCTCCGCCCCCATCCTAGCACTTCTGTCTGGGAAGGAAGGATTTCAAGTTTACACTAACGCGTCATATCAAGGGATGGGAGCTGTTTTGATGCAGCACGGCCATGTAATTACGTATGCCTCAAGACAGCTGAAGAAGCATGAGATCAATTATTCGGTTCATGATTTGGAGTTCGAAGCAGTGGTATTTGCCTTAAAGGTTTGGAGGCACTATCTATACAGCGTCCACTGTGAGATCTTTTCGGACCATAAAAACTTAAAGTACATTCATACACATAAGGAGTTGACCTTGAGACAACGGTGGTGGTTGGAGTTTCAGAGCGATTATGAGTTCACCTTGAACTACCACCCCAGAAAAGCGAACTCGGTGGCCGATGCATTGAGTAGAAAGGTACCAGAATCGAGCCCAGAGTCTCGGTTGATGAGTATGGAGTTGGCTCGGATGATTGAAGAGATGGATATTACTTGGGTATATAAGGATCCTTCGGCAGAGTATACAGAGTACTTTGCAACCATGAGCATAGTTTGTGATATCCAGGACCGAATCCGGGCAAAGCAAGGAAGGGATGCAGCTCTGGGCCCGACAATCAAGTCAATTGAAGATGGGACTACAGATGAGTATACACTAAAGGACGACATCGTTTATTTTCACGGCTGGCTTTATATCCCCAAGGGTGGTAAAATCCGGGAGGATATCTTGAGAGAGGCATATTGCTGTCAGTATTCAGTGCACCCAGGTATTGCCAAGATGTACACCGTCTTACGAAAGACTATGTGTTGGCCGGGAATGAAGAAAGATGTCAGATATTTTGTTACCGATTGCAAAGCCTGTTAAAGGGTGAAAGCGGAGTGTAAGAGTACCAGTGGTTTGTTACAGTCGTTGCCCATCCCCGAGTGGAAGTTTGAGGATATCTCCATGGACTTTATCCATGGGTTACCTCGCTCACGCTCAGGGAATGATTCAGTGTGGGTGATCGTTGACCGACTGACGAAAGTAGCCCGGTTCATCCCTATGAAGAAAGAGGCTCGCATGGATGTCTTGGTACACCTCTTTGTGGAGCAGTTCGTACGGTATCATGACATTCCTAAGAAAATAGTTTCTGACTGGGATGGACGTTTCAGCTCAAAGGAGTGGAAGGCGGTACAGGCGTATTTGGGTTCGCGCCTTACCTTTAGCACCGTGTTTCATCCTCAGACGGACGGGCAGTCTGAGAGGACCATTAGGACATTGGAGGATCTGTTGAGATTATGTGTGTTGGATAGAGGAGAGCCGTGGGAAAGGCTCCAACCACTGGTAGAATTCTCCTACAACAACAGCCATCAAGCTAGCATCGGCATGGCGCACCATGAAGCCCTTTACGGAAGAAGGTGCAGAACCCCCTTGTCTTGGGTGCAAGATGAATACCTGAAAGCATTGAGAGTTGAGTATATTGATGATACTGATGCGGTGGTTAGACTAATATGGGATCACATGTTGGATGCTCAAAGTCGGCAGGCCCAGCATTATAATGCAAAGCACCGGATACTGGAGTTTCAAGTGGGTGATAAAGCGTTTGTGAAAATCCGGCCGATGCATGGAGTGTCACAAGTGCGTGGAGTGAAAAAGCTCAGCCTAAGGTACGTTGGGCCTTATACTATACTGAAAAGGATTGGCCCGTTGGCCTATCAGTTGGAGTTACCGCCAGAGCTAGAGAATCTCCACGATGTGTTCCATGTGTCGCTTCGAAGGGCGCTGTTGCGGCCTGATCAATATATCCACACTACTTATGGTGCAGTGGCCACTGATAGGTCTGTTCGACTAGAGCCAGTGTGGATCGTAGACAACGAGACAAGAATATTGCGCCACAAAAATGTTCCCTTGGTGAAAGTGTTGTGGTTGAATCATGGGAAGGAGTATACATTAGAGCTGGTGGACTTGATGCAAAAACGCTACTTGAAATTATTTCCTCAACGTAATTTTGTTTAAAAGCATATTTTATTTTCTGTTATGCTTTTATCCCCATAGTCTTAGCCTAATTTTGGGGACAAAATCTTTTATTTTGTTTATAGGATTTGTAATGTCCCGATTCGCACTAGGCCCCTCGTACGCATTTTTGAGTCAGGAGAGCTGACTTGGGTTCAAGGGAGTGCTGACAACTGGGCTGCCTTGTAAAAGGGAGGACAAATCAGTACAGAATAGGACACGGGTAGAGACACGGGCATGTCCTTACCCGTATGTATGATGCAAGCTCTAGAGTCAACGACTCGAGTATGTCCAGAGAGGGACACGGGTAGTGACACGGGCATGTCACTACCCGTGTGCATGATGACACAGCGGGGGCACGGCGTTCCACCCTACCTGTGTATGCACAACTGCTATCCCGTAAAGGACACAGGTAGAGACACGGGCGTGTCCCTACTCATGTCAAGCAAAGAAACTCTCGAGTCGATGACTTGAGTTGTCCTAGAGAAGGACATAGGTAGTGACACGTGCGTGTCACTACCCGTGTGAAGATGATAAGGGTAGCGACATGGGTGTGCCCCTACCCGTGTACGTCGAGTTGAGATTGACGAAGTGCCCCTGAGAAGGACATGGGTAGAGACACGGGTGTGTCCCTACCCGTGTGCGTCGAGTTGAGATCGACGAGGCATTTCCAGAGTAGGACACGACCAGAGAACACGGTCGTGTCATGTGGACACGGGTAGGGACAAGGGCGTGTCCCTACCCGTGTCAAGTATTGAACTGACACTAAAACCGTCATTGTCGCTTCGCCCGAGCAGGACACGGGTAAGGACACGGCCCTGTCCCTACACGTGTCACTTTTCATTTATAAGGGTTGTGAAAACCCTAATCGTTTTCACTCCTCATTCCAGCCATTTTTCCTGAGAGAAACTTCTATAGAGAGGGAGAGCTGCTGGAGCAAGTCTTGGAGGAGAAGATCCGCCGCCGCCGTGATGGAGAAGATGCCGCCGAGAAGAGTTACACGATCCATGGCCGGAAATGGTGGAAATGCCGAAAATGAGGTGAGCTTACTCCCCTCTCCCTTGGTTATAGATTTGTAGATATCTAGGAGAGATGTCGACTCAAAAGAGTCTAAACTAGCGAGATGGTGATTTCATTAGGATGAGGCCGACCTAGGGCTTGTGCTCTAAGGATAGTTGTGTCTTCAACCTCTCCAACCTTCTATGTGAAGATGGGGGACAGTTTCATGAAGAGTAATGGACTCATGAGGTTGAATTAGGGAGGAGGAATTTCTGGAGGTAATTTTTGAAGATCGGCTTGAGGAGGAAGATTGTAACGCCCCGATTTTATTACGTACGCATGATGGGCGTTACGTTGGTTTGATTGTAGTTGAGCATGGTTTTTCCCGCGGGCATGCGAGAGTGGATGTTTTGTTGCCGAGTTGCACGATTCCCCAGCAAACCGTAGTCCAAATAAGGGACTCGGTGAGGCTCTTAGGGAATGCCTGCACGTTTTCGGCGCGCTGGGGGAATGTTGCTCAAAAATCATTTGTTGGTTCAGGAACAAAAAGGGTAAAAAAACTTAAGGCAAAAATGGTCTAGGAGTCCCAGGAACATTTTTCACAAAAGGGGAAAATGGTCGTTTTTGTGCTAGACACGCCCCCTGTCACGGGCGTGACCCAGGCCGTGACCTGGGCGTGACCTCCTTGACTCGACGATTTTTTCTTGCGTCGAGTTAAGCTCGACGAATGGGGTACACGCCCCTGACACGGGAGGGCGTGTCACGGACCGTGTCCCGCTTCGTCGAGTGTCGAGTGTCGATCGTCGAGTATCGAGCGTCGAGATCGAGTGTCGAGTCGTCGAGAGAGGGGACACGGCCTGTGACACGGGGTGTCACAGGGCGTGTCATGGCTGGGTCGAGTGTCGACACTTTTCTGTCGACGAGGTGTCGAGACACGAGGTTACACGCCCTAGGTCACGGGCGTGACCGACCAGTCACGGCGTGACCGACCCGTCACGGGCGTGTACCCCGGCCGTGTACCGTCTGGATAAACATGGAATTGCCGCCTTTCGGCGCCGCTTATGGTACACGCCCTGTGTCACGGGCGTGACACAGGGCGTGACCGGCCCGAAAATCGACTTTTTCCAGTTTTTTTGTGCCGTTCATTTCCTTGATCCTGCATCGAACGGTTCAGCTCTGTTCTGGGTAACATAAGTCCGAAACAGAGATTGTCTTTCCCATTTGCATCTTCTTCTTCTTCATCTTCTTCTTCTTCATTCTCCAAGAGAAAGCAAGGGAGCAAGGAGCAAGCAAGGCAAGGGAAGAAAAAGCAGCCGTCGCGGCATCGCCTCGATTCAGGCAAGCGGTGTCCTCCACCCTTGCCAATCGTCGTACATGATTCAATTCTCTATTTTTTTTCTAGCTCTTCCTTATTAACCTAGTGTTGCTCTTTCAATTCAATTGCTAAACCTTTAATTGTTCTTCTTGAATTTCTCTTTCATTTCCCTATTATGCAATTCCCTAGTGTGTTCTTCTTGATGCAAATGATACACTTAATTTGACTCATATAGCAAATTCCTTATGCTACATGCTAAAATTCGCATGTTTAGATTTGTGCTTCATGGAGTTAACAACTTTCCCTATGCTAAAGTCAAATTACCTATTTCTATGTTAATTCTATATGACATTAGTGAAGTTCCCTATGTTAAATTCCCTATGCTACATTCCCTATGTTCACTTCCTGATGTTTCCATTTGCCTATGCTAACGTAATTCATGTAGTTAATTTGTTCTATACATGTACCCATCTTGAGGTGATTTTCCTTGATCAAAAACAACATATTTGCCTATGTACTCATGTTAATTAAATCATGCAGTTCTCTTTTGATACAAATCATGTGGCCTATGTTAATAAACATGTATTGCGCACACTCTACGTTGGCAATTGGGAGTCATGTGTGAGGACGATGAAAGGAAACGTGTTACCTTGGGTTATGGGGTGTTTTGCGAGGCGAATTCGTGAAGCATGGCGGGAGCGTTTTGTGTGAGAGTTTTTTGCAAGGGGGTTGTTTCAGCCTGTGGCCACCGGGTTTTGTTTTTGTGGTTAGAGACCACTTTGGCCCCGATTTGGGCTGGTTTTGTTTGGTGCGTTCCACTTAGGGCCGCCACCAATAAGACCCTTGTGAAATTGAACTTAACCGCCGCTTATGCTTCACTTGTCTAGTAGGTTCTTGTTCTATGAATGATGGAATAGGCATGTGTTTTGCCCTTGTTCTGCGGTTTGAGCAGGACTTGAAGAACTAGCACGCATTGGTGCGGTTGATCCTTTGGCATGACATTGTTTTCTACATGTACGCACTTGTTTTGTGCACTCTTGACTTAAGCATTGCTATGGGGTCGGTAAGCCCCTTCTTGATCCATTGTGAAATTTATATTCTCTTTTGTATAGTTTGGTTGATTGCTGAGGTATTCTTTCTTGAATGCCTCAGTGCAGGTTGTAGCCGGTGAGCGGCTAGGTTGTGTGGAGGCGTTTCTGGAAGCTAACCGAGCATTCAAAGCGAGGTAGTTCTTCTTTTGTTGTACAGACAGATATATGCCCAATGGGTTCGTGTCAGCTTGTTGGCGCCCATTTGGTGGATTTCTTTTATGTAATATGAACTACTGCTAATGTAACTCCTTTGGATAGAATGTACTTGCTTTGGATGGTTTTCTGGTAGGTTGCATTAGGTATTTTGAATTACCAAAACTATTATCGTAGCTCATGCATACATGTTTTCATCAATTAAAACGTATTATTTTCAAATAACGTCGACAAAGAGAATTTCTTATAAGAATATCACTATAGGCTGCATATAGGAGCTCATTATAACTAAACAAAGTATTTCCGCCGCGCACAACTACAGTTTTACTATGTAAGGCCGAGGGATACGACCATTGAATCCAAACATTTTCCTGCATATAACTGTTGGATTTCAACTTGTAGAGTAAGCGTCAAGAGTTGCCTGAACGTGTGCAGTTATCCCCTGCACGACATGGCATCATAACCCGTAGTTCCTCTTGCTCTGATACGATATGCTCGTTGAGGAAATGCGGGTTGTGACAGTTGGTATCAGAGGCAGGTTTGCTTGACATTTGGTCGGGCAAACTTTCCTTTTTGTTTGTAAGTGTAAGCATCATTTCATACACACACCGAGGTGCCATCAGTATGTCTTGGCCGAAGCACGTACACTACACTCATGGCATGAACAGAAGTATACGGGGCATATTATGTAGTATGGGATGCATAATATGTGGTTGTATATGGGATCCACCATAGGGGCAACATGTGAGGGTTATGTAGTATGGGATGCATAACCTCACCACATGAATGCGACTAGCACGTTTTCTTTCTTCGTTGCATGCAATGCTATGTAGTATGGGATGCATAGCATTGGGATGCGTACGACCGCTCATGGCATGCATTAAGACCTTTTCTAGAATGCATAGCACAGCACGCATACCATAACATTGCATGAGCACAACGTGCCAAGCTAAGATTTACATGATGACACATGTACACACATGGTTTTGGGTCAAATCAAGTCATGCATCCATCGTTAGGCACAAATTAGTGGGATGACGGTGAGTCATCTTTAGGTTAGGCATACCATCATTCTCAAACGCCAAAAGCAAGTTAGCAGTTGATGTTCATATTTGATATGTATGGTCTGTACATAGCCGTTGTGTGGTTTGTTGGGTTTGAGATTGACAAGAGTGAACGTGTTTCTAGGATGTCGAAGCGTCCAGTGACAAGGCAACTCCCCAATCCGAGGGTGAATCTTCGGGCGCGCAGAATAATGCACTGATAGATAGTCTTCGCCAAAGTAATGAGGCTTTGACGAGGCAGGTGCAGGAAGTGCAGTCCCAGCTTCAAGCTATGTCATCCGCTATGTCTGGGCTGGCACCAAGAGGCAAGAGACGGTGAGAGGCCCTGTAACGCCCCGGATTTTTATTACGTACGCATGATGGGCGTTTCGTTGGCTTTGATTGTAGTTGAGCATGGTTTTTTTCCCGCGGGCTTGCGAGTGGTTCTTTTTTGGTTGCTGAGTTGCACGATTCCCCAGCAAACCGTAGTCCAAATAAGGGACTCGGTGAGGCCTCTTAGGGAATGCCTGCACGTTTTCGCGCCCGGGGGAATGTTGCTCAAAAAAATCAGTTGTTGGTTCAGGAAACAAAAAAGGGTAAAAAGTCCTTAAGGCAAAAATGGTCTAGGAAGTCCCAGGAACATTTTTCACAAAAGGGGGAAAATGGTTCGTTTTTGTGCTAGAACGCCCCCTGTCACACGGGCGTGACCCAGGCCGTGACCTGGGCGTGACCTCCTTGACTCGACGATTTTTTCTTGCGTCGAGTTAAGCTCGACGAATGGGGTACACGCCCCCTGACACGGGCGTGTCACGGGCCGTGTCCCGTTCGTCGAGTGTCGAGTGTCGATCGTCGAGTATCGAGCGTCGAGTATCGAGTGTCGAGTCGTCGAGTGAGGGGACACGGCTGTGACACGGGCGTGTCACAGGGCGTGTCAAGCTGGGTCGAGTGTCGACACTTTTTTGTCGACGAGGTGTCGAGACACGGGTTACACGCCCTAGGTCACGGGCGTGACCGACCCGTCACGGGCGTGTACCCCGGCCCGGCTTTTTGTACCATGTGATAAGATGGAATTTGCCGCCTTTTCGGCGCGCTTATGGTACACGCCCTGTGTCACGGGCGTGACACAGGGCGGTGACGCCCGAAAATCGACTTTTTCCAGTTTTTTTTGTGCCGTTCATTTCCTTGATCCTACATCGAACGGTTCAGCTCTGTTCTGGTAACATAAGTCGAAACAGAGATTGTCTTTCCCCATTTGCATCTTCCTTCCCTTCATCTTCTTCTTCTTCTCATTCTCCAAGAGAAAGCAAGGGAGCAAGGGAGCAAGCAAGGCAAGGGAAGAAAAAAGCAGCCGTCGCGGCATCGCCTCGGTTCAGGCAAGCGGTGTCCTCCACCCTTGCCAATCTTCGTACTTGATTCCATTCTCTATTTTTCCTAGCTTTAGATTTATGTTGAATTCGTATAATCAATCCTCTTGTTGAATTCTTATGACCTTGCTAAGTATGACCTTGCTAATTATGTATGACCTTGCTAATTTCCAACTTATGATCACTCTCAAATTATGACCTAGCTATTTTCCACATTATGATTCCATGATGACCTTGCTCATGTCCTATGCTAAATTACCTATCTTAATTCCATATGACAGTAGCTAATCCCCCTAGGTTAAATTCCCTAGGTTTAGGTTGTGATCTGTAATTATCATTTGCCTATGCTAATTTACTTCATGTAGTTAATTTGTTCTATTCATGTAGCCATCTTGAGGTGATCTTCCTTGATATGTGGTTTATGTACTCATGTTAGTCAATCCTATCATGTGATTCTATTTTGATACAAAGCATGTGATTATGTATTTCTCACACCTCTACGTTGGCAATTGGGAGTCATGTGTGAGGACGATGAAAGGCAACGTGTTACTGGGTTTGGGGTGTTTTGCGAGGCGAATTCGTGAAGCATGGCGGGAGCGTTTTTGTGTGAGGATTTTGCAAGGGGTGGTGTGGTTCCAGCCTGTGGCCACCGGGTTTTTTTGTTTTTGTGGTTAGAGAGACCACTTTGGCCCCGATTTGGGCTGGTTTTGTTTGGTGCGTTCCACCTTTGGCCGCCACCGTAAGACCCTTGCGAAATTGAACTTAACCGCTGCTTATGCTTCACTATATTGTGATTCTCTTGACTTATGAATGATGAAAAGGGCATGTGTTTGCCTTTTGTTCCTGCGGTTTGAGCAGGACATGATGAACTTGTACGCACTTGGTGCGTTTGATTTGGCATGACATCTGTGGTGTGTTTTACCACTAGTTTTGTTCACTCCTGTTACTTGATGATGACATCTCTGTGGGGTCGGTAAGCCCCTTCGTTATCATATATGACTTTTATGCTCTTTTTTATAGCTTGGTTGATTGCTGAGCTATTCTTTCTTGAATGCCTCAGGTGCAGGTTGTAGCCGGTTGAGCGGCTAGGTTGGGTTGGAGGTGTTTCTTGGGAGCTAACGAGCATTCAAAGCGAGGTAGTTCTTCTTTTGTTGTACAGACGTATATATATGCCCAATGGGTTCGTGTCAGCTTGTTGGCGCCCATTTGGTGGATTTTCTTTTATTAATATGAACTACTGCTAATGTAACTCCTTTGGATGAAATATACTTGCTTTTGGGATGGTTTTCTGGTAGGTTGCATTAGGTATTTTGAAGCTAACAAAACTATTATTGTATCTCATGCATACATGACTGATAAATTCAGACTTATTTTCAAATAACGTAACAAAGAGGTTTTCTTATAAATATCACTATAGGCTGCATATAGGAGCTCATTATAAATAAACCAAGGATTTCCGCCGCGTACAATGTGTTTTGATATCTAAGGCCGAGGATACGGCCAGCAAATGAACTACTTTTCTGACAATATACTGTTAACTTTCAATTCATAAGTAAGCGTCAAGGGTTGCCTGAACGTGTGCAGTTATCCCCTGCACGACGTGGCATCATAACCCGTAGTTCCTCTACCTCTGATACGGGTACTCGTTGAGGAAATGCGGGTTGTGACAGTGGTATCAAAGGGAGGTTTGCTTGACTATTGGTCGGGCAAACTCCTTTTTGTTTTGCATCAGCTCATACACACACACACACCGAGGTGCCATCAGTATGTCGTGGCCGAATGCACGTACCTACACTCATGGCATAAACAGAAGTATACTGGGCATATTATGTAGTATGATGCATAATATGTGGTTTATATGGATCCACATAGGGGCAACATGTGAGGGTTATGTAGTATGGGATGCATAACCTCACCACATGGCTGCGACTAGCACTTTCTTTTCTTCGTTGCATTCAATGCTATGTAGTATGGATGCATAGCATGTGTGGATGCGTACGACCGCTCATGGCATGCATAGGCTTTTCTCGATTGCATAGCACAGCACGCATAACATAACATTGCATGAGCACAACGTGCCAAGCTAAGACTTACATGATGACACCTGTACACACATGGTTTTGGTCAAATCAAGTCATGCATCCATCAGTTAGGCCACAATTAGTGGATGACGGTGAGTCCTCTTTAGGTTAGGCATACATCATTCTCAAAACTCCCAAAGCAAGTTAGCAGTTGATGTTCATATTTTTATATGTATGGTCTGTACATAGCCGTTGTGTGTTTGTTGGGTTTGAGATTGACAGAGTGAACCTGTTTCTAGGATGTCGAAGCGTCCAGTGACAAGGCAAACTCCCCAATCCGAGGGTGAGTCTCGGGCGCGCAGAATAATGCGTGATAGATAGTCTTCGCCAAAGTAATGAGGCTTTGACGAGGCAGGTGCAGAAGTGCAGTCCCAGCTTCAAGCTATGTCATCCCCTAGTCTGGGCTTGGCACCAGAGGACAGAGAGACTGTTATAGGCCCCACTAGTTCGACTCCTTCAGTGGCATGACACCCCCAGTTGTGGTTCCTCCTGCGATGACGTTTATCCCGCAGTTTCAACGACTTGGACCACCGACTTATGACGGAAAAGCAGACTTCGTAATCTGGATGCCTGGGTGATTACATTAGAAGAATGTTTGTGTATGCTGGTGTGACTGAGGACCAAAAGGTGATGCTTGCTGCCTATCAACTTAAGGATTGGCGAAAGGTTGGTTGTTACAGAAAGGAGGCCTAGGGGCGGCTGCTCGTGGGAAGTGTTCCAAAGAATGGTACGACGCAAGTCCTACCGCAGTGGAAAGGGACCGCCTGATGATGACTTTTATACTTTGAGCAAAGGAAACTCACAGTTGAGTGAGTATGAATTGAGTTTAGCAAGCTCAGTCGGTTTGCCGCCGAGCTTGGTAGACGGAAGCTGATCGAGTCAAGCGGTTTTTTGGGCGGACTCCGCAGCGACGTCAGCAGTTCGCAAGTGCTTTGGAGCGACGAGTTACACTGCTGTGGTTGAGGCTTGCGTGAAGGTGGAAGCGATCGAAACTGCAAACAAAGAGGACAACTGATGAGGAGGATAAGAGGAAGCTGTGGGAGGGGAAAAGCTCCCAAGACGCAGATGTAAGCGAAGAAACAGGAACATGTAGCTTCTGTGGCCGAGCTGGTCACCCTTTGAGACATGTTTCAAGCGGTGGGATGCAAAAGAAGGAGCAGGTGCACGCCCATTCAGGGTGCGCCAACCAGAACTGGAGTGTGCATTTTGTGGGAGAAGAGGTCATGATGTGAGCCGCTGCTGGGCCAAAGACAAGGTAGCTTCCAGTGTGGCAGACCGGACATCTTCGCGCAAGTGCCCACGCTTCAAGCTGTGTTGCAACCCCGCACCACTCCAGGCTTTGCCTCCGCCTCCGCGCTTGACAAAGGCAAAGGGAAGTAATGTGTCTCTGCAGAGGACGCATACATCACCGCAGGTTATCTCAGGTTCGATTCAGTCCTCTGGTTTCTCGTTTTGTGTAACCTAGTATGTGTATTCTTAGTGTAGCATATATATGTATAGGAAACTTTAAGGTCAAGAACCGTGGGCGCGTTTTCTCTTGATTCTGGCGCGACCCATTCATTTGTAGCGCGAACTTTCTGGATCGATATCATTTGACACCAGAGCGAGTGAGGGAATGCGTTTTTGTGAAATTTCCTTCTGCGCTTTCTGTGGTGGCAGACTGGGGTCTTCTTGATGTCCCATTTTGTTGGGGATTTCAATAGCAAGGGTTGATTGCAAGGTAAACGATTTGAAAGATTTCGACGTCATTCTGGGTATGGCTGTTATCCCCGCTATGACGCCGTCATCCCGTGCAGAGGAAGCGCTTGGTTTTGTCAAGACGATGGTCGCCAGGAAGTGTATATGGTGATTCGTTGCCAGGATTCTCCAGGGCTTTCGGCGGTATGTGTTCGGACGTTATTTGTTCCGACTGTTTTGCTTGTCTTGTCTCAGCTGTGGGGACGAGTGCTGTTTGTGCCGCCTTTGGAGGAGATTCCTATTGTGCGTGACTTCCCAGATGTTTTTCCTACTGACCTTCCTGGTCTTACCCCTATCGTGACGTCGAGTTTGTTATTGATTTGGACCGGTTACGCGACCGATCGCGAAAGCGCCGTACAGGATGCCCCGCGTGAGCTAGCAAGTTGCGTACACAGTTGGATGACTTATTGGCAAAAGGGTTTATCAGCGAGTTCATCACCTGGGGTGCAACCGGTGTTATTTTGTAAAGAAGAAAGATGGTCGATGCGGCTTTGCATCGATTACCGGAATTGAACAAGTGACGATTAAAAACAAATACCCACTGCCAAGAATTGATGATTTATTTGATCAACTGCGTGGCAGTTCGTATTTCGAAGATTGATCTCCGCTCGGGCTATCATCAGCTCAAGGTCCGGAATCTGATATTCCGCGAACTGCATTTCGATCAAGGCATGGCCACTTTGAATCTTGTGATGTCGTTTGGATTGACAAATGCACCATCAGCTTTCATGATCTGATGAACAGAGTGTTCAAAGGACAATTTGGATAAATTTGTGGTGGTTGTTTATTGATGATGACTTATCTCCTCCGCAGGCTGAGGAACATGAACAGCATCTGCGATTAGTATTGGCCACTTTACGAGATCAGCGTTATTCGCCAAGCTAAGCAAATGCGAGTTTTGGTTGCCGCAAGTTGCTTTTCTGGGTCATGTTATTAATCACCATGGTATTTCAGTGGATCCCGAAAAGATTTCTGCGGTCATGGAATGGAGAAGACCGGAAACACCCAAGGAGATTCGAAGCTTCTTGGGCTTAGCCGGCTATTATCGCAGATTTGTCGAAGGTTTTGCGACATTGGCCGCACCTTTGACTCGATTAACCCAGAATAACGTGGCATTTGAATGGAATGACAAGTGTGAGACCTCATTCCTGGAACTCAAACATCGATTATGTACCGCTCCTGTGTTGGTCTTGCCGACGGAAGGAAAAAGAGTATGAAGTGTTTGTGGATGCGTCGCACGTTGGACTTGGCTGTGTGTTAATGCAAGACAAGAAGGTGATTGCGTATGGGTCTCGGCAGTTGAAAAGTCATGAAAAGAATTACCCAACGCATGATTTGGAGTTCGCAGCGGTGATCTTTGCCTTGAAGTTGTGGAGACACTTGCTATATGGTGCACAGTGTAAAATCTTTACAGATCATAAGAGTTTGAAGTATGTCTTCACGCAAAAAGAACTTAATTTACGCCAACGGCGATGGCTTGAGTATGTAGCTGATTATGATGTGGACATTCAATATCATCCGGGGAAAGCGAATGTTGTCGCCGATGCTTTGAGTCGGAAGACGGGGAAATTATTTCATCTTTCTGTTGATCGTCTCGTAGAGGAATTTTTATTGATGGAGATTTCCGTGGGAAGATATGAACCGCAAAGTCATTCGGCAATAGAAGAACCGTCATGGCTGATGCTTACAAGACAACATCAAAAAGACGATCCGGATCTTTTACATTTATTTCTTCGGACTGAAAAGGGTGAATTACGGATTTTGCGATTGATGGTGCAGGCACGTTAAAGTATCGTGGGCGCTTTTGTATTCCTGCAGTTGGGGAGATTCGTGAGATGGTGTGTAAGGAAGCACACGGCGCAAGTATGGTCTACCATCCAGGCTCAACCAAAATGTACCGTGATTTGAAACAAAGTGTCTGGTGGTATGGAATGAAAAGAGATATAGCGCAGTTTGTATCGGAATGTCATACCTGCAAGCGGGTGAAAGCTGATCATGGGAGACCTGGTGGCAAGTTGACACCATTGGAGATTCCAACCTGGAAGTGGGAAAGCATCTCAATGGATTTTATTACAGGTTTACCAAGATCTCCCCGAGGACATGACTCCGTGTGGGTGATCGTGGATAGATTGACCAAGTGTGCTCATTTCATACCCTTTAAGGTCAACTACCCGATGAAGACAATAGCGGAGCTCTATGTGAACGAGATCATCCGACTGCATGGTGTGCCTGTGAATATCATTTCAGACCGAGATTCCCGCTTTACCTCTCGTTTTTGGCGCAGTTTACAAGAGGGTTTGGGGACAGATTTGCGATACTCCACCGCTTATCATCCTCAGATGAATGGCCAAACCGAGAGAGTAAATCAAATTGTAGAAGACATGATTCGATGTTACATTCTGGAGTATGGCGGAGCATGGGATGAACATTTGCGGCTTATGGAGTTCGCGTATAATAATAGCTATCAAGAAATCTTGCAAATGGCTCCGTTTGAAGCGTTATATGGGCGACGATGTCGAACCCCACTCTTTTGGACTGAGGTTGGCGAGCGGCCTTTGTTGGGGCCAGAGGCGCTCGAGGATATGGAAGTTGCAGTACGAGGTATTCGGGAGAAGCTCCGAGTCGCCCAAGAGCGATATGAAAAGTATGCCAACCGACGAAGGTCGGAATTAGAGTTTGTGGTGGGGGATTTTGTTTTCTTGAAAGTCTCCCCAATGGTTGGGATTAAAAGGTTTGGGAAAGAGCGCAAGTTAGACCCAAGATTTGTGGGTCCCTTCAAGATTCTTGCGCGAGTTGGTGCATCTGCCTACAAACTGGAATTACCTGTGAACTTTCCTGGTGTTCACAATGTGTTTCATGTGAGCCAACTGCGCAAGTGTCTGCGGCATGACACGCAAGTGTTGGACGTGGTGCCGCCATTGGCGCCAAACCTTTCTTATGTGGAGATGCCCATCCGGATATTGGACTCCCAAGATCGTGTGTTGCGGAAAAAGAAGTTTCCTATGGTAAAGGTGTTATGGAAAAATCAGGATGTGGAAAGCGCGACGTGGGAGCTCGAGTCAACGATGAGGGCGGCTCACCCTCATTTGTTCCCGTAAGCTGGTATGTGATTTAGTGTTTGATTGGATTCATGTTTTGGTTTGCTTGTGTTGGGTTTTGTGAAAAGTTTCGAGGCGAAACTTTTGTTAGGGGGAGTGATTGTAACGCCCCGGATTTTTATTACGTACGCATGATGGGCGTTACGTTGGCTTTGATTGTAGTTGAGCATGGTTTTTCCGCGGGCTTGCGAGTGGTTCTTTTTGGTTGCTGAGTTGCACGATTCCCCAGCAAACCGTAGTCCAAATAAGGGACTCGGTGAGGCCTCTTAGGGAATGCCTGCACGTTTTCGCGCCCGGGGAATGTTGCTCAAAAAATCAGTTGTTGGTTCAGGAAACAAAAAATGGTAAAAAGTCCTTAAGGCAAAATGGTCTAGGAAGTCCCAGGAACATTTTTCACAAAGGGGAAAATGGTCGTTTTTGTGCTAGACACGCCCCCTGTCACGGGCGTGACCCAGGCCGTGACCTGGGCATGACCTCCTTGACTCGACGATTTTTCTTGCGTCGAGTTAAGCTCGACGAATGGGGTACACGCCCCCTGACACGGGCGTGTCATGGGCCGTGTCCCGTTTCGTCGAGTGTCGAGTGTCGATCGTCGAGTATCGAGCGTCGAGTATCGAGTGTCGAGTCGTCGAGAGAGGGGACACGGCCTGTGACACGGGCGTGTCACAGGGCGTGTCAAGCTGGGTCGAGTGTCGACACTTTTTTGTCGACGAGGTGTCGAGACACGGGTTACACGCCCTAGGTCACGGGCGTGACCGACCCGTCACGGGCGTGTACCCCGGCCGTGTACCGTGTGGATAAGATGGAATTTGCCGCTTTTCGGCGCCGCTTATGGTACACGCCCTGTGTCACGGGCGTGACACAGGGCGTGACCGGCCCGAAACTCGAATTTTTCCAGTTTTTTTGTGCCGTTCATTTCCTTGATCCTACATCGAACGGTTCAGCTCTGTTCTGGGTAACATAAGTCCGAAACAGAGATTGTCTTTCCCATTTGCATCTTCTTCCTCTTCATCTTCTTCTTCTTCTTCATTCTCCAAGAGAAAGCAAGGGAGCAAGGGAGCAAGCAAGGCAAGGGAAGAAAAAGCAGCCGTCGCGGCATCGCCTCGGTTCAGGCAAGCGGTGTCCTCCACCCTTGCCAATCTTCGTACTTGATTTCATTCTCTATTTTTCCTAGCTTTCGATCTTATGTTGAATTCGTATGATCAATCCTCTTGTTGAATTCTTATGACCTTGCTAAGTATGACCTTGCTAATTATGTATGACCTTGCTAATTTCCAACTTATGATCACTCCAAATTATGACCTAGCTATTTTCACATTATGAGTCCAAATGATGACCTTGCTCATGTCCTATGCTAAATTACTATGTTAATTCCATATGACAGTAGCTAATCCCCTAGGTTAAATTCCCTAGGTTTAGGTTTGTGATTCATGTAATTATCAATTTGCCTATGCTAATTTACTTCATGTAGTTAATTTGTGCTATTCATGTATCCATCTTGAGGTGATCTTTCCTTGATATGTGGTTTATGTACTCATGTTAGTCAATCCAATCATGTGATTCTATTTTGATACAAAGCATGTGATTATGTATTTCTCACACTCTACGTTGGCAATTGGGAGTCATGTGTGAGGACGATGAAGGCAACGTGTTACCTTGGGTTATGGGGTGTTTTGTGAGGCGAATTCGTGAAGCATGGCGGAGCGTTTGTGTGAGGATTTGCAAGGGGTGGTGTGGTTTCAGCCTGTGGCCACCGGGTTTTTTGTTTTTTGTGGTTAGAGAGACCACTTTGGCCCCGATTTGGGCTGGTTTTGTTTGGTGCGTTCCACCTTTGGGCCGCCACCGGTAAGACCCTTGCGAAATTGAACTTAACCGCTGCTTATGCTTCACTATTATTGTACTTTCTTGGCTTATGAATGATGAAAAGGGCATGTGTTTTGCCTTTTGTTCCTGCGGTTTGAGCAGGACATGATGAACTTGTACGCACTTGGTGCGTTTGGCATGGCTTGTGGTGTGTTTTCCACTAGTTTTGTTCACTCCTGTTACTTGATGAAACATCTCTGTGGGGTCGGTAAGCCCCATCGTTATCATATATGACTTTTATGCTCTTTTTGTATAGCTTGGTTGATTGCTGAGCTATTCTTTCTTGAATGCCTCAGGTGCAGGTTGTAGCCGGTTGAGCGGCTAGGTTGGTTGGAGGTGTTTCTTGGGAGCTAACCGAGCATTCAAAGCGAGGTAGTTCTTCTTTTGTTGTACAGACGTATATGTGCCCCAATGGGTTCGTGTCAGCTTGTTGGCGCCCATTTGGTGGATTTTCTTTTATGTAAATATGAACTACTGCTAATGTAACTCCTTTGGATGAAATATACTTGCTTTTGGGATGGTTTTCTGGTAGGTTGCATTAGGTATTTTGAAGCTAAACCAAAACTATTATTGTATCTCATGCATACATGACTTGATAAATTCAGACTTATTTTCAAATAACGTAAACAAAGAGGATTTCTTATAATGATATCACTATAGGCTGCATATAGGAGCTCATTATAAATAAACCAAGGATTTCCGCCGCGTAACAATGTGTTTTGATATCTAAGGCGAGGGATACGGCAGCAAATGAACTACTTTTCTGACACATAACTGTTAAACTTGAATTCATAAAGTAAGCGTCAAGGGTTGCCTGAACGTGTGCAGTTATCCCTGCACGACGTGGCATCATAACCCGTAGTTCCTCTTACTCTGATACGAGGTACTCGTTGAGGAAATGCGGGTTGTGACAGGCCCCACTAGTTCGACTCCTTCAGTGGCAGTGACACCCCCAGTTGTGGTTCCTCCTGCGATGACGTTTATCTCGCAGTTTCAACGACTTGGACCACCGACGTATGACGGAAAAGCAGACTTCGTAATCTTGGATGACTGGGTGATCACGTTAGAAGAAATGTTTGTGTATGCTGGTGTGACTGAGGACCAAAAGGTGATGCTTGCTGCCTATCAACTTAAGGGATTGGCGAAAGGTTGGTGGTTACGAGAAAAGGAAGGCCTAGGGGCGGGCTGCTCGTGGGAAGTGTTCAAAGAAATGGTACGACGCAAGTTCCTACGGCAGTGGAAAGGGACCGCCTGATGAATGACTTTTTATACTTGAAGCAGAGGAAACTCACAGTGAGTGAGTATGAAATTGAGTTTAGCAAGCTCAGTCGGTTTGCCCGAGCTTGGTAATGACGGAAGCTGATCGAGTCAAGCGGTTTTTGGGCGGACTCCGCAGCGACGTACAGCAGTTCGGAAGTGCTTATGGAGCGACGAGTTACACTGCTGTGGTTGAGGCTGCGTTGAAGGTGGAAGCGATCGAAACTGCAAAACAAAGAGGACAACTGATGAGGAAGGATAAGAGGAAGCTGGTGGGAGGGAAAAGCTCCCAAGACGCAGATGTAAGGAAGAGAAACAAGGAGACATGTAGCTTCTGTGGCCGAGCTGGTCACCCCTTTGAGACATGTTTCAAGCGGTTGGGGATGCAAAGAAGGAGCAGGTGCACGCCATTCAGGGTGCGCCAACCAGAGACTTGGAGTGTGCATTTTGTGGGAGAAGAGGTCATGATGTGAGCCGCTGCTGGGCAAAGACAAGGTATGCTTCCAGTGTGGCAGACCAGGACATCTTCGCGCAAGGTGCCCACAGGTTCAAGCTGTGTTGCAACCCGCACCACTCCAGGCTTTGCCTCCGCCTCCGCGCTTGGACAAAGGCAAAGGGAAGTTGAATGTGGTCTCTGCAGAGGAAGCGCATACATCACCGCAGGTTATCTCAGGTTCGATTCAGTCCTCTGGTTCTCGTTTTGTGTATGCCTAGTATGTGTAGTTCTTAGCGTAGCATATATACCTTATAGGAACCTTTAAGGTCAAGAACCGTTGGGCGCGTGTTCTCTTTGATTCTGGCGCGACCCATTCATTTGTAGCGCGAACCTTTCTGGATCGATATCATTTGACACCAGAGCGAGTGGGGAATGCGTTTTTGGTGAAATTTCCTTCTGGCGCTTCTGTGGTGGCAGACTGGGGTCTTCTTGATTGTCCCATTTTGTTGGGGGATTTTATAGCAAGGGTTGATTGCAAGGTAATCGATTTGGAAGATTTCGACGTCATTCTGGGTATGGACTGGTTATCCCGCTATGACGCCGTCATCCAGTGCAGAGGGAAGCGCTTGGATTTGTCAAGGACGATGGTCAGCTAGGAAGTGTGTATGGTGATTCTTGCCAGGATTCTCCAGGGCTTTCGGCGGTATGTGTTCGGACGTTATTTGTTTCCGACTGTTTTGCTTGTCTTGTCTCAGCTGTGGGGACGAGTGCTGTTTTGCCGCGTTTGGAGGAGATTCCTGTTGTGCGTGACTTCCCAGATGTTTTCCTACTGACCTTCCTGGTCTTCCCCCTGATCGTGACGTCGAGTTTGTTATTGATTTGGAGCCGGGTACGCGACCGATCGCGAAAGCGCCGTACAGGATGGCCCCGCGTGAGCTAGCAGAGTTGCGTACACAGTTGGATGACTTATTGGCAAAAGGGTTTATTCGGCCGAGTTCATCACCTTGGGGTGCACCGGTGTTATTTGTAAAGAAGAAAGATGGATCGATGCGCCTTTGCATCGATTACCGGGAATTGAACAAGGTGACGATTAAAAACAAGTACCCACTGCCAAGAATCGATGATTTATTTGATCAACTGCGTGGCAGTTCTGTTTTTTCGAAGATTGATCTCCGCTCGGGCTATCATCAGCTCAAGGTCCGAGAATCTGATATTCCGCGAACTGCGTTTCGATCAAGGCATGGCCACTTTGAATTCCTTGTGATGTCGTTTGGATTGACCAATGCACCATCAGCTTTCATGGATCTGATGAACAGAGTGTTCAAGGACTATTTGGATAAATTTGTGGTGGTGTTTATTGATGATGTTCTTATCTACTCCCGCAGTGCTGAGGAACATGAACAGCATCTGCGATTAGTATTGGCCACTTTACGAGATCAACGGTTATTAGCTAAGCTAAGCAAATGCGAGTTTTGGTTGCCGCAAGTTGCTTTTCTGGGTCATGTCATTAATCACCATGGTATTTCAGTGGATCCCGAAAAGATTTCTGCGGTCATGGAATGGAGAAGACCGGAAACACCCAAGGAGATTCGAAGCTTCTTGGGCTTAGCCGGCTATTATCGCAGATTTGTCGAAGGTTTTGCGACGTTGGCCGCACCTTTGACTCGATTAACCCAGAATAACGTGGCATTTGAATGGAATGACAAGTGTGAGACCTCCTTCCTGGAACTCAAACGTCGATTATGTACCGCTCCTGTGTTGGTCTTGCGACGGAAGGAAAAGAGTATGAAGTGTTTGTGGATGCGTCGCACGTTGTACTTGGCTGTGTGTTAATGCAAGACAAGAAGGTGATTGCGTATGGGTCTCGGCAGTTGAAAAGTCATGAAAAGAATTACCCAACGCATGATTTGGAGTTCGCAGCGGTGATCTTTGCCTTAAAGTTGTGGAGACACTTGCTATATGGTGCACAGTGTAAAATCTTTACGATCATAAGAGTTGAAGTATGTCTTCACGCAAAAAGAACTTAATTTGCGCCAACGACGATGGCTTGAATATGTCGCGGATTATGATGTGGACATTCAATATCATCCGGGGAAAGCGAATGTTGTCGCCGATGCTTTGAGTCGGAAGACTGGGAAATTATTTCATCTTTCTGTTGATCGTCTCGTAGAGGAATTTTTATTGATGGAGATTTCCGTGGGAAGATATGAACCGCAAAGTCATTCGGCAATAGAAGAACCGTCATGGCTGATGCTTACAAGACAACATCAAAAGACGATCCGGATCTTTTACATTATTTCTTCGGACTGAAAAGGGTGAATTACCGGATTTTGCGATTGATGGTGCAGGCACGTTAAAGTATCGTGGGCGTTTTTGTATTCCTGCAGTTGGGGAGATTCGTGAGATGGTGTGTAAGGAAGCACACGGCGCAAGTATGGCCTACCATCCAGGTTCAACAAAAATGTATCGTGATTTAAAACAAAGTGTCTGGTGGTATGGAATGAAAAGAGATATAGCGCAGTTTGTATCGGAATGTCATACCTGCAAGCGGGTGAAAGCTGATCATGGGAGACCTGGTGGCAAGTTGACACCATTGGAGATTCCAACCTGGAAGTGGGAAAGCATCTCAATGGATTTTATTACAGGTTTACCAAGATCTCCCCGAGGACATGACTCCGTGTGGGTGATCGTGGATAGGTTGACCAAGTGTGCTCATTTTGTACCCTTTAAGGTCAACTACCCGATGAAGACAATAGCGGAGCTCTATGTGAACGAGATCATCCGACTGCATGGTGTGCCGATGAATATCATTTCAGACCGAGATTCCCGCTTTACCTCTCGTTTTTGGCGCAGTTTACAAGAGGGTTTGGGGACAGATTTGCGATACTCCACAGCTTATCATCCTCAGACGAATGGCCAAACCGAGAGAGTAAATCAAATTGTAGAAGACATGATTCGATGTTACATTCTGGAATATGGCGGAGCATGGGATGAACGTTTGCGGCTTATGGAGTTCGCGTATAATAATAGCTATCAAGAAAGCTTGCAAATGGCTCCGTTTGAAGCGTTATATGGGCGACGATGTCGAACCCCACTCTTTTGGACTGAGGTTGGCGAGCGGCCTTTGTTGGGGCCAGAGGCGCTCGAGGATATGGAAGTTGCAGTACGAGGTATTCGGGAGAAGCTCCGAGTCGCCCAAGAGCGATATGAAAAGTATGCCAACCGACGAAGGTCGGAATTAGAGTTTGTGGTGGGGGATTCTGTTTTCTTGAAAGTCTCCCCAATGGTTGGGATTAAAAGGTTTGGGAAAGAGCGCAAGTTAGACCCAATATTTGTGGGTCCCTTCAGGATTCTTGCGCGAGTTGGTGCATCTGCCTACAAACTGGAATTACCTGTGAACTTTCCTGGTGTTCACAATGTGTTTCATGTGAGCCAACTGCGCAAGTGTCTGCGGAATGACACGCAAGTGTTGGACGTGGTGCCGCCATTGGCGCCAAACCTTTCTTATGTGGAGGTGCCCATCCGGATATTGGACTCCCAAGATCGTGTGTTGCAGAAAAAGAAGATTCCTATGGTAAAGGTGTTATGGAAAAATCAGGATGTGGAAAGCGCGACGTGGGAGCTCGAGTCAACGATGAGGGCGGCTCACCCTCATTGTTCCCGTAAGCTGGTATGTGATTTAGTGTTTGATTGGATTCATGTTTTGGTTTGCTGTGTGTTGGGTTTTGTGAAAAGTTTCGAGGCGAAACTTTTTGTTAGGGGGAGTGATTGTAACGCCCCGGATTTTTATTACGTACGCATGATGGGCGTTACGTTGGCTTTGATTGTAGTTGAGCATGGTTTTTCCCGCGGGCATGCGAGTGGCTGTTTTGGTTGCCGAGTTGCACGATTCCCCAGCAAACCGTAGTCCAAATAAGGGACTCGGTGAGGCCTCTTAGGGAATGCCTGCACGTTTTCGCGCCCGGGGAATGTTGCTCAAAAATCATTTGTTGGTTCAGGAAACAAAAAGGGTAAAAAGTACTTAAGGCAAAAATGGTCTAGGAAGTCCCAGGAACATTTTTCACAAAAGGGAAAATGGTCGTTTTTGTGCTAGACACGCCCCTGTCACGGGCGTGACCCAGGCCGTGACCTGGGCGTGACCTCCTTGACTCGACGATTTTTCTTGCGTCGAGTTAAGCTCGACGAATGGGTACACGCCCCCTGACACGGGCGTGTCACGGACCGTGTCCCGCTTCGTCGAGTGTCGAGTGTCGATCGTCGAGTATCGAGCGTCGAGATCGAGTGTCGAGTCGTCGAGAGAGGGGACACGGCCTGTGACACGGGCGTGTCACAGGGCGTGTCAGGCTGGGTCGAGTGTCGACACTTTTCTGTCGACGAGGTGTCGAGACACGGGTTACACGCCCTAGGTCACGGGCGTGACCGACCAGTCACGGGCGTGACCGACCCGTCACGGGCGTGTACCCCGGCCGTGTACCGTCTGGATAAACATGGAATTGCCGCCTTCGGCGCCGCTTATGGTACACGCCCTGTGTCACGGGCGTGACACAGGGCGTGACCGGCCCGAAAATCGACTTTTTCCAGTTTTTTTGTGCCGTTCATTTCCTTGATCCTGCATCGAACGGTTCAGCTCTGTTCTGGGTAACATAAGTCCGAAACAGAGATTGTCTTTCCCCATTTGCATCTTCTTCTTCTTCATCTTCTTCTTCTTCATTCTCCAAGAGAAAGCAAGGGAGCAAGGGAGCAAGCAAGGCAAGGGAAGAAAAAGCAGCCGTCGCGGCATCGCCTCGATTCAGGCAAGCGGTGTCCTCCACCCTTGCCAATCGTCGTACATGATTCAATTCTCTATTTTTTTTCTAGATCTTCCTTATTAACCTTAGTGTTGCTCTTTCAATTCAATTGCTAACCTTTAATTGTTCTTCTTGAATTTCTCTTTCATTTCCCTATTATGCAATTCCCTAGTGTGTTCTTCTTGATGCAAATGATACACTTAATTTGACTCATATAGCAAATTCCTTATGCTACATGCTAAAATTCGCATGTTTAGATTTGTGCTTCATGGAGTTAACAACTTTCCCTATGCTAAAGTCAAATTACCTATTTCCTTATGTTAATTCTATATGACATTAGTGAAGTCCCTATGTTAAATTCCCTATGCTACATTCCCTATGTTCACTTCCTGATGTATCCATTTGCCTATGCTAACGTAATTCATGTAGTTAATTTGTTCTATACATGTACCCATCTTGAGGTGATATTCCTTGATCAAAACAACATATGTGGCCTATGTACTCATGTTAATTAAATCATGCAGTTCTCTTTTGATACAAATCATGTGGCCTATGTTAATAAACATGTATTGCGCACACTCTACGTTGTCAATTGGGAGTCATGTGTGAGGACGATGAAAGGAAACGTGTTACCTTGGGTATGGGGTGTTTTGCGAGGCGAATTCGTGAAGCATGGCGGGAGCGTTTGTGTGAGAGTTTTGCAAGGGGTGGTGTGGTTTCAGCCTGTGGCCACCGGGTTTTGTTTTGTGGTTAGAGAGACCACTTTGCCCCCGATTTGGGCTGGTTTTGTTTGGTGCGTTCCACTATAGGGCCGCCACCAATAAGACCCTTGTGAAATTGAACTTAACCGCCGCTTATGCTTCACTTGTCTAGTAGGTTCTTGTTCTATGAATGATGGAATAGGCATGTGTTTTGCCCTTTGGTTTCTGCGGTTTGAGCAGGACTTGAAGAACTAGCACGCACTTGGTGCGGTTGATCCTTTGGCATGACATTGTTTTCTACATGTACGCACTTGTTTTGTGCACTCTTGACTTATGCATTGCTATGGGGTCGGTAAGCCCCTTCTTGATCCATTGTGAAATTTATATTCTCTTTTGTATAGTTTGGTTGATTGCTGAGGTATTCTTTCTTGAATGCCTCAGGTGCAGTTGTAGCCGGTTGAGCGGCTAGGTTGGTTGGAGGCGTTTCTTGGAGCTAACCGAGCATTCAAAGCGAGGTAGTTCTTCTTTTGTTGTACAGACAGATATATGCCCCAATGGGTTCGTGTTAGCTTGTTGGCGCCCATTTGGTGGATTTTCTTTTATGTAAATATGAACTACTGCTAATGTAACTCCTTTGGATAGAATGTACTTGCTTTTGGGATGGTTTTCTGGTAGGTTGCATTAGGTATTTTGAAGTTACCAAAACTATTATCGTAGCTCATGCATACATGTTTTCATCAATTAAAACGTATTTTCAAATAACGTCGACAAAGAGAATTTCTTATAAGAATATCACTATAGGCTGCATATAGGAGCTCGTTATAACTAAACAAAGTATTTTCGCCGCGCACAACTACAGTTTTACTATGTAAGGCCGAGGGATACGACCATTGAATCCAAACATTTTCCTGCATATAACTGTTGGATTTCAACTTGTAGAGTAAGCGTCAAGAGTTGCCTGAACGTGTGCAGTTATCCCCTGCACGACGTGGCATCATAACCCGTAGTTCCTCTTGCTCTGATACGATATGCTCGTTGAGGAAATGCGGGTTGTGACAAAGATGAACCGATTCCGTTCATTCTTCCTTAAGATGCATGTAGAATATGTGTTCTGCGCGCAGCGATCTTCTTGGCCATTTTCAGGTGTGATGTGTCCAGATCCGGTCTTTTGACTAAACACAAAAGTTGAAGATCTTGAAAATACCTTTCCAACGAGTGGTTGTACGACTTCAGGCGAAATTGTAGCCATGGGAAAGTCTGAACAAAAATGACATCCGATAAATCCTGCAGGCAGAAATTGTGTCCTATACGCAACGAACTTCAAGGCTGATTTCAAATATGAAACTATTGAATCTGGGTTGTGTTCTGAACATAAACATTGTAGCCCATGGAAAGAACTTTCCATCGAGGAGTTACACGTCTTCACCGGATTCTTGTAGCTTCGGGTATCTCCGGTCGAATTTGTTGTGCAGATTTATTCTGCACTTAAAATCATGGTTTGGATAATATTGGATTTGGACTCGGTAGAGATAATATTGCAAATTAACTTGAAGTTTGGTGAACTCTTTTATGTTAACCATCTTAGTCCAATGAATGATGAAGTTTATTAATTGGATTCCAAATAATTGATTTGAGAAGCGAAGCATACTTAAACGAAATGATTTGATAGAAATTGGTAGACTAATATAAATGTGCATCATGTTAAATACGTGTTGAATCATTTAGGATGAAAGGCAGGACGATAACCTATGGCCATGTGTATATCTATTTAACGGAATGAATTTAGTGTCCAATGCTTAGAGGGTCATCTCCTTACGGGTAACATTGTGAAAGGATGTAAGTGCGGTGTTGACCGTCACTAGTTGGGATAGCAATGTGATGAGTCAAAGTCGGACGGTTCGTCTTGGTCCTCGGTGTTCATTTCCCGGGGCTCCTTCCGTGCCGAGTGGATTGTTGGGCATGGTCCTCGTGTTTTCTTTGAGGCTCCTTCCATGCCACGGTGATGTGGAATTGCTTGCGGTGTGAGTTGACACGCGGCGTCGTAATCCTGGGTTAAGGATAGTGTGGCAGATCTACGGGCTCGCCAGTCGTCACACCGACGGGAGTTGACATTTAGACTTTGGGCAGTTGGGCTTGGTCCTCGGTGTTCACGTCCCGGGGATCCTTCTGTGCCAAGTGAACGGTTGGGCTGGATCCTCGTGTTTTCTTCCAATGCCCCTTCCGGGTCACCCAAGGCAAGTTCGGGGCTTAGTTCTCGGTGCACATCTACTTGAGACTCCCGCTAGGCCATAGTACGCATGTGCTACGCTGTTGTGTTCTTAGCATTGAGGCGTATGGAGGCCTAAGTGAACCAGTGTAGATGCCCACTTAGTAGTAGAGATGCCCGCTCCACAGTCGCCGCCTGGCCACGGCGGTTGATGCCTGAGAGGTTAGCTACCTGCTCGAAAAGTGAGAACTACTAGTCTATGTCGACATAGCGATTGCATGTGTGTGAACATGGGTGAGTCATTGCATAGCATACATACCATTACATAGCATTGCACAAACAAGATACTCATCATATAAGTTTGTATGGGCACTCCTATACGATGGGTTACTTTATGCAAATCGATCCGTAACTTATCATCTTGTATGGGCATCCTTATAAGTTAAGTTACTTTCTTGTTATAGTTACTCATACTTGAGGATTTGTTATTGCTCATATAGAACTGCTAGTTTATAATGTTGTTAATCATGTACTATTACCACCTGCTTGTACCTACTTATTAATTATTATACCTTGTACCCATGTTCTTTTCTCCGCCCTGTGCCGAGGAGTCGTCGGGGGAGCGGATGTGAAGCCACTTAGTCTTTTTGACTAACGGTTGCTACATCTTCCTTTTTGGGAGGTCACCCCGAAGGTAGAGCATCCGCAGACTACGAAGCAGGACAGCCAGGCCAGGACGATGGGGCCTGAAGTGACGGTGTCGTTGCCACCGTCGGTTACTGATGTGAGTGTTGAGCGACTCTGATGTAGTCCGTTGGGAATTTATTAGCTGTACTCTGATATTATAGAAGCATGTTTTAGCTTTCTTATTTGATGTACTTGTGGACATATATGCTTTGTGTGGGTTTGACTTCTCTTGTTTATATTTGGTTGGGTTGGCATATATATATTGATATTGGTTGTAGCCGGCAGAATAGGCGTCTTGTAGTACAGATTAGCCCGTGTAGTAATGCTACTGCAAGGCGGCTATTTTGGGCAGAAGACCCCCTTCGTGCCATGTTTTGGGATCCGGGAGGGGGGTCATATAGATCTAGGCTGGAGAATGTTGAAGACAATTCTTGATCCAGCTTCTCTCCACCTTCTAAATTCTAGCTAATTGCTTTTTAGATCTGGATTTGCTAATTTTTTACTTCTCTACTTCTCTCTTGTAGAGTTGAACCCTTTATATAAGCTCTGTCAAAGATAACTGTCTGATCCGGTTAATAACTGACATCTGACAGTTCTGACAGTTGTCAGAACCTCTGGCTTGATTTCTGCACTTAGGAAATAATTCTCCTTGAAGTGTTGAAACTTAAATGTTGGGTCTGTCGACACCAGTCCTGAGTGTCGACACAACTCTTGTAGTGATGTTAACATACTTCTGAATGTGTCAACATAACCTTCATCTTGTCTCGACACAACTAATGTAGAATGCGTCTACACTAGTCTTGAGTGTCGACACAGTTGTATTCAATCTCGACATTACTTTAAGACTGAGTCGACACTTGTCCTTAGTGTCAACACAATTGTTCCTTGTCTCGACACAACTTGTGCAGTGTGTGTCGATACTAGTACTGAGTGTCGACATAGTTGCTTTCCTGTATCATAGTGTCGACCAAAGTCCTTGGTGTCGACACAACTTTCTCCTTGACTCAACATTTCTTGATTATGCGTGTCAACACTAGTCCTGAGTGTCGACACAGCTATTTCTTGCCTCAGCACATCTTTGACAAAAGCATCGACACTTGCTTAGTGTCTCGACACTTTTGTACATAACTTTATTTGCCTGCACACAAGTGCTTAACATTCATCAAATACAACTATGTGTATATCATTGAGCTGAAAGGACTTCTTCAAATCAAGTGCATTGTGACCAATGTACTCAACAATCTCCCCCTATTTGGAGAAGTCATAACCCCAATTCAATGATATACAACATGATACCAAAAATATTAAGATTAAGACATTAAGAATACAGTGCAGTACAATATATGAAATAATACAGATAAAAATACATATATAACAACAATTATGCTAAACCGAAAGTAAAGCAAACAATTGCAATCTTAATTAATAGCATAAGAAATGTTATGCCAACCAAAATTTTCACTAATTGTTTGTCAACAGGTTTACATCTATAAACTTTGGTTTTACAAATTTTACAGAACAAGTTTCATGAGATGTTTAACTAAAAACATTTTATGGCATCTCTGGTTCTTTGATGACTATGCCTTTTTCAGGTTGTATCTTTTCTTTCACCTCAAGCACATTATCATCAACAACCTTCTTTCCTTTTTCATCCTTAACTTTTATAATTTCTTCCTCTTTCAGCCTTTGTCTTTCAAAATAATGATAAGGCTTGGTGGAATATTTACTGGGCTCAACAGAATTTGCAAGAATCTTTCATTTCTTTAGATCTTGACAGAACTTCTTGATAATCTCTTGTTACTTCAAATGTTTAGCCCATTATTGCTCTTGATATCATTTTCCCCTATCTGTCACATTTGCATTGACTATCTTCCATGCAGTGAGAATTATTGACCTGGAGGTTGGACTCCACTGCTCAAAATCTTGTCTAGCCTCAGCTTGTTCTCTAAACCCTTTTCTGGGAAAGCTGAGTTTCTTTTTATTTAATCAAGGTAGATTTGGACATCTCCACCTCTTCAGGTATAACATGTTGAACTAATGGTGGAGGACTGTACATGTGTTGGACAGCTTCTTGGATAGACTCAAATGTAACTTGTGTTGCATGATTATACATGGTTTGCTCAGCAGCATTGGTTCCAGTAGCATGAGGTGCTTCAAGTTGAGATGGTTGACAACCAGACTCAGCAGTTTGATCTCCATCATACTATAGGGGAGGATAGCCTAAAGTGTCTCTTATATTATTTGATATCCAAGTAGCATGTTCAAAACAGGCCCTTATCATTATTACCGTCTCCCCCATTATGACTTCTCTTTTTATGTGGTCTCTTAGGTCATTTTTGTGAAACCTGGCTTAACTATCTAGAAACTTTATTCCAGATGTTAAGGAATTCTTGAGTTTAAGTAAGTGGTCATCTAAATTTTTGTCAGATTCATTTATATCTGTAATTAATGAGGCAGATCGGGATATCAGCTGAGTTTCTATTGGAACCCTACTTGTGATTTGTGCTAGGTTTACTCTTAGGATTATTGACCCAACATGACCAGTCTAGGATCATAAGTAATTTGCAGGGTTAATGTCAGTCACATTAGGTTATATTGTTGAAAACCTATCGTCAGAAGACCTCAGAGATAACAGACTTTAGAGACAAGGTAGTTTAAAGATTGCGGAAAAGGTGTTCTAAGATAGCTAAACTCAGCTCGACGATCGTCGATCTCAGATCGACCAACTCAGATTTCCTTCTCTGAGTTGAGCTCGATGAAAGTTTAGCTGAGGTCGACGAACTCTGATCCTTCCTCAGAATCTCAGCTCGACGAAGTGCCTTCTCAGTTCGATGAACTTGGACCACAGATTGGCAAGTATATTTTCTGTTCGATGATCTTGAAGCTCAGCTCGATGAAGGAGAATTATCATTTCGACGAACTTGGAGCTCATGTCGACGAAATCTTTGATGAGTTCGACTAACTCCTTCAAGGTTCTTTTCGACTATTCGTCTCCGCAGTTTCTCAGTTCGACTAAAGCAGTTTGATTTCAAATATTAAGACGGTAATACTCTGTTAATTAATGCTCAATATTCTTAAGAATATAGCTGTTTCCTGACAACATTAATTATGGATCACAGAGTTATTACTCTACTATTTTTTACTAGGACAGTTAGAGAAATACATTCAAGACAAAATCAGTCGTTCAAACTCCGAGAAAGTATGCAGAAGATTTCAAGGAATTTGAAATTCAAATGTGTTTGAATCAGCAATCAATATATAAAGAAAATTTTTCGAAAGATTGCTAGCAATTAAGAAGAACAAGGAGAAGAAGAAAGAGAAAATCTGCAATCAGAGAACAAGAGACAGAGACAAAGAAACATCTTATTCATCATCTTCTTCTTCAAGCTTTTCTTCCAGCAATACATATTCAGTCTGAGACCAAAAAGTTCAATCTCTCATAATCACTTTACAGGAAGAAGAAGTTCTCTTTCAAGGCCAACACCCTCAAGCAAAACTTCCACTCATGATCAGATTTATACAACTCAGGGGGAGCTTTGACAACATCAAAAAAATCCACTAGTCTTCTCAAAGATTTAAGACAGAGAAGATAACATCTTTTTATTTTCATTCACTATGTACAGGGTTATAACTCCCTTCAAAAGTTAAACCTTTTGGTTCTCAAGTCAACTCATTAAAAGACTTGGTTTGGTTTTTGGCCAACTAATCAAAAGCTCAAAGGGTTGCTAGATCTCCCTTAGAAAATAGATCTTGTGGTAACAGGGCACCTGATCAAAAAACCTGTGGTGGCAGGGCACCTAAGAAAAAACCTGTAGTGGATTCCTACCAGGGTGGTGGAAGAGTGGATGTACCCAGGTTTATTGGGGAACCACTATAAACTCCTTGTGTCACCTGGTTGTGCTTTACTTGTTTATTTTTTCTGATGTGATATCTATACTCTTTTATAAAGTAGTAGTTTTGAAAATGAGGTGAACTCCACAAGAAATCATAGCCATTCAATATAATCCAATCTAAAAATCTTCACCATCCATCTAACATCATTTTGAATTTTAATGCTGCGAAAAACGGATTCCAAATACATTATATGTGAATTTTCTCACTGCACTGCTGCTAGGTCATCCATAAACTTTATTTTTAACTCAACTTTACAGTTGGCCTTTACCCCCTCAATCTCGCGCATATCATCCTCCTACCGCTAGGACATCCAGTGCCTTTCTTCCTGCCACCGCAGGACATCCCGTGCGTCCTCAATGTTCATCACGATTGGTGCTGCTGCTAGGTCATCTCGATCGCTGTGGCAAGGATTCTTCATCCCGATCACTATCGCCGCTAGGTCATCTAGCTGCTGCAAGGCTTTGCACGGCTACATCCGACGGTTACTTTCTTCCGCTCTGTTCCACTTCGACTGCTAACTTCCTCCACGATGGCGAGTTTCCCATTCCACGGCGATCTTCCGGTTCGACCTTCCAAGGATCGGCCAAATTTTAATTACTAAAGCTTGCTTACCTCTCTCTACTGCGAGTTCGGTCTTCCAAGAAAACGGCGCCTTTCATCCTCCATGACGATAAACCTTCTTCTTGAAGCTTGCTTTCCCTCCTCTTTCGCTATTAATCTCTGCAACTGAAGAAGGTAGTATCAGGCTCCACTGTATTGCTTACTTCTGTTCTTGATTGCTGCACTGTTACAAATTCCTTCTCCTATGCACTTTCTCTCTAGATTGCAAATTGTTTGTGTCTTCAATTTTTAGTTTTACAAATTCAGTGTGCTGGTTCAATTTGGAGGGGGACTTCTAATTCAATTTTTTCCAGTCACCATTTTTCCCTCTGCCACACAGATTTTGCTCCTCTATCCTACGACTTTTGGCCCTCCGTCTTCCATCCACGCCGATGCTGGCTACCTAAACCTGTGGTGGTCTTCAAGGTAAAAGCTAGGAAGCATTTTATTTTCCATTCCTGAACTATATATATAGGAATATATCCAGGTGCATGAATTTGGCCATGGCAGCATCATACAATTCTCGATATGTTGGCACCGAACTGCTCCTAAAACGTTGTAGGAATTGTGTTCTTGAGGACTACTTCTTAAGCCATAATAATTTTATGATTTATGTGCCATCCATAATAATTGATAAACAAAAAATTTAAGAAGAAGTAGAAGCAAATGATTTGGTTTTAATTTGCACTTCAACTGTATATGATTTCTGTGCACCTGTTTTTTCTTTCACATTTTAGGTTGTTAAAGGGTTTCATTGTTTTAGAAGTAAAAACATTTTATTTGCCATTCATGTTAGCTCTTTCCATTGTTTGTGGTTACTTTGGCCTTTTTCATTTGTATTTTTTGTCAAGGGGTTGTGTATCCCTTTGTGCCCTGTACTTTTCTGCCACGTGAGATTGTTTAAAGTAATTTGTGGTTTATTTATGTTATACTTTAGTGGAGTAGGGTAAACTCATATCTTGGTTTAATATGTGAGAAACAAATACCCCATGTACACAATCTTTAAAAAAATGGTAATTCTCTCATGGCCGGGTAGTTCTCTCCTCGCCGGGTAGTTCTCTCATCACCGGGTAGTTCTCTCCTCCTCTACTACTTGATCGCCAAGAAGCAATCTCCTATCTAGGTAGTTCTCTCCTCATCCGTTAGTTGTCATGATACTCTTCATCTAGTCTTGACGCCCGTCGTAGAGCGATGGCATGCAATTTCACAATATTTCTCCAATCCGCGACATGTTTGAACTAATTTTCTCATCTCAACTTCTTCAATAGCTCTCAAATAAAGGAATACTGAGCAGGAAATTTCATCTAAAGGAATACCAGTCAGCTAAAGGAGTTTGCTAATTATTTTAAAAAAATTCACAAAATCAAATGTAAGATGTTTCTTAATTATCACTATGTTTTTTTTAATATTTGACTCGAGTAGTTTTTGCAATTTCGTTAGTGAGCAAAATGTAAGTAGCTACGCGCGCAGGCATGTTACCATCATGGTCATGGGTTGTGTACTATGACGTGTAGCCATAGGGGCAGAGCCCCATGTTGGGCACTCATATTTATGCGGGCGCAGTCCGCCGTGGGTTGGCGAAGCCAGCGGGGTACGGGCGAAGCCCACCGTCATGTGCTGGGTACTGTGGCATATAGCCATAGGGGTGGAGCCCCGTGTCGGGCACTTGTTTCTTTATATATATATATATATATATATATATATATATATGTATATATATATATATAGATATATATATATATATATATATATATATATATATATATATATATATATATATATATATATATGTGTATCACCTATTTTAATCCGCTATAAAAATAGAGTAAAATTTTAAATACTATATTCACCCCCCCCCCCCCCCCGCTAGAGTTAGTTTGATCAATCCCTCAGTTTCAGTTGGTATCAGAGAGATAGGTTACTTGGTTGTAAAGGCTAACACCTAAAACAAAAGATCTTTGATTGATCTTATCTACTATAGTTATTTTTTATATCATGACACAAAATGAGGAGTATTCAAGCACTAGACCTCCAGTATGCAATCTTAATAAGTTTGCACATTGGAAGGCAAGGATTAGTCTTTATATGAATTCCATTGATGAATACATGTATAATTCTATTTTGATAGGCCCCCCACTACCAGTGGTATCTACTATTACCAGTTCTGTTCCACCACCTGAGTGTACTGAAGCACAAAAGAAGGCCAAGGTTGCTGATGCTAAAGCAATGAATATTCTGGCCCAAACTATGTCTGATGACATATTCTAGAAGGTTGTTGAATGCACTTCAGCAAAGGACATTTAGGACTCTCTAAATGCTATGGTGGCAGGATCTGCTAATGAAAGGAAAGATATGAGATCACAATTTATCTCTCAGTATCAAAATTTCAAGAAGGAAGAGTCAGAATTAGTTGCAGATATGTACAATAGACACAGCCTCACAACAAATGAGCAGAAAACTCTGGACAAAGACATCTCATTGACAGAGATAAATGATAAAATCCTTATGTACTTCCCTAGCATATGAGACTCTAGGATCTGGTCAATCAAGGAAGCCCAAAGCCTAAATGAGATCACTACTGAAACCTTCTTGGGAAATCTCAAGTCTTATGAGAAGCTCATCAAGACCAGAAAAGCGGAGCAAAGTACTTACACTTCAACAATAAAATAGCAAAGCATTGCTTTCAGAGCAAGTGAAGAAGCAGAAGCCACTCCAAATAATGAAGATCTATTGAGTATTTTGGCTAAGAGATTCTACAAGATGGCAAGGAAGGATTTCAGAAGAAGATCTTCCAGAAAAGATGATAAGCCAAGGTATGATAAAACCCCTACTGAAGAAATAGTTTGCTATGGATGGAGGAAAACTGGACACATACAACCAGAATGTCCAGAAACATAGAAGAAAGACAAAAGAAAGGAGAGAGACTACAGGAAACATTCCAACAAGCCATCCTCCAACAAATACAAAAAAGAAAGAAAGAGGATTTGTTGCTGATACTTGGAGTGAATCAGAGTCAGAATCTTCATCCAGCTCCATTGAAGATGAAGAAGAGGCCAAAGCCAGAGAGATATGCATGATGGCAATCAATGCATCTTGGAGCAACTATGAAGCTGCTGATTCATAAGCTGACAACTCAGAAGATAAATCTATATCAGAAGAAGATCAAGTAATTTCTTCTTTTGATTTTACTTCTGATCAATTTAAAATGGATTTCAAATTCTTATGTAAAGATTTAATTAAATCTGAGAAGTAAATCAAACTCATCAGAGAAAAAGTAATTGAATTTGACAATTTGTCTTCAGAAAACCTAAAACTTGAAGAATATTTAAAAACTACTAATGAACATATAATATCTTTAAAAGATAAATTAAATAAGGCTAAGAAATTTGAAGAATCCCTTAATGGGAGAACTATCAAATTGATGGATATCACAAGCATAACGAATGCCAAGCTTAATGGCAAACTAGGCTTGGGAGCTTCATCTAGTCAGCCTCCAATATTATAGAAAAATACTTTATCAACTCCTATAAAATTTATTTCTTTGAAAGGAAAAGAGAAATTAGATGATATAGATACAACCACTAAAGTATCACAAAAGAATCAACCTAAGAAATTATAAATTTACAAAAGAAAAATAAATATATTAATAAAAATTAAGTTCAACATATTTCGTCGAACAAAGCTCAATGAAATGAATATGGTTCGTCGAACTCAGATTGACGAGCTATGAACTCAGATTTTAGGTGTAACAATTCATCTAACTACGCTCGACGAACTCAATATGGTTCGTCGAACCGCGATCGACGAACGTGGGATGCAGAGAATGAATACTTTCATTCTATGAACGATGTTTGTCGAACTCATCTCTATTCGTGGAACGCAGATCGACGAACCTATTATAATTCGTCGAACCCAGCTACTTATAACAGAAAATAAAAATTTTAATAAAACTAAAACTTTTATTAATCCTTTTACTCAGTGGATTATTCCTCCTAGGAGATATCATCCATTAGGTTATAAGGACCAACCTGAATTTTCATATATTTCTGGTCATAAATTTGAAAGGAATCAAGGACCCAAGGTTACCCTGGTTAAGAACAACTAATCTTATTTTCTACAGGTAAAGAACTATCCTACCGTAGAGGAACAGTGCTATCTGGATATTGGATGTTCAAAACACATAACAGGAAGTAAAGACAACCTGACTGATTTAAAAGCAAGTCTTGGACCAAAAGTCATATTTGGAGACTCCAACCGTGGACAAAAAGAAGGATATGGAAATGTCAAAGTTGGAGCAGTTGCCTTTAGGAAGGTAGCATATGTAAGTGGTCTCAAGCATAATCTAATATCCAGAAGACAATTATGTGATAAAGGTTATCAGGTATCATTCAATCAGTATTCTAGTATTATTACTTCTGATAAAAACAAAACTGTTTTAACTGGAATTAGACAAGGAAAGATATATGTAGTTAATTTCAAATTTGATAATTCAAAAATTTGCTTATTCATCCAAATTAGTTCAACCAATGATTTTTTGCATAAGAGACTAGGTCATGTATCTAGGGACAACCTTATTAGAGGACTGCCTTCTAGTTCTTACAAGAAGGAAGGACTTTGTAGGGCTTGTCAATTAAGCAAGCAAACTAAAAATAGTTTCAAATCCATTAACAAAAGTAATTCACCTAGGATTTTGTACTTGCTACTTATGGACCTTTTTGTCCCTATAGCTATACGAAGTTTTGGTGGAAAGTTATACACTCTAGTTATTGTTGATGACTTCTCTAGATTCACTTGCGTGTTCTTTTTGAGAAACATGTCAGATAACTTTAAAGTTCGCACAGATTTTCTTAAGAGAATACAAATTGAGTACTCAACGCAGGTTGCATTTATCAGAAGTGATCATGGCACAGAGTTTGAATCTCTTCTCATGCAAGTATTCTCTGAGAAGGAAGGTATCAAGAATTATTTTTCTGCTCCTAGAACTCCTCAACAAAATGGGGTAGCTGAAAGGAAAAATAGAACCCTTATTTAATCTGTTGGGACATTGCTTGCAGATGCTTATTGGCACCTATCCTTTTGAGCACAAGCTGTAAGCACAACAAATTTTGTTCTGAATAGAAGTTTAATACATAAACTTAAGAGTAAAGCTTCCTATGAATTACTTAAGGGGAAGCAACCTAAACTAGATTACTTTAAAGTATTTGGATGTAAGTGTTATATTCACAATAATAATAAGAAACACTTAAGAAAGTTTGAAGCCAAGGCTGTAGAGGGAATTTTTCTTGGATGTTCCCAAGTCAGCAAGTCTTATAGGGTATTTAATAAATCAACATCAAAAATGGAAGAATCTGTACATATATCCTTTGATGAAGCTAATATGTTTTACAAGGAGAAGGATTCTTCTACCATAGACTCATTATAGGTACCCTATCTGTGTGAGAAATTGGATGATTTAAACCTTACCCAAGAGATTACATTGCATTCTTCTCAATAGATTGACGAAGATAGTGAAGAAGAAATTTCTAAAACAGTTGAACCCATAATAGCAAATATAATTCCACAAGAGTAATTAATTCCACAAGCTTTTGATGAACTAACTCATCCTGCTGATCTTGTCACACTTAGAGATCATCCCATATATCAAGTGATTGGAGACATATTAGCTGGTGTGCAAACAAGACATCAACTCAACCAAGATCTGATGCATGCTTGCTTCATTTCTCAAATTGAGCCTCAATCCATAAAAGATGTAGAGCAAGATCCCCACTGGATTATTGCAATGCAAGAGGAACTCAATCAATTTGAGAGGTATAGAGTTTGAGATTTAATTCCAAGACCAAAAGACTGCCCAGTCATTATAACTAAATGGGTCTTTAGGAACAAGCTAGATGCACAAGGATTGGTTGTGAGGAACAAAGCAAGGCTGGTAACCAAAGGTTATTCACAGGAAGAAGACACTGACTATGATCAAACATTTGCTCCTGTTGCGAGATTTGAAGCCATCAGAATTTTTCTTGCATATGCAACATTCAAGAAGTTCAAGGTCTATCAGATGAATGTCAAAAGTGGATTCTCAATAGATAACCATAAGAGGAAGTTTATGTTGAACAACCTCCAGGTTTTATCTCCTCAACTCATCCATCTTATGTTTTTAAGCTTCATAAAGCTCTTTATGTTCTAAAGCAAGCTCCAAGAGCTTAGTATGAGACCTTAACTAGCTTTCTTTTAAAACATAAGCTCATTAATGGCATTGTAGATAGAACTTTATTTATTAGACATCATAAGTCCAAAATTTTGCTAGTCCAAATATATTTAGATGATATAATATTTGGCTCTTCTGATTCCAAACTTTGCAAAAGGTTTTTTGACCTGATGCATTCAAAGTTTGAAATGAGTAGCACGGGTGAACTATCCTACTTCCTTGGTCTTCAAGTGAAGCAAACATCTGATGGTATCTTTATATCCCAGTCAAAATATGCTAAAGATCTACTTAAAAGATTTGGGATGACAGATGCCTCAGCTAAGAAGACACCCATGCCATCCAATGTTCTAGTTAATTCTGATGAACAGGGCAAGCCAGTTGATCAGAAAACATATAGGGCTATTGTTGGGTCCTTATTTTATCTTACAGCTAGTAGGCCTGATATTATGTTTGCTACTTGCATTTGTGCTAGATTTCAACTTAATACAAAAGAATCACATCTTATTTTATTAAAAAGGATTTTAAGATATATAAAGGGTTGTCCTAATATAGGACTCTTGTATCCTACTGAGTCAGAATTTTAATTATCTAGATTCTCCGATGCTGACTTTGCTGGATGAAGAGTTGACAGAAAATGCACATCAAGAACTTGTCAGTTTCTTGGTGATAGGCTTGTGTCCTTATTTTGCAAAAAGCAAACGTCTGTGTCAACATCAACTGTTGAAGCTGAATACATAGCAATAGGTAGTTGTTGTTCACAAATTTTGTGGATACAAAATCATCTCCTGAATTTTGGTTTCAACTTAAATAATTCAACTATCTATTGTGATAATACTAGTGCAATTTCTATTGTACAAAATCCAGTGCATCATAGTAGGACAAAGTATATAGAGATTAGACATCATTTCATTAGAGATTGTGTGGACAAAAATAAAATTAAACTTGTCTTTATCTCTAATGATTTACAAAGAGCAGACATTTTCACCAAACTATTAGATGAAAAGAAACATTTATTCTTCCTAAATCAGTTAAGTATGATTAATGGAGAAGCTTTAATTTGATTTTTGTATGTGATCGACGAATTGTTCATGTTTTGTTGAATGGAGATCGACGAACTACAAACTCTTTGGGGAGTGTTCATCGAACGGAGATCAACGAACCTTCCTTAGTGAAACTGTTCATCGGACAGAGATCGATGAATTTGTTTCATAAAATTTTTTTGCCGAATGGAGAACGACTAATTTTTTCCCCTCCTCAAACTTAGATCGACACTTTTATTTCTTTATGAAATTTTTCATCGAACTGAACTCAAAGTTTTTATTTGTCGAACGGAGTTTGTCTTCTCATCTTCTGAAAACATATAATATGGTTTTCATCGAACTCCATCCCGCGCTTTCTAGTTCTTTTGCACTTCATCTCTTATTTTTACAGGTAATGACGATTTCAGCCGCAACCCTTTCTGGAATGAAATTTGATGCAGGGTTTGACATTGACATCCATTCATTCAGCCATTCTGATCAAATCTTCAAGAACATCCTTCAGTTGTTTGAGGCTCCACAATTGAGAAAGTTCATGACCTTAAGGATCAAACTTCCAGTGCAAGAAATCAAGTAATGTGTATTCACAGTAACCTTTCCAGATCATACCTCCATTTCTGGATTGATTTCTGGACACCAGGTTTCTCTTACCCCTGCTATTCTAACTGAAATTTTTGGATTTATCAATGGGGAAGATGATATTGAACTATCTAGCACTGATTTTGATGATATGCTAGTTATAATAGGTCACTACCAGGGAAACCCTAACAAAATGATAAAGAAGAACTTGTTAGTTGAATACAAGTTCTTGGCAGATGTTGTTGGCAAGGTAATCTTAGGCAAGCAATCTGCTCATGACTACATAACAAGGCACCAATTCCTTCTGATGAGTGATCTGGTTAGTCAAAAATCAGTGAACTGATGTGAAATTGTGTTTGATTTGATTAAGAAGGAGATTAGTAAGAAGGGTGTTAGTTTTGGTAGAGTTCTGGGAATTGTCTTACAGGCAAAGGTTCCAGAACTTTTTGTCTCCCAGACCATTTTCATCAATGCCTCTAAGAGGCTTACCTCTGCCCTCTTTGGTAGATGGGAGAGGGTTATCCCAAAGCCCTCCAGGGCATCCTCTTCCAAGATAGCTTCAGAGGACACAAGGGCTGTAATATCCGCTTCACCAACCCCAATAGAAGCACCTGCTCCTTACATTCCCTTTCCTTCTCCTCCATCTCCACATTATTCTATATTTCCTTCATCAACTCAACATGTTGATGTTTCACCACTTCAACAACGATCCACTATCATTATAGACACACCTTCTACTTCTATCCCTCCCGTCTCACCATCTAGACCACCATCTCCTCAACACTCACCAATCCACATTTCTGAGGATACACCAACTCCACCTCCTCAATTACCTCTACCATCACATACTGATGACAGACAATCCTCTTATCTTCATATAGATCAACTACTTTCATCTCCAACTTTTGATCCACTATAATCTCCATCTCCACAACATTCCCCTATTCAGGAAGTCACTATTCCTGATGTCACTCCAACTGACATTCCAACACCCTCCATTCCACAGCCATTTACCATCTGTCCAACCTGCTCCATGCCATCCTCTTCTACTGCCAACCAACCATCAACATCTACTAATTCAAATGATTGCATCTATGTTGATTTTGCTTCTATATCATCAAACATTCTTGACTTCATTATATAACGGTCCAGGCCCATCAACATGGGACACAGCTGGAACCGCCGGCCTACCAGAGTCCATACCCGGGCCCACTACTGGTAGTCAGCCTATCACATTCAAGCCTGCAGGACATGCACCCCAACTCCTCTCCGCTCCTATTTATCAGCAGCGGTGGGTTGTTACCACTTGGGATCGAACACAGGACATTGCTAAGAGAGCTTTACGCCACTCCGACATCACCAACTAAGCTGCAGCTCAGTTGGTGATGAGGGAGTGGCGTAAAGCTCTCTTATCAAAGTCCTGGGTTTGATCCCCAGTGGCAACAACCCGCCGCTGCTGATAAACAGGCGCGGAGAGGGGTTTAGTTACATTGCCTGCAAGCTTGAATGTGATAGGCTGACTACCAGCAGTGGGCCCGGGTCTGGACTCTGGTAGGCCGGCGGTTCCAGCTGGGTCCCATGTTGATGGGCCTAGACTGTTACAAAAAGTGCACCTTTTGTAACGGTCCAGGCCCATCAACATGGGACCCAGCTGGAACCGCTGGCCTACCAGAGTCCAAACCCAGGCCCACTGCTTGTAGTCAGCCTATCACATTCAAGCCTACAGGCCATGCACCCAAACCCCTCTCCGCGCCTGTTTATCAGTAGCGGCGGGTTGTTGCCACTGGGGATCGAACACAAGACCTTGATAAGAGAGCTTTACGCCACTCCCTCATCACCAGTTGCAGCTTAATTGGTGATGGGAGTGGTTTGAAAACTCCTTATCAAGGAGGTCTCGGGTTCGATCCCCGGCCTCAACAACCCTCCTGTGGATGGAGAGGGGTTGGAGTGCATGGTCTGCAGACCTTGTTTGGCTGAACCCTTTCGAGCGTGGTGCTGGGGGCGCCGGCGGCCGTCCTTTCGATCCGTGGGCGAGGGTGGTCGTTACAAAAAAGAGCACTTTTTGTAACGGTCCAGGCCCATCACCATGGGACCCAGCTAGAACCGCCGGCCTACCATAGTCCAAACCAGGGCCCACTGTTGGTAGTCAGCCTATCACATTCAAGCCTGCAGGCCATGCACCCCAACCCCTCTCCGCGCCTGTTTATCAGCAGCGGCAAGTTGTTGCCACTGGGGACCGAACCCAGGACCTTGATAAGAGAGCTTTACGCCACTCCCACATCACCAACTGAGCTGCAGCTCAGTTGGTGATGAGGGAGTGGCGTAAAGCTCTCTTATCAAGGTCCTGGGTTCGATCCCCAGTGGCAACAACCCGTTGCTGCTGATAAACTAGCGCGGAGAGGGTTGGGGTGCATGGCCTGCAGGCTTGAATGTGATAGCCTGACTACCAGAAGTGGGCCCGATTCTGGACTCTGGTAGGCCGGCGGTTCCAGCTGGGTCCCATGTTGATGGGCCTGGATCGTTACAAAAAAAACACTCTGTCTCCTACCTGATTCTCCACCTTACGATGTCACGCATCGTAATATTTGGCCTGCCTGCTCTGCGCCTCCAACATCTGGTCCCGTATCAGCCTTACCTGAGCCTCGGTATCCTCAACAAACTCTGTACCCAGCACCTTCGGGTCCTCGTCCTGTTACCATGACAGCGGAGTCCTACATCTTCGTCTGTATAGAGCCTCATAAGGGGCCATCCCTATGTTGGACTGGTAGCTATTGTTATAAGAGAACTCGACCAGTGGCAACAGCTTCTCCCAAGACTCTCATCGGTCCAGAATGCACAGTCGTAGCAGATCTTCCAATGTCTGATTGGTGCGCTCTATCTGCCCGTCTGTCTGAGGGTGGAAGGCTGTGTTGAAAGTCAGGCGGGTGCCCAAATATGCCTGAACTGGCCACCACTCCCTAAACGTAAACCGCCCATCACAATCTGACACTATTGACCTGAGCACGCCATCGTAGCAAATGAAGTGCTCCACAAACTTCCGCACCAGCACTCTGACTGAGTCATCCTTCCTGATCGTTATGAATCGAGCCACCTTTGTCAGCCGATCGACGATCACCCAGATCGAGTCATTCCCCATCCGAGACCGGGGAAACCCATGTATGAAATCCATGGCTATGTCATCGAATTTCCACTCTGGCACCGGGAGTGGCTGCAACAATCCTGCGTGGTTCCTGCACTCCGCCTTCACTAGCTGACATGTCTCACAATGAGTCACGAAGTAGGTGATATCCTTCTTCATGCCCGGCCAATACATCGTCTTCTTCAAATCCGCCGTCATCTTCGTGATTCCTGGGTGCACCGAATACCGGCTGTAGTGCACCTCCGTCATAATCTCCTGCCGGATCTGGCCTCCCTCCGGTATATAGACCAGTCCTCTGAAACACAAAAGGCCATCCCTCAGTGTGTAGTCTCCTGTAGTGCCTGCCTCTAAGGCCTGGAAGATGGGCTCTAGTTTGGCATCCTGCCTCTGTCCTTTTCTGACTCGGTCTCTAATGTCATTGGTGACGCCCATCGCGGTCAAGTACTCCTCATAGAGATCGGGGTCATCAGACGACACTAGAGTAATATGCATGTCCTCCAGACTCTGCAGTAGCTCCATAGACATCAACTGAGACTCTGCTCCCGCTGTGGCGGCTCTCCTGCTCAGTGCATCCGCTACCACGTTCGCCTTCCCCGGGTGGTAGTGCATCTTGTACTGGTAGTCCGATAAAAACTCCACCCACCTCCTCTACCTGATATTCAGTTTCATCTGCATGTCCACGTACTTCAGGTTCTTATGATCTGAGTATATATCACAGTGGACTCCGTATAGATAGTGTTGCCATATCTTCAGTGAGAACACGACTGCTCCCATCTCCAGGTCTTGTACTGGATATTTCTTCTCATGGGTCTTCAGTTGGCGGGAGGCATACGCTATGACATGCCCGTTATGCATCAGCACCGCACCCTTCCCCTGATATGATGTGTCGGTGTACACCTGGAATCCTTCCTTCCCAGATGGAAGGGCCAGGATAGGGGCTGAGATAAGTCGGTTCTTTAGCTCCTGGAAGGCTGCCTCACACTGTGGCGTCAATACAAAGGGCATGTCCTTCTTCGTCAATGAAGTGAGTGGAATGGCGATCCGTGAAAACCCCTCCACAAATTTCCGATAATAACCAGCAAGCCCTAGGAAACTCCGCACGTCCGTGGCCGTCTTCTGTGGTGGCCACTCCCTGACAGCCTGAACCTTTGCAGGGTCCACCGCTAACCCGGCTCTGCTAATAATGTGGCCCAGGAAAGCCACCTCCTTCAACCAGAACTGACACGTGCTAAACTTCGCATAGAGGCGATGCTCCCGCAATCTCTCCAAAGTCAGTGCCAGATGTCGTGTATGGTCCTCCTCCGTCTTAGAGTAGATAAGGATGTCGTCTATGAATACTATGACAAACACATCCAAATAAGTCTCGAAGACCCGGTTCATGAGGCTCATAAATGCCAATGGAGAATTCGTGAGCCCGAAGGGCATCACGGTGAACTCATACATGCCATATCTGCTAATGAAGGCCGTCTTCGGGATATCTTCCTCTGGATCCGCAGCTGGTAGTAGCCTGACCTCAAGTCCAGCTTCGAGAAAAAATGGGCTCCCTCTAGCTGATCGAACAACTCATCTATCCTTGGGAGCGGGCAGGTATTCCGGACGGTCAACCTGTTCAGTGCTAGATATTCAATGCACAGCCGAAGTGTCACATTCTTCTTCTTCACTAATAGGACCGGAGATCCCCATGGCGAGGAACTCGGTCTGACGAATCCTGCTTCCACCAGCTCCTGCAACTCTGTTCGAAATTTTGCCAGCTCCCTTGGGGCCATCCGATAAGGGGCCTTAGATATCGGCTTAGCCCCTGGCACCAACTGAATCTGAATGTCCTTCTCCCTATGCGGAGGTAGTCCAGGCAGCTTCTCTGTAAATACATCGGCGTAGTCAAGACCACCGGAATGCTAACAATCAGATCCTTCTCCTCAGTCATCTCGAACAGCACCTGATAAACCTCGTCTCCCTGCAGGTGGGCCTTGACGGCCTGAATAGATGAAAGGAGGCGGCGGGAAACCGGAGTAGTACCTTCAAATGTCGCATAAGTATCGTCGTGTCTCAGCACGACCCTCCTCGCCGGGCAGTCAATCTAGGCATGGTTTCAGACCAGCCATGTCATGCCCAAGACAAGGTCGAAGTCCGGCATTCTCAGGATCATCGTCGGGGCCTCGAGTGTCAACCCGTCTATGGAAAACATCAGGAGGTACTTCTCTGTGGACTGGATCTCCATCCTATTGGGGAGACGCACCCTCCTGGCATTTCCCGTATAACATCGAATCTGGCCCAGATCCTTGATGAAATCCTCCGACATAAAGTTGTGTGATGCCCCTGTGTCGAAAAGGGTATGGGCAGGTTTGCCGCACACCATCACGATTCCTAAATTAGTTAAAGGAAAAATAACTTAGGTCTAAATTTTTCTAACCTATGTTGTGTAATTGTTCTACCAAAACTTAGAATTACTCTCATACCTGCAATAACCCTCTTCGGGTTCCGGGGCTACGCTAAGTCCAGCGCGTAGATCTGCTCACCATCCTGCCTGTGTTCACCGCCCTAAAATCTACGTCCGCGACCACGTCCGTGACCACGTCCATGACCTCTCATCTGGTGAGCCGATGGGCCACCCCGTGCAACAAGAGTGGCCCCATTTCTCGTAGGGCAATTAATCTGAATGTGCCCTGGCTGATGGCAGTGATAGCACAACTGTGGTAGGTGGTCCCTGCCCTATCCTGGGCACCTCCCTCATCTGTAGCGGCTCCGGAGCCAGCACTGCCTGCTCCCTTGGCTCCTGCCTTTCCGTCTGAAGGGGTTGATCAAGGTGTCGACACAAGGTGTCGACACTACCGTTGCCGGTGTCGACACAAAGTGTCGACACCCCTGTGGCCGGTGTCGACACAAGGTGTATACACTACCGCGGCCGGTGTCGACAACAAAGTGTCGACACCCTGACTGGCCGATGTCGACACAAGGTGTCGACACCGCGACTGGCTGGTGTCGACACAAAGTGTCGACACCCCGACTGGCTACTAGCGCCAGACCCAGCAACCAACCAAAATGAGAACCAGGCCCCTCTCTAAAATTTCCTCATCTATCGGCAATAGCAACTACTCGACCTGAACCGTACCAAATCCATCCCTAATAGACACAATCTCTCAGGAAAAACTGAGATTTCACTGGAACTTCTCTACACTAACCACAGTATAATCGGGGATGAACCCTAGCATACACCTAGGATCTAAGCAGGAGAGAGATAAAATTAAATCAAGAAGAAAAAACAAGGATCATCTTTGGCAAGGATGAGGGAACATCACTTGCCTCAATACCAGAAAAGCTTGGTCGGCCACTTCCCTCACTCTCGGATCTAGCCGCAGAGCACCAAGCCAAGGAACTGACGGAATGCAGATCCAAGCGAGAGCAATCCAGATCCACTCTCGAAAACGAATTTCGACAGCTAAATCTCCAGGAATCGGCGTCCGAAGGCTAGGGTAGTCCGGCGGTTCTCTTCCTCTCGTACAGGCGGCGGCTCCTTCCAAAAAGAGAAAATGAAAAGAGACAATGAACCGAGCACTAATTTCTAACCTAAGGCTATATATACGCATCATGTTTAGTAATAGACAATCAATACATATTAATTACTTAAACGCAATATCAAAACGACGCGAGACCCGAAACATCTCGGAAATTGATGGAATTCCCATTGCAGCTAAAAAAACACGCTACGAACACAACTGCGAAGTCGAAATTAGCATTCAACGAACAAAACCCGGGATACCACCACCCGAAGCCAAAAACACAAGCATTCCCTAAGAGGCCCAACCGAGTCACCAAACAGACTCCGGCTAGCTGGGGAATCTTGCTAACAGGCTACAAATAGGCTACACAAGGAACCCTAAGAGCTAAGACCACGCTCTACAACGGCAAGGAGTCGAAAATACGCCATCGTAACGCCAGCCAAAGATCAAACAAAACACGGAAAAACCGGGGGTGTTACAGCCACTCCCCCTAAAAGGAAGTTTCGCCTCGAAACTTTACTCACAACACTTCTATAAAGAAGGAGAGAGAAAGAGCCAGGAAAGGGCTATATAAGAATAAAACAAAACATACCAGTCACAAGATCAGGGAAACAGATGAGGGTGAGCCTCCCTCATAGCCGACTCCAATTCACAAGTCGGGCTTTCCACATCCTGATTCCTACATAAAACTTTAACCATAGGAATAGTCTTCTTCCGCAACGCACGAACTTGAGAATCCAAAATGCAGACAGGTACCTCCACATAAGAAAGATTCGGCTCCAACTGAGGCACATAATCCAAAACCTACCTGCCATCTATCACACATTTCCGCAGCTGACTGACGTGAAAGACATCATGCACGCCAGGGAAATTTGCGGGCAAAGCCAGCCTATAGGCTGATAACCCGATCCGGTCAACAATCAGAAACGGCCCCACGTACCTTGGGTCCAACTTCCTGTTCTTGCCAAACCGCTTGACTCCGATCAACGGGGAGACCTTTAAGAACTCCGAGTCCCCCACAACAAATTCCATGTCCGATCTATGCCGGTTGGCGTTCTTCTCATATCTCTCCTGGGCTAACCAAAGCTTTTCCCGAATAAGCTTCACAGCGTTTTCCATCTCCTCGAGCATTTCTGGACCCAACAAAGGTCCCTCGCCAAGATCAGCCCAAAACAAGGGCGTCCTGCAGCGCCTCCCATACAAAGCTTCAAAAGGAGTCATTTGCAAGCTTTTTGATAACTGTTGTTATATGCGAATTCCATAAGCCGCAAGCGCTCGTCCCACGCTCCTCCGTGGTCCAGAATATAGCATCGGATCATATCTTCCACAATCTGATTTACTCGCTCCGTCTGACCGTTGGTCTGCGGATGATAGGCTGTGGAGTATCTCAAATCTGTACCCAACCCCTCTTGGAGGCTCTTCCAAAAACGAGACGTGAACCTAGAGTCTCAATCTGATATGATACTTACGGGTACACCATACAATCTGACAACCTCTTCCAGATACAGCTCGGCTATCTTCCTCATCGGATAATCGATCTTAAATGGTACGAAATGAGCACTCTTCGTCAATCTGTCTACGATTACCCAAACTGAATCATGCCCCTTAGGATATCTCGGTAAGCCTGTAATGAAATCCATCGAGATACTCTCCCACTTCCACGTCGGAATCTCCAAGGGAGTCAGCTTGCCACCAGGCCTCCCATGGTCGGCTTTCACACGCCTACAAGTGTGACACTCAGAAACAAATCTGGCTATACCTCTCTTCATCCCGTACCACCAGGCAATCTACTTTAAATCATGATACATCTTGGTAGACCCTGGATGGTAGGCAACACTAGATCCGTGGGCTTCTCTGCACACCAAATCCCGGATATCTCCAACGGCGGGGATGCAAAACCTGCCACGATACTTCATGGTACCCGCATCATCTATAGAGAAATCTGGTAATTCACCTTTTTCAGCTCGAAGATACAAATGCAGAAGATCAGGATCATCCTTCTGATGCAGTCTCGTAAGCGCAATCCACGATGGTTCAGCCACTGCCAAAAAACTCTGTGAATCGCAGCTTCCCACAAAAATGTCCATCAAAAGGAACTCTTCCACAAGGCGCTCGACGGAGAGATTGAAAATCTTCCGTGACTTCCGACTCAGGGCGTCGGCCACCACATTAGCCTTGCCCGGATGGTACTGGATTTCAACATCATAGTCATCCACGTACTCCAACCATCGCCGCTGGCGCAAATTCAATTCTTTCTGGGTGAAGACATACTTTAAACTCTTATGATCCATGAAAATCTTGCACTGCGCACCATATAGCAAATGCCTCCACAATTTTAGCGCATAGATCACAGCTGCAAACTCCAGGTCATGCGTAGGGTAATTCATCTCGTGAGTCTTTCGCTGCCTCGACCCGTAGGCAATCACCTTCGCGCCCTACATCAATATGCAGCCCAGTCCGACATGCGATGCATCCACATATATATCATTCTCACTACCCTCTGTAGGCAAAGAGAAAATTGGAGCCGAACATAGCCTTCTTTTTAGTTCCTCAGAAGCCTTCTCACACTTGCCATCCCATATGAAGGCTATATTCTTCTGCGTCAACTTGGTCAATGGCGCGGACAAGGTAGAGAATCCCTCTACAAATCTTCTATAATAACCAGCCAAACCCAAGAAGCTTCTGATCTCTTTGGGAGTAACAGGTCTCGCCCATTCCATAACAGCAGCGATCTTTTCTGGGTCCACTGATATTCCCTTCTTATTAACCACGTGGCCTAGAAAAGAAACTTGAGGCAACCAAAATTCGCATTTGCTCAGCTTGGCGTATAACTTATGATTTCTCAGGGTCGCCAAGACCAGACGCAAATGTCGATCATGCTCCTCCGCATCTTTAGAGTACTCCAAAACATCGTCTATAAAGACAATCACAAACTTATCTAGAAAATCCTTGAAAACTCTGTTCATCAAATCCATAAAAGCTGAGGGCGCATTAGTCAAACCAAATGACATAACCAAAAACTGAAAATTCCCATGACAAGAGCGGAACGCCGTCCGCGGAACATCTGACTCCCGAATCCTCAACTGGTGATAGCCCGATCAAAGATCAATCTTGGAAAATACGGAGCTCCCACGCAGTTGTTCAAACAAATCGTCGATTCGCGGCAAGGGGTACCTGTTCTTAACAGTAACCTTGTTCAGCTCTCTATAGTCGATGCATAACCTCATCGACCCATCTTTCTTTTTAACGAACAGCACTGGTGCACCCCAAGGCGAAGAACTCGGCCTTATGAAACCTTTTGCCAACATCTCATCCAGCTGGATTCGCAACTCTTCCAGCTCTCGCGGGGACATCCGGTACGGCGCCTTTACAATGGGACGCGTGCCTGGCTCCAAATCTATCACAAACTCGACATCTCGATCGGGTGGAAGACCGGGAAGATCGTCAGGAAACACATCAGAGAAGTCACACACCACATGAATCTCTTCCAAACGTGGTACACTAACAACCGACCCTACCAGAGAGACCACACAGGCAAAACAGCCAGAATCAAGCAACTTCCGAGCACGCACCGCAGAAATGACCGGAGACTCCTGGAGAGAATTCCCATAAACGCTCCCTGGCTGACCGTTGTCTTTGACGAAGTCCAAGCGCTTACACTTGCACTGGATAACTGCATCGTAGCTTGACAACCAGTCCATGCCCAAAATAACGTCGAAATCCTCCAGGTCAATCACCTTCAGATCTGCCTTTGCTAGAAAATCCCCCAACAAAATCGGACAATCGAGGACACCCAGGTCCGTAACCACAGAGTCACCGGAGGGGAACTTAACGCATAAGGCACCACCAACACGATCCAGGCCCAAACTGAACCGCTCCACGAAAGCCCTAGCCACAAACGAGTGGGTTGCGCCTGAATCGAAGAGAACGCGCGCCCAGCGGTTCTTTACCTTAAATCGTCCTACGAATTGCACACGCATCTATGGCAACAAGCGCTAAAACGAAAACTACAACCAAAAAGGGAACATAACGAAACGACTGGGGAGGAGTCGAACCTGAGATAACCTGGGTCGAGGTCTTCGCTTCGTCTGCCAAAAGCACATTCAGCTTCCCCTTTCCTTTATACATTTGCTGAGGCGGTTGTAAAGCCTGGAGGGGAACTGGCTGCAGAATAGGCTGGAGCTGTGGGCACCTTGTCTTGAGATGACCCTTCTGCCCACACTGAAAATAGACTTTATCTTTTAACCAGCATCGGGCAACATCATGCCCCTTCCTCCCACACAAGGCACACACCAAGTCTCCCATGGGAACACCCTGAATCGCGTGCACCTGTTCCTTCTTCTGCGCTCCCAATCTTTTGAAGCACTTCTCAAAGGGGTGGCCTGGCCGGCCACAAAAACTACAATCCTCTTTGATCTTCTTTCTCGAGACAGCATCAGGTTCATGAGGGCTCTTCCCTCCACCGGACTTCTGCTTATCCTTCCTTAACTGCTGGCCTCTATTCTTGGCATTCTCAATGGCCTCAACCCTCAAGGCAGCATCAACCACACCGGCATAACTGACTGCTCCGTAGGCATTCGCTAACTGCTGAATGTCGCTTCTTAGTCCACCCAGAAATTGCTTAACTCGGTCTGCCTCAACACTCACCAGACCAGGAACAAACCGACTCAACTTACTAAACTCGATCTCATACTCAGTAACCGTGAGTTTCCTCTTCTTTAAATGAAGAAAGTCATTCATTAGCCGGTCCCGCTCGACTGAAGGCAGAAACTTACTTAACAACATCACCTTAAATGACTCCCAAGTGCATCCTGACACCAAGCTCTTTTCTCCCTCAGCCACCAACTCTTTGCTAAGCCCTTGAGCTGATAGGCAGCGAGCATCACTCTCTAATCGTCCGCAATCCCAGAGTAAGAGAACATCTCTTCAATGGAAATCAGCCAGTCATCCAAAATCATGAAATCGGCTTGCCCATCATAAGTAGGGGGCCTAAGCTGCTGAAATTGGGATATGAACGTCATCTCCGGGGGCACCACAACCAAAAGCACTGGAGGAGCAGGAGGGGCAGGAACAGCTACCCCCTCAGCGGGGTCCTGAGCTCCCGGAGTCTATCCCGCCACCACTGCTACAAGGGACTGAATCTGAGCCTGCATTGCCACTATCTGTCTCGATAACGCCTCATTACTTTGTCGCAGGCTTTCTACCAACTCATCGCTCTGCGCTCCTGACGTCTCACACTCGGAATGGGCGGTCGATCTCGTCGCAGGACGTCTCGCCATCCTATAATCGCACCAGCTTTAGATAAAACCTAGCCCAACAGCTAGAACAAAACTACCCGGTACAGACAAACACACTTAAATATGAACTTCAACTGCAAAACTTGCTTTGGGAGTTGTTTTTACCATGATGATGTTATGCTTGACCTAAGATGGTTCACCACCATCATACTAACTCATGTGCCTAAACCATGAATGCATGTACTTGTATTCTGTTTGACTCAAAACCATGCGTGTACATATGTCATCATGAAAATCTTTAGCTTGGCACGTTGTGCTTATGAAATGTTATGCAATGCATGATGTGCTATGCATTCAAAAAAGGCCTTAATGCATGCCATGGGCGACGTACACATGAAAATTTTATGCATCCCATACTACTTAACATTTCCATGCAATGACAAAAGGAAAACGTGCTAGCCGCATTCATGTGGTGAGGTTATGCATCCCATACTACATAACCCTCACATGTTGCCTCCTATGGTGGATCCATATACAAACACATATTATGCATCCCATACTACATAATATGCCCCGTATACTTCTTCATGCTCATGAGTGTAGTGTTCGTGCTTTAGCCAAGATCTGCTGATGATATATCAGTGTGTGTATGGTCTGACGCTAGCCACTAATGCAAACAAGGGAAAGGTTGCCCGACCATTTGTCATGCAACCTCCCTCTGATACCAACTATCACAACCCGCATTTTCTCAACGATAAAAACGTGTCAGAGCAAGAGAAAACATGTGTCGTGATGCCACGTCGTGCAGGGGATAACTGCACATGCTCAGGCCAAACTCCAGACTTTAGACTTTTAAGGAAAATCATAAATTAACATGAAAGAAAACTAGTTATGTGAAAGGTCGTATACCTCGGCACGGTGGATCACCTAGTCCACAATTAAAAGTATATTTATACGCAGCAGGAAATACTTTGGTTCAATTAAGCTGACTCCCTAAATGAGCATAAGTGTCCCCGAGGGACGACTCATGCTATGCACGACTGTAAAGTGAATATAGTATATATGAAAGATGATCTTTTACGCTAAGGACAAAGAGTGTCTTGGTTTTATAAATATGCCATGCATGAGATACATATAGTAATGCCTTTAGGGTTTAAAATATCTAACATGCAACCTAGCATAAATCCTTCCCAGAAACAAGTAAACAACCACAAATAGGCAAAAAGGGTAGTTTAAATTCATACCCAACATCGCAAGAAGCCACTAGTGGGCGTCAACAACCTGACACGAACCCACTGTTGAGTATGTATGTCTATACAGAAAGGTAAAGAACTACCTCATAGGAATCGGGGATCAGCTATCTCAGCTACCCAAGTGGCTACCGACAAGCCCCTCCAAAAGAACTAGCCGCTGAACTGGATACCACCTGGACCTGAGGCATTCAAGAAAAGAACACCTCAGCAAGAAAATAATCAAAAAGGTATATAGAGCATTTGATTTATGAACAAATAATAAGGGTTTACCAATCCCGGCAACAATTGCTATAAGCAAAAGAATGGGGATGACAGTAAGAAAAGAGCACTGTCTAAAGCATAACAGAGCACACCAAGTGCGAGCAATAAAACCAATATGCCCTACCAAAAGATCCTGCAACAGCATCAAGACTTATACATATGTGCCAAAATAAGAAGCCATAAAAAGGAAAGGAACTAACAGTCCTAACACGTGGGTTTATGGCAGAGGTCAAAACATGGATCTGAATACATAACCAAAACCATATCCAAAAAGGGCTAAGGGGTCAAACAGTGGCAGCTCTAGGGTCCCACACACGCCAACCCAAACCGGGGAAAAAAGGCGGTGGCCACAACTCTCCACATAAAACCACCCCTCCAGAGGCCACCAAAACTCCACCACCTGCCACAACCCAAGAGTCGGCGTGCAAAAAAAATTAGTTGAACACCCAATACCCCCCCCCCCCCTGTCGACACCTTAACAGGCCGGTGTCGACACTACCGCTGTCGGTGTCGACACAAAGTGTCGACACCCCGGCGGCCGGTGTCCACACAAGGTGTCGACACCACCGCGGCCGGTGTCGACACAAAGTGTCGACAACACGACTGGCCGGTGTCGACACAAGGTGTCGACACCGCGACTGGCTGGTGTCGACACAAAGTTTCGACACCCTGACTGGTTACTGGCGCCAGACCCAGCAACCAACCAAAACGAGAACCAAGCCCCTCTCTAAAATTTCCTCATCTATCGGCAATAGCAACTACTCGACCTGAACCGTACCAAATCCGTCCCTAATAGACACAATCTCTTAGGAAAAACTGAGATTTAACTGGAACTTCTCTGCACTAACCACAGTATAATCGGGACAAACCCTATAGTACACCTAGGATCTAAGCAGGAGAGAGATAAAATTTAATCAAGAAGAAAAAATGAGGATCAGCTTTGGCAAGGATGAGGGAACATCACTTGCCTCAATACCAGAAAAGCTTGGTCGGCCACTTCCCTCACTCTCGGATCTAGCCGCAGAGCACCAAACCGAGGAACTAACGGAATGCAGATCCAAGCGAGAGCAAACCAGATTCACTCTCGAAAATGAATTTCGACCGCTAAATCTCCAGGAATCGGCGTCCGAACGCTAGGGTAGTCCGACGATACTCTTACTCTCATACAGGCGGCGGCTCCTTCCAAAAAGAGAAAATGAAAAGAGACAATGAACCGAGCCCTAATTTCTAACCTAAGGCTATATATATGCATCAGGTTTAATAATAAACAATCAATACATATTAATTACTTACACGCAATATCAAAACGACGCGAGACCCTATACATCTCGGAAATTGATGAAATTCACATCGCAGCTAAAAACCCACGCTACGAACACAACTGCGTAGTCGAAATTTGCATTCGACGAACAAGACCCGGGATACCACCACCCGAAGCCAAAAACACAAGCATTCCTTAAGAGGCCCAACCGAGTCACCAAATAGACTCCGGCTAGCTGGGGAATCTTGCTAACAGGCTACAAACAGGCTACACAAGGAACCCTAAGAGCTAAGACCACGCTCTACAACGGCAAGGAGACGGAAATACGCCATCGTAACATCCGCCAAAGATCAAACAAAACACGGAAAAACCGGGGGCGTTACAGTCGGATCTCTCCTTCACCTCCCTCCTTGCTCTCCCTTCTCTCTAGATCTTAGAAAGAGAGTGTTTGAAGAAGAATGAGGTTTTCTAAACCCTATTCCTGGACTTAACTCAGCAAGGGTAACCCTGGACCATCAGATCCCAAAAGAAGGGAATGAACAGCCACGATCCGAACTGAAAATCAAAACACCTGTGCCGAACACGGCATGTGACACGCCTGTGTCCAAGGCCGTGTTCCCCAATCGATGACGAAACCGTCGCACCCAAACTAGGACACGGGTACATGACACGCCCGTGTCACATTTGACACGGCCGTGTCCAACACGAGCACGCCTGGGCTGCTGCACTAAAGCAATTCCCATCGCCACACATCAATAGTACTGTCACGCCCACCCTACACGGTCGTGACCCCGGGCGTGACCCGTGATTTTTGGTGCTTGATGGACTTCGGACCACCAATTGGAGCTTGACGTGCCTGGCACGCCCCCCTACACGGGCGTGACCTGGGGCGTGTCCACCAACCTACAGATCAAATCAGCAATTCCGTCAAATCTCTGCGCCCGAATTATTTGATGTGCCTGTCACGTCCCCAGTCACGGGCGTGACATGGGGCGTGAACAACTCGAGATTTTTTCTATAAATTCAGACCCCCCCTCTCCATTTCAGTAAGTTTGGGCTGAGAGGGGGAGGTGCTGCCCCTTTGTTTATTGTCATTTTTCTATGCTTTCTCCCTCTCTCCCTTTCTCTCTTTTTAGTATAGTTCAATTCAAGTTTAGTTTAAGCTTTTGTAATAACTTTTGTTGTAACATCCCACTTTCAATTAGACCCCTCTACTTAGGTTGGGTTAGGACATATGGTGGGGATATGGGTTTAGACTAGGATTGAACCATGGAATTTGGTTCTAACCACATGGGGCCCACAATAGGGCCCAAGGTAATTTAAGTTAAACGAGCTCAAATTGGGGTCCTACCCGCACATTGACTCCACCACTGCATCCCTAGCCCTAACACAAACCTAAGGGAACCATGTGACATATCACAAGGTCACCAATTGACTACAGTTGATCCAAGTCAACCCTAGTCTTAATTTGGTCAAACCCACACCTAAAGGCCCAAATAGTCCAAGTGGGGCGCCACCATGGCCCAACCCAAGTTGGGTGGTGTCATAGGGCCCATGACCTTCAGGTAGGGTCATCCCACTCATCAAGTTGACCAAGTCAACCCTAAAGTCAACTTGGTCAAACATGTGGCCTAAAGAGGAAAATAAGGGCCAAGCCCATTTCCCTTGGGTTAAGCCCACCAACCTTGGCCCGTGACCAGCTCAAGTGGTCAAATTCTGCCCTTAACCCCCAAAATTAGGAGAGAGATTACATGCAAAGGTGTAGAAAAGAAACTTTGGAGAAATGAGTAGAGAGAGAAGAAGAATGAAAGGAAGGATGGCCACATGGCCACTTACTCAACTGCCTAAGCTTGCTGGCCGGCCTCCTCAAGCAATTTCAAAGGAATTTGGAGCATGGTGGCCACTTGGCACTATGGGTGAAACAACCAAAGCTCAACCCGAGCTCCCCCTTGGGCTTATCTCCCCATAAACCCACTCTCATCCCAATCTAGCCACACCATTAGCTTCAGAGAGGGGAAGTGACAGGATAACAAGTACTGGAGCAAGGGAGTTGCTGTAGAATCGAGAAAACGGGGAGGAGCTACCGGAGCAAGCTCGACCATAGCTCAACACCGCCAAACTCGTCGTTAAGCCGCCCTAGCGGTTCGTTTCACCTCACCTCTACCCGTAGTAGGATCCTAGATCGTTGATGAACTGTAAATATGCGTATTTTTATGCACATTAATTTAGTCATTTTCATTTATTTTCGTCGTTTTTACTTATTTTTGTTCAATAAAATGTTCCTATTCTTATAAATTTTCTCCTAACTTGTTTTATTTTATTTTGCAGAAAAATTCCAAAATCTGCCAAAATTTGGGAAGTACACGCCCGTGACACATGGGTCACGCCCGTGACCGAGCCGTGACTGTGCATTTCCCGTGAAATCGGAAAATTCTGAAGTAAAAGCTTGACACGCCTAGCGACACGCCCGTGTCACCCGACACGGGGCGTGACCCAAGCCCGTGTCCTCTCCTCTCGACGAATTCTTCTCGACGATCGTCGAGTGTCGACACCAACAGTCACGCCCAGTGTCACGCCCGTGACCTGGGGCGTGACTCAATTTCCGCTAGACGATTTCGACTCAACACTTTCCACTCAACATTCGTCGAGTGTCGACCCCAACTGTCACGCCCATAGTCACGCCCGTGACATGGGGCGTGACCTTTCCAGCTGGCCCGACAAGATGCTGCCGAGGACATTTGACGCAACCCGCGCCCGGTTCTACCTCCCCGACACGCCCAGTGTCACGCCCGTGACCTGGGGCGTGACTGCTGCGAACTTGTTGAAGTATTAGACCGGGCGGCTTGGCGGTCTGATCCTGCGGTCTGTTGACCGAGCGGCTTAGCGGTCTGATCCAGCGGTTTGTAGACCGGGCGGTCTGTCGGTCTACCTCTGCGGTTTGTTCTATCCTGCTGGAGTTGCCGAGCGGTTAGCCCATCTGTCTAACCGCGCGGCCTATGCGGTCTCCATTATTCTAGCCGCTCAGTACTGTAAATGTTTAGTCCCACATTGTTTGTATACTCTCTTTCTTATCTCCTCCATTCTATATAAGGGAGGTCATACCTTTGTAAATGATATCTTTTTTGGATAATAAAATTTCAATTATTCAAAAGTTTGTTCGCTTGTTCTCTACTTTTCGCTTCTTGTTCTCTACTTTCTAACATGGTATCAGAGGACACGGTCATTTCCTCTTGATTCTGTGCGCCCTCTGTTGTTCGCGCCTTCTTTTCTGCCCTCTGCGACTTGATTCACGGCTTGCCCTCTCTTCTATCCGCGCAGCCTGTTTCTATCCGCGCGGCTTGGTTTTGTCCGCCAATCTGTTCGCGCGGCTTGCTCCTCCTTGTTTCTCTTCTCCTTCTCCTTGTTGTCGCAGCGACATGTTTCGTTGTCGCCGCGCTCCTTGTTCTTTCTTGCCTCTCCGACTTCCTAGTCGTTGCGGTCTGTCCCTGTCCGCGTGTGTATTGTCTCTCTACTCGCGGATTGCTGCTGTGATCTGCCTGACCGTGCGGGTTGTTCCTTTCTCACCCGCATCTTGGTCGCGGTCGCCAGCTCTTCTCCTCTTTTCTGTTCGCTCGGGCTTCTCAGTTCGTGCGACTTCTTCCCCGCCGAGCCTTTGACCACCTTCTAGCCGCTGCTGTGATCTGCCTGACCGTGCGGGTTGTCTCTTTCTTACCCGCATCTTGGTCGCGGTCACCTGCTCTTCTCCTCTCTTCTGTTCGCTCGGCCTTTTCAGTCCGCGCGACCTCTTCCCCGCAGTGTCTCTTTCTAGCCGCTACTGTTCGCGCGGCTTCCTCTGTTTTCTAACCGCTCCTGTTCGTGCGGCTTCTTCTGCTTCCGGGTTCTATGACTACCTCCGGTCTCACCACTACTCCTGCAGCTCCTTCTCCTCCTCCTCCTTCGGGCAACCTTGGCACCCTTTCCAAGCTTGTGGGCTCCAACTATCCCGATTGGAGCGTCTCTTTCACCTTTCTCCTTCGTTCTCAACGCAAGCGTCATCACCTCACCGATGACCCTCCTCCTCGCACCTCTCCTGAGTTTGATGACTGGGATGCGAGTGATGCTCTTGTTCGCACCTGGCTGGCCAACAGCCTTTCTGATGAGTGCCTTCCCGTCATTCGCCATGATGAGATGGTCAAGGCCGCATGGCTTCACCTCGCTGCTCTCTATTCTAAGGGGGGCCAGACATCCCGCATTTATACTCTCTATGCGGACCTCTTCGCCCGCCCTTCCATGTCCCCAGCTGCGGCTTATCAACAGGTTCAGGCCCTTGGGGCTGAAATCCTCCAGAATCGTCCCTTCTCCGCGGACTTGGCCGACCAGCACAAACACTTCCAGGAACTCCTGGTTGTTTGTTATCTTCTTCGTCTTCCCGACTCTTATGATATGATCCGCCAGCAGATCTTGGGTGAGGCGGAATCTCCTACTTTGGATGCCACTGCGGCTCGCATTGCCGCCGTTACTTCGCTCCTCCAGCAGCCTCTGTTGGCCTCCCCCCCTTCCCAGGACTCCTCTGCTCACCAAGCTCAGCGGGGGGGCCCGAGTGGCCGAAGCTCCTCTAGCGGACGGGGTTCCTCCCGGTTCTTCTGCTCTCACTGTAATCGTACTGGTCATACTGTTGACCGCTGCTGGCAGAAACATCCTCATCTTCGCCCTTCCGGTGATGCTCCTTCGGCTTCCGCCTCTTCTAGGCCGTCTGCCTCGGTGGCCACGACGTCAGGTAGTGCCCACGTCGTTACCCAAGGTAAATGGCTGATTTACTCCGGTGCCACCAATCATATGACGGGCAACCCTCATTGCTTCTCCCGTCTTGAGACCCATGACCGATTACCCCCAGTTCGTGTGGCGGATGGTTCCCCGTCTCCGGTTCATGGGACGGGCATGGTTCAACTCACTCCATCGCTTTGCTTGGAGGATACCCTCTATGTCCCGAAGTTCCCGTGCAACTTGTTATCTGTTACTACTTTATGCCGGCAACTTCAGTGCTCCGTTTTGTTCACTCCCACTACTTGTTCTTTTCAGGACCCGAGGACCCAGCGGACGATTGGTACTGGGACTGAGAGCGGCGACCTCTACTTCCTCGACGATGTTTCCGCTCTTTCTGCCTACTCCTCCTCCACCGATCTCCTTCAGTGGCACCTTCGTCTTGGACATCCTCCTCCTCGGCTTATTCGTCAGCTTCTGCCCCACTTACCTCCCACCAGTTCTCCGCTCAACTGTGATGCGTGTCAGCTTGGCAAACATCATCGCTCCTCCTTCCCGCCGAAGCAAGGCCGTGGCTCCTCTCGCATTTTTGATCTTATTCATTCTGATGTATGGGGTCCTGCTCCTACCCTCACAGTTGGTCGGGGCAGTTCCTATTTTGTCACTTTTATCGATGATTTTACTCGATGTACCTGGGTGTATCTCTTAAAGGATCGCTCTGAACTATTTTCTGTTTGGAAATCTTTTTACTTTATGATTAAGACTCAATTTGCTACCTCTATTAAAGTCTTACGTTCTGATAATGCCAAAGAATATCTGTCTCATGAGTTCTCCGCATTCTTTCACCAACACGGCCTCATTCATCAAACGACTTGTGTTTACACCTCCCAACAGAATGGGGTGGCGGAGCGTAAAAACCGTCACCTGCTTGATGTTGCGCGTACTCTCATGACGCAGATGCACGTCCCTCGCTCCTACTGGGGCTACGCTGTGCTCCTCGCTTGCTATCTTATCAATCGCATTCCCTCCACGGTCCTCCAAGGCCGGACTCCCTTCTCTCTTCTCTACCCCACCAGGAACCTTTTCCTCTTCCTCTCCGTGTCTTTGGCTGTACGGCCTTTGTTCACGCTCCCTCCGCTACCCGCGACAAGCTTTCCCCCGTTCCACCAAATGTGTCTTTTTGGGGTACTCTACCGCTCAAAAAGGCTATTGCTGCTTTGACCCCCTTCTCCGCAAGCAGTTTGTCTCCGCAGATGTGACTTTTTTCGAAAATGCTTCCTATTTCTCTCCTTCCTCTTCTCTTCCTTCTCTTCCTTCTGATATCTCCGTTCCTTCCACACCTCTCGACGTTTTCCCACCTTCGTCTCCTCCTCCACCCACTCCTTCCCAGTCCGTCTCCCCACCCACCCCTCCACCCTCCTCTCCGCTGCCGTCTCTCTCTAGTCCCGGGCCAGCCTTCTCCGCCACGGACGCTCCGGTCGCTGACGCTCCCGTCGCCGACGCTCCCGATGATCTGGATGTTCCCATTGCCCTTCGCAAAGGGGTGCGGGCGTGTACTCAACACCCGCTCACGGCTGTTGTTTCTTATGATCAGCTTTCTCCTTCTCGCAGGTGTTTTGCCTTGGCTATCTCTGCTACTTCTACTCCTCGTACCTACCAGGAGGCTCTCGCTCTCCCTCATTGGAAGTCTGCCATGGATGAGGAGATGGCTACTCTTACTGAACGGGGTACCTGGACCCTGGTTCCTCCTCCCGTGGGCACTGATGTGGTTGGCTGTCGCTGGGTCTTTGTTGTGAAGTTTCGCCCCGACGGCACTGTGGATCGCTACAAAGCCCGGCTGGTGGCCAAGGGCTTTACTCAGACTTATGGCGTTGATTACTTTGATACCTTCTCTCCGGTTGCTCGCCTCAGCACCATCCGGGTTCTCTTTTCTGTGGCTGTTAACCGGGCTTGGGATATTTCCCAGCTTGATGTGAAGAATGCCTTTCTCTATGGCGATCTTCAGGAGGACGTCTATATGGAGCAACCTCCTGGGTATGTTGCTCAGGGGGAGACACGTGTCTGTCATTTGAAGAAGGTCATTTATGGCCTAAAGCAGAGCCCTCGGGCATGGTTCGAAAAATTCAGTGGTATTGTGGCAACCATCGGCTTTCAAAGGAGTTCGGCCGATCACTCCTTATTCATTCGCAAAACGGCCTCGGGACTGGTGGTTTTGGCCGTATATGTGGATGATATTCTCCTTACTGGTGATGACCGAGATGGGGTGGACTTGACGAAGAAGCACCTCCGTCAGCACTTGGTCACGAAGGATATGGGCTCCCCAAAATACTTTTTGGGGATAGAAATCTCTCGGAAACCTGACTCCTTGGTTCTCTCTCAACGGAAGTATGCCCTTGATCTTCTTCAAGAAGCAGGCTTGACAGGTGCCAAACCAGCTCATCTTCCCATGGCTGTTGGAGAAGACAAAACGTGGACGGATGAATCGCCTCCTCTATCTGATGTCACACGGTACAGACGTTTGGTAGGGAAACTCATCTATCTCACGGTGACTAGACCCGACATCGCCTATGCTGTAGGAAAGGTCAGTCAGTTTATGCAAGCTCCCAGGGAGTGTCATCTTCAGTCCGCCCTGAAGATTTTAGAGTATATCAAAGCAGCACCGGGCAGAGGGTTACTCTTCCAGAAAAATGGCCATCTGAGGGTTGAGGCCTACTCAGACTCAAGTTACGCGGATGACAAAGGCGATCGTAAATCCACGTCAGGTTTTTGTACCTTTGTTGGAGGTAATCTCGTGAGTTGGAAGAGCAAGAAACAGTCTGTTGTTTCCAGATCCAGTGCCGAAGCAGAATACCGGAGTATGGCGTCAACTACATGTGAGTTAAAGTGGTTGCGGGCTCTCATGCTTGACCTGGGCGAGGTATATGATTGTCCTCTCCCTATGTTCTGTGACAACAAGGCCGCTATACACATATCCAGAAATCCGGTTTTCCATGAGAGAACGAAGCATATAGAGGTTGACTGTCACTTCATTCGGGAGGAGATTTTGAAGAATCAGATTTGTACTCCTTTTGTCACCTCTGACAAGGAGTTGGCAGATATCTTCACCAAGCCGGTTTCTACTTCCTTCTTCCGCATTTGTGACAAGCTGGGCATGATTGATATCTATGCTCCAGCTTGAGGGGGAGTGTTGAAGTATTAGACCGGGCGGCTTGGCGGTCTGATCCTGCGGTCTGTTGACCGAGCGGCTTAGCGGTCTGATCCAGCGGTTTGTAGACCAGGCGGTCTGTCGGTCTACCTCTGCGGTTTGTTCTATCCTGCTGGAGTTGCCGAGCGGTTAGCCCATCAGTCTAGCCGCGCGGCCTATGCGGTCTCCATTATTCTAGCCGCTCAGTACTGTAAATGTTTAGTCCCACATTGTTTGTATACTCTCTTTCTTATCTCCTCCATTCTATATAAGGGAGGCCATACCTTTGTAAATGATATCTTTTTTGGATAATAAAATTTCAATTATTCAAAAGTTTGTTCGCTTGTTCTCTACTTTTCGCTTCTTGTTCTCTACTTTCTAACAGAACTCAGCCCGAAGTCAACTTTGCTGTCCAATCATCGGCCGCCTTCATGAATAGTACTGTCACGCCCCCCCTACACGCCCGTGACCGAGGGCGTGTACTTAGAAATTTTTTCCTATAAATAGCCCAGTTCTGTAAGGTCCAAGGGTTCAGATTTTTGGGCCAATTTAGTGTCTTTTTGTGGGCTGCATCCGTGATTTTCAAGGCTATGTAAGGAGATTTCTCCCTTTTTTATTTCATCTCTTATTTTGTCTTAGCTTTAGCCCTTGTAATAGCTTGTAATAGTTCCTAAAAATCAATAAAATGTTAGTTTTTCTCTTCATATTTAGCTTTGGAATGAACACTTGTGCCCACTTTCCTTCTCATTTTTATCCTTGGTTTTATCTTTGTTCTTCATTTAGTTCTTCTTTTATGAAAAGTGTGTGTGTGTGTGTGCATGAGTGTAACATGCTTAATATTCATGTTTTTAACTTGTTTTCATGCTTAGGAATGTTAGGTTTTCCCCTTTTTCTCCTTGTCTTTTTCTTGAAAGTAATAGGATTTCATTCTTATGAATTCATAAATGAGGTTTGAAAAGTGATTTTGTTCCTTTTTTTTACTTAGTTTTTCTTTTAGGGTTGTAAAACATCATTTGATCTTTTCATTTTCTCTTCACCTTTTTTATCACTTTTATAAATTCTTAAGAATGAAAAAGTCTTAATTTTAATTTTTGAGCACCTTTGATTTTAACTTTATTTTGTAAAACTTTTTGCTCATTCTCTTTTTGTTTGTTCTTTTTATGTGTTTTGGGTAAGTTTTAGGAGTAGAAATCTTGTTATTTTAATTTTTAGGTAACTTTGATTTTTCTTTGTTATTTTTGTGTGTTAGTGTATGAGCCTAAATTTCCTTTTGTTTTAGTTAATCTTCATGAAGTGTGTGTGAGTGTAGGTGTATAACTTTTATGCTTTGATTTAAATTGTGTAGAGTGTGTGAGTGTAGGTGTTAAATTTTAATGCTTTCTTTTTAATTGCTTTCTTTTAATGCTTTATTCAAATTATGTAGAGTGTGTGAGTGTAGGTGTATAATTTTATTGCTTTCTTGAATTTCTTATGGAGTGTGTGTGTCTGTGTGTATTTATTTCCGCCTACTCGTTAAGAGTTAAATGGCGCATCGTTTTCATTTTCAGTCCTACTCGTTCGAGTAGGACTTGTAATTTTTCTTTCTTTATTTTTTCCGCCTACTCACTTGAGTTAAATGGCCGGACTTTTTAGCCCTGTAATCGCATTTATTTTCTCCTACTCATTTGAGTAGGACTCGCTTTCATTTCAGTCCTACTCGTTTGAGTAGGACTTGCAATTTTCAGCCTTTATTTACCGCCCCCACTCGTTTGAGTGGGACTTGCAAATGTGAAATATGCAATTTTCATTTATGTGTAACTTAGTTTCTGTTTAATTTATAATTTGGAGTGTGCGTGAGTTCTCGTTTTAGTTAACTTTTTAGCTTTCTAAATGTTGTTATTTTTCTTGTGTCCCTTTCTTATAAACGTTTAGCATTTAATTTCGAACTCGCGCCTCACTAAATTATAAGCCGTCCCCATACCGATGTGTGGCTAATCGCTATTAGCCTCGGCATCGAAGAGCATTGGGACATTTAAAATGATTTATAATAATTGAAGCTCTTTATTTTCATTTTAATTTAAGCACTTAGGGTTTACCCCGGGTTTACGACGCGTAGGACCACATATCGATGTGTGGGCCCTATTTCCGTAGTCCATATGCTAGCTAGCCGAGAGGCCGTGCATATGGACCGATCACCCCTGGGTAAATAGAGTTGCGTGCATACCCTCGAGAGAGGACAAGCGTAATTCTACCGGATTGGGTTCCCCACCCAATAGCGGGGTTCTTAGCGTAAAGCGGGCGTTAAGAGGAATCCTTCGTCGGACTAACGTTCGGTCGAATAGTCTTAACGTTTAGTTGAGCGATATCCCTATAGCTAGGTGAGCTCACATTTGTGGAACCTCCACGGCCAAGTTGCCTTATTATTAATTTGAAAACTAAGTCTTTTTATTATTAAAAATTATTTTAGTCTTAATCCGATTCGATGCCGAGCGTTAACCCTTCATCGAATATTTTCTAAATCGTTTTTTCGCTCCTTTGCTTTTCCGTCTTTTATTAAGTAAAAAAAAAATCCATCTTTCTTTCAGTAAAATAATAGTCCTCCCGGAGGAGTAAGAATAGTCAACGCGACCCCGAGAACAATACGACCTCGGTATTCCCCCGAATATCGAGTACTACTTGCGATAGGTGCACTTGCCTACCCGAGCAAGCCCGCGGCGATCGACTCACCGAACCAACCACAGTAAGAGTCTGTTCGCGGGCACATCAAGTTTTTGGCGCCGTTGCCGGGGACTCTCTTTTCGAGTTGCTATTTCGAATTCCGGAGTCTATTAATTTTACTTATTTTCTTTTAAAAAAACTAAAAACTCTATTTTAAAAAACAAAAAAAAGTTTATTTTTGTTTAATTTTTGTTTGGGTGTATGACCCGAGGACAACCCTCAGAGTCTGAAGATTTAGACTTCGACCCTGAGATCGAACGCTCTCTTGCGCGTATCCGATCTCATCGCCGAAATCCTTCTTTAGATCCCGAGGAATCTATCGGAGAACCCACTGTTGTAGTTATGGCCGCCCCTAACCTTCCCCCGGCGGCCGAGCGTACTATGTCTTATTACGCCCGGCCTAACCTGGATGATTCTGGGTCGAGTATTGTTCAACCTGCGGTGGCCAATAATAATTTTGAAATAAATTCAAGTGTCATTCAAATGGTCCAAAACGCCGTGCAGTTCGATGGACTGCCGGATGAGGACCCGAATGTCCACTTGTCCAATTTCTTGGAGATATGCGACACCTTCAAGATCAATGGCGTCACTGATGACGCCATTCGTTTGCGCTTATTTCCTTTTTCCCTTAAGTCCAAAGCCAAGGCGTGGTTGAATGCCCTCCCGCGAGGATGTATCACCACGTGGGCTGAGTTGACGGAACGGTTCCTAACGAAGTACTTTCCGCCCGCAAAAACTGCAAAGTTGCGGGCGGACATTTCTTCGTTTGTGCAGAACGATCCTGAGTCTCTATACGAGACTTGGGAACGGTTTAAGGAATTCCTCCGCCGTTGCCCGCACCACGCGCTGCCAACGTGGTTGCAAGTTCAAATTTTTTATAATGGGCTGAATTTTCAGACGCGTCAAATGATTGACGCGGCTGCCGGGGGTACGCTTAACAACAAAACCCCCGTGGCCGCCCAGGCTTTATTCGAAGAGATGGCTATGAACGCCTCTCAATGGAACGTCCCGCGGGGACGGCCAAAGCCGGCGGCTGGTCTTTTTGAAGTGGATGCCACTGCTCTCTTGACCCTTCAAGTTGAAAGGTTAACAAAGCAGGTGGCGGAGATGTCTGCTGCCTCCTCCACTCCGCCTTGTTTTATTCCCCCTAACGTCTGCGTAGCTGAAGAGTTCGTGGACTTCATGGGAAATTCGGGTCGTCCTCCTTTCAACCCCAACAACAACCCTTATAGTAATAACTATAATCCGGGTTGGAGGAATCACCCCAACTTCTCGTGGAGCAACCCGAATAATGCTCAGCGTCCCCCTATTTCTTATACGCCCGGATTTCTTCCTCCCCCTCCTCTTCCGAAACCCTCCCCGATGGAGGAAAATTTTTCGAAGTATATTGCGTCGAACGAGTCAAATATCCGGAACATCACCGGATCGCTAAAAACACTCGAACAACAGGTTGGACAGCTGGCGAGGATGATGTCCGAGCGCGCGCTCGGGGCACTGCCGGGAAACACGGAGCCCAATCCGCGGGAAAACGCCAACGCTATAACCCTCCGTAGCGGAAAGGAGGTGGTCGATCCAAAACGGACCGACCCTCAGGTACATATTTCACCTCCGACCCCTCTTCCCCTTTCTTCGCTCACGCCGCCTTTACCTATTATAAAAGAAAAAATTATTTTAAACAAGGCTCTCCCGTATCCGCATAAGTTAGAAAACGAGCGTAAGGACGCGCAATATGAAAAATTTATTTTATTATTAAAACAAATTCACATTAATGTTCCTTTTTGCGAGGCTATCTCGCAAATGCCCAAATATGCGAAATTTTTAAAAGAACTACTTTCTAATTAAGACAAATTAGAGGATATTTCGCATGTATCTCTCAACGCTGTCTGCTCGGCAGCCCTTACTAATAAATTGCCCACAAAACAAAACGACCCGGGACGGTTTTCCATCCCGTACCTTTTTGGCGATATATTAGTAAAGTACGCCTTAGCTGATTTAGGGGCTAGCATTAATCTGATGCCGTTCTCGCTCTTTTCGCGTTTAGGTTTGGGTACTCCTAGTCCTACGAATATGCGCATCCAATTAGCGGATCGCTCGGTTAAGTTCCCTATCGGGGTAGTGGAGGACGTCCTTGTCCGAGTCGACAAGTTTACCTTCCCGGTAGACTTCGTCATCTTAGATATCGAGGAGGACGCCGAGGTACCAATAATACTCGGTCGCCCTTTTCTCGCCACCTCCCGTGCACTAATAGATGTTAGTAATGGTAGCCATCTCCTCCGAGTAGGCGATGACCAAGTTACTTTCTCTATTAATCCCTCGATGGACAATTTGTCATCGAGAGACGATTTCTGCTATTCTTTAGATACCTTTTTCGGAGATCGTTCTTCTCCCATTTTCGAGTCCGTATTTTTAAATGATGATATTTATGCGCTCGAAAACTTTAACTGCGATGAGGATACGTCTATAGACTTGCCTTTCGAACCAATTGGTAAGAAAGACATAGGAATTAAAACCTCCCTAGAAGAACCGCCCACCCTAGACCTCAAACCCTTACCCGCCTCGCTCAAGTACGCTTTTTTGGGAAAAGGTGATACGCTCCCCGTTATCATTTCTTCGGACTTGAGTGATTCGGAGACTTCCGATCTATTGGAAGTTTTATTTAAACATCGCCACGCAATTGCGTGGCAAATCTCTGACCTAAAGGGGATTAGACCCTCCTTTTGCACCCATAAGATTTTCCTTAACGATAATTGCCGCAAAACGATTCAGCCGCAGCGTCGTCTTAACCCAAACATGAAAGACATCGTTAAAGCCGAAATCATTAAGTTATTAGATGCGGGGATTATCTACCCTATTTCGGACAGTGCATGGGTTAGTCCCGTGCATGTCGTGCCCAAGAAGGGCGGTCTTACCGTAGTGGCGAATGAGCATAACGAGCTTGTCCCAACTCGTACTGTTATGGGTTGGCGAGTGTGCATCGACTATAGGAAACTTAATTACGCCACCCGCAAGGACCATTTCCCTCTGCCATTTCTAGAACAGATTTTAGAGCATTTATCCGGTCATCCGTATTATTGTTTTCTTGATGGTTTATCGGGGTTTTTCCAAATCCCCATTTCCCCCGATGATCAAGAGAAAACAACTTTTACTTGCCCGTTTGGCACCTTCGCCTATCGAAGAATGCCATTTGGACTCTGCAACGCGCCAGCTACATTCCAAAGATGTATGCTAGCAATCTTTGGCGAGCTAGTAGAAGACATTATGGAATTCTTTATGGATGACTTTTCTGTTTTCGGACGCTCTTTTCCCGATTGCCTTCAAAATTTAGATCGTGTCCTTCAACGGTGCGAGGACACAAGCCTTGTTTTAAATTGGGAAAAATGCAACTTTATGGTTCGAGGAGGTTTGGTCCTCGGCCATATGATTTCGTCTAAGGGGATAGAGGTGGATAAGGCCAAGATAGAAATTATAAAAAAACTTCCGCATCCAACCAACGTAAAATCTATTAGGAGTTTCTTAGGCCATGCAGGCTTTTATCGACGCTTTATTCAAGATTTTTCAAAAATAACAAAGCCGCTAACTCACCTCTTGGAAAAGGAATCACGCTTCATCTTTAGTAGCGAATGCGAGTCCGCCTTTAATTTAATAAAACAAAAACTTATCTCTTCACCAATTTTAGTGGCCCCTAATTGTTCCCTTCCGTTCGAAATAATGTGCGACGCTAGTGATATTGCCTTAGGTGCCGTTCTTGGCCAACGCGTAGAAAAACATTTTCATCCTATTTATTACGCTAGCAAGACGCTCACTTCCGCACAAGTAAATTACACGACAACGGAAAAGGAACTCTTAGCCGTCGTTTTCGCTTTCGATAAGTTTCGCTCGTATATAACGCTATCTAAAGTTATCGTTTTTACCGATCACTCCGCGCTTAAATATTTATTAGCTAAAAATGATGCGAAGCCCCGCCTTCTTCGATGGATTCTCCTCCTACAAGAGTTTGATTTGGAGATCCGAGATAAGCGGGGAGCGGAAAATCTAGCGGCAGACCACCTCTCCCGTTTAGAAAATCCGGGTGCGGAAGCGCTCGTCGAATCTGAAATAAATGACAGATTCCCCGAGGAATGCCTTCTTGCCATTAATAAATCTTCGTCATCTTCGCCTTGGTTCACAGATTTTGCAAATTTTTTAGTAGCGCGGGTCCTTCCAAAAGAATTTTCCAGTCATCAAACGAAGAAATTCTTTTCTGACTTGAAAAATTTCTTTTGGGAGGACCCATTTCTTTTTCGTATCTGCGCGGACCAAGCGGTTCGACGATGCGTTGCGGGTGTGGAGTGCTTGCAAATTCTTAAGCACTGCCACGAGGGTCCAGCCGGTGGGCATTATCAAGCCAACCGGACCGCTCGGAAGGCGCTAGAGGCGGGCTACTTTTGGCCCACTCTCTTCAAAGATGCGCATAATTTTGTGCGGGCATGCGATAGCTGTCAGCGGTCGGGTAACATCTCTCGTCGCGACGAGATGCCCCAAAACATGTTTTTAGAGTGCGAAGTCTTCGATTTGTGGGGCATAGATTTTGTTGGCCCCCTACCTCCGTCTTTCAAAAATATGTATATTTTAGTAGCGGTCGACTACGTATCGAGCTGGGCGGAAGCGCAAGCTCTCCCCACCAATGATGCGCGAGTCGTCGTTACATTTCTTAAAAAAATATTTTTTCGCTTCGGCACGCCTCGCGCAATTGTTAGTGATAGGGGAACGCATTTCTGTAACGCTCTTATGGCTAAGACGTTAGCTAAATACGGAGTCACGCACAAGCTTGCCACCCTCTACCACCCACAAACAAGTGGCCAAGTCGAGGTAGTAAATCGAGAGATTAAGCGAATTTTAGAAAAAATCGTTTCGCTAAATAGGAAAGATTGGTCCGTTAAACTCGACGATGCGTTGTGGGCGTATCGGACGGCATACAAAACCGCTATTGGATGTACGCCGTTCCGGTTAGTCTACGGCAAAGCGTGTCATTTACCCGTAGAATTAGAACATCGCGCACTTTGGGCTTTAAAACTCTTAAACCTTGACTCCCACTTAGCCGCTCAGAATAGAAAACTGCAACTAAACGAGCTCGATGAATGGCGTGCGAACGCTTACGAGAGCAATAAATTCTATAAGGAGCGCTGTAAGTTATATCACGATCGAAAAATCAAGTCCCAAAAATTATTTTCTCCGGGCGATCTTGTCCTTCTTTACAATTCACGTCTTAGGCTTTTTCCAGGTAAATTAAAATCTAGATGGTCCGGTCCCTTCCTAGTTGAAGATGTTTTTCCATATGGAACCGTACTCGTCTCCCACCCGGACAAAGGCTCTTTTAAAGTAAACGGTCATCGGTTAAAGTCTTACATCGCGGGCGACCCAGTGATCGGTTTTAGCGAAACCATAACTTTCCTCCACCTAATAAACCCGCCAAAATAGTCAAGCTACACGACTATAAACAAAGCGCTCCTGGGAGGCACCCCTCGCTTATCTTTTTCGCCCTTTCCTCATTATCTTTGCTGCTTTTTCCAATAAACGCAGGTTTCTGATCGGCCTTCCCCACCGCGTTTCAGGGAAGCTTCTACCCCCTTCCCTTTCTTTTCTTTGTACATATCGTCTTTCCTTTCTGTTCCGCATACTTACGATACAACATTGGGGACAATGTTGGACTTAAGTATGGGGTATTTTCGTGCTTTACTTTCTGCACTTCAATTTTTCTGCTTCTCAAAAACGAAAAATACAAAAAAATACATATAACAACAAAACAAAAACAAAAAAAATTAAAAAACATCTTAAAATGAAACAAAAAATTTTTAATGAAAAAAAACAAAAAATTTTAAATGAAAAAACAAAAATCCAAAAATTTTTTATTATTATTTAGTTTCACTTTGTATATATTTTTTTGTTTTTTTTTCTCTCTCCCCCTTCCTCATTCTTGTACAAACCTTTTTCTTTTTCTCCCTTATTTTTGTACATATTATGAAAATTCTATTAAAAAATACAAAAAAAAAAGATAATAGTTCAAAAAACAAAATTTTCAAAAAAATTGAGAAAAACAAAAATACAACAAAAAGATAATAAATGAAAAACAAACAAAAAAAATGATAATAAAAACTATAAAAATCAAACAAAAAAATGTTTTGCAACAAATAAATTAAATATTCCATACTTAACTTTTCTGCTATCCAAAAATTCTGTTCTGAGTTTATTTATATGTGAATACTATTAATTCTTTGTTTGCTACCTGTTTGTTAATTATTGATTGAAACATTTAAATAGCCGGGGTTAAGTTTTAAAGAATTCATTATACTTTGTTAAAAATAGCGAACTCGTTTTAGGCACTATTTCTAATTTTTCATTGATAGGAGCACGTATATTATGTTAGGAAATAACGACTATAGAATTCAATTATACTTACTTTTAACTTTCTGAAAAAAATTGGGACGTACAAATTATTAAGGTTGCTCTCAAAAATTTTTAGGATTACAATCTAGTTTTCCTTTCTCCCCTTACTTTTCATGACCTACTTGGCATGAAAAATTTTATCCTTAAAAGATCTTATGTCAATGGGAACAAGATTTCGTTCCGTAAACATAGGGACCCAATAATTTTAAAAGATTATATAGGGAGTAAGAGGATAAAATTCATTACTCCTACAAATATACATTGGGTTAATTTTTCTTATGAAGTTGAAAAACAAAAATCAAATTAGGAATATAAGATTTCGTTTTCCTAATAATCCAAAAAAAAACATGGAGGTTCGAGAAAAAATTACCTCACCTCAAATATCAAAACCCTCTTCATAAACCACACTACCCCCTTAGCCAATTACACGATTCTAGAATTAATTCAAAAATCTTTTTGAGAGCATAATTAGTAAATTGTATTATTTTCGGTAGCACTCGTATAAGCTAGAGTTCTTATAATTCCAAACTATTTTCGTTAATCTAACCATTACAAATGTTGCCTTCTATTTGATTACATCAAGAAGTCTTTTGGCCAAAACTTTTGCGCTATTTAAATCATCTACATAATTTTAGGACTTAACTCTTACACCCCGTATATTTATTTCGATCTCTCTTATAATTGATTAAGCGATAGCCAAAACTTAGAGTTTTTTTTATTCCTTATAGATTCACCTCAAACTTTTGCTCTGGAATAGCAAAAGCCTAAGTATGGGGGTATTTGATGAACTGTAAATATGCGTATTTTTATGCACATTAATTTAGTCATTTTCATTTATTTTCGTCGTTTTTACTTATTTTTGTTCAATAAAATGTTCCTATTCTTGTAAATTTTCTCCTAACTTGTTTTATTTTATTTTGCAGAAAAATTCCAAAATCTGCCAAAATTTGGGAAGTACACGCCCGTGACACATGGGTCACGCCCGTGACCGAGCCGTGACTGTGCATTTCCCGTGAAATCGGAAAATTCTGAAGTAAAAGCTTGACACGCCTGGCGACACGCCCGTGTCACCCGACACGGGGCGTGACCCAAGCCCGTGTCCTCTGCTCTCGACGAATTCTTCTCGACGATCGTCGAGTGTCGACACCAACAGTCACGCCCAGTGTCACGCCCGTGACCTGGGGCGTGACTCAATTTCCGCTCGACGATTTCGACTCAACACTTTCCACTCGACATTCGTCGAGTGTCGACCCCAACTGTCACGCCCATAGTCACGCCCGTGACATGGGGCGTGACCTTTCCAGCTGGCCTGACAAGATGCTGCCGAGGACATTTGACGCAACCCGCGCCCGGTTCTACCTCCCCGACACGCCCAGTGTCACGCCCGTGACCTGGGGCGTGACTGCTGCGAACTCAGCCCGAAGTCAACTTTGTTGTCCAATCGCCGGCCGCCTTCATGAATAGTACTGTCACGCCCCCCCTACACGCCGGTGACCGAGGGCGTGTACTTAGAAATTTTTTCCTATAAATAGCCCAGTTCTGTGAGGTCCAAGGGTTCAGATTTTTGGGCCAATTTAGTGTCTTTTTGTGGGCTGCATCCGTGATTTTCAAGGCTATGTAAGGAGATTTCTCCCTTTTTTATTTCATCTCTTGTTTTGTCTTAGCTTTAGCCCTTGTAATAGCTTGTAATAGTTCCTAAAAATCAATAAAATGTTAGTTTTTCTCTTCATATTTAGCTTTGGAATGAACACTTGTGCCCACTTTCCTTCTCATTTTTATCCTTGGTTTTATCTTTGTTCTTCATTTAGTTCTTCTTTTATGAAAAGTGTGTGTGTGTGTATGAGTGTAACATGCTTAATATTCATGTTTTTAACTTGTTTTCATGCTTAGGAATGTTAGGTTTTCCCCTTTTTCTCCTTGTCTTTTTCTTGAAAGTAATAGGATTTCATTCTTATGAATTCATAAATGAGGTTTGAAAAGTGATTTTGTTCCTTTTTTTTACTTAGTTTTTCTTTTAGGGTTGTAAAACATCATTTGATCTTTTCATTTTCTCTTCACCTTTTTTATCACTTTTATAAATTCTTAAGAATGAAAAAGTCTTAATTTTAATTTTTGAGCACCTTTGATTTTAACTTTATTTTGTAAAACTTTTTGCTCATTCTCTTTTTGTTTGTTCTTTTTATGTGTTTTGGGCAAGTTTTAGGAGTAGAAATCTTGTTATTTTAATTTTTAGGTAACTTTGATTTTTCTTTGTTATTTTTGTGTGTGAGTGTATGAGCCTAAATTTCCTTTTGTTTTAGTTAATCTTCATGAAGTGTGTGTGAGTGTAGGTGTATAACTTTTATGCTTTGATTTAAATTGTGTAGAGTGTGTGAGTGTAGGTGTTAAATTTTAATGCTTTCTTTTTAATTACTTTCTTTTAATGCTTTATTCAAATTATGTAGAGTGTGTGAGTGTAGGTGTATAATTTTATTGCTTTCTTGAATTTCTTATGAGTGTGTGTGTCTGTGTGTATTTATTTCTGCCTACTCGTTAAGAGTTAAATGGCGCATCGTTTTCATTTTCAGTCCTACTCGTTCGAGTAGTACTTGTAATTTTTCTTTCTTTATTTTTTCCGCCTACTCACTTGAGTTAAATGGCCGGACTTTTTAGCCCTGTAATCGCATTTATTTTCTCCTACTCATTTGAGTAGGACTCGCTTTCATTTCAGTCCTACTCGTTTGAGTAGGACTTGCAATTTTCAGCCTTTATTTACCGCCCCCACTCGTTTGAGTGGGACTCGCAAATGTGAAATATGCAATTTTCTTTTATGTGTAACTTAGTTTCTGTTTAATTTATAATTTGGAGTGTGCGTGAGTTCTCGTTTTAGTTAACTTTTTAGCTTTCTAAATGTTGTTATTTTTCTTGTGTCCCTTTCTTATAAACATTTAGCATTTAATTTCGAACTCGCGCCTCACTAAATTATAAGCCGTCCCCATACCGATGTGTGGCTAATCGCTATTAGCCTCGGCATCGAAGAGCATTGGGACATTTAAAATGATTTATAATAATTGAAGCTCTTTATTTTCATTTTAATTTAAGCACTTAGGGTTTACCCCGGGTTTACGACGCGTAGGACCACATATCGATGTGTGGGCCCTATTTCCGTAGTCCATATGCTAGCTAGCCGAGAGGCCGTGCATATGGACCGATCACCCCTGGGTAAATAGAGTTGCGTGCATACCCTCGAGAGAGGACAAGCGTAATTCTACCGGATTGGGTTCCCCACCCAATAGCGGGGTTCTTAGCGTAAAGCGGGCGTTAAGAGGAATCCTTCGTCGGACTAACATTCGGTCGAATAGTCTTAACGTTTAGGTGAGCGATATCCCTATAGCTAGGTGAGCTCACATTTGTGGAACCTCCACGGCCAAGTTGCCTTATTATTAATTTGAAAACTAAGTCTTTTTATTATTAAAAATTATTTTAGTCTTAATCCGATTCGATGCCGAGCGTTAACCCTTCATCGAATATTTTCTAAATCGTTTTTTCGCTCCTTTGCTTTTCCGTCTTTTATTAAGTAAAAAAAAATCCATCTTTCTTTCAGTAAAATAATAGTCCTCCCGGAGGAGTAAGAATAGTCAACGCGACCCCGAGAACAATACGACCTCGGTATTCCCCCGAATATCGAGTACTACTTGCGATAGGTGCACTTGCCTACCCGAGCAAGCCCGCGGCGATCGACTCACCGAACCAACCACAGTAAGAGTCTGTTCGCGGGCACATCAATCGTTTAGGAGGGATATCGTGCTCAATTGAGCCCGATGCCATGTGAGAATAGAGCCAAATTCTCGAGCTTTTCTTCTTGCTCAGGATCGCCAGAGGAGCCGCCTCGGACCGCCTCACCGCCGGGAAACGCTAGCCCCCACCTCAACGGAGGTGGTGGCAATAATCTCCGGCGGTGGCGCCAGCCCAGGTGGCCGGAAATGGCCAGATAAAGTAACCCAGCCAGGCTCAATCTCAGTCATTGCTGATCGGGGACGATGACGCGATGCTGTCCGTTTTTAATTAAATGATTGCTTAAATGTTAACTTAGGGAATTATTTAATATAAGTCACAGTCTGGCAGTGATTTTGAATACAAAGTATAGGCTACGTAGGGCATTTCCAGAGGTAGTGATGAATAGGAATGTTGTAGGCCTTGGTCTTAACCTTCATTTGCCACCCTAAAGTTCAAATTTGGAGCAGTAAAACTCACTGTAGGGTTGTTCTACTAGGACTGGTCCAAACAAGGGCAGAAATTCAAATGCATGCCCATGCCAAACCAAAAGTCCACATGACCCAAAGTTTTGGACATGTGCTTGACTTGGGTAGACCTAAACTCTGTCCAAAATTGGAATTTTTGGGAAAGCATTTTCTATAGTATGTGTGAAAATACACAAAAGTAAATTAATGAAATATTTGGAGTAATGTGACTCCAAATGGCCATAAAGTTTGGTGGCATGTCCTTGGGTTCATTATAGCCCCATGATAACAATTTCAGTAACTTTTGACTTTTGCATGATGGGTATTCCCTCTTGCATGTGAAGGGTTAACATAGGCTTGGTGTGCATATAGCCATATTTACCAAAATGTGAGTTTACCCCTTATTACACTTGGTATAACTACAAAACTCTGGACATGTGTTCATAGGGATGGAGTTTACCCCCTCATAGAAATATTGGGATTTTTGGAAGAAAAAAATCACATTATTTGGTATTTTTGAAAGTTAGGCCATTTATATGCAAAAATTTGAAAATAGGGATATTGATGATTTTAAACCCTCAAATTTTGATAGGAACTCAAGGGAGTCATATTTAACCCCTGAAAAATTTTATGGGTCTGTTACATGAATATAATTTTGAATTATATAGAATTTACAATTTTGGCCTTTTATGGTAATTATTTAAAAAATGATGGAAATTCAGTAGGAAAATTATTGGAAAATTCCTAGTGTTTTAAATATGCATTTGTGACCTTGTGTAATTTTTTGTATATTTTTGGATGCTTCTATAGGTTAAAATCCAAATAGTGGCATTTTTGTAATATTTATCATATGAATGTTAGTAAACCAAATTACTCTTTGGATCATGAAATTTTGTATTTGGTATTATTTCAGAAATTTACACCTGAGTAATTTTCCTAGAATTTTTAGAAACATATTTAAGGTACTTCATTTGTAAAGTGACCCATAAAACTATTTGTCATAGTATCTCATGCATAAAGTGACATAGACCACTTAATTAAAGAATTTAATTTAGGGTCATAATGACGGGGGAAAATAGTAAAATTTCATATGGTCAACAGTACATATCATACTACCCTATGATAAATATTTAGGGTCATGGTGACCAAAGGATTGGAAGTCTGACTATACGGGTGGTATTGGGTCATGGGTAGTGACTAGCACATTTAACCTAAACTACTAGGACCACATGTGGATATGATTAACCATTGAGGTGAGAATTGCATTAGAGGAATAAGCCCTGGTTGGTCTCGTATAGGTCACTACTGGATCACGAGGGGTGAAGTGCAAACCATAAGGACAGTGGCTAAAACGGAGATTGACGGAAGACCGCTGACTTCCCGGTAATATCTTAAGTCATTAAGATTATTCCAGAGCAACAATGAGAGCTGGGGGTGAATTATGGGTAGTCATCAACTAAAGTAAATATCCTTGAGAAAGAGAGATTTGGGATTCATCCCATCATAGTTCCTAGTACCCCCGAGAGCCCTTCACCGGGTATGCCCTGGGCAGTTCTAGGATTAACCCTAAATCAGTAGGTATAATAACCCGTAGACAAGAGTAGTCTAATAGGTTAAGCATCGTATCATCATTCTCACCCGTGTAGTGTTGGAGGGCTTGTGGTAATATGCTCACCAGTATATGGTTGGAGGGCTTGTGGTAATATGCTTACCCGTGTAGGGTTGGAGGGATTGTGGTAAAATTCTCACCCATGTAGGGTTGGAGGGATTCAGGACGTGTTGGTCCTACGAGCTGGGAGCTCGGGTTGGAATATCTTGCATGTGCATAAAACTGTGGCAGGTCATGCGGTACTGGGCCAATCATTACACCAATGGCAGTACGGTGACTCTGGCGAGTTGTGATAGTTGGAGGAGCCACTAGGTTATTTTACACTGCGGTCTGGAGGACGATCCACGAAAACACACACTCGACCAAAAACACTGGTGGGTAGCCAGTAAATAATACGCAGAGACTGTAGAGTGCACCTAGGACGTGTATAGAGGCGTATGGGAGGTCTAGGCCTGGTAGTGTGTATACCCGCCTAGGAGTGGAGATGTCTGCTCCACTGCTATCGTAGCCACAACGGTGGTACCAGAGAGTGATGCTAGCTCCAAAAAGTGGGAACTAAAGGTCTGTGATCACAGAGTCATTGTGTGTGAGTTGCACTTGCATGACTCATAAATAACTGCATGCATTCATTCATATTAGGACATACGCTTCATGGATCCTTATCATATAAATTAGTATGAGCTCTTTTATATGATAAGTTAATTTTGGAAACTCTGCCTTATATGTTTGTATGGGCACTCATATAAGTTAGGGTACTTCTGTGATGTATATTAGCAGTAGATTTTTATACTATAAATTACTGCACTTTACTTATTTCCAGTTGTACTTACTTTTGTACTGTACAAGCTTCTACTTTTGGACTATATACATAGAACTGCTAGTGTAAATTTACTGTTTACATTCATACTTGGTAGCATAGATTCCTTGTTACCTGCTTCCATTTTGTTACCCATTGTTGTCCTCCGTTTCGTCCTCCCGCATGGTGCCTAGGAGTTGCGGGCGAGGTGCGGAGGAAACGACTGTCTTTTTGACTAGTGGTCGGTGACCAAAGTATTTTTACGAGCTCGAGGAGAGGGAGCACAAGCACGACCGACAGGATGAGGTGACAGGACGTGAGGAGTTGATACCAACACCACCCACTATGTCTACGACAAAGTTTCCTCAAGTGGGACGAGTACGAGGATAGTTTCGCTTCCGCATTTTATCGTGTGAGGAGAGTTGATATTCATGTACAGGGCATAAGCATTTTTTTCTCTTCTTGTTATTTCTACACATTGCGGACTGAATGTTGAAAGTACACCTAGTGTCAACTATGTGCACCTATGGGGGGGAATAGGTGACGTGTGGTTCTTCTGCGGAATTTACGGATGTACCTGCACAATCAAAACAGAAACCACAGCACACAGAATACACAGCAAATTTATAGTGGTTCCCCGACTTGGGTACATCCACTTTCCCCCTACGACCTATCTCCCCAACAAGGGACGACTCGGTCACTTCTCCAACGGGATTGAAATCCAATCCCTTCACTAACGGAAGGAGCCCTTCCACACGTGAGAGTCAACACTCCCACAAAACGGGTTGCACCCAACCCTTACAACACGGAACAAAAGTTCCTTTACAATAAAATAAATGTAGAATGTACACGTGATACAAACTTCTCTTGGAGACTACGGTGTTCCTCTTTGTTCGACGACGTGTTCTTGAAGTCGATGAAGAGTCTACGACCTTGGTCTCTCTTGGAGAGGATTTCCCCGGAACCGGCGGCGGCACACGAGCGGCGGCTAGCTTCGGGATCGGCGGCTACGATGAAGAGCAGCTGCTGAACTTGGAGATCCAAACTTCGTTGCGAAGCAAGCTCGGTCTTCCAACGGTCACACGAGGATCGGTCGTCTCAATCGATTCGGATGGGAAGTGTTTCCGATCAACAAATCGAGAGACAAAGGATCTCTGGATAGACGCGTGAGACTCAAGCCTTGCTAGGCTACTGTCGCCGGAGATCGGGAAGAAGATCGATCAGTGGCGGCGACGGACTTGCGCGAGCGGCGACGGAGGCGGCGGAAAGATTTCGCGATCTTAGGGTTTCCGTGAGCTCGGCGTATTTTTCTGTCTCGGTACTGTTCAAAATACCCATGTATTTATACCCTGAAGATACAGCAATTTTGACCGTTTGTGGGACCCACAAAAGGAATCCCCAAATTCCGGTTCAAACTAGTCCAGAAGCAGAATCCGGTCCAGCAGCATTCTGAGAAAACGCCAAGTCGAAATCGGCGAGAATCGCAGACGATTCTCGACGAATCGACGAGAATCACCAAGTGATTCTCGACGATTCGTCGAGAATCGTTTGTGATTCTCGTCGAATCACTTACTGATTCTCAACGAATTTTACTGTGAACATGGGCTGCTTGGCCACTGGTTCGGCGGGAATTACAAGTGATTCTCGCCGAATCTTACTTGGCACCATTTTGAGATGGCCAGAAGGAGTCGGCGAGAATCACTAATGATTCTCGCCGAATCGGCGAGAATCACTTGGTGATTCTCGTCGAATTTGCCTTGGAAGATTTTTCGTCTTCCACCCCAGGAGTTGCTCCTTGATCCTCTGTGCTCCTTGTCTTCTCTTGCATATGAGCGACCCTGTACTTGAAAGTAAGTGCACTCCAATAGAGAGAGTACACATAGGCCAACACACTGATCTGCTCAACGAGGGATTACGTCGTGCAGACCCGTGTATATTGACCTACTGCACCCTGACATTGGTGTGCACGTAGCGTGGAGGTACTGCAAGTACAACTTAAAAAGTTTGTCAAATACATAGTCTATTGACCTTAGCTTGTCCAGGGGCTTCTTCAAATCAGGTACATTGTGGATACAATACCCAACAATCTCCCCCTATTTGAAGAAGCCTAAACCCTACAAGCTAAGGTGAATAGAGCAAATGGAAAGGAAAGCAACTGAAAACCATAAGCTTAACATCATTAAGTGGAGTCATCCCTTACCAATACCGATTGCTTGGGAGCAAGCTGGAGCCACCTTAGCCTTGACCCCGAGAGGGTAATCTCCCCCTTTTCGGCTTCGGCAAATCGGGGTCAGTAACCTTTGGCCCTTAGCTCCCCCTCAGATCATGCACGGGTCGGAAGCTTCTGTAGTCTTCATTCTTCAAAATTGAGCATCCCCAATTCAGTCTTGAAAAGATTGAACTTTGCCTCGTCTAAGGGCTTTGTGAATATATCAGCAATCTGCCTGTCCGTGGGGACATAACAGAGAGAGATGTCCTTGTTTTCCACGTGCTCCCGAATGAAGTGGTAGCGCACTTCAATATGCTTCGTTCTGCTGTGCGAGACAGGATTGTTGGCAATGGCAATAGCACTGGAGGAGTCGCAGTACATAGGAACTTCCTTGAACTGAAGGTTGTAGTCGGCCAACTGATTTCGGATCCAAAGGAGTTGTGCGCAACAGCTGCCTGCGGAGATGTACTCAGATTCTGCTGTGGAGGTAGCCACACAGTTCTGCTTCTTGCTGTTCCATGAGATAAGCCTTCTTCCGAGGAACTGACACGTCCCGAAAGTGCTTTTCCTGTCATCCCTACTCCCTACAAAATCAGCATCTGAAAAGCCTATTAGCTCGACATCATTGTTTCTCGGGTACCACAAGCCAAGATTAGGAGTACCTTTAAGGTATCTTAGAATTCGCTTTGCAGTGACATGGTGAGATTCCTTAGTGTTCACCTGATATCTGGCACAGACACATGTAGAGAACATAATATCCGGTCTACTGGCAGTAAGGTAGAGCAGGGATCCAATGATGCTTCTGTATTTGGTTTCATCGAAAGGTTTACCTTTCTCATCCTTATCCAGAGACATAGTGGATCCCATTGGAGTCCTCATAGAGGTTGCACTCTCCATACCGAATTTCTTAAGGAGTTCATTTGTGAACTTCGTCTGAGAGATGAAGATTCCATCCTCAGATTGTTTCACTTGAAGTCCTAAGAAATACTTGAGCTCTCCCATACTGCTCATTTCAAACTTTCCTTGCATAAGTTTAGAAAACTTTTTGCAAAGATTGTTGTCCGTTGAGCCGAATATTATGTCGTCGACATAGATTTGCACCAGCAAAATCTTGCCTTTGACTTCCCTGAGAAACAATGTTTTATCTATTTTACCTCTAGAGAACTTGTTCTCAAGAAGAAACCTAGATAAAGTCTCATACCAAGCTCGTGGAGCTTGTTTCAACCCATATAATGCTTTATTAAGAAAGTAAACATGGTTGGGAAAAGTAGGATCGACAAAACCTGGGGGTTGAGCGACGTATACTTCCTCTTTCAGATCTCCGTTTAGGAATGCCGATTTCACATCCATTTGATAGACTGTGAATCCTTTGACTGCAGCATACGCCAGGAACAACCTGATTGCCTCGAGCCTGGCTACTGGTGCAAAGGTCTGATCGAAATCAATCCCTTCCTCCTGTCGGTAACCTTGAGCCACCAGCCTGGCTTTGTTCTTTACGATGACACCATGTTCATCCAGCTTGTTTCTGAAGATCCACTTTGTGCCGATCACATTCTGCTTGTATGGTCTGGGAACCAGCGTCCAAACTTTGCACCGTTCGAATTGATGTATTTCCTCTTGCATGGCCAGAATCCATGCCGCATCCTTGTTCGCCTCGTCGAACTTCTTTGGCTCTACCTGTGACAGGAAGCTAAGATGCAATACTTCGTTAGTTGTACCTCTTCGAGTTCTGACGCCGACACGAGGATCTCCGATGATCTGTTCTCTAGGATGATCCCTCACGTGACGGAGCTCTAGAAGTCTGGCGTCCGGTGCTTCATCTACTTCTTGGGCTTCTCTTTCTTCCAAGTGATGTGATTCATCTTGGTCTTCGACATTTTCAGATGACGTGGAGGTGGACACTTTGATGTACTTAGGAGTGTCATCTTGAGCGGGCTCATCCAGACTCAGCTGTTTCAATCGTGCACCTGCATCTTCAAGAATACCACTGGAAGAGTTGCTGTGAAGCAAACTTCCTTCATCAAACACAACATTTATTGATTCTTCTACCACTATGGTTTTCTTATTGAAGACCCTATATGCCCGACTATGGGAACTATATCCCATGAATATGCCTTCGAAGCATTTTTCACCGAATTTAGTACGCGGGTACTTCCCATTATTTAGTACATAGCATCGGCAACCAAAAATCCTTAAGTAGGACATGGTTGGTTTCCTGCCTTTCAGTAGCTCGTAGGGCGTCTTACGATGATGCTTGTTGATCAATGCTCGGTTTTGTGCATGACAAGCTGTATTGACAGCCTCTGCCCAGAAGTATTCCGGGAGAGAGGCGTCTTTCAGCATTGTCGTGCAGGCTTCAATGAGAGTTCTATTTCTCCTCTCCACAACCCCATTTTGCTGAGGAGTGCGTGGGGAGGAAAACTCATGAAAGATACCATGTTCTTCACAGAATTCTGTCATAGCACCAGATTCGAATTCTGTTCCATGGTCACTTCTGACTTTGACCACGGAGCAGTTAAATTCATTCTGAACCTGCTTGACAAAATTAGTGAAGATGTCAAAAGTATCCGACTTTCGTTTCAAAAAGAACACCCATGTAAACCGAGAGTGATCATCAACTATCACTAGCGTATATGATTTGCCTCCCAAGCTATGAACTTGCATTGGACCAAACAAGTCCATATGTAACAGGTAAAGACATCGGGAAGAGTCTTTGTCTGCAATGCTCTTAAAGGTAGCCCGTGTCTGTTTGCCCATCTGGCATGCATGACAGGAGCTATCCTTGATGCACTTGATACTGGGAGCATCTCTTACTAAATTCTTAGAAAATAGCATACTAATTGTCTTATAATTAATATGTGCCAATCTCTTGTGCCATTGTTCACAAAGAGATGCACTGCCTGTTGCCACAAGGCATACGGGGGTAGATGAATCTATACTAAGAAAATCTAAGCAGAAGATACTTCTGCTCCTAATGCCTGATAATACCGTCTCAGAAGAGGTACGTGAAATTATCAGACATTTATCCTTGCAGAACTTAACGTCATAACCTTTGTCACATAACTGACTTACGCTGATTAGGTTATGGTTTAACCCTTCAACATAAGCCACGTCGGTGATAGAGATTATACCGTTGGAAATCATACCGTAACCTCTGGTGACACCTCGATCTGACCCTCCAAAGATGACTTTGGGTCCATTCTCGACGGGAGTGTAATCACGCAGCAGGCTTCTTGTCCCAGTCATATGCCGGGAGCATCCACTGTCCAAATACCAGATTGGCGTTTTGGTGGCCTTTGGACATTCCTGCAAAACAAAATTAAGTCGCCTTAGGAACCCAATCGACTTTGGGTCCTAGATTCCTGGTTAGCCCACTCCCCCTCGGTTGGTTAACCCTACAAGTGGTCGGCCTCGCATTGTTAACATGGGGAGTCTCATAATGTCTTGGATTAAACCAACAATCCACGGCAAAGTGACCGACTCTGCCACAGCACCAACAATCGAACCTGTTGTATCTCTTCCTAGGCTCCTGCCTTACCCTGGGAACGGTGGGTGCAGCTGGGGCCTTGGATCTGGAGGTGGAGACCTCATGGTGACGACAGTCACATGACTTTGTCACCTTCTGTATAACAGGCTTGGCCTTTGGTGCCTGCTTTCCATTATGGCCGCTAGAGAACGGACCATAACTTCCTATGTGGATTTCCTCATAAGGTGCCTTGAAGGCACTCTCACCAAAATTCCGGGGGAAGTTCCAACCGTCATACCGGCTCTTAGGCTTTGCAACCGAGGGCCGGAAATGATGCCCAAATGTTGACTCAAAATCATGTTGGTTGCAAGGAAAGCCAGGCTTTCTGAACGCAACAGGACTAAGAGGAGCCTTCCCCTTTTCATCAGCAGAGGCCTTCTTGGCGGCCTTATTCTTCCTCTGGTTCTTGTTTCTCCTAGATGAAGAACCAGATGCCCCAATATGCCCCAAGCCAGCTCCTTTGGCCTGAGCAGAGAAGGTGTCAACGACTGGAAGCACTATTTTTGGCATAGAGAAGCTCTGTACGATCTTCCTTTCTGCCGCAAGTAGTTCTTCCAATTTGTTGACTTCCTCCTGCTTGAGATCAAGGAGCTTCAAAGACTCTGAGTGCCTTGAAGTTAGGTCAATGTGCTCCTGTCTGAGAGAGATCAAGCTAGTGACCTCTTCCCTTAGGGATATACACTCACCCTTAAGGAATTTTACTTCCTTCTTCTCAGCCTTCAGTCTCTTGCGGCACTCGTCGAAGGTGTTGAGCAGACGCTCATACTTTTCGAGGAGCTCAGCTTCACGGGCCGAAGGGCCATCCTCAGGTTCATCATCCTGAGACTCAGGATCAGAGTCGGAGTCGGAGAGAGAGGTGTGAGATTTTACCTTCCCAGTGAATGGGGGGCATTCTCCTTCTGAGTCCGATCGACCCACCAGCCCGAAGTAGGCTTCTTCATCATCACTGGAGTCTGAGGAATCAGACTCACTTAGTGTCTTTGGCCGTTTAGCGATGTAGCTTCGCTCCTTCTTCTTGTCTCTGGAGGACTTGTGCTCCTCTTCTTTTCCTTTTTCCCTCTTGCCTTGATAGCAGTCGGCCACGACGTGCCCTGGCTTATTACATCCAAAGCAAATAATGTCAGAAGAACGATGTTTATTGGGTTTAGATGCATACCTGTCAGAAGAGTAGTTTTTCTTCTGATGTCTGGAAGAGGAGCCGTCTCTCTTTCTTTGATTCCTCATCTTGAGGAACTTCTTGAACTCTCGAGTGATGAGGGAGAAATCCTCCTCTGACAGTTCTGAGCTGGAGGAGCATGGATCGGAGTCCTCCTCCTCATACTTCTTCCTGGCACGGTACGACACCGTGCTCTTCCCTCTTCTGGAGTGACTGGCTTTTAGAGCCACAGTCTTTTCTTTTGCAGCAGCCTTTTCTGCTTCTTCCTCAGCTTTCCTGGTGTTCAGCTGAAGCTCATAGGACATCAGCTTCCCAAACAGAATTTGTGGATCAGTTTCTGCCAGTCTGCCAAATTCTCTGATGGCGCAGATCTTAGTGTCCCATTCCTTAGTAAGGGACCTAAGGAATTTGTCATTGAGTTCACCATTGGTGAACACTCTTCCGTACCCCTTGAGGGCGTTGACAATCTTTAGGAAGTTCTCGTAGGTGACCCCGATCTCTTCCTTCGGCCCTTGTCTGAAGGCTTCATACTTCTGGTTCAGGAGGGATCTCCGATCATCCCTCACTTCATCTGTGCCCTCCATAAGAATGATCAGACACTGCCAGATCTCCTGAGCTGTCCTGCAGTTGCTGAAGTTCTGCATCATCGAGTCATCAACTGCACTGACCAGGATGTTTCTTGCCTTCATGTCAAGGCCCACTAGGACCATCTCATCCTTGTCCATTTCAGAGAGTGTCTTCGGCACTTTCTTGGTGGGATCAATGGTGGAGGCCTTAGTGGGGACATAAGGTCCCTCCAGCACGATCATGAACAGTCGAGGGTCCACTGCTTCCATGTAGAACCTGATCCTTTCCTTCCAGATAGGAAAGTTGAGTCTGTTGCACACTGGGATCTTGCCGGAGTACTTGAGCCCGTCCATAGTAGATGTAAGTCTCCTTGTTGACACTAGTGGCAGGATTCTACTCAAGGTGTTAACCTTTTGATGAGTAACCTGCCTCTGATACCACTTGAAAGTACACCTAGTGTCAACTATGTGCACCTATGGGGGGGGGGAATAGGTGACGTGTGGTTCTTCTGCGGAATTTACGGATGTACCTGCACAATCAAAACAGAAACCACAGCACACAGAATACACAGCAAATTTATAGTGGTTCCCCGACTTGGGTACATCCACTTTCCCCCTACGACCTATCTCCCCAACAAGGGACGACTCGGTCACTTCTCCAACGGGATTGAAATCCAATCCCTTCACTAACGGAAGGAGCCCTTCCACACGTGAGAGTCAACACTCCCACAAAACGGGTTGCACCCAACCCTTACAACACGGAACAAAAGTTCCTTTACAATAAAATAAATGTAGAATGTACACGTGATACAAACTTCTCTTGGAGACTACGGTGTTCCTCTTTGTTCGACGACGTGTTCTTGAAGTCGATGAAGAGTCTACGACCTTGGTCTCTCTTGGAGAGGATTTCCCCGGAACCGGCGGCGGCACACGAGCGGCGGCTAGCTTCGGGATCGGCGGCTACGGTGAAGAGCAGCTGCTGAACTTGGAGATCCAAACTTCGTTGCGAAGCAAGCTCGGTCTTCCAACGGTCACACGAGGATCGGTCGTCTCAATCGATTCGGATGGGAAGTGTTTCCGATCAACAAATCGAGAGACAAAGGATCTCTGGATAGACGCGTGAGACTCAAGCCTTGCTAGGCTACTGTCGCCGGAGATCGGGAAGAAGATCGATCAGTGGCGGCGACGGACTTGCGCGAGCGGCGACGGAGGCGGCGGAAAGATTTCGCGATCTTAGGGTTTCCGTGAGCTCGGCGTATTTTTCTGTCTCGGTACTGTTCAAAATACCCATGTATTTATACCCTGAAGATACAGCAATTTTGACCGTTTGTGGGACCCACAAAAGGAATCCCCAAATTCTGGTTCAAACTAGTCGAGAAGCAGAATCCGGTCCAGCAGCATTCTGAGAAAACGTCAAGTCAAAATCGGCGAGAATCGCAGACGATTCTCGACGAATCGACGAGAATCACCAAGTGATTCTCGACGATTCGTCGAGAATCGTTTGTGATTCTCGTCGAATCACTTACTGATTCTCAACGAATTTTACTGTGAACATGGGCTGCTTGGCCACTGGTTCGGCGGGAATTACAAGTGATTCTCGCCGAATCTTACTTGGCACCATTTTGAGATGGCCAGAAGGAGTCGGCGAGAATCAATAATGATTCTCGTCGATTCGGCGAGAATCACTAGTGATTCTCGCCGAATCGGCGAGAATCACTTGGTGATTCTCGTCGAATTTGCCTTGGAAGATTTTTCGTCTTCCACCCCAGGAGTTGCTCCTTGATCCTCTGTGCTCCTTGTCTTCTCTTGCATATGAGCGACCCTGTACTTGAAAGTAAGTGCACTCCAATAGAGAGAGTACACATAGGCCAACACACTGATCTGCTCAACGAGGGATTACGTCGTGCAGACCCGTGTATATTGACCTACTGCACCCTGACATTGGTGTGCACGTAGCGTGGAGGTACTGCAAGTACAACTTAAAAAGTTTGTCAAATACATAGTCTATTGACCTTAGCTTGTCCAGGGGCTTCTTCAAATCAGGTACATTGTGGATACAATACCCAACAAATGTACTTTCATGTCATTATATGATATATACTGTGACTGTGGACTGGTTTGTAGTTCATTTCTACATTACTACTATACTCTGTTTCTCATATTGGCCTACAGGTTTTATGATCATGCTAGTCGGCAGGATCGGCGTCTTGCGGTGTCATCTAACCCGTGAGTTAGAGTCACCGTAAGGCGGCGGTTATGGGCATAATACCGGGAGCCTCCTTGGTAAGGGGAGGGATCTTATATTTGTAATCGCTCTAGTTGTTAATTGTAGGGCCAGAATAGGATTTACTTTCCATTCACTTGCAATCTTTTGTTTTCAAGTTGTAAGATCCTTGTTTTCATTAATATAAAAGTGTTGTTTTCTCTTCCTTTAGTACCTTGTATTATTGATACTTTACTACTCATCCCCCCTCCTCCACTTCATTATGATTAACTAATCCTCCTTGTACTCGATCTTGATGATTCGAGGTTCGAGTGATTAAGTTTTGATGCTTTGAGTTCACCTTTTCTTTTTAGGGTTTAGACCTTGAATTACTCTTGATTAATCACGGATTGGAGATATATCATCGATATATTTTGCCCACCTTTGCTTTCATTCCTGGCTAGCTGAGAGGCCGATGGTTTGAAGTGAGCACTCAAGAGTAAAGGGAGTTGCACGCACCCCTCGAGAGAGGAAGACGTCCAAATCTCCCAGATTGGAGTAAAATCCAATAGTGGGGTTCACCGCATAAAGCGAGCTTTAGACCTCCGATTTAGACGAGAGTCGGTCGGACCTTCCTAAACTCAGGTGGGCACGTCTTCGAGAGAAGTGTGTTCATGATTATGCAACCTCCACGGTCAAGGACCTTTACCCTATTATACATAGGTTTATTTATCGTGTTTTTAATCGACTCTTGCCGAGGTGATTCTTGATCGAGTGCATTTCCATCTCATCGTTCTAACCCTTTAGTGAAATCATTTCTTTTATGCTCTCTTTCATTTCATTGCAAGTAGCCCTCTTTCTTATGCCATATTTCTTTAAGTGCGTTTAATTTTCCCTTCAACCCTAGATTTTTCCGTCGATAAAATAATAGACTTCATGTGAGTAGGTTTACTCAATAGTTCCCTGATTTAAATACGACACTTGTGTCCCCTTACTACAGTTCGATAGGTATACTTTCCTAGTCGGATTGCTAGTTCGGCTGCTCACTTCTCGTAAGCGTTGGCCTGGCCATCATGTATTTAATGCAAAAGAAAGATTACAGATACCATATCCAAGTGCGACCACTGGTTAAAGAGCTGTTGAACGACAAAAGATAATAAAAGAATTCTGATCAAAAGAAATAAGATAACTCTTGCGGATCAATTTCCAAAAAGGGGTGGAAGTTCAACTACTTCCTCCCGACATTGTTGTAGAGCCTAAAGAAGAAGTTCTAACTTCTGATCTAAGAGTTCAAGAAGATAGCTGTAGCGATTTTCACCTCAATAGCAAGTTCGGAGAAACTTCTCTGAGATAGAAGAAGAAGCAGCGAAGGCCTAACCCTAGCTGCAGTAGATCTGTTGATATATGATAGTTGTTGCCATTCTCACCTGCAACAACAAATTTACAAAGCCATCTTTCTGAGTTCCAAGAAGAAACAGACAGAGTTAGATGGTTGAAGAAATAAAGAACTAAAGAATCATTTTGTCTTCACTAGCAAGTTCAGAAAGCTTCTCTTTTTAAGTTAGAAGAATAAGTAGAGCAAGCTTACAGCTACTACTCATCTTCAAGACCACTATTCTAAACTCAACTACAATCAAGGCTTGATAAATTAGTGCTATGCAGGTTACTTTATAGAACAAGCATAACTAACTTGAAAATCCACCATCTTATTGTTGTGAAGAAGATAGTACTAAGATTTCTTAATTCAGGAAGAAGAAGGCTCAGAGAATCATTTATCTGGAGTCAAAGTTACGGCTGAGTTATTCTCAGTCCAGAAAGGCAGATTCAGAGAACATTATCTTTGGAGTCAAATTTCATCAGCAACCCTTTCTCTATGTAGGATCCTTTGGGTCTGAGTTGTTAGTCTAAAATTATAAAGGCTGAGTGGTAGGATCTTTTGTAGATCTGAGGTAGATTGCCTATGTGGATATGAGGTAGGGCCTGTGTGCCTGAGATATAGGACTTGTGCTCAAGTCTAAGGTAGGATTCAGTTCTGGATCTGAGGTAGGGCATGTGTTCCTGAGGTAAGATCTAGAGCATATCTGAGGTAGGAGAGTTAATCTCTCTGAGTTATAGGGCTATCCTCCTAGCCTGAGTTTAGGGTATCTTGTGTACCTGAAGTAGGTGATCTGTGGATGACTGAGCTGTATGAGATTTTATCTCTGAGTGTAGGGCCTGGGGCCTAAGGTAGTACTTGGAGGAGTCTGAGAGATCTTGCAGGATCTGTGTTGTAAGCACATTGAGTTGAGATTTGAGAAGCTGGTCTTGTCTAACACACTGATAGGAAGGTGGGAGGGAAAGTAGATGTACCCATATCTTTGGAAACCACTATAAATGCATGTGTGTTGTTGTGTGTCTTGAAAGAAAAGTAACCAAACTAAATAACAACACGCCAAAGCAAAAGATTGTTATAAATAACTAAGAAAACTATTCACCCCCCTCTAAGTGCAAAGCTACTCTTGTATTAAAGACTTTTAAAGCTTATTGATAGTATTAAAATTAATATGAGCTAATCTCTTACGGCATTGCACAAAGATAGATGCTCTAGTTTCATCTACAAGACTAATAGAAGAATCAGAATTTGAACATATGAAATTAAGAAAATAATTATTCCCACTCCTTATGCCAGTTAGTATGATCTCTTAAGATTTCTTAATCAGACACTCATCCATGTGAAATTCAATCACATAGCCAAGATCATAGTAGTATTATTGTTGGAGTCAAATAATGCCGCCAACCCTCCGCACACTATCCATGTTGAAACCGAAAAATCAGTCTTTGTGGAGTTCGACCCCCGGGGAAGGGGCAATCGCACACTTAATTCTCTCGCACAAGCCGAACAACTAAAGACTTAGCACAAGGAATAGACATAAGGCTCCAGCACAGACGTCCACCACACACCCTGAAGATCTTATAGTGCTTCCCCTCCTTAGCTATGTGCTGATCTAAGGAAACCTCAGAAAGCGCAAGAAGACTAGGGCACAAGTAGGTATGATAATATGGAAAGCTTGCCTTCTGAGGTATACCCTTGGGTCCATTTATAGTTCTCTAAAAATGGTCTACAAATAGCCACCCTCTGCTATCCCAAATAGCTATATGCAGTATAGATTGGCCTGCCAACATTGTAACTCCGCTGTTCTTTAAGTCTAAGGGCAGGCCTGTGGGGGCAAAATGGTAAAAAATACAACATGCAACACTGGGCAAGTGGCTCTATAAAACATCCACTAGTCCGAGGTGGCGAGTGCACGTGGTACTAGCACTCACTGCCTCCCTATGGCCGTAGGAGTGTGCGAGGAAAAAAATGCCCCACTCGCCAACTGCCTGCCGAGATCCCTGGGTGAGTGTGAGCCCGGTGCTCCACTCGGCAATTGTTTGACTCCACCCCACCTGGGCGAGCCGTCAGGGATGCCAAGATCATACTCAATGCCGGAAAGGAAGCTTTGAGTGTGTAGGCTTCACTCAACACCAAGGAAAAGGAGAGTTGAGTGTTTGGGCTTCAATCAAGACCATGGAAGAGGAAGTGTTGAGTGAGGTAGCCTCACTTGATGCCAAAGCGAATGACATCGAGTGGACCCGACACCAGATGCGAGTGGACCCGTTGCCCGGAGCTTGGCTGGTCTGGGACTTGGCTTGTTTGGCTCTTGTCTAACTCCAGTCACCGGATATGGGGTTGTACAAAATCCTCGCTCTTTGCGAGGTTGCCCCAAGCTAGGAAAGAAACATCCAACCCCAAGAGATTGTCGAGTAGCTCAGCGAGCCCACGGGAATCTTTTGGTGGGATCCACCAGCAGCTATATATATGCACATGTGTACCTAGGCGACGTTTTCCAATCCCCTTACTCTGACCCTGCCGAAATGCCTCTTTCAAAAGAGCTCCAGGAGAGGATGGACCGAGCTCGACAACTGAATGCCGCCCACGCGGCTGGGCTGACCTCGATGACCACCAGCTCGGTACCGTATGAGCCATTATATTTCCAGCCTTCCAGAAAGGATAAATCTATTCCCAAGGTTTCCGAGCCGATTCCTCAAGATCAAGCCTCAAACTCAAACTGTGGGCTTGCTTCCTCTCCTGCAGTAGCCACCAAGTCAAAAGGGAAGGAGGTCATTGAGCCCCCTGCTGACTCGGCCAACCACCAGGATGATGATAATGCTTCCACACTACGGGTAGGCTGACCTCTCCCTGACTCGCGGCCACAAACAGCTCCTGGTACTTGCTTGCGAGAACCATCGCCTACTTTTGGAACCACATGGCTGGACTCACTGAAGCCAAAGTCCCCCACTTAGGCTCCTTCCCGGCATCCCATGCCCATTTTTTCACTCGCGAGGAGAGGTACTGGAGATATTCTGGTCCCCAACATTAACCTCCTTTCGTTTTGCTTTATTTTGTAAATCTTCTTTCTCGTTATTTTTTTTGTAACCTCGCCGAAGCGAGCCCAATTGTATATAGCAAATTCATCAATGAGAAAGTTAACAAAAAATTTCTTCCCTCTATAATTGTCTACTTTCTGCATTGAGCTCGCACAAGCGTCACCCCTGCACTGCACGGCCTCGCTAGGATAGCAATCTTCGTTAGAATGTACTTGAGTTAGGATACATACCAATGAGGAGACGTCCTCCTCGATGGATGGACGGAACAAGTCGGTGAAGACGCCACCCACCTGGGGTCCATGCTTGGCCAATTGATCCACCTGCTCCTTTTCTTCCCTTGGAACATGACGGATGGAGAATGTCTGGAACGTGTCGATTTCCCCCTTCACCTTCGCTAAGTAAAACTAGAGAGTTGGCTCCCATGCCTCAAACTCCCATTGATTTGCTAGGCTACCACCATGGAGTTAGTGAGGACATCAACATCATGCACTCCTAGATCCCTGACAAGGCATAGTCCCGCAATCACCGCCATGTACTCAGCTTGATTGCACATGAAGGGAAAATGTACTACCAATGCTTGCTCGATCTTTGCTCCTTGAGGGCTATCCAAGATCACCCCCACTCCCAAGGAATGCCTTCCTGAAGCACCATCCACCATAACATTCAAAGGGACCAGATGATTAAGCTCTGCCTCCTCTACCTCGACCACAAAAGCAGCAAGAAAGTCGGCCATCGCCTGGGCCTCTATCAAGAGGTGGGGAATGAAGGATATGTCAAACTCGCTCAACTCCACCGACCATTCTACCAGCCTCCCCAAGTGCTCCACCTCCCTTATATATGTTGCGGAGGGGGTGGTCAGTCACAACTCGGATGGAGTGTGCCTGGAAGTAGGGTCTGAGAGTCCGGGCAGAGATTACTAGAGCAAAGGCCAACTTCACCAAGATCAGATATCGGTGCTCCGGCTTCCTCAAGACCTTGGACACGTAGTAGATTGGTAACTATTTATTCCCTTCTTCCCAGACCAAAATAGAGCTCAAGGCCTCGGTTCCCACCCCATGATATAGGGACAAGTCCTCCCCTTGCGTGGGACGTTGGAGGAGCGAAGCCTTGGTCAACTGCCTCTTCAAGGCTTAAAATGCCTCCTCGCACTGCTTGGACCACTCAAACGTTTAACCCCCCCCCCCCCCACTCAATTCTTTTAAAAAGGGGGAGCACTTCTCTTACACCCGAGAGAGGAACCTACTCAGCCCAGCCAACTTTCCTGTCAGCCTCTGGACCTCCTTGGCGTTCTGAGGCGATCCCAACTCCATGATTGCCTTGACCTTCTCAGGGTTGAACTCTACACCTGTAGGAGTACGGAGATGGCCTAGGAACTTACCCTTACTCGCCCTAAAGACACATTTCAAGGGCTTCAGCCTCATCTAGTACTTTCATAGGGCGCTAAAGGTCTCTTCCAGATCCTTGAGGTGAGAGTCAACATCCTGACTCTTTATCATAAAATCAACTACGTACACCTCTAGGTTCCTCCCCTTTTGCTCTCGAAAGACCCAATCCATCATCTATTGATATGTTGCTGCTGTGTTCTTCAACACAAAGGACATCATTAGGTAGCAGTAACACCCGTCCCCAATGATGATGTTGAATCCAAAACTCGGTCTCTATGGAGTTTACCGTTGAGGAAGGGGTGATCTCGCACTTATCTCCTGTGAGCTAAATGTCCAAGGAATTAGAACAAAGGACAGACCCAAGGGCTCTGCGTGGAGGTCCCACCACGCACTCGAAAGATCTTAGAGCTCTTCCCCTCCGTTAGCCAAAAGCTGAGCTAAGCCTTAGAAAGTGCTAGAAGACTGGGGCAGAAGAAAGGCATGCCTTCTGAGGTTGATGGAGACATCGTCCCACAACTTGCTAAGGATGACGGCATGCTAGCGGAAGATCCTCCTTCGTCGCCTTCAAAAGACTTGTGTCGTTATGGTGATCGTGTGGAGCGACGCTACAACCTACGCCCTCGGCGCAAGACCGCTTCTTCATAATTTGTGGATGACTATCAATTTTATTTGGGTGAATTTATTTTGGTTATTTGCTTAAGCTTGCTTATTTATTTCCTTATTGTTTAACTTTAGAGTACATGCTATTTAATTGAGCTGCATGTAGCCTAACCAATGTTGTAAGCCTATATAAGGCCTAGGATATTTCATTATGCTTTTGATTTGGAATGAGATATTGAAAACCCTAAAGCTTTCCCCCCTTGCCTCCTCCTTTTCTCCTTCTCTAAGTTTCGGCCGATGCTGCATTAGAATATTAATATATTGAGAATATCCATCGGGATATTTCAATAGTTAACGCTGCGTTAGATATTGAGAAACACAACGCGCATAAAAATAAGTCTCGCCCGTTTCAGAAGGGAATGTCCATCTTGAGACCACCTCCCACTTCCACCTATAAGGATATGGGGAAGATCTGGTCCACTGACTTGACCTCCATAGTCGTGACTACCAGGAATAGTAGAAACCCGACGGGTGAGAGAGTCCCAGTAGGACGGGTCAACAAATCAAACGCTACTTGTTTCTCTTGCGGGATTCAAGGTCACTACGCTAGTGAGTGTCCTACTAAGCCCAAGCCTTTAGCCCTGTTAGATTCCACATGTGTGTCAGACGATCTTATTTATGAAGCAGGAGAGGATAGCGAGTCAGAAGGAGTGCCTAATGACTTGGAGGATGACTCTCACATGATTGTCATGAGGTGTATTCGGGCGTTAGATGACTGGAATAGGACGAACATATTTTCGTTGCTTTTTAAGAGTGGGGAAAAGTGGTGTAGGTTGATCATAGATAGTGGAAGTTGTATGAACATCATTTCGGAAGCTGCAGTGACCCGAATGTCTTTGGTTACTGAGCCGCACCCTCACCATAATAAAGTGGCATGGGTAAACAAGTCATCCCTCCCAGTGTCAAAGAGTTGTTTGGTACCACTTACCATCATGGCTTATTCTGAACAGATTTTGTGCGACATCATCCCGATGGATGCTTGTCACTTTCTATTAGGTCGCCTATGGCTTTATGATCATGATGTTACCCACTTTGGTCGGGCTAACACTTACGAATTTAAATTTAATGGCAAGACCATAACTCTAAAACCCACTCCGCCTAAGGACCCTTCAATCCCCTCTAAGGATACGATTGTCCTGGTCGAAAAGAAGGCGTTCAGTTTGATAGGCAAGAAGGAATTGGCTTGTAACACCTTTATGGATGGTGTCATATATGCTTTAGTTTGTTTGCAGGCTAAGGACGATGCAGCGTCTGTTGAGACTTTACCTCCGGCATTGAGAAAGCTCCTAGATGACTTTAAGGATGTGTACCCGGACGAGCTTGCATCCGAGTTACCCCCCATGCAGGACATCCAACACGCAATAGATTTCATCACGGGTACCTCTTTGCCCAACCTTCCTCACTATCGGTTAAATCCCTCCGCACACTTAGAACTACAAACCCAAATTTCTGACATATTGCAAAGGGGATTCATTCGTCATAGCAAGAGTCCATGTGCCGTACCCGCTTTGCTTGCTCCCAAGAAAGACGGCTCTTGGAGGATGTGTGTGGATAGTAGAGCCATTAATAAAATTACTGTTAAGTATCGTTTTCCCATCCCTTGCTTGGACGATTCATTGGACATGTTAGCGGGTGCGACGATATTCTCGAAATTGGATCTTAGAAGTGGATACCATCAGATCTGAATTAGGGAAGATGGTGAGTGGAAGACGGTTTTTAAGTCAAAGGAAGGTCTCTACGAGTGGTTAGTTATTCCGTTTGGGCTTTCCAATGCCCCGAGCACATTTCCTAGGATGATGACTCACGTCTTCCAACCGTATATGGGAAAATTCATAGTGGTGTATTTTGATGATATTTTAGTTTTTATCACATCCATGCTCGATCACGAGGCCCATTTGAAGATTATCCTTACCACTTTGAGGTCAGAGAAATTATTCGTCAATATTAAGAAGTGTACTTTTCATGTGTCGTCTATTGAGTTTCTCGGGTATATAGTGAGCTCGGACGCCATACATGTTGACCCCAAGAAGGTCCAAGCTATTTAGGAATGGCCAGATCCCGCCAATATTCGGGATCTTAGGAGTTTCCATGGCCTAGCTACGTTTTATCGCCGTTTCATTCGAGATTTTAGCAGCATGATGGCCCCCATTACTGAGTGCATGAAAAAGGGTTAATTTTCTTGGATGGGTTCAGCCGCTAAAGCGTTTAACACCATTAAATCCCATATGTCGGAAGCCCCCTTACTGTGATTGTCGGATTTTAATAAAGTCTTCGAGTTATCATATGATGCGTCCGGTGTGGGAATTGGCGGGGTATTTAGTCAGGAAAGCCAGCCTATTGGGTATTTCAGTGAGAAGCTGGTAGGGCCTAAATTGAATTATTCTAATTACGATCGAGAGTTTTACGCAGTCATTCAGTTCCTCCAATATTGGCAGCACTACTTACTTCCTAAGGAATTTGTCATTTTATCCGATCATAAAGCGTTGAGATTTATTAACTCTCAAACTAAGGTTAGCCCTCGACATTCAAAATGGGTCTCCTATCTTCAGGAGTACAAATTCATCATAAAACACCTTAAGCGTACTCTCAACCGCGTAGCCGACGCTCTTAGCCATGTTTCTTAATTGTTGTCTACGCTAGAAGTTAAGGTGATCGGCTTCGATAGGATTAAAGATGAATATGTCCACTATTCGGATTTTAAGGATATCTATTTATCCACTCAGTATAATTCGCCTACGACCATTACGTCTTATTATATTCGTGACGGCTATTTATTGAACCACTCGAAGTTATGCATACCACGTTCCTCCCTACGTCACTTCATTGTTTGGGAGTTGCATAGTGGTGGGTTATGTGGTCATTTTGGCCGTGACAAAACGATCACATTAGTAGAAGACAAGTTTTATTGGCCCGGTCTTAAGGCAATGGTTAACAAGATCGTGGGTAGTTGTCGAGCGTGCCAATTGGCCAAGGGTAAAAAAACCAATACGGGACTTTATACCCCTCTTCCGATTCCATCCATACCATGGGAAGACGTTAGTATGGATTTTATTCTAGGCCTACCTGTCACAATTAGACGTCATGACTCTATCTTAGTCGTCATGGATTGCTTCTCGAAGATGGCCTACTTTATCGCATGTAATAAAACCAACGATGTGTCACACGTGGCACAATTATATTTTAAGGAAGTCGTTGGCCATCGAGGTGTCCACAAATCTATAGTTACCGATAGAGATGTGAAGTTTACTAGTTACTTTTGGAAGACCTTGTGGAGGATTATGGGCACCAAACTTCTGTTCTCCTCAGCCTACCATCCGTAGACGGATGGACAAACGGAAGTTGTAAACAGAAGTTTAGGTAGTTTATTACGATGCCTTGTGGGAGACCCCAAGGGTACATGGGATCTTCTCCTTACTCATTCCCAGTTAGCGTATAATAATTCCAAAAATAGGTCCACTGGCTTGTCTCTGAATGAGATCGTGCACAGATATAAAGCGCTGGTGCCACTCGACTTGATCCCTTTACCGCCATCTTTTATATCAAGTCAATTTGCACTAGATTTTGCCTCTCATATTAATAATCTGCATAAGCACATAAAGGAAACACTAACCGCACAATACGTGTCTTATCAAGTTCATGCTAACGTACATAAGAGAGCATCTCACTTAAACGTTGACGATCTAGTCATGGTGCGTCTCATCCCTGAATGGTTGCCTACGGGCACCTTAAAAAAGTTAGCGGATCGGCGAGCGGGAGCATTTCGGATTTTAAAGGAATTAGGAGACAATGCTTTTCTTTTGGAATTAACAACTGATTGGGGTATTTCCCCTATTTTTAATGTTTCGGATTTAACGCCATATGTTGCTCCGCCCCAAGAACTATCTTCCTTTCCATTTAGCTCCACTACAGGTTCTACTGGGTTTGGGGTTGAGGGTGTTACTGGATCGCTCGCTCCATCGGTCTCCAACGGTGGAACGTTACATGTTGAAGAAAAAGATTTTCCTCCTTTGTTGCCTAACGCTTTTCCCAGGTTTCCCCGAACACACTTTTTGACGGACAGGATTCTACAGGATGAAGTGCTTCCCTCTCCAGATGGTGATGTGCACCGCTACTTGATTCGGTGGCGCGGCCGTCCTGCCTCCGATGACTCTTGGCTCCCGGAATCGGAGGTGGCTCTATTGGATGACGCTCTTCTTTGACGTTACCTTTGAGACCACTCATCGGTGATGAGTCCTTTCGAGTGGGGGAGGATTGATGGAGACATCGTCCACACAACTTGCTAATGATGACCGCATGCTAGCAGAAGATCCTCCTTCGTCGCCTTCGAAAGACTTGCGTCGTCATGGTGATTGTGTGGAGCGACGATACAACCTCCGCCCTCGGCGCAAGCCCGCTTCTTCATAATTAGTGGATGACTATCAATTTTATTTGAGTGGATTTATTTTGGTTAATTGCTTAAGCTTGCTTATTTACTTCCTTATTGTTTAACTTTAGAGTGCATGTTATTTAATTGGGCTGCATGTAGCCTAACCAATGTTGTAAGCCTATATAAGGCCTAGGATATTTCATTATGCTTTGATTTGGAATGAGATATTGAAAACCCTAAAGCTTTCCCCCCTTGCCTCCTAATTTTCTCCTTCTCTAAGTTTCGGCCGACCCAACCCCTCCTCCCTCTTCTAGCCGCCCACATCTCCCCCTCTCCCCCCCCCCCCCCTCACCACTCGGCCACCAACCCTCCTCCACTCCAAGCCGCTGCCTAACACAAGCCCCTCTCTCATCCTCCACCTCCAACCACCAAAAAATCGAGCCCCCCTTCCCTTTCAAGTCTTCATCCAACCACCACGAGCGTGACGTGACGACGACAGAAGAACTTTGCTCCATCCGGCGTAACTCCGACGGAACCGTCGACGAGCGTTCCAAGCGATATAGTCGGAATCATATATTATGACTTGGGTAACAAAACTTCTACTCCCATGTGTTTCCCTCTTGATAGTTTTTGTGGCGGCAAATTTTTCCGTTGGATTTCGAAGCTTGAAAATAAATCGTGGGTTCTTTCATTTGAATCACGTTCATCATAATTGACTTATTTTTCGAAAGGTTTGGCGAACCTCGTAGCTTTTTGTTGGGAGTGATCTACCGTTTTCCGAATCGCAATTTTGGTAGATCTCTTTTGGTACAACCTGCACAGTCAGATCTAATATTGATCCTTTTAGCCGGAACGGATATTGGCCTATAGCATCTATTCGGTCCCTGACGGTTTGGCTACCCATTCGTTAGCATAAACGTGATAAAATTGCGTGGAGTGTGCATTGCGGAATCTTCTGTGCAAGTGTCGATTTTAAATCATCGAGGGGAGAACGTATTAATCCGTGGGTTTCCCGGCGATGACGCTTAGGCCAACATCAGAGGTACCCCCTTGGGTCAATTTATAGATTTCTGAAAATAGTGTGCCAAGAACAAATCTCTGTTGTTCTAAATGGTTATACGCAGTCAAATTGCTCTATCAACAGCGTAACTCCACTATTCTAGTAAGCTATTTGCACCCCCAGTAAGGACGTCCAGGTAATTTTGCCTCTGGACCTTACTGGATGAATGATCTCTAAGAGCACAACTCGGCGACAGGGCTGAATGCCGGGAGCACAACGTATTCGCCATCTTGAACCTCTCTGGGCATGTGCCTGGATGGCCGACAATTCGCCCACCTTGGCGAGAGCCGTTCCCGCATGGGCGTTGAGGCACGAGACCCTTAGGCGAGTGGTGATGGAAGTTGCACTCGCTGAAGGGTTACATGGTTCCTCGTAGGGTTGTGTGAATGCCCCTCTCTATGTGGTATGCGATTGCAAACCTGACCACCTTATTGGGCTAGTGTTGATGGGGGACCACTCATCGAATATGGGGTTGTACACAATCCCTGCTTTTTGCAAGCTTCAATATAGCTCGAAAAGAATCATCCAACCCCATATATTGGATGAGTGGATACTGATCTGGAAGAGAATCTTCTGTGAGCCCCTCTATGGCCATATAAATATCCAGCTTGTGGCAACTGATCCATGCCTTAACCCTCCATCATTGTTCTCACCTCCAATTGTGATGTCTCTTTCCAAGGAAGCTCTAGACCGCCTCCACGCTGTCCAAAATAAAAACAAAGCCTTGATGGGCTCACTCGCACCTGGCTTTCTCTGAGAGCACTCGGGTCATCCGCAAAGATGAAGAAGGCTAAAGAGGTTCGGTGCGAACCAGCCAGGGATGACTCGACCTCTCAAAACCCTTCCCCACCCAAGACATCCTTAGTATTTGCATTCGCTTAGAACTGCTCGCCCCATTTCGTTGCCAAGATAAAATTTTGATTTGTTGCATCTGTTTGCAGATCCCGCCGGTGGAGAAGGAAGTTAAGTAGGTAAGTGCTAAACTGGACTCACTGTGAGATGGGCAAGGCCATACGGCCAGTGATATCACCCCTTCACCCCCTCTCCGTCTTGATGTTCCCTCGCAGGAGAAATGTAACCCTTCTTCTAACTGTTAGTTTTTTATTCTCGACTTAAATATCTTTTCTTTGCAGCTCCCGCTTTTGGAACTTCGGGGACAGGATATCTAGCTCTGAAATCCCCCGTTTGCGGGATGACTGCAGATCTCTCCTCTCCTCCTCCCCCGGCGTATGCTATCCACAAAAGTTTCGCTGAGCCAGCCATCTTCCCACCAAGCCTAGGGAAGAGAAACATATCCTTCAAAACCCCCTTTGAGTGGCAGCCTAGCACTTCTCACCATCCTTTTGATAAAGATGTGGGTGCCGGATCAGGTAACGACTTACCTTTCTCGCGGGGAATATTAGATTAAGCGTATATAACCCCTTTTATCGCAAGTTTTCCCATGATTTCTACCGATGTTGATAATGATGGAGAGAAGATCTCGCCCCTCCCTACGCCGCAGTTGATTGTCGAATATTTAGGCGATCCCCGGGATGTTGAGGGGATGAAGCGATAGTTGGTCAAGCAACTCCGTAAACAATACATATTACTGCGCGGGATTGCCATTTGTGTGCGGGTGAATAAGGAATCTGTCGAGGTGCGGCTTGTTAGCTTGGAGAATAGTTATACACAACTAGTTGCTAATTTGTCAGGAGAGGTCGGTGGTAGGACCGAATATCCCAGTTTTCATATCGCGTGGCTCGAAGATGAACTATATCTCGGGCAGTGAGAACTCCAGAAGATTTGCTCTATTCATTATCCACGCTCAATGCCAGGAGCGTGAAGGGTTGAATGGGGATGGTGAAGACGGCCTCATGGTGGGCCTGCCGACACTCGCCTTTCGCTCCTACTATTATTTTATAAATTCTGTGATAATGACTGTCTTCTTTCATGTCGAATACTGACAATGCGCTATAATTGTATATTGTTTTGATATCGCATTCTTTACAAGTTTCTTTTGGACGCATGCATACATAAAATCTGTTCTTGCGGTTGTTTTTATCTATGTTGTTCCCCCTGCTTGAAACTGCGGTGCCAGTCAGACGCTGCGGGATCTCTCCCAAGTCCAGGGCCGAACCTTCGGCGAGATCTAGGAATGTGCTCTCCGTACTTTTTTCTTGTTAGGGTCATTTACCTCCCAAAATTTACCTATAAATATGTCGTACACCTACCGCATTAATCACTGCCTTCGATAGATCTTACTCGCTGCTCTACATTCTTTCCTTACTCACACTATGCTTTTTGTTGTTCTTCTAGGCGAGATGTATGGGGTAGGCAACGGGAGGAACAAGTGCGCAGTGGCATTCGTCGACTACCCTATCGTCAACTGTAACATGTCCTCCACAAAATAACAATCCATAGTTAACCTTTCCATCACGTCGGCCTTCACCGCTCTACATCCATTAGCCGATGAAGCCATCAACCACTTCTCGCATGTTGAACTCGCCATCCCCATCGAGAATTTTGAAGTAGAACTCTGCCTCCCACAATGGCCTGAGATCCTCCAGGCCTTCCGATACTTCGGGGTAGTTCCCGCACAGCTGAACCCTAACTCCATAGCTCTGTCGGTTACATTCGCTTGCTACATGCTGTCAGAGAAAATTGAATTCAGACTCTTGATTTTTCTCAAGTTGTTTAACTTTCGCGCCGAGATGGATGGGATTCCCTTCTGCTCTCGCAACGATCTGAAGGAGAAGGGTCTCGCCAATAATAACCACAACTGGGTAAAGAAGTTCATTTTCGTCTCCGGCAATTTTGGAAACCTTCCCCTCTTGCCAGTCCAGTAAGAAGAGTCTACCTATCGCCCCCCAGTCTCGGCGGCCATGAGTCCAACATTCACCAATTCCTTCTTGGTAAGGATTTCAACGTCGTCTTCCTGAGGAGGAACATTGACATGCTTCTCCCAGTTCTCACCGGGGAGTGTAAGGAATGCATTTACCATTATAGGGGGCATCAACTTTGGAAAATTTTAAACTTATTGTTCATGCAGGGGTGCAAGATCTTCCCCTTAATCCTCCATTTGCCGAAAGTTTTGTCCCCTCATCTGAGCTGGCACGTGTTGAGGCTGTCGTTGCGGCCTGCAGTAGCCCTTTTAAGCCATTGTCGGGATCCAGCGGCAAAAAGCGCAAGCTTGTTGTACAGGTACCTCCGCCTCCTTCCAAGAAACCATCATTTGAGAAATCGGCATCCATTGAGTAGGCAAATAATGTCGAGAGGCCAAAATCCGCCGAGAAGCCCAAGGCTGCCGAGAAGTCCTCCGCCGCTAGTCTCAGTGAAGGCAAGGAGATCATCATTGACTCTCCTAAAAGTGGCATAGGTAGTGTGGTGAAGACGGCGGGAGGGGCCGGCGGGATCTCGACACTGGACAAGCCGGAACCCAGGGACCATAGGAACTTCGGCCTGGGCGAAGCTGTGCTGAACGACAGGGAAGAGAACCTGTTGGTGTGGGATCAAAACGCCAACAGGGCCTCTATCTCCACCGTGTTCCCCTCTTATCAAGAGGGCGACACTATCTCGAGCCAGGCCTTTGTGCTGGCATTCAGCATGTATGGGAGGGATAGCACCGCCTATAAGTACAGAACATTGACGAAATCACTCATCTATGAGAGCACACGGGCCCAGTTCTGCGGCCTCGAGCTCTCGCATATGTCGGCACGCCATAACATCCACATTGTGCGACAACTGGAGTATGTTAGCATGGCTTGATCCTTTCTTAGATCGGAGGTGAAAAGCAGGAGGAGCTCGAGGCCTCCTAGAAGGACCTCGCTCTACATGAGGCAGGTGTGGTAAATTTTAAGCCTTGCTTGTATATTCACCAAACTTTTACCCTTTCCCTAATCCTTGGCCATTTTACAGGAAGCCTCGACCGTTGCCGCAAAGGACGTGTGTATTGCCCACCTTGAGGATGAGAACTGGCGGATAATGACCCAAAATCATCAGTGGATTGACTCGCCGATTCCTCCTCCCCTGGGCTCGAATGAGGAGGCCCTGCTATATACCCAACATGAGATTGACCTAGTGATGCGGGAACGTGCCATCATGGGGGCTCAGTACGGTCTCTAGATGATGTAACAATCAAGCTTCCTCAATAGCGATGGAGAGAAGGTGACGGCTGTGATCTTGATGACGGACCGCTTCCAGCCTATTCCCGAGCCCGTGCTGAGCGGGGATGAGGATTCGGATGAGAGCGATCATTCGGTCTCGTAATCTTGAGGCTCTCGCCCCCTACCCTTTTTTATTTTGTTCTCGCTTGTACTTTCTCTTTTGGGTCTTGAACCCCTTTTTGACAATGTAAACACTTTTAGATAAATGAACTATTTGTTATAAAAAAATTCTTACCTCTTCTTTTTACTCTTTGTGATGCCGAGTAATGTGGTACTTTGAAATGCATTTGATTCGCGCTCTCGCTTTGATCGGGGCTGAGACACCTCGCGACCCCTTAGGCCGACTTTTTGCTTAGGATTACACTTCAAGACGTTCTCGCCATTTTAATCCACCCACGTCCAGGTTCCTGGTCTTGAGAGAGCGAGCTCTCGGCACTTGCATTACCTTTCTTTCAGCTTGGCGAGATCCCCTTATTTGGCGAGATCTTGCCGAGAACTTGTCCCTTCTTCAAAGAAAACCTTAACCTTCAGATCTGTTTTATTGATGAGATTATTTGAGGGCTTGTCTTGAAAACTTTGTCCACCGAAAACCCGATAGCCAAACCAATTCCAGATAGCCTTGGAATAAGGGTCTTACTTTCCCTTGATCAACCATCAGGCGCTACCATCGGCCCGATCAGCTCGGTGAGAGCCTGACGGTGTGTGTTGAGAATTAACTAGACTCAACCCCAAGGTCATAACAACATCCAACGGGGATCTTGTCCTTACCAGCTAGGTGGGAGCTTGACAGCAGGAGCATCCTGGGAGATAACACTAGAGCGAGAAGAAGTTCCTTTGGCCAACATACGGGCTCTAACTCCGGCCCAATCTGCTAGGTGAGAGCCTGACCGTGGCTGTTGAGCATCAACCGAACTCAGCCCCAGGGTCATAACGACGTCCAATGGGGATCCCGGCACTTCCATCTATGTGGGATCCTAACAGAGGTAGCATCCCGGGACTTAAGCCAAGAGCGAGATATTCCTTTGGCCAACCTCTAGGCGCTACCATCAGCCCAATCAGCTAGGTGAGAGCCTGACGGTGGGTGTTGAGCATCAACACAACTTAGCCCTGGGGTCATAACGATGTCCAACGGGGATGCCGACCCTGCCAGCTAGGTGGGAGCCTGACAGCGGGAGCATCCCAGGACCTAACCCCTGAGCGAGAAGATGTTCCTTCGGCCAACCTCCGGGTGCTACCACCGGCCCAATCAGCTAGTTGAGAGCTTCGTAGTAGGTGTTGAGCATCAACAACACACAACCCCAGGGCTATAATGACGTCCAATGGGGATCCCGGCCCTACCAGATAGGTGGGAGCCTGACAGCGGGAGCATCCCGGGACCTAACCCCAGAGAGAGAAGATGTTCCTTTGGCCAACCTCCGGGCGCTACCACCTGTCCAATCAGCTAGGTGAGAGCCTGAAGGTAGGTATTGAGGATCAACTAGACTCAGCCCCAGGGTCATAATGATGTCCAACGGGGATCCCATCCCTACCAGCTAGGTGGGAGCCTGACAGCAGGAGCATCCCGAGACCTTACCCCAGAGCGAGAAGATGTTCCTTTGGCCAATATATCCTCGGTCCTACCAACTAGATGGATTACTAGAAGCGGAGGCATCTCGTAACTCAACACGATAAAGACCTTCCACATGCATAAACTGCAAGAGGGGTGGGACATCAAGGAATTTTATTCATTAAAGTAGAGTACATACATGTTTTCACGGATAGAAACGTTTCAAGTCATCACCGCTCTAGGTGTGACTTAGGGTCTCGCCATCTACATTATGAAGATAGTATCCTGCTGACCTCAGTTCCTCTCTGATAATGTACGAGACTTCCCAGTTGGGGTTGGGCTTTCCCAATACGGCTGACCTTCCTGCCACATACAACTTCTTTAGGACCAAATCCCCCTCTGCGAATTGTTTGACCCTGACGTGTTTGTCAAATTACTTAGCCATTCTTCTTTTCACTTCTTCCTAATGGATGGTGGAGAGATCACACAGGGCCTCCATCGTATCGAGGGAGAGCCTAGCTCTTCCTCGTTCTCAACTTACCACTCCTCCTTCCCTGCCTCTGCCTCGACCACATGAGGTGTTCGGATCTTGAATTCTATTGGAAGCACGGCCTTGCACCCGTGGGAGAGCTTGAAAGGGGTCTCCCCTGTAGCCTTGTTTGGAGTAGTTGTAAGGGCCCAGAGAACGGATGGAAGCTACTCCACCCAGCTACCCTTCAAGTTCTCCACTTTTTCATCAGGAGGTTCACGATGATCTTGTCCGCCGCCTCCACCAGCCCGTTACTCCTAGGGTGGTCGACTGAAGCAAATTTGAGGTCGATCCAGAGCTTCCTGCAGAAACTGATGAATTCGGTGCTGACAAACTAAGGCCCATTGTCTGTGACGATGGCCTATGGCAACCCGTGCCGGTAGATGATCTCCCCCCAAACAAAATTCCTGATAACCTAGGAGGTCACCTTGGCCAGCGCCTTTACCTCCAACCATTTTGAGAAATAATCTATCATGACGTGCAATAACCTCATCTTCCCGCTAGCCTGGGGAAAAGGTCCCACCAAATCCATTCCCCAGATGGCAAAGGGCCATATGGTAATGATGCTTCTGAGTTGTCGGGCTGGTTGTAGTTGGAGGGTGGCAAATAATTTGCACTTGTGGGACTTTTTTGTGAATTCTGCAGCATCACGGCCTAGGGTATAGAAGAAGTACCCTTGTCTGACAATCCTTCCTTCCGGGGTTCAAATCTCGGAGTAACTCCCACACTCCCCCGAGTGGACTTCTTCTAATATCCTCTGAACCTCCCACTCTTCTACGCAACGTACCAGCATCCCCGAGAGTGTCTTTTTATACAACTGCCCATCGCAGATGAGGTAGTACGCTGACCTGTATTTAAACTTCTTTTTGTCCATCCCCTCTGGATTCTCCCCCATGGAAAGGAATGTTGTGAAAGGGTCCATCCACAACGGGTGTTGATCCACCTCCATCAGCTCTCCCTCTTCGATGGAAGGGAGAAATAGATCAATGATGGTTCCTCCCACCCGGGGACCATGCTTCGCCAGATGATCGACCCGCACATTCTCCTCTCGCGGTACATGTCAGATGGAGAAGGTCTGGAACATGCTGATGGCTTCCTTCACCTTTGTCAAATATGACTGGAGGATAGGCTCCCTTTCCTCGAACTCGCCATTGATTTTGGAAGCCACAACCATGGAGTCAGTGAGGACCTCCACATATTCTACCCCCAGATCTGTGGCCAGTTGCAACCCTGCTATCACGACCTCATACTCGACCTTATTGTTAGTAATAGAAAAATGGATAACTATTGTTTTTTCGATCTTCATTCCTTGGGGGCTTTCCAAGATCACCCCCACCCCCAGGAATGCTTACCTGAGGCACCATATAACATCACCCTCCAAGGGATTGGGCTAGTGGGTTCTACCTACGCCACCTCGACCACATAGTCTGCCAGGAAGTCATCCATTGCTAGGGCCTTGATCGAGAGTGGGGTACCAAGGAGATATCGAACTCACTCAGCTCCACTGACCACTTGGACAACTTGCTTGAATTGAGTGTGCTTGGAAGTAAGTTCAAAGCCTCCGAGTCGAGATGACTAAAGCGAAGGCCAGCTTCTCTAAGATGGGATAATGAAGCTCTGCCTTCCTCAGGACCCGACTGACATAGTATATGGGGAGCTGCTTCTTCGCCTCTTCCCTGACCAGGACGGAGCTCAAGGGCTCTGCTCCGACCCCAAGATATAAAGATAGGTCCTCCTTATAGTTTCGCCCTTGGAGTAGGGTGGCCTGAGTAAACTGACTCTTCAAGTCCTGGAATGCCTCTTCACATTCACCAGTCCACTCGAACTTCTGCCCCCCCCCCATCAATGTTTTGAAGAAGGGGGAGCACTTCTCTCCATCTCGAGAGAGAAACCTGCTTAACCCTGCCAGTTTTCCTATCAGCCGTTGCACCTCCTTAGCATTCCGAGACTTCCCCAACTCCATGATCGCCTTAACCTTGTCTGGATTCGGCTCCACCCCCACGGGAGAAGTTGACCCAAGAATGTGCCCCTGCTGCCCCCGAAGACACACTTCACGGGGTTCAGTCTCATCTTGTACTTGCGCAAGGTGGTGAAGGTCTCCTCTAGGTCCTAGAGGTGAGAGTCCACGTGTCGACTCTTGATCATAAGGTCATCTACAAATACCTTCAGGTTCCTCCCCTTCTGTTCCCGGAAGACCTTCTCCATCATTGTTTTGTTTGTCTCCCCTGCATTCTTCAGCCTAAAGGGCATCAATTTGTAGCAGTAGCACTCATCTCCCGTGATGAAGGAGACATCTCTACTATTGGGGGTGCATCTTGATCTGGTGGTAACTTGAAAATGCATCTAGAAAACTCATTATAGGAAAACTAACGGCTGAGTCAACCAGTGCGTCAATCTGAGGGAAAGGGTAACAAACCTTAGGGCATGATTTATTAAGTAAAGTAAAATCGATACACATGTGCCACCGGCCGTCTCCTTTTTTAACCATAACTACATTGGGGACCCAGTCATGGTATTGTATTTGGGAAATAAAGCCATCCTTGAGAAGCTTGGCCACCTCCTCCTAGAAGGGCTCGTCCAGCTCGTCCGCAACGAACCTCTATTTTTGTTGGATGGGGTGTGCTTTCGGGACCAGGTTGAGATGGTGGCAGGCGACATCTACATCGATGCTTGGCATCTCTGTCGCGCTCCATGTGAAGACGTCCACGTTCCTTTGGATGCATGCCAGCATACTCTCTTAATATGCCGAGGTCTGCCCCCCGCTGATGCGAACCTTCTCCACCCTGCCTCCCTAGGTGAGAACTTCCATCTCCATGACCTCTTCCACAGCCTCCAGCCTGGACTGGTCCCCCCATTCTCGAACGTGCCTCGCCTCCGGGACAAGAACTTCCTCCGCCTCCATCGCTTCCTCCATAGCCATTGCCTCGGCAGACTCCTCCTTGTCTCCTCCTGCCACCTCCACCCAGGTGCCGCTCTCCTCTATAACGCCCCTGTTTTTCTGTTAATTTTTAATCCGTGTAGTGACATCATTATGACGTCAGGCCGTTACGTTAGCATGATATGTCGACGCGTTATCGTTAGTGCGTATTTGCGTTTGTTGGGTCGAGGCGACCAAATCTTGGGATTCTTGTCGAAATCGGAAATTTTAAATTAAGAAATTAAGTCAATTAATTTTTTGACTTGCTCGTCAAGTTTCGCCGCGTTCCGAGCGATATTGGAGCCTTTGCGAATTTCTGAAGTTTTGTACAGTTAATGTTCACCGTAAACTTTAACAAAAAATATATCTTGACAACGGTGCGTCGGATTTTGATTTTGACGGCGTCGTTGGATTCATAGCACCGACTTTTGCATAGGGTGCGAATTTCATTTTTATCGACATGCGTTTGGCCCTCCGTAAAAATATAATAGTTATAATATGATTTTTATTATAATAATAATTTTAATATTAATATATTTACCCTTTCTCCGATCGTCGAATGCAGCCCCCCCATTATAGTATTTATAATAATAATAATAATATTATTATTATAATTATTATAATTAAATTATATATATATTTATATAATATATATATATATATATATATATAAACAATGCATTAGTTGAACGCAACCCCAACCCATTTGTTGAACGCAGCCCCAGCCATTAGTAGAATAAAGATTAGTCGAACGCGACCATTAGTTGAATGCAGCCCCAACCATTAGTCGAATGCAGATTAGTCGAACGCATCCATTAGTTTAACTTTGATTAGTCGAACTCTGATTAGTCGAACGCAGGTTTGTCGAACGCAGCCCTAATCAGTTCGACGAATGCAACCCCAATCCATTCGATGAAAGCTTTGCATGCTTTCTCAAAATGGGATAATGAAGCGAAGGCCAGCTTCTCTAAGATGGGATAATGAAGCTCTGCCTTCCTCAGGACCCGACTGACATAGTATATGGGGAGCTGCTTCTTCGCCTCTTCCCTGACCAGGACGGAGCTCAAGGGCTCTGCTCCGACCCCAAGATATAAAGATAGGTCCTCCTTATAGTTTCGCCCTTGGAGTAGGGTGGCCTGAGTAAACTGACTCTTCAAGTCCTGGAATGCCTCTTCACATTCACCAATCCACTCGAACTTCTGCCCCCCCCCCCATCAATGTTTTGAAGAAGGGGGAGCACTTCTCTCCATCTCGAGAGAGAAACCTGCTTAACCCTGCCAGTTTTCCTATCAGCCGTTGCACCTCCTTAGCATTCCGAGACTTCCCCAACTCCATGATCGCCTTAACTTTGTCTGGATTTGGCTCCACCCCCACGGGAGAAGTTGACCCAAGAACGTGCCCTTGCTGCCCCCGAAGACACACTTCACGGGGTTCAGTCTCATCTTGTACTTGCGCAAGGTGGTGAAGGTCTCCTCTAGGTCCTAGAGGTGAGAGTCCACGTGTCGACTCTTGATCATAAGGTCATCTACAAATACCTTCAGGTTCCTCCCCTTCTGTTCCCGGAAGACCTTGTCCATCATTGTTTTGTTTGTCTCCCCTGCATTCTTCAGCCTAAAGGGCATCAATTTGTAGCAGTAGCACTCATCTCCCGTGATGAAGGAGACATCTCTACTATTGGGGGTGCATCTTGATCTGGTGGTAACTTGAAAATGCATCTAGAAAACTCATTATAGGAAAACTAACGGCTGAGTCAACCAGCGCGTCAATCTGAGGGAAAGGGTAACAAACCTTAGGGCATGATTTATTAAGTAAAGTAAAATCGATACACATGTGCCACCGGCCGTCTCCTTTTTTAACCATAACTACATTGGGGACCCAGTCATGGTATTGTATTTGGGAAATAAAGCCATCCTTGAGAAGCTTGGCCACCTCCTCCCAGAAGGGCTCGTCCAGCTCGTCCGCAACGAACCTCTTTTTTTGTTGGATGGGGTGTGCTTTCGGGACCAGGTTGAGATGGTGGCAGGCGACATCTACATCGATGCTTGGCATCTCTACCGCGCTCCATGTGAAGACGTCCACGTTCCTTTGGATGCATGCCAGCATACTCTCTTAATATGCCGAGGTCTGCCCCCCGCTGATGCGAACCTTCTCCACCCTGCCTCCCTAGGTGAGAACTTTCATCTCCATGACCTCTTCCGCAGCCTCCAGCCTGGACTGGTCCCCCCATTCTCGAACGTGCCTCGCCTCCGGGACAAGAACTTCCTCCGCCTCCATCGCTTCCTCCATAGCCATTGCCTCGGCAGACTCCTCCTTGTCTCCTCCTGCCACCTCCACCCAGGTGCCGCTCTCCTCTATAACGCCCCTGTTTTTCTGTTAATTTTTAATCCGTGTAGTGACATCATTATGACGTCAGGCCGTTACGTTAGCATGATATGTCGACGCGTTATCGTTAGTGCGTATTTGCGTTTGTTGGGTCGAGGCGACCAAATCTTGGGATTCTTGTCGAAATCGGAAATTTTAAATTAAGAAATTAAGTCAATTAATTTTTTGACTTGCTCGTCAAGTTTCGCCGCTTTCCGAGCGATATTGGAGCCTTTGCGAATTTCTGAAGTTTTGTACAGTTAATGTTCACCGTAAACTTTAACAAAAAATATATCTTGACAACGGTGCGTCGGATTTTGATTTTGACGGCGTCGTTGGATTCATAGCACCGACTTTTGCATAGGGTGCGAATTTCATTTTTATCGACATGCGTTTGGCCCTCCGTAAAAATATAATAGTTATAATATGATTTTTATTATAATAATAATTTTAATATTAATATATTTACCCTTTCTCCGATCGTCGAATGCAGCCCCCCCATTATAGTATTTATAATAATAATATTATTATTATTATTATAATTATTATAATTAAATTATATATATATTTATATAATATATATATATATATAAACAATGCATTAGTTGAACGCAACCCCAACCCATTTGTTGAACGCAGCCCCAGCCATTAGTCGAATAAAGATTAGTCGAACGCGACCATTAGTTGAATGCAGCCCCAACCATTTGTCGAATGCAGATTAGTCGAACGCATCCATTAGTTTAACTTTGATTAGTCGAACTCTGATTAGTCGAACGCAGGTTTGTCGAACGCAGCCCTAATCAGTTCGACGAATGCAACCCCAATCCATTCGATGAAAGCTTCGCATGCTTTCTCTCGCGAAATTTCTCCCGCAAAATCCCTCCCTGATTTCTATCTTTTTATTATTAGTCTCTGTTATTATTATTATTATTATTATTATTATATTTATTATCAATATATATATAAACATATATTATTAGGCAATCACTTCATCCTCTCCCTGTTGGTCTTCTTCCTCGGGCTGAAATCAGAGAGCGACGGCGAGACGATTTCTGTGAACCTTCTGACGGTGACAATCAGAGCTATGGTGCTCAAAATGGCAAACTGAGCATAGATCCATAAAGCTCTCGCCCAGATCTTCACGATCATGGTAAGTATTTCTCGTTTTATGGAAGTTTTTCATTAGGGTTTTCGGCCCTAACCTCTCTTTTGGCAAAATTCTTGTAGATTCCGCTTCCCCACGCCTTCTTTTGGGTATATCCGTGACGTGGAGTGATTTGGAGGAATGATTGGAGAATAGAAACCGAGGCAAGTGATGTTTTTGATCTCCCCCTTGCTCTTCTCTTCCAAATTTTAGCCATATTTCTTAAGATTTGACATGTGTAAATTTCCTATAACCATGTCTCCCAAATTTTATCCCGCTTATTTGGTAAATAAATGTTGTTGTCGTGTCACTTTAACTATCTAGTCTTTTTGATCGTTGTGACAACTTGTGCGTCCCATTGTTTTGATCGTACCTCACCTTTCTTAACCGTTGCAATGTACTTATGCAGTCCATGTCATTTGTTGATCCTCTTTGAAATCTTGTAGTGTAAGTCCTAGTTGATAAGTGTCTTTTTGATGCGTCGGTTTCATTAAGAGTCGATTTATAGTCTGTTGACCGTTAGTCTATGATGAATAAAATAAAATCTGCGTAGATAAATGTGTAACTAAAGAAAACTCTGATGGTCTGTGCGCGTTGGGGTTTCTTCCTCGGCACAGTGCCTTATGACTGAGTCTGTGCGTGTTGTGGACCTTCATAGCTGGTACATTACCTTAGCTGTTGGTCTTTGCGCGTTGGGGTTTCTCCCTCGGCATGGTGCCTTTTTGCTATGTTTGTGCGCGTTGTGGACCTTTTTCCTCGGCACACTACTCTTTCCAGTTGAGCTAAACAGTCTCATTTAAAATGATGAATAACATGAATAATAAAGAATGATAAATATATGAACTTCTGATGTTTGACACTCTGTTCTGTCTAGTTGTTGTGATTAGCCTTTCTTGCTCTGCTAGATTTACTGTTTTGTTTATATTGCTTTGATACTGACCACTTTTTGCTGTCGTCTTGTTGGTTTTCATTTAACTTGAGCTTTGTTTGATTTAACTTTACTTTCTGCACCACTTATAACTTGCTTTCAGAGGTGTTCTTCTTTTTAATGTCTCAGGTCCAGAGTAGTAGCAGATTTAGCTGACAGAGTTGTGTTTTTGTTGCTACGAGTTGTTGCGGCCATTTGTTTCCACCTTAGAGTGTTGAGGTAGTTGTTTGGTTAGACATGACAGTTTCTTTATGGGTTTGTGTCAGTTTTTGACGCTCGGTCTTAGATTTTGTGTATTAGATTACTTGCTACTTTTACTGTTGTTACCTATTTAAAGTTTTCTCACTTGCTCTATGCGAAGGTTTTATGTTAGGATGCATGTAGTTACTTTTAAATATACAAAAATTCATTCTGAAATGTTGGCATGACATAATTTTTTTAAAACCATAAAACATACTACTTTTAAGCGTTATAAAACCCCTTTTAATTACTTATAATAAATTTAGAAGCCATCCTCATTGCATTATTTGTTAGGTATACATTCTCATATAGGATAACAAATGAAATAAACTTTGTATTTTTGATGGATAATTTTATAGTTTTAAAATTAATTTCAAACTAAAATCCCGAAGTAGGCAAATGTACCTATCGAAATATAGTATACAAAATGGTGTATTCGACTCGGGGCCTCTTGAGTAATTATACTCATGCTAATTAATATTATTTTATCTAATAAAAATTTAGGGAATAATTAAACTAAAAGATAAATTTCTATGGAATGCAAATTAACACTTGATCTAGAATCTCTTTTGATTAAAGTAGACTTTCTTGAAATGATAAAAGCACAAGCTCCTAATCATTTACTTCGACCGTGGAGGTTCCAAGAAAACAAAAGTGTCTCTCTAGAGCTCATGCTTTTGACTAACCTTAGGTTTATCGATTAAGACCCCTCGGCCAGTCAAAACCTCTATGTTTGCTTTAAGCGGTGAACCCCACTATTGTATTTGACTCCAATCTGGCGGATTTATGTCATCCTCTCTCGAGTAGTGCATGCAAGTCCTTTTATCTTTGAGCGATGTACTAGTATCCGCAACCTCTCGGTCATTTAAGATACGGATCTAGGGTCGCAGAACATATCCGTAAAATATGAATTCGACATCAAATAAATCAAAAATAAATCGATAGCGAACAAAAATAGAAAGCTTGACAATTTTGAGAAAAACAAAGAAAGTTTATTTCATTCATTAGTACATCATGATCAAGTGCTAAATAAAGTTTAGCTACTTAACATGATGAAGTAACTACAATAAAAAAAAGACAAGAACATGATAGAAAAAGTGCTTAAATTGAAATAATGCAAAGCAAAAAGTAATCTATGAAATTAAAATTACATGAAGAACTGAAACTGGCTAACAATCTACTCCTAGATAAATCCTAGATGCCTCCCTAGATGCTCCCTAGCTTTTGGATTTGTGTGCAATTTATTGGAAAAATTTTGGAAGGTCACGCACCTCAGTCAATCCCGTGACCTAGGGCGTGTAAGGCTCGAAAACAGTCATCTTGAAAGAGAGGTAACGTTGGGAGAAAAAAATGCCAAAATTGTCATTCTGCGGGTCACTCCCCTAGGTCACGCCCTTGACCTAGGGCATGTCTATATTATTACTGGAAATGGCGGGAACTGGAAACAGTGGGAATTAACCCTGGCATTTGTTGAAGGGTCACAACCCTAGGTCACGGCCATGACCTAGGGCGTGTAAGCCGAAAACCGATTGGATCTGAAACTGGCGGCATTAAGCGCAGCATGCCTGGATGTAACGCCTGATGTCAAGCCCGTGACCCAAAATTCATGCTCGTGACTGGGGCATGTAGGACAAAAATGGTCTGGAACTGACTTCTGGCCTCCGTCTGCTGGTCACTCCTGCTAGTCACACCCGTGACCCATAGGTCACGCCTATGATCGGGGCGTGTAACTTTAATCCGTTGTGGCAAGTACTCTGAAACGCCTTTGTGGGTCACGACCACATATCAAGCCCATGACCTGAGGGTCACGCCTGTGTCCGGGCAGTGTCAAGTTGATTTTTCCAGCAATCTTCGGTTTCATCTCCTGATCAGTCCTACAAGCCCCAAATTGATATTCACAGCCAAGATTGACCTGAAATATAAATTGAAAGCAATTAGAAACATAATTACTAAAATATAACTATAATCTTTTTATTTATTAAATAAAATCTATATAAAAATAATGATATAATTATAGTTATCAAATACCATCATACTTACTCGTTTGCCTATGTGTGTAGCTATTTTAGCAGAAAAACCTACTCAACATACAAATTAATTTTTGTTTTTCTAGAATGTATTTCCACTTATTATTTCTACTTTTAAAATTGAAAATCCGATAAATCCTAAAATTTTATTTAGAGAGAAGGAAGCGTGTGTAATAAGATTGACATTACACAAAATAAAGATAAGGATACCCTCCAAAGAAATCCATCAATGTCGATGGACATTGGCTTGCCCTTTCACACTCTCGCCATGGCACTAGTCTAACTTATAAGCATAAATCATTAGGACTAAACTATGTTGAAAGGTAGGCTTAGGTTTTGTGCAAATAATCAAAGATAAATATGACGGCTAATCACACCCAAACCTAAAGAGACCTCGCACAAAATAAGCATGGCTTTAAAAAGATAGCCAATTTCTCAAACCTTTTTTCTTTTTCCTTTTTTCATACATTTTTTTATTTTTATTTCACTTTCTTCCCCTTTTAAAGATTTTTTCTAATGTTTTTTTAAGGAAGGAGAAATAAAATCAGCTTTTTTTTCATTAAAAAATAGTCACCAAATTTAAGATGAATCCTGATCACTCATATTTTTTTCATATAACTTTTAGATGTGCTATTAGGATGCTTTTTAGGACTTGGTGAAATAATGTTTGGTGGAGCTAAAACAAATGGTAGGGTAATAGGCTCAAAGTGGTTTAACAACGATAATTATGTTAGGTACAGGTGCAAAAGCTCAAACTGGCCAAAAGAAATGCCTAAATCATATTCATGCTAATGAGTTTAACCTATGCAAGCCTTGAGAATAGTTAGCGGGCAAGTTCTAGACATCGCGAAAGAATACATTTCTCTTGATTCGTGAAAAATCACTCTAGTAGACATCTACGTGCTCACCTAAATCATTTTTTGCTTTTTACCGATTTCAAAGTAAAAGTAAAATATACTATTTTTATGCATTTAGAAAAATAATAATCTAATCACATGCTGAATATTTAATTATACATAAAATTCTACTTACATGTGCACTTAACTCGGAACACAGCATGACAAACAATTCTACTCCAAAATTCAAAATCCAATTAAAGCATGAAAATTTTTATACACAATGTAAATGATGAAATACTAGAGATTTTTCATGTGAATAAATATAGAAATAATGATTTCTCTTATTAAAAATTTAAATTAAACCTATTTTTTTCAAAAAATAAAAAAACACTAAAGAGATCTCACCACCATATTTAAAAATAAACATTGTCCCCAATATTTATATGGCAAGTAAGAGAGGAAAATGTAATAATTTTTATATATTTTAAAAAAATAAAATAAAATGCAAGGATAAGCTAGGGGTGTCTCCCAAGAGCGCTTTTCTTTTTCTTGTCTTTAAGATAGACGGTTTGGGTTAGGACAAAGGGAAATAAAATTTTAAATTTGCAGGCAACTCCCTTAATTCGCATTTGGGTGAATACGCCCAAACCGCTCGCCCGGCTACTCCTCCGCTTTCTTTTTGATTCTCCTTCTTACAATTGACTTGATAATCTAGATTCGAATCACCTATCGATACCTGAGGTGATTTGAATCTTTGTAGATGAGCAACAAATGGATCGGGGTGTAACAACCCCATCCGTTTACATAGTATATACTAGAAGGTCCGACCGGGGCCCCACAGCATATGCCACAAAACAAACGGTGAAGTCACTGAGTGATACTAGAGTTGCACATCCTAACTCATTGCATTCTAGCGGAAGCCTATAACACTACACTGAACTCTATACCTGAATGTCCACCATATAAAAGCTCCTCATTTATATAAAACCGGAATGTCCAAATACAAACAGCTGGCCTTATGGCCTTACAAGGCTTTACACAATAGTGGCCTCAAACATTGGCGCGTAGGCTGGCTACGTATAAATAAACATAGCATTTTCAGTTTAGCCTTCGAGGGCTAGCAGCAGCGGCAGTAATAACAGCAGGGTCTTCAGCCTCTATGCATCCTGCTTGGGTCTCCAGCACCTGTACAGGGACAGCCCACCCAACGGTGGCAACAGGCAACGGTCAGCATTCAGCTGACCAAATTATAACGACCCTACCCCTTTTCCCGGGGCAGTGGTATTCCATCCATGCAGGCATAGCATTTCACAGGCAAATATATATTTCACACAATATGCTCACACGCACATACATTCCATCACAACCGTCAGCCACGCGGCCCAATGATCTGTTCACTCAGGGCACATTCTTGGTGTACCGGCGAACCAGGGTCCCACCACCGTATCAGGGTCACAACTAAACGGTAATAATTGAGCATTTTACTCCATGGCGTGTAGCCAGAGCCTTTAGTCTTAATGCACCGGGATTGGCCCGTAGGCCCCCATTGTGTCGTGGCGCCCAGGCCTAAGATTCTTGCTATGTGCTCCAACATACCGCACTATCAGGTCTCACGTCGGATGGAAATAGCGCAGGTCGGATCATTCACCCCCCCATTGCTCAAGTCGCCTTGCCATCACCGAGTACGGTGTACTCGCGGCTACATAAAAGGCGCGGGTCGGTTTCACCTTACATGTTTCCATTCAATGAGCTCATCAGCTCACACATAGCCATCACATCCTCGCAGGACTGTCTTTCCAATTCATCGGTTACCTAGGAGCCACGCATCGCATTAGCGACAGAACTCAATTTCCATCCCTAGGCTTAACCGTGCATTCACAACATTCACTTGAGGGTATGTTCCTGGGCTGCCAAGCCAGTACTCCCCTTCACAGGAACAACTCATCAAGCATTCCAATCATCAAGGGAATTTTCCTGGCTCACCACGATAGTACTTCCTGCTACTGCCCTTCACAGGTATAACCCAAAGCACAGGCATCATAAGGGTATTTTCCGGCACTACCACTCCAGTACTTCCTGCTACTTCCCTTCGAAGGTACTACCCATCGACTCCTAAACTACATGTTTATCACGAAGTCTTTTCCAGTGTGTATATGTAACATCACCAATCCAGACCAACCTGTCCAGATGGGCTTCACACAACATTCCTATTCTGTAATCCATTTTCGGATCTATATGACAAATGAAAGGGGATTCCAAGAATCAACCCAAGGGACTCCCATAACAAGCCACCCTCTGGGGGGGAATCATATGCACATGCCAAAACGGAAGCCTTCACATGGCTAGGAAGAAAGGTCGTTACCCTTGAAAACCGCTTCGGCTCCATGAGCTCCTAGCTGGCTGGAAAGAACCACAACGGCTTTTCCTCCACAACGCTGGCCTCGGATCTCTCGTCGGAACTCCGCAGCACCACCGGTGGCCAGCTCTCCTTCCTCTTCCTCCTCCTTCTTTTCTCTCTCTCTAAGTATATAGAAAGAGAATGGCAATTCTTAAATGAGTTGTTCCAACTCATTTCCCAGCCTTAATGACACAGGGAGGAAGCTCAGCCATTGGATCCCAGCTGAAGGAACAGACGGCCACGATTTTGCCACAAAATCTTATTTTTGCATGACACAGCCTGTGACACGCCCGTATCCCAGGCCGTGTTCCTCAAGCGGTGCTCAACCGACTTATCCAGGCCAGTACACGCCCATGTGACACGCTCGTGTCACGGGCCGTGTCACCCGACACGCCTTCAGACACGCCCGTGTCTGTGGCCGTGTACTTCAGTCTGCACAAAATCGAGATCAACACGATTAGGACACAGGCCAATAACACGCCCGTGTCACAGGCCGTGTACCCCAAGACACAGCCGTGTCATGCCCGTGTTCACCAAGCTTCAAATGCCCTAGGCTTATCTTGCAAAGGACACGACCTGTGACACACCCGTGTCCCGGGCTATTTGCCCAGACACGGCAACTGACACGCCCCGACTCAAATTCGTCGAGCTGACTTCGTCGACCAGAGGAGGACACGACCTCTGACATGCCCGTGTCATAGGGCGTGTGCCCTCATTCTTTCGTCGAACGAATTTTTGTCGACCTCTCCCTGGCTACTCACCAGAGCAGGACACGCCCGTGCCCTAGGCCGTGTCACCCAATTTTTCCCCAATTCTAGATTTGGGGTGTTATACGGGGACAACATTTGATTGCAAAGGCTCATCTTCAAACTAAAAGTTGTTAGTATCGGAAAAATAAAAAATAAATGAGTCAGAAAAATCTCCGTAAGGAGTATGCTCTTGCAAAGTTATATGATTATGCTCTAGTTGTTTATTTTCTAAATTAAAATCATTATCTAAAAATTCATGTAAAGAAATATTATCGGCCTCATTATTTTCAAGAATTTCAATTTCTAAATATTTATTTGAGATACTTGAAAATTCATGAAAATAAGAGTCGGGTGTAGTAGGAGAAGAAACATGTTTTTCTTCTAATTCACCTGAAGTGCCCATAATATTAATAAATGTTGGGTATAATAATTTGTCATCCTCTTCCAAATAAGACACCATGGGGGCACATGAAGATTCATGTTTCTCCAAAGGTGAAATATTTGAAGTTGGAGAAGTATTATTAGAAAAAGTTTTAATAAATTTTTGATATAATAATTCCTCCTCCTCTTTGGAATAAACCACTAAGGGGCACAAGTGGATACATGTCCCGTCCTAGGTGAAGAAGAAGGTTGCTCGGTGATAAAAGAAGAATAAAAATTCAGATCTAAATAATTATTATCATAACTCGGGAAAATTTCCGGTTGATCTTGTGAACAAGGAAAATTAATATCCGAGGTGGAAGAAAGAATATTTAAATTTGAAAAAGTATTCTCGTTAAGGCTTGAAAAGGTATTTTCATGAATATTAGTTAAATTGAAAAAACAATTTTATGAAAATATGAGGAATAATTAGCATCAAAGTTAGAATAATTAATAATTGCAAAATTATTTTCATAACAAAATTTTTGATAATAATAATAATAATCATCATTATCACTTTGATGAGTAGCACCACAATAATAACAAAAACTTTGGCGTTGTCTTGCGGCTTGCAAAAGATTAATTTTATGTGTAAGATCGGAAACCTTAGTGGCCAATTGAGATAACATTTTTTGTAAAAAGAAAAATAAAACAATGGGTACTTAATAGAAATGAATTTGAAAAAAAAAATCAAAATAGAAATGGAGGTGGAGAACAAGAATGATAAAAGTAATAAAATCTATGCTTTCAAAATATTAACAAATTAATTCCCCGGCAACGACGCCAAAAACTTGATGGAGAATTTTATAGTTTTAAAAATAAATTTCAAACTAAAATCTTGAAGTAGGCAAGTATACCTATCGAAATATAGTATAGAAATTATCGTATTAGACTTGCGGCCTGTTGAGTACTTCTACTCACGCAAATTAATATTATTTTATCTAATAATAATTTAGAGAATTATTGAACTAAAAGAGAGATTTCTATGGAATGCAAATTAACACTTGATCTAGAATCCCTTTGAATTAAAATAAACTTTCTTGAAATAATAAAAGCACATGCTCCTAATCACTTACTTCGGACGTGGAGGTTCCAAGAACACAAAAGCGTCTCTCTCAAGCTCATGCTTTTGACTAACCTTAGGTTGATCGATTAAGACCCCTCGGCCAGTCAAAACCCCTAAGCTTGCTTTAAGCGGTGAACCCCACTATTGGATTTGACTCCAATCCGACGGATTTATGTCGTCCTCTCTCGAGGAGTGCATGCAACTCCTTTTATGTTTGAGCGATCTACTCGTATCTGAAACCTCTCGGTCATTTAAGATACGGATCTAGGATCGAAGAACATATCCGTGAAATATGAATTCGATATTAAATAAATCAAAGATAAATCGATAGCGAGCAAAAATAAAAAGCTTGACAATTTTGAGAAAAATAAAGAAAGTTTATTTCATTCCTAAGTTCATCATGATCAAGTGCTAAATAAAGTTTAGCTACTTAACATGATAAAGTAACTACAATAAAAGAAGGACTAGAACATGATAGAAAAAGTGATTGAATTGAAATAAAGCAAAGCAAAAAGTAATCTATGAAATTGAAATTACATGAAGTACTGAAATTGGAAAACAATCTACTCCTAGATAAATCCTAGATGCCTCCCTAGATGATCCCTGGATTCTAGCTTTGAATGCAATTTATCAGAAAATTTCTGAAATGTCACGCCCCTTGGTCATACCCGTGATCTCGGGCGTGTAAGGCTCGAAAACCGTCGTCTTGCAAGCCCTGGAACGTTGCGAGAAAAACAACAAAACTTGCCATTCTGTGGGTCCCGCCCCAAGGTCACGCTAGTGACCTAGGTCATGTCTATATTGTTACTGGAAATGGCAGGAAGTGGAAACGGCGGGAATTAACTCTAGCAGTTATTGAAGGGTCACGCCCCTAGGTCACGCCCATGACCTAGGGCGTGTAAGCCAAAAACCGGCTGGATCTGAAACTAGCGGCATTAAGCGCGACACGCCTGGATGTCACGCCTGATGTCATGCCCGTGACCCAAAAGTCACGCCCGTGACCGGGGCGTGTAGGCCAAAAATGTTCTGGAACTGACTTTTTGTCTCCGTCTGCTGGCCACGCCTGCTAGTCACGCACGTGAACCATAGGTCATGCCCGTGACCGGGGCATGTAACTTTAATCCGTCGTGGCAAGTACTCTAGATGACTTTATGGGTCACAGCCACATGTCACGCCCGTAACCTGAGGGTCAAACCCGTGTACGGGCCATGTAAAATTGATTTTTCCAGCGATCTTCAGTTTCATCTCCTAATCAGTCCTACAAGCTCCAAATTGATATTCGCATCCCAGATTGACCTGAAATATAAAAAGAAAGCAATTAGAAACATAATTAATAAAATATGATTATAATCTTATTATTTATTAAATAAAATCCATATAGAAATAACGATATAATTAGAGTTATCAATTTTCAGCTACGTAAACTTATATATTTTCTCACTTATGGACTAGTGATCCACCCGACCGAGGGACACGGTCAGTAAACTTAAGAACTAGAATGTGTTTTTAAACTTAAAACATAAGTCTATTCCATTAAGGTAAATGAAAAGACAGGTTTTCCTGAACGTCTGTAGTTGTCCCATGTATGGTGTGGTATCATGATCGCGTATTTTCTCGGACTATGATAGTACTTTAATACTGAGAAAATCCTAGTTTTGATAGTTGGTATCAGAGGGAGGTTTTGGAAGAGGGTTGGTTGGTTTGGCAAGACAGTCAAACAACTTTGCCTAGTGCAAATCTCTAATCGTATCATTCCATTGCATACAAACATCGATATGTCATCAGTAGATCTTAATGGAACAATGAACACTACACTTATAACATGATAAGAAGTATACGGGGCATATTATGCAGCATGAGATGCATAATATGTGTTTGTATATGGATCCACGATAGGTGGCAAAATGTGACGGTTATGTAGTATGGGATGCATAACCATCATCACATGAATGCCCATTAGCACGTTTTACTTTTTCATTACATACAATGTTAGGTAGTTTGAGATGCATAACATTGTATGTGTACACCACTCATAACATGCACTATGACCTTTTAAAAATGCATAGCACTGCATACATAACAAATCATCGCATAAGCACACATTCCAAGTTAAAGATCTACATGATGACATATGTACACACATGATTTGAAATGAAACTTAACATTCACGCATTCATATTATAAGCACAAGTTAGAAGCATAACATCATTTAAAGAATTTCCCAGAGCAAGTTAACAGTAAAAGCAAGTATCTGTTCATTCCTGATCTGATTTGAGTCTATTTGTTTCTGATGTGATCTGGGTTAGGATATTCGAGTTTACTAGCTTAGGTCTCTTAAGCTAGGTCCTTCATTAGTCGTTTGTTCGTACCTGTAGAATATGACACCAAAATAGTTTTGCTAAGGGAATATCTTCCCAGTTTGGGATGTCTTAGGCAAGATTTTGACTAGATATCCTCTTGTTCTGTAGAAATGCCGGCTTAGCGTGTTGTGACGAGGTCGACTCCCCAGTCGGAGTGTGAGTCTTCTGCTGCCCAGAGTGAAGCTGTGATTGAAGGACTACGACGAGTAATGAGGCCCTGAGAAGGAAGATGATGGGCATGCAATCGATAATAAAATAATTGTTGGTTGTCGTCACCGAGAAGCAGACTAGTCTAATTGTTCCTACTCCTCCTTATTCTCTAGTACCCTGAGTTGCACTACCACCGGAGATGAATTACATTTCTCACTTCCAGCGACTAGGACCTCCTACGTATGATGGTAGGGCAGACTTCATGGAGTTGGATGACTGGATCATCGCCATCGACGAAATGTTTTCTTATTCTGGCATTTCCTCCGATTAGATGGTGATGGTTGCGGCCTACCCGCTCAAAGGACTTGCGAAGAGTTGGTGGAATAGAGAAAAGCAGAATCTTACTGATGGGTGCTCTTGGGATTCGTTTAAGAGTATGTTACATAAGAAGTTTTTCACATCGGTCGAACAAGACCGTCTGATGAACAACTTTTTACACCTGAAGCAGATACAACTCACTATTAGTGAGTACGAGATGGAGTTTATCAAGCTCAGTCATTTCGCCCCAGATCTGGTAGAGTCGGAAGAAGGCAGAGTAAAATGCTTCTTGGGTGGTCTGAGGTATAACAACCAGCAGTTGGCTAGCGCGTACAAATTTGAGACCCTTGTAGAAGTAGTAGAAGATGACGTGAATGTTGAGGCAATAAATAATGCAAAGAATCGGGGATTGCATGCAAAGAAGGACAAGAGGAAATCTGATGATGGTGGATGTACAAGGTCATTTAGCCCTGCATTTGAGAAGGATCAAAAGGAAGTGTGTAGCTTCTGTGGTAAGCCAGGCTACCCTTTTGAAAAGTGATTTAGGAGACTGGATACATAGAAGTAGTCTCAGGTACATGCGATCCAGGATGCACCAAAGTGAGGCACTGTCTGTACTTATTTCCAGAAGGGTGGGCATGATGCGGCCCGTTATCGCAAGAAGTCTGGAGCTTGTTTTCTCTACGGCTAGAAAGGACACATGAAGGATAAGTTCCCACAGATCCAGTGTAAGACCCCCCTACCGGGACACAAAACATGACACGAGGGTAGTCTTATGCCCAAAACAGCCACCTTGCGGTAGCGTCAGCACATGTGCTAACTTGTACTACAAGACGCCTATTCTGCCGACTATAATTAATATCAAACAATGCCAACACAACCAAGAATGTGAAACAGAAGTCAAATCCACATATAAGTAACATAGTACAAAAGTACATCAAATAAAAGAAGCATCAAAAATCTTCTATAATATCAGAGTACGGGTACAAAAAGAGTCTCTCTAACTCACATCAATCATTAATGATAGAGATGGAACGTTCCCTTCAGGCGCTGTCATCCTGGCCTGGTTGTCCTGCTTCATAACATGTTGCTGCTCTGTCTACGGGGTTCCCTCCTAAAAATAAAGATGTAGCAACCATTAGTCATAAAGAATAAGTCGCTTCACATCCTCTACCCCGGCGAACCTCGGCACCAGGCGGAGTAAAAGAGTAGTAGTACAAACATGTGGTAATAGAGTGAGCAATATCAATGAATATTAGCACTATAATAAACGAGTAAGTAATCTACTATAGCAGTTCTACCATCTAATATAATACTACAACAGAAACTAACTCAACTTATATCAATGCCCATACAGACATATAAGTTGAGGATTGGCTCAACAATAAAGTAACTCATCGTATAAGAGTGCCAATACAAACTTATACGATAAGGATCTTGTGTATGCAATGTAATGTAATGACATGAATGCAATGCAATGACTCACCCATGATCACGCACATGCAACTGCTATGTCGACACAGACTTGTAGTTCCTACTTTTCGAGTAGGTAGCTAACCTCTTAGGCGTCAACCATCGTGGCCAGGCAGTGACAGTGGAGCAGGCTTCTCAACTACTAGGTGGCCATAGACACTACTAGGACTAGGTATCCATACTCCTCAACTCTAAGAACACAACAGCGGAGCTCACATGCGTACTATAGCTTAGAAGCGTTCTTAGGTAGATGTGAACCAAGTGCCAAGCCTAACTGGCCTATCTTTGTGGCATGGAAGGTGCCTCTATGAACAAATCACCAAAGGACCAGGTCCAACCATCCACTAGCATGGAGGTTGCCTCAGGAAGTAAGCACCAAGGACCAAGGACCAACAGTACCGGTCTTGCTGTCAACTCCCATCGGTGTGACGACTGGCCAGCCCGTAGACCTGTCACACAATATTTAACCCAGGATTACGATACCGCGTGTCGACTCACACCGCATGCAATGTCACATCATCGTGGAATGGAAGGTGTCTCTATGTACAAACCACCAGAGGACCAAGAAAAACTGTCCACATATGTCTCTTTTCATCATTACCGATCCAGTGCGCTCAAACACCCGCACATACACCGTTTCACAATCTCGCGCCCCAAGGAGCTTAAGTGTTCATCACCAACATAATGGTACTTCACCAATCCAACAACCATTTGGTTAACTTAAATACATATAGACTATGATAACATAACTTAAACATCAAGCGGTTACAATCTTTTTACCAAGTTAAACCATTCGTGCACACATGGATCTATCCACTAAATGCCAAAAACCATTTGTTCATAGCAATCACTACCAATAATATACCACAAGTTCAAGCCAATCTCATCATTATTCAACGCATTACAATTTTCATGTATGTCTATATTGGTTCACATATTTAAATCACTCCAACCATCTTAACTCATCAACCGATTCGTTAACTACACCATGTGTTCGTTATGGATCTATTCAACAAATTCCATTAACAATATTACTTAAACACTAAATTTACAAAGACGTTAAGATTGTTGTACAATAGTCTCTCCCTACCAAATTCAAAGCCAACTCAACACAAACCCTAAAATTATTTGTGCCAGAAAGTTTACTGTACATCAAATTCGATCGGGGATTCCCAAGGCTATAGGAATTCGGTGAAAGCGTGTAACCAGTCGTTGGAAGGGTATTTCCAAGGGGTTCAACTTTTCTTTTTAGTTGAAAGCCCAGATCGGTAAGCATCGTGTCCTAAAATAGCCTCAAAAATCACTGCGCGAAGAAAACAAATATCTGCGCTCATCTTAAGACGAGACAAACGACATCAATTAGTCATCTTCCTCCAACCAAAATTCCAAAATCACATCCAAAATTGCTCCTCCCTTGTTCACCTCAAAAGGCCAACTTTCTTCACGAAACAAAGTCCCTATCTTCTTATGGAAGGAGGGAGTAGTCGAAGACATCTTATCTCTAGGGTACAAGACCTTGCATGGCCATCTCCTAAGAAAGCTTCTTCTCACGAATCAAGACTGTTTTGAGTCTATATCTCTCTTAGGAATAACTAAAGTTGTAGCACCAAGGGAGAGGGTAGGAAGCTCACCTCGGTTCCGGCGTTTCCGAAGTTTCCAGCCATGGATCTTGCCAGCCTTCTTTGCGGCACCTTCTTCTCCCTCGTTGGTGATCGTTCTTCACGGGAAAGAGAGAAATAGAGGAATTTCTTCCACAAATTGACTCCAACAGCTTCCCTATTTCGTCGGGCTTGGCAGAGAAAACTGCTCGGCAAAGTGATAAAAAGAAGGCTAGGGTTTTCCGCATGTCCATTTTTATAGTGAGAAATTAGGCTAGCTGCCTAGACATGTGTTGACGTGATATTGGACCGCCTAACATTACATTAAATGAGTCATTTTGAAAGGACGTGGCCCATTTTAGTCGATTTGGCGCAATTCTCGAAAATCCGGTTCAGCAACGGCCAAAAATTTTCCCAAGGCAAAATATTTTTTAATGTTAAATGGCGTTCGACGAATTTTAGCCCAGTTTGACGAATCAACGCTCGACGAATTTAGCGTTCGACGAATTTTCCTGAGTTTTATGAATTAGCGCTTGATGAATTTAGCGTTCGACGAATTTACCTTAGTTCGACAAATCAGCGCTCGATGAATTTGGGCGTTCGATGAATTTTAGCCTGAGTTCGACGAATCAGCGCTTGTCAAATTTCGGCGTTCGACGAATTACCTGAGTTCGACGAATCAGTGATTGACGAATTTCGACTTTCAACGAATTATCCTCAGCCTATGGAGTTGAGTGTTGTTGGGGATACTAAACGCTCTCAATGCCTTAACCCGCCAGAAACATTCAAATTTAAATGGCGTCGAGAGCATTGAGTCCACTCAACGCTCTCAATGCATTAACTCGCTAGAAACTTTCTAAGTCAAATGGCGTCGAGTGTGTTGAGCCCACTCAATGCTCTTGATGCCTAAACCACGAGAATTTCGCTAAGTTAATTTGAGTTGAGTGTGTTGAGTCCACTCAACACACTCAACTCCTAACTTTCCATAGTTTCTAAGTTAATTCCTGATTTAGTCGTAGAGTCCGATCAACTCACTCAACGCTCCCCGAACCTGAGTCAATTTTCTTGACAGAAAACACGTGCGAGGAGTCTGGTATGAAATGGGACGTTACAAAACCTATAAACAAAATAAAATATTTCGTCCCCGTAAAAAGGCTAAGGTAGTGGGGGAAATAAATCAAGGAAATATATTATGCTTTTAAAAAAATATTACCTTGGGGAAACAACTCCGGGTAGTGCTTCCGCATTAAGTCCACCGACTCCCAAGTAAATTCTTCTTTTCCATGATTAGACCACAACACATTTACCAAAGGAACACTCTTGCGACGCAAATTCCTTCTCTCTGTTTCCACTATCCACAAAAGCTCTAGTCATACAGATCTATCGGATGCTACTGCTCCATCAGTGGTGGGGATATGTTGATCGGGCCGCAATAACGCCTTTCGAAGTGATGACGCATGGAATACGTCATAAAGATTTTCTAGCTCTATCGGGAAGTCCAACCGATATGCCAAAGGGCCAATCCTTTCCAATATACTATAAGGCCCAATGCAGCTTGGGTTGAGCTTCTTAACACCACGTACCTGTGACACTCCATGCATCAGCTGGATCTTCAGGAACACTTTGTCACCAACTTAAAATTTCACAATCTAGTGCTTTGCATTATAATATTTAGCCTGCCGACTTTGAGCCTCAAGCATGTGGTCCCGTATTAGTCTAACAACAACATCAGTATCATCGATGTACTCAATTCCTAAAACCTTCGGGTCTTCATCTTGTACCCATGACAGGGGGTTCTACACCTTCTTCCGTAAAGGGCTTCATGGGGTGACATCTCGATACTGGCCTGGTCACTCTTGTTATATGAGAATTCTACAAGGGATAAGAGCCTTTCCCACGGGTCTCCTGATGCATTGGACGACAAGTGTACCGGTCGCATAATTAATATAAAATGGGTGAATTTCCCCAAGTATCGATCTCTTCAAGAAACACAGTAAGGTGGAGTTAATTTCGAGGAGGACTTGAGATTGAAGTCCTTTTTCAGAGTTAACTAAGGGGGATTTTGATGGTAGCGGAAACAAAAAATAAAACACTAAGAACTACTCCTATGCAACGCCGCTATGCGAAGCTTCACCAGGCGGGATGGTAGCCTACACTGGCCGCTATGCACCAAATTGTCGGGCGGATGGACGAGTAGGCTTGCGGATGAGGTGGTTAGAATGGCGGAATGAGGGTCGAGAGCAGCTCTTCGCAACGCACGCCACTAGCAATTGCTAGTGCGGCAAAACTGGATGTGTTGGCCGATGGAAAATAAAGGGGCACCTCAAGCAAATAACATAAATATGAAATCATATAGACATGATTGTATAAATATGTTTATCAAAATAAGAGCAACTTCATCATATAAAAGAGATCAACTAAAATATTAAGAACAAGAGAAGAAAAGTGTGTGAAATCGACCGGATCCGAAGTCCTACAGATGATTCACGGAAGGAATCGCCGGGTTGTCAATCCACGTCCTAGCTCGGTCCTCAATTGCGTCTGGAGTAGAGGAGGCTGTCACTCACTCCCAATGGACCTGTCTTCTTGGTGTCACGAGCCGGTGGAGGATGGCACAAACTTCTCCTAGCATGATGGAGAAAGCTAAATCAAACTTCTCTTGAACCTCAAGGATGAAGGAGGAGGCCGAGAGGAAGCTTGGGATTGAATATGGCGTTGAAAGCTTGCCCGGAGCACCTCCCTAAGGTGGAAGATGAAGGGAAATGGCGGAACCTTTCCTTGGAGGCGGAAAATGGCGGGGGAGAAAAGCTGTGTGTCCTTCATGGAGGAAAATCTGCGCTTTAAATAGAAGCAGGTCATAAAAATAAGCACGTACGGTTTGGCGCACGACCGTGCGCTAACCGTGCGTTATTAACCTCCAGCGCAAACCAGCGGAAGGAGATGCATTGACCCGTGCGTTTTCCTTCATGCACGGGCATTTCTGCCCGTGAGTGAAGGACATCGCATGGGTAACGACAGAGAGCTGGAAAATAAGGACACACAGGAGAACCGTGCATTTTACTCCCGCACAGGCACTACCTCCCGTACGTGAACAAAGCGCACGATTAACCACAGAAGGCACAAACTGGAAAGCTACAGGAAAACCATGTGTTTCTTTCATGCACGGTTTCAAAAAAACCGTGCGTCAACCGTTCGTGAGGATCGTCGAACTCAGCTCGACGAAATTCATGGAGCTTGTCTCGATGTTCTTCCAGCTGACTAAAACGCATGATTTCACACAAACCGTGCGTGAAAGAAATGCACGACCGTGCATTTTCCTTAAGACATAATTTTTGCCAAGGGGGAAAACACACCACCTGCACAACAAAAACTAAAACTGGAGCACAAGCTCCCAACACCCATACACAGCAAAAAATGAACAAAAAGAACCATGAGGAGCACCATGTGCTTGCCCTCAACATCCGAATGTGCAATTGCACACCACATGGGTCAAAATAGTGAAAAATAAGGTCATAGACCGGCCGGTGAAAATATAACCGAATTCCGGTTGAAATGTGGTGCACAAGTGAGAAAACATGCCCAGATGAGTCCGATAAATCCTATAAAAATCAGACTCATCACACCCCCAGACTTACCAGTTTGCACGTCCCGAGCAAACAAAATCTATGCAGACAGAAAAAATGACTTAGCTAACATAGAAATTGTGGAATGGAGTACCATGCAAAGTCGCATGCTCGTGCGCGTAAAAAGTATAAATAGATGAAATTTCTTAGTATGCAAAATTCTTTTTACTTTTCACAATGCATATCAACATTTTATTATTACTCAAAAATGGAATCACGATGAATCTTCCGGTCACGTGTAGGGATAAAGTAGACTAATCGCTAGGCGATCATTGCTAAAGAGAGGGGCTCGTGATAACCTCCAAAGGAATCCACCAATGTCGGTGACCATATGCTTGCTCATACGCACTCTCTCCATGGTACTGGCTTGGCTCACACACGAATCAGTAGGATTTTAGATTAAGAGATGGGGCTTGGGTTTCGGTATGGTAAACAAAGATAAATAAAAATGGCTACGCAACAAACCCAAATGAGCTAGCATAAAAAAAATCTATCCGCTAACCAAAATACATGCAGTTACACCACACCCCCAGACTTAATTTTTAACATATGGGTGTGTGCACCGCCTACTACAAAAATGATCTCATTTCGAATAAAATTTTCAATTATACATTTTCTTTTCTCTTTTTTTTACAATTCATTTTTATACATTTTTTCAAATCATCTTTTTTAGCAACTTCAGCAAATATAACTTTGAAGCACATCCACTATTCACAATGAATATCACCACATCAACACCCCAAAATAAAAATGTAAAACACTAAAGCTCGACTTGGGTGTGCGACTAGGATCAGCTATGAGGCTTTGGTGAAATAATGGTGGAGCTGAATGAAAAGAATGGGTAGGCACAACGGGTCTTAGCGAGTATAAGACGTTAGGAACAGTATAAAGCTCAACCGGGCCAAAATGATGGCCTACATCACGCTCATGCAGGTGAACTAACCTATACCCATGCTTCAAGAATAGCTTGGGGCAAGTTCTTAGCCAACGAGAAAGACTATCCTTCCTCCCGACTCGAGCAATACGAAACTAACGGCCGTCTACACACATCCCTAAGCTACCGTCAGATTCACACCGAATTCACCAATTTTAACGTAGAATAAAAAGTCTTTATGCAAATATAAAAATATAAAACTATAAGCATACAGAAAAATTAAATCTACTCCAATTTCTACACAAGACGAGAGCACTTGACTAGGAGCACAACAAGGTCAACATTTTACTCCGTCTCACAATCCTATGCCAGCACAATAATTTCCCAAATCATAAAAAAGAAACGAGTTTAACTCGCAGCATGCTAACAGCCAAGCACGCACTCATGTCGGTGCAGTGGGGTGCGATGCTGAAAGTGATGTGTTAGATCAGAAATACTCTAGAGGGGGGTGAATAGAGTATTTAGAGTTTATAAAATTTTCTGGCTAATTCAATCTAGTACTAGTGCTGTAGGAAATAAATTAAAGTACAAACACAGCAAAGCTAACTATCATAGCCACAACAAGAAATAAAAGAAAAGGGCAACCAAACAACATAAGAATTTATAGTGGTTCCCCAACCTGGGTACATCCACTCTTCTACCACCTTGGTAGGAATCCACTCAGATTTTTGATCAGGTGCCTGACACCAATGAGCTTTTGATCAGGTTCTCAAAAACCAATCTTCAAGTCTTTTGATCAGGTGACTTGCAACCTGGAATACCTTTTGATGGGAGTTATAACCCTTTATACAGTGGGGGGTTGAGAGATGATAGTGTCTTCTGTTTTTCAATAAATAACTTAGAAGACTTAGTGGAAATGATGTTAGAAAATAGCTCCCCTTGAGATGTAGAATGATTCAGGAAAAACTGGAGCTTTGCTTCAGGGCGATAGGCCTTCTATCTTTAAGCCTTGATCAGAAAAGATCTTCAGCAACTTCTTGACAGATAGAATTGATGTTGTCCTTGAAGTGTCCTGGAGAGTTGAAGAATGAAGACTCTTGACTTTTGATTAACTGTTCTTCTTCTTCAGATAGCAGATGTTGTTCTGGTCTAGGGCTTCTTCTTTGTATATCTTGCTCTGTTTTTCTATGTTCTCTTTCTTGTATTCTTTGTATCTGGGAAAAGAGAGAAAATCTCTTTTTATATTTCCTGTCAAAAATTGTCTTTCGAAATTTGAAATCCTCTGCAATCAATGTTGGCGGCCTTGAGAATAAACTGCATTGAATTACTACCCCAACTGTCCCATGAAAATACGACAGGCAATAATCCTGGAGAAGACCATAATCAATGCTCCTTTTAACGGCTATATTCAGAGAATATTTGAGCATTAATTACACAAGAATTATTGCAGTAAAAAGGGGACAAAAGGAAGGAAATAACTAAGTCTGGATTCGTCGAGCAGATAACAAAAATCGTCGAGCTGAGTTCACAGTTCGTCGAGCCAAGTTGCTGTGTTCATCGACCAGATGACTTCTGTTCGTCGAGTTGAGTTCCAAGATCATCAAGCTAAAACTGAATTGCATTCTCTAGAAACTTTGCCTTTTCTGTGTATGGTGTTCGTCGAACTGATAACTGGTTTCGTCGACTGAAGTTTAGAAAAGTATTTCTGGACTTTGAATATTTTCAGATGCTTTACTGCTGGATAACTCTAGCCGAAGTGGTCAAAGTTCGTTGAGCTGAGAAACTTAAATTCGTAGACTGATGATGATTCTGGACTTAGAAAACTTGAGAAACTTCTGAATCAAGAAGTTGAAGTAGAAACTCCAGAAATCATCGAGCAGGGAAATAGGTTCGTCGACCTGAGTCTAGAGAACAAAGTCTGAACCGAATGCTGAAGGTAGAGTCCAAAGATCGTCGACCAAAGAATCAAGTTCGTCGAGCTCAGCTCAGAGAATTATCTCTGAGATCGTCGAGCTGAGCACGACTATCATCGACCTAAGTTCGACGAACGTCGAACTCATTTTACCGAGTCTTTGGAAAATCTCTAAGTCTTGAGTCTCTAGCAGTCTGATGATGGCTGGTCCATGCAGTGTTGATCTTAAGGACATGGCCTAGACTCTAAGACACAATCATGACCCTGACTATACATGATGACTCATATGATCATAACTTAGTGGACCTATGTTGGATCCATAGTTGATTTTGGCTAGGTTCACTGACTTAGGATGTGACCCTACATGTATAGCCAGGGTCAAGTTTGTTTCCTAAAGTCTAGGCCAAGTCCTTAGGTTCAACTCTAGATGGACCAGCTATCAACATGACCATCAAAGACTTCAGACTTAGAGGATTTCAAGACTAAGTTAAATGATTTCGACATTCGTCAAACTCAGCTCGACGAAAGCTGTTCTGCGCTCGACGATCGTGAGACATTTCTTGGTGCTGAGCTCGATGATCTTGGTTCTCTGTTCGACAAAGTCTGAGTTACTACATCAAGCCAAAGTCAGGACAACTTCAGAATTTTTCTAAGTCTAGCTTCAAGCTTTGGTCGACGAATTAGATTCTGAGCTCGACGAACTTGGTCCCCAAGTTCTCAGCTTCTCGGGTCGACGAAGTTAGCTTCTCAGGTCGACGAATGTAGTACTCTGCTCGACGATTTCCAAACTCAGAGTATTTATGTCGACACTTAGGGCATGTGTCAACACCAGACAATTTATGTCGACACCAGGATTTCAGTCAACACCAATTCATGTAGACACCAGAAGAATTGAGTCTACACCAAGATCAATCAGTCGACACCAGGTTATGTCGACACTGAATATCAGCATATGCAGAATATTTGGCTAAGTCCACAATCTTTCTTCACTCGACGAATTTGGATCTCAGCTCGACGAATGAAGATTGTCTGTTCGACTAATGAAGATTGTCTGGTCGACGAACTTGAAAGTCCACCTATTGTCAACTATCTTCACCTATGGGGGGGGGAATAGGTGACGTGTAGCGTTTTTGTGGAATTTTAGATTGTACCTGCACAATAAAAATAAACAGCACAACACACAGAATACACAAGCTATTTATAGTGGTTCCCCGATTTGGGTACATCAACTTTCCCCCTTCGACCTATCTCCCAACAAGGGACGACTCGGTCTCTTCACCAACAGGATTGAAATCCAATCCCTGCACTATCGGAAGGAACCCTTCCACACGTAGGAGTCAACACTCCCACAACACGGGTTGCACCCAACCCTTACAACTAGGAACCTACGTTCCTTTACAACAAAAGTAAAACTAGAATGTACAAAAGATACAAACTACGTTTGGAGACTAAGGTGTCCCTCTTTGTTGACGACGTGTTCTTGAAGTCCACAAAGAGTCCAGAACCCTAGATCTCTCTTGGAGAGGATCTCCCCGGAACCGGCGGCGGCAAGATGGGCGGCGGCTAGGTTCACGGGATCGGCGGCGACGTCGATGTGCGGCTGCTATACTCTGGAGATCCAAACTTCGTAGCGAAGCAAGCTAGGTCTACCAACGGTCACTCTAGGATCAGTCGTCTCGATCGATTCGGACGGGGAAGTTTTTCCCGATCAACAAATCGAGAGATAAGGGATCTCTGGATAGACGCGTGAGACTCTAAGCTTAGCTAAGCTTCTGTCGCCGGAAGATCAGGAAGAAATCTCGATCAAGGTCGGCGAACGACTTGCTTGCGCGGCGACGGCGGCGGCGGAGCAGATTCGCGATTTTAGGTTAAGATCGGCTCGGCTTTTCTCTGTGTCCCTACTGTTCAAAAAATACCCGTATATATACAGTAGACACTTTCAATATGACCGTTGCGGGTCCCACAAGTAGAAACCCGAAATCCAGTTCAAGATAACGCCAGCGGCAGAATCCGGTCCAGCTTAATCCAGAAAAATACCCAAGTCAAAATCGGCGAGAATCGAAAGTGAATCTCGTCGAATCGTCGAGAATCAAAGGTGATTCTCGACGATTCGGCGAGAATCAAAGATGATTCTCGTCGAAGTTGACTTGGTTGCACACACTGATTCAGCCGGGTCGAGACGGCGAGAATCAGCCAGTGATTCTCGACGATTCGGCGAGAATCACTAGTGATTCTCGTCGATTCTTACTTAGAATCAGAGATGCTTGCTTTGAAGTAGTTGGATCGAGTCGGCAGGAACCAGCCACTGATTCTCTACGATTCGGCGAGAATCACTAGTGATTCTCGCCGAATCGGCGAGAATCACTTGGCGATTCTCGTCGATTTACACTTAGACGAATTTTCGTCTTTCCACCCATGATGTGCTCCTTGACCCATCCTTGCTCCTTGTCTGCTCTTGCAAGATCACAGACCTGTACTTGAAATTAAGTACACTCCAATAGAGAGAGTACACGTAGGGCAACACACTGATCTGCTCAATGAGGGATTACGTCGTGCAGACCCGTGTATATTGACCTACTGCACCCTGACATTGGTGTGCACTTAGCGTGGAAAAACTGCAAGCACAACTTGAAATATTTTGTCAAAAACATTGTCTATTTACCTTAGCTTGTTCAGGGGCTTCTTCAAATCAGGTACATTGTGGATACAATACCCAACAATCTCCCCCTATTTGAAGAAGCCTAAACCCTACAAGCTAAGGTGAATAAAGCGTATGGGAATGAAAATCATAACCTTGAAATAAGTTGAGAGAGATATTCATTACTGATACCAATTTCGTGCGGGCAAACTTTGGAGCCACCTTAGCCGTAGCCGAGAGGGTAATCTCCCCCTTTTCGGCTTCTACAAATCTGGGTCTGTAGCATTTGACCCCATGCTCCCCCTCAGTTCTTGGATCTGTGCTCACACTTGAGTTCCTTGCTCCCTCTCAGATCTTGCACGAGCCTGGAGCTTCTGTAGTCTTCATTCGTCATAGTTTAGCATGCCCAATTCAGTTTTGAAAAGACTGAACTTGGCTTCGTCTAAGGGCTTTGTGAATATATCTGCAATCTGCTTGTCCGTGGGGACATAATAGAGAGAGATGTTCTTGTTCTCCACGTGCTCCCGAATGAAGTGGTAGCGCACTTCAATGTGCTTCGTTCTGCTGTGCGATACCGGATTGTTGGCAATTGCAATTGCACTGGAGGAGTCTCAGTACATTGGTATTTCCTTGAACTGAAGGTCGTAGTCGGCTAACTTGTTTCTGATCCATAGGAGTTGTGCGCAACAGCTGCCTGCCGAGATGTACTCAGACTCTGCTGTGGAGGTTGCAACACAATTCTGTTTCTTGCTGTTCCATGAGATAAGCCTCCTGCCGAGGAATTGACACGTCCCAGAGGTGCTTTTCCTGTCATCCCTACTCCCTGCAAAATCAGCATCTGAAAAACCTATTAGCTCGACATCATTGTTTCTCAGGTACCACAAGCCAAGATTGGGAGTACCTTTAAGGTATCTTAGAATTCGCTTTGAAGTGACATAGTGAGATTCCTTAGTGTTCACCTGATATCTGGCACAGACACATGTGGAAAACATGATATCCGGTCTACTGGCAGTAAGGTAGAGCAGGGATCCAATGATGCTTCTGTATTTGGTTTCATCGAAAGGTTTACCTTTCTCATCCTTATCCAGATACATAGTGGATCCCATTGGAGTCCTCATAGAGGTTGCATTCTCCATACTGAATTTCTTAAGGAGTTCATTTGTGAAATTCGTCTGAGAGATGAAGATTCCATCCTCAGACTGTTTCACTTGAAGTCCCAAGAAATACTTGAGCTCTCCCATACTGCTCATTTCAAACTTTCCTTGCATAAGTTTAGAAAACTTTTTGCAAAGATTGTTGTCCATTGAGCCGAATATAATGTCATCGACATAGATTTGCACCAGCAAGATCTTGCCTTTGACTTCCCTGAGAAACAATGTTTTATCTATTTTACCTCTAGAGAACTTGTTCTCAAAAAGAAAACTAGATAAAGTCTCATACCAAGCTCGTGGAGCTTGTTTTAAACCATATAGAGCTTTATTGAGAAAATACACATGATTGGGATAAGTAGGATTGACAAAACCTGGGGGTGTAGCGACGTATACTTCCTCTTTCAGGTCTCCGTTCAGGAATGCTGATTTCACATCCATTTGATAGACTGCGAATCCTTTGTGCGAAGCATACGCCAGGAACAATCTGATTGCCTCGAGCCTTGCTACTGGTGCGAAGGTCTGGTCGAAGTCAATCCCCTCCTCTTGTCTGTAACCTTGAGCCACCAGCCTTGCCTTGTTCTTTATGATGACACCATGTTCATCCAGCTTGTTTCTGGAGATCCACTTGGTGCCAATCACATTCTGCTTGTGTGGTCTGGGAAGCAGCGTCCACACATTGCATCGTTCGAATTGATGTAGTTCATCTTGCATGGCAAAAATCCATGCCGCGTCTTTGTTCGCCTCGTCGAACTTCTTTAGCTCAACCTGTGACAGGAAGCTAAGATGCAAAACTTCGTTAATTGTACCTCTTCGAGTGCTGACACCGACACGAGGATCTCCGATGATCTGATCTCTAGGATGATCCCTCACGTGCCGGAGCTCTAGAAGTCTGGCGTCTGGAGCTTCGACTACTTCTTGGGCTTCTCCTTCTTCTAGGAGATTTGTTCCATTTTGATCTTCAACATGCCCAGATGACGTGGAGGTGGAAACTTTGATGTACTTAGGAGTTTCATCTTTAGAGGTCTCATCGAGATCCAGCTGTTCAAGTCGTGCACCTGCATCTTCAAGAATACCACTGAAAGAATTGTTGTTAAGCAAACTTCCTTCATCAAATACAACATTAATTGATTCTTCTACCACTAGGGTTTTCTTATTGAATACCCTATATGCCCGACTGTGGGAACTATAGCCCATGAATATGCCTTCGAAGCATTTTTCACCAAATTTAGTACGCGGGTACTTCCCATTATTCAGTATATAGCATCTGCAACCAAAGATCCTCAAGTAGGACATGGTTGGTTTCCTGCCTTCAGTAGCTCGTAAGGCATCTTACGATGATGCTTGTTGATCAATGCACGGTTTTGTACATGACAGGCTGTATTGACAGCCTCTGCCCAGAAGTATTCCGGGAGAGAAGCGTCTTTCAACATTGTCGTGCAGGCTTCAATGAGAGTTCTATTTCTCCTCTCCGCAACTCCATTTTGTTGAGGAGTGCGCGGGGAGGAAAACTCATGAAAGATACCTTGTTCTTCACAAAACTCTGTCATAGCACCAGATTCGAATTCTGTTCCATGGTCACTTCTTATTTTGACCACTGAGCAGTTAAATTCGTTCTGAACCTGCTTGACAAAACTAGTGAAGATGTCAAACGTATCTGACTTTCGTTTCAAAAAGAACACCCATGTAAACCGAGAATGATCATCAACTATCACTAGCGTATAGGACTTGCCTCCCAAGCTATGAACTTGCATTGGACCAAACAAGTCCATATGTAAAAGGTAAAGACATCGGGAAGAGTCTTTGTCTGCAATGCTCTTAAAGGTAGCCAGAGTCTGTTTGCCCATCTGGCAAGCAGGACAGGGGCTATCTTTGATACACTTGATACTGGGAGCATCCCTTACTAAGTTCTTAGAAAACAACATACTAATTGTCTTGAAATTAATATGTGTCAATCTCTTGTGCCATTGTTCACAAAGAGATGCACTGCCTGTTGCCACAAGGCATACGGGGGTAGATGAATCTAAACTGAGAAAATCTAAGCAGAAGATATTTCTGCTCCTAATGCCTGATAATACCGTCTCAGAAGAGGTACGTGAAATTATCAGACATTTATCCTTGCAGAACTTAACGTCATAACCTTTATCACATAACTGACTTACACCGATCAGGTTATTGTTTAACCCTTCAACATTAGCCACGTCGATGATAAAGATTATACCGTTGGAAATCATACTGTAACCTCTGGTGACTCCTCGATCTGACCCTCCAAAGATGACTTTGGGTCCATTCTCGACTGGAGTGTAATCACGCAGCAGGCTTCTTGTCTCAGTCATATGCCGGGAGCATCCACTGTCCAAATACCAGATCGGCGTTTTGGTGGCCTTTGGACATTCCTGCAAAACAAAATTAATTTCCCTTAGGAACCCAATCGAACTTGGGTCCTAGATTCCTAGTTAGCATACCCCCCCTCGGTTGGTTAACCCTACGAGTGGTCGGCCTCGCATTGCAAACATAGGGAGTCTCGTGATACCTTGGATTAAACCAAGAATCCACGGCAAAGTGACCGACTTTGCCACAGCACCAACAGTCGAATCTGTTGTACCTCTTCCTAGGCTCCTGCCTAACCCTGGGAATGGTGGGTACAGCCTGGGCCTTGGATCTGGAGGTGGAGGCCTCATAGTGATTGCAGTCACATGACTTCTTCACCTTCTGTATAACAGGCTTGGCTTTTGGTGCCTGCTTTCCATTATGGCCGCTAGAGAAATGACCATAATTTCCCATGTGGATTTCCTCATAAGGTGCCTTGAAGGCACTCTCACCGAAGTTCCGGGGAAAGGTCCAAACATCATATCGGCTCTTTGGCTTTGCAACCGAGGGCCGAAAATGATGACCAAAGGTTGATTCAAAGTCATGTTGGTTGCAAGGAAAGCTAGGATTTCTGAACGCAACAGGACTGAGCGGATCCTTTCCCTTTTCATCAGCAGAGGCCTTCTTGGCGGCCTTATTCTTCCTCTGGTTCCTGTTTCTCCTGGATGAGGAACCAGATACCCCTACATGCCCCAAGCCAGCTCCTTTGGCCTGAGCAGAGAAGGTATCAACTACTGGAAGAACAGTTTTTGGCATAGAGAAGCTCTTGACGATCTTCCTTTCTGCCGCAAGTAGTTCTTCCAACTTGTCGACTTCCTCCTGCTTGAGATCAAGGAGTTTAAGAGACTCTGAATTCTTAGAAGTCAGGTCAAGGTGCTCCTGTCGGAGAGAAATCAAACTAGTGACCTCTTCCCTTAGGGATACACACTCACCCTTAAGGAATTTCACTTCCTTTTTCTCAGCCTTCAGTCTCTTACGGCACTCCTCGAAAGTGTTGAGCAGAAGCTCATACTTCTCGAGGAGCTCCGCTTCATGGGCCGAAGGGCTATCCTCAGGGTCATCATCTTGAGACTCAGGATCAGAGTCGGAGTCGGAGAGAGGGGTGTGAGATTTTACCTTCCCAGTAAATGGGGGGGCATTCTCCTTCTGAGTCGGAGCGACCCACCAGCCCGAAGTAGGCTTCCTCATCATCACTAGAGTCTGAGGAATCAGACTCACTCAGTGTCTTTGGCCTTTTGGCAATGTAGCTCAGCTATTTCTTCTTATCTCTCGAAGATTTGTGCTCCTCTTCTTTCCCTTTTTCTCTCTTGCCTTGATAGCAGTCGGCCACGACGTGTCCTGGCTTATTGCATCCAAAGCAAATAATGTCAGAGGAGCGATGTTTGTTCGGTTTAGAAGCATACCTGTCAAAAGAATAATTTTTCTTCTGATGCCTGGAGGAGGAGCCGTCTCTCTTTCTTTAACTCCTCATTTTGAGGAACTTCTTGAACTCTCGGGTGATGAGGGGGAAATCTTCCTCCGACAGCTCTGAGCTGGAGGAGCATGGCTCAGAGTCCTCCTCCTCATACTTCTTCCTGGCATGGTATGAAACCGTACCCTTGCCTTTTCTGGAGTGACTGGCTTTTAAAGCCACAGTCTTTTCTTTGGCTGCAGCCTTCTCTGGTTCTTCTTCTGCTTTCCTGGTGTTCAACTGAAGCTCATAGGACATCAGCTTCCCAAACAGGATTTGCGGGTCTGTTTCAGCTTGTCTGTCAAACTCTCGGATGGCGCAGATCTTTGTGTCCCATTCCTTAGTAAGGGACCTAAGGAATTTATCATTGAGTTCACCATTAGTGAACACTCTTCCGTATCCTTTGAGGGCGTTGACAATCTTGAGGAAGTTCTCGTAGGTGACTCCGAACTCTTCCTTAGGCCCTTGTCTGAAGGCCTCATATTTCTGGTTCAGGAGGGATCTCTGATCATCCCTCACTTCATCAGTGCCCTCCATTAGGATGATCAGGCAATGCCAGATCTCCTGTGCTGTCCTGCAGTTGCAGAAGTTCTGCATCATTGAGTCATCAACTGCGCTGACCAGAATGTTCTGTGCCTTCTTGTCAAGTCCCACTAGCACCATCTCGTCCTTGTCCATTTCAGAAAGTGTCTTCGGCACATTCTTGGTAGGATCAATGGTGGAGGCCTTAGTGGGGACATAAGGTCCCTCCTCCACGATCATGAAGAGTCGAGGATCAACCGCTTCCATGTAGAACCTGATCCTTTCCTTCCAGATAGGAAAGTTGAGCCTGGTGCACACTGGGATCTTGCCTGTGAACTTGAGACCGTCCATGGTAGAAGTTTTCCTTCTTCTTGACACTAGTGGCAGGATTCAACTCAAGGTGTTAACCTTTTTGATGAGTAACCTCGCTCTGATACCACTTGAAAGTCCACCTAGTGTCAACTATCTTCACCTATGGGGGGGGGGGGAATAGGTGACGTGCAGCGTTTTTGCGGAATTTAAGATTGTACCTGCACAATAAAAATAAACAGCACAGCACACAAAATACACAAGCTATTTATAGTGGTTCCCCGATTTGGGTACATCCACTTTCCCCCTTCGACCTATCTCCCAACAAGGGACGACTCGGTCTCTTCACCAACAGGATTGAAATCCAATCCCTGCACTATCGGAAGGAACCCTTCCACACGTAGGAGTCAACACTCCCACAACACGGGTTGCACCCAACCCTTACAACTAGGAACCTACGTTCCTTTACAACAAAAGAAAAACTAGAATGTACAAAAGATACAAACTACGTTTGGAGACTAAGATGTCCCTCTTTGTTGACGACGTGTTCTTGAAGTCCACAAAGAGTCCAGAACCCTAGATCTCTCTTAGAGAGGATCTCCCCGGAACCGGCGGCGGCAAGATGGGCGGCGGCTAGGTTCACGGGATCGGCGGCGACGTCGATGTGCGGATGCTGTACTCTGGAGATCCAAACTTCGTAGCGAAGCAAGCTAGGTCTACCAACGGTCACTCTAGGATCAGTCGTCTCGATCGATTCGGACGGGGAAGTTTTTCCCGATCAACAAATCGAGAGACAAGGGATCTCTGGATAGACGCGTGAGACTCTAAGCTTGGCTAAGCTTCTGTCGCCGGAAGATCAGGAAGAAATCTCGATCAAGGTCGGCGAACGACTTGCTTGCGCGGCGATGGCGGCGGCGAAGCAGATTCGCGATTTTAGGTTAAGATCGGCTCGGCTTTTCTCTGTGTCCCTACTGTTCAAAAAATACCCGTATATATACAGTAGACACTTTCAATATGACCGTTGTGGGTCCCACAAGTAGAAACCCGAAATCCGGTTCAAGATAACGCCAGCTGCAGAATCCGGTCCAGCTTAATCCAGAAAAATACCCAAGTCAAAATCGGCGAGAATCGAAAGTGAATCTCGTCGAATCGTCGAGAATCAAAGGTGATTCTCGACGATTCGGCGAGAATCAAAGATGATTCTCGTCGAAGTTGACTTGGTTGCACGCACTGATTCAGCCAGGTCGAGTCGGCGAGAATCAGCCAGTGATTCTCGACGATTCGGCGAGAATCACTAGTGATTCTCGTCGATTCTTACTTAGAATCAGAGATGCTTGCTTTGAAGTAGCTGGATGGAGTCGGCGGGAATCAGCCACTGATTCTCGACGATTCGGCAAAAATCACTAGTGATTCTCGCCGAATCGGCGAGAATCACTTGGCGATTCTCGTCGATTTACACTTAGACGAATTTTCGTCTTTCCACCCATGATGTGCTCCTTGACCCATCCTTGCTCCTTGTCTGCTCTTGCAAGATCACAGCCCTGTACTTGAAATTAAGTACACTCCAATAGAGAGAGTACACGTAGGGCAACACACTGATCTGCTCAACGAGGGATTACGTCGTGCAGACCCGTGTATATTGACCTACTGCATCCTGACATTGGTGTGCACTTGGCGTGGAAAAACTGCAAGCACAACTTGAAATATTTTGTCAAAAACATTGCATATTTACCTTAGCTTGTTCAGGGGCTTATTCAAATCAGGTACGTTGTGGATACAATACCCAACAGAACTAACTCAAGCTCAGCTCGACGAACTCAAACTCAGCTCGACGAATTGCGTTCTTCGTTCGACGAATCCAGACTAGGTCATCTTCAGGTTTCCCGTCCCGTTTCTTGGCGATGATTCCGGAGTTATTAATGCCAGATCTTCTCGGAATGTTACCGTTAGAACGAGCATTGACTATGGACGATTACATGCCATTTTTCCATGGGAAAGTTGGGGAAATCATTGATTGTCGCTTCCTTCCAAGGCCGACTGCAATTACTGCTCAACATTCGAATTTTGAATGTTCTCAGTCAGTCAAAAAGACATTGACAAAAAGAAATGGATTAAGCAGTAATAGAGTAACATAATTAAAGTACAACAAGCAATACAGTGATACAGACAGACAATCAGACAGACACTCAGATTGCATAGAAGAACAATCATACAGCAATAAAAAGTTCTACTGCAATCAAGCCTGACCAGAGAACACTTTCAAGAAGAAGAAGAAGAACAATCAAATTCAATCAAGAGTCTTCTTCTTTCCTTCAACTCTACAGGACTACTTCAAAGGACAATAATTTTCAATCTGTCAAAGGAGTTCCTGAAACAAATTCTGATCCAGGCATTCTAGGTCTTTGAAGACCTATCACTCTGAAGCAGTGCTCCAGCATTCCTGATTAATTCAAGATCTCAGGGTGAGCAACATCTGCTACAATCAATTCACAAGTGTTCTCTCTGACTGTTGACAGAGAAGACACAATCTCCTTTACTTCCAATTCCTGTACAGGGTTTTAATTCTCCTTCAAAATTATTCTGGTTGCAAGTCTCCATCCAAAAGAGTTGAGGTTTTGGTTTTTGAGCACCTGAACAAAAGCTCATTGGTGTCAGGCACCTGATCAAAAACCTGAGTGGATTTCTATCAGGGTGGTAGAAGAGTGGATGTACCCAGGTTGGGGAACCACTATAAAAATTCTTGTGTCGTCTGGTTGTCCTTCTTTGTGTTTTGGATGTGCTGTTCTGTGATTATTTAGGTTGCTGTACTAATTTATTTTATCTGTTGAATTATTCAACTAGGCTTACAACAAAAGTTGTAAAATGTTTTTAGTGAGCACAATACTCTATTCACCCCCCCCCCCCCTCTAGAGTATCACAGATCTAACCTGCACTTTCAATTGGTATCAGAGGGAGGTTGGTTAAAATACCACACCTTAGTGGATATACAGGATAACACCTGAACCACAAAGATCCCTCTAGTTAGATCTGTTTATTTGTTTTTGTTATTAGATTTTTCTCCTCACAGACATGGCCCAAAACAAAGATTATGCAAGTATCAGACCTCCAGTTTGCAATGTTAACAAGTTTGCCATCTGGAAGGCAAGAATCAGATTATACATGAATTCTATTGATGAGGATATCTTTTCTGTTATTTTGTCAGGTGTATCTCCAGCACCAACAGCTTCTACAAGCACTTCAACAAACATGACTACAGTGCCTCCTCCAGAAAACAATGAAGCCTACAAGAAAGCCAAGATGGCTGATGCTAAGGCAATGAATATTTTATCCCAGACTATGTCAGATGACATATTCCAGAAGGTAGCTGAGTGCACCTCAGCGAAAGCCATTTGGGACTCCTTAAACCAAATGGTAGTTGGCTCTGTAGATAAAAGGAAGGATAGAAGATCCAATCTCATATCACTGTATGAGAACTTTAAAAAGGATGAGACTGAATCAGTGGCAGAGATGTATAATAGGTTGAGCACAATCATCAATGAGCTCAAAACCCTGGATAAGGACATCACCTTGACAGAGGTGAATGATAAGATTCTGATATGTTTCCCTAGCTCTTGGGATTCCAAAATCTTGCCAATCAAAGAAGCCAGAAGCCTCAATGAGATCTTAACTGAGTCTCTACTAGGCAAATTGAAGTCCTATGAGCAGCTGGTCAAATCAAGAGAAGCAGCAGAACAGAAGGCAACAACTCCAGTTAGAAAGGAGCACAACATAGCCTTCAAAGCATCTGAAGAAAGTGAGACATCAACTTCAAATGTAGAATTCATGAGCCTCTTTGCCAAAAGGTTCTATAAGATGGCAAGGAAGGATTTCAGAAGAAAATCATCCAGACAGGATGATAAGCCCAAGTATGACAAGACACCAACCAAGGAGGTTGTGTGCTTTGGTTGCAGAAAGCCTGGACATTATATCTCAGAATGTCCAAAAAATCAGAAGAAAGATAAGAGTAGAGAAAAGGATTCAAGGAGAAAGCATAGCAGCAGACCCTCCTCCAGCAAATATAAAAAGAAGGACAAGGGATTTATTGCTGAGACTTGGAGTGATACAGAAGAAGAAACATCTTCCTCCAGTTCAAGTGAAGAAGAGGAAGAAGATAGATCCAAGGAGGTGTGCCTAATGGCAATTGATGCCTCCAGGAACAATTCTGGATCAGAAGAAGATTCTAAAGATGAAGCTGCCTCAGACTCAGAGGCAGATCAGGTTATTTCTACCTTTGACTTTAGTTCTGATTTATTTAAAGCTGAATTCAAATCTATGTGCTTAGACTTAATCAATTCAGAAAAGGAAATAAAAATTCTTAGAGAAAGATTCGGAAATCTTGAATCTGTAAATTCAGAAAACATAAAGCTAACAGACCAACTAACCTTAGCTAATGAACAAATAATTAAACTAAAATCTGAATTATGTGAGGTCAAGCAACTTGAGCAATCTCTCAATGGGAGAAGCCTCAAGCTGATGGACATTACAAGCACAGTGAATGTCATATTAAATGGCAAGTTGGGCTTGGGTGCTTCATCAAGTTTACCCCCCATAGTTAAAAAAAACATTCTTTCAACCCCCATCAAATTTATTTCTGCAAAGGGAAAAGAAAAATTAATAGACAAACCAATGTCAGCTAGAAATCCTAGACCCATAGACAAGAGAAATAGAAATCTGAAAACAGCAAATAAAAACAAAGTTCAGCAGCATTCGTCGAACTTAGATCGACGAAATGTGGTCAGTTCGTCGAACCCAGATCGACGAACGCTGAACGCAAACTTCAGATATAACAATTCGTCTAACTGCGATCGACGAACTGTGTATGGTTCATCGAGCAGAGGTCGACGAACTTGGGGCACAGAAAATGACTATTGCCATTCTCTGAGCAGAGATCGACGATCTCAACCCTATTCGTCGAACTCTGGTCGACGACCTTACAATAATTCGTCGAACCCAGAAAGACCAAACAGAAACTATTTCTATTACAGAAATCTTAAACCAACTAATAAGACATTTAATCCAGTAGATGATTGGGTAATTCCACCTAGGAGATATCACCCCTTAGGCTATAAATCTCAACCTGCATTATCAGTTATTTCCAGTTTCACCTTTAAACCAAATAAAGGACCCAAGGTAACCTGGGTCAAGAATAATTGAGTTTTGTTTTTCATTGCAGGTACAGGTGAAGAGCTGTCCAAGGGTGAGTCAGACATGGTACTTGGACAGTGGTTGCTCCAAACACATGACAGGCAGCAAGGGCAATCTATCCAATTATAAGCCCAAGCTAGGACCAAAGGTGATTTTTGGAGATTCCAACAGTGGTCAATCAGAAGGATATATGACAGTGAAGATTGGATCAGTGACTTTCAAGAAAGTAACTTATGTAAGAGGACTTAAACATAACCTTATATCCATAAGTCAATTATGTGATGAAGGTTATCAGGTACATTTTAACTCTACTTCCTGTTCTATTATTGATAATAAAAACAAAATTGTTTTAATTGGACTTAGACAAGGCAATATATATTTAGTAGATTTTATATCTGCCACTACTGATATCTGCTTACTGAATGTTACTAGTAATCAAAATGAGTTATGACATAAAAGACTAGGACATGTAAACATTAAGAATATATCTAGGTTATCTAAAGACAACCTTGTTAGAGGCTTACCGTCTGGCCCCTACAAGAAGGAAAGCCTATGCAGGGCTTGTCAGTTTGGCAAGCAAACCAAAAGTAGCTTAAAATCCATTAATAAAAGTGATTCACCTAGGATATTGTATTTGCTTCATGTGGATCTATTTGGACCCATTGCAGTACAAAGCCTAGGAGGGAAGTCATATACTTTAGTGATTGTTGATGACTTCTTTAGATTCAGTTGGGTAGCCTTTCTGAGAGCTAAGTCAGATACATTCAAAGTTCTTACAGATTTTCTCAGGACCATACAGATTGAGTTCTCTACTCATGTTGCATTGATCAGAAGTGATCATGGCACAGAGTTTGAGTCTCTTCTTATGCATGAGTTGTGTGAGAAGGAAGGTATCCGGCAGTGCTTCTCAGCTCCTAGAACTCTCCAATAAAATGGGGTTGTAGAAAGGAAAAATAGGACACTCATTGAATCTGCAGGCACATTATTGGCAGATGCTTACATGCCTCTATCCTTTTGGGCAGAAGCTGTAAATACTGCCAACTATGTCCTGAATAGAAGTCTTATACATAAACTGAAAAATAAGACCCCATCTGAATTACTTAAAGGGAAGAAACCTAAAATCACATACTTTAAAGGTTTTGGTTGTATTTGTAACATTCACACTAACAATAAAAGATACATTAGAAAGTTTGAGGCTAAGTCTGAAGAAGGGATTTTTCTAGGATACTCCCAAGTAAGCAAGGCCTATAGGGTTTTTAATAAATCCACCCTTAAAATTGAGGAATCTGTTCATGTATCTTTTGATGAAGCTAACATGTCTTATAAGGAGAAAGAGATTTCTACCAATAGCTTATTACAGGTTCCACAACTGTGTGAGTCTGTGGATGGACTAAACCTTACCCAAGAGGTATCAACCCATCCTACTCCACAGGTTGCTGAAGAAAGTGAAGAGGAAATTCAAGAGGAAGTGGCTAAACTTCCCTCAATAGCTAGTACCATTCCCCAAGAGGAATTAAATACAGAAGATGTTGCTCAACCAACTCCACCAACTGATCTTGTCATACTTAGAGACCACCCAAGATCTCAAGTGATTGGAGACATTAAAGTGGGTGTACAGACAAGGCATCAACTCAACCAACACTTGATGCATGTCTGTTTTCTCTCTGAAATTGAACCTCTCACCATCCATGAAGCAGAGCAAGATCCCCACTTGATCATTGCAATGCAAGAGGAACTAAATCAGTTTGAGAGATGTAGAGTTTGGGATTTGGTTCCAAGAACCCATAACTACCCAGTTATTGGAACCAAATGGATCTACAGGAACAAGTTGGATGCTCAAGGCAACATAGTGAGAAATAAGGCTAGGTTTGTTGCTCAAGGCTACAGGCAAGAGGAAGGAATTGATTATGACCAAACCTTTGCCCCTGTTGCAAGGTTAGAGGCCATTAGGATATTCCTTGCCTATGCAGCTCACAGGAGATTCAAGGTCTACCAAATGGATGTCAAAAGTGCATTTCTGAATGGATTACTTCAAGTAGAGGTTTATGTAGAACAACCTCCAGGTTTTATCTCTCCAACTTATCCCTCTTTTGTTTTTAAATTGCATAAAGCTCTCTATGGTTTAAAGGAAGCTCCAAGAGCTTGGTATGAGACCCTAGCAAGCTTTCTTTTAGAGCATAAATTTACAAGAGGAATCATAGATAAAACACTTTTCACTAGACATCATAAGGAATAAATTTTGTTAGTACAAATATATGTGGATGACATTATTTTTGGGTCTACTGATCCCCAATTGTGCAAGAGGTTTGCTGACCTCATGCATTCTAAATTTGAGATGAGTAGCATGGGTGAGCTTTCCTACTTCCTTGGTCTCCAAGTGAAGCAGCTCCCTGATGGTATCTTCCTCTCCCAAGCTAAGTATGCTAAAGAGCTTATCAAAATGTTTGGAATGAGTGATGCTTCAGGGATGAAAACCCCTATGGCTATAAATGCTGTTGTGGATTCTGATGCAGCAGGGAAACCTGTAGATCAGAAACATTATAGGGCAATTGTTGGATCCCTATTTTACCTAACAGCTAGCAGACATGACATAATGTTTGTCATATGCCTTTGTGCTAGGTTCCAAGTGAACCCCTAAAGAATCTCACCTTATTTTCCTAAAAAGAATTTTGAGATATATAAAGAGTTGCCCTAATCTAGGACTCTGGTATCCTGTAGATTCAAAATTTGAGTTAACTGGATACTCAGATGCTGACTACGCTGGATGTAGAGTGGACAGGAAGAGTACCTCTGGAACTTGCCAGTTACTAGGTATGAGACTTGTCTCCTGGTTTTGTAAAAATCAGACATCTATGTCTACATCAACTGCAAAAGCAGAATATATGGCTGCTGGCAGCTGCTGTTCACAAATGCTATGGATACAAAATCAACTCCTAGACTATGGTGTCAACTTAAATAATTCAACATTATTTTGTGATAATACTAGTGTTATTGATATAGCACAGAATACAGTTCACCATTCTAGGACTAAGCATATTGAAATAAGACATCATTTCATTAGAGATAATGTAGACAAAAAGAAAATTAACTTAATCCATATTCCTCCTGATTTACAGAGAGCAGACATTTTCACCAAGCCATTGGATGAGAAAACCCATCTGTTCTTTATAAATCAACTGGGAATGATTAATGGAGAAGAGTTAACCTAACTTCTGTCTGCATTCGACGAATTTTCCAGAGTTCGTCGAACGGAGTTCGACGAATTAGGGAAAGTATGAGAGATTCTTGTCGAACGGAGATCGATGAATTCTCTGTGTGTGGAAACAACTTTCGTCGACCGGAGATCGATGAACTTTTCTTTAGAAGACGTTTCGTCGAACGAATTTCGACGAACTATTTTCGATTCTTCTGGATGAGATCGAGGAATTATCTGTCTATAATTTATTTCGTCGACCTCAGGTCAAAGAATTTTTCTTTTTCATGGAACGGAGATTGTCGATTCATATTCTGAAAATCTTATATATAGGTTTTCTTCGACCTCCGTCCCGCGCTTTCAGTTCTTTTGCTCTTGATCGCCGTTTTTCTTTGTGTCTTTCTTACAGGTCATCAATGGCGATTCCCGCAGGAGCGTTAGCAGCGATGAAGTTTGATACTGGATTCGATATGGATTTTGACTCTTTTCATCATTCTGATCCCATTTTCCTCTACATCTTGGAACTGCTAGAGGAACTGAATCTAAAGGACTTTATGACCCGCAGAATTAAATTGCACTCTATTGAAATCAGAGAATGGGTATATACATCTACTGCTTCTGAGGATGATACCGTGACAGACAATATCAGGAGTACTGCTGTTTCCCTATCTCCCGCAACCCTGTCTGAGATTTTTGGATTAGTCAATGGAGAAGACAATATAGAAATGGATTCTGAAGAGTTTGGTGACATGCTGAAGTTAATGGGTTTTTCAGGAAACAACCCTAATAAGCTGTTGAAGAAGCAACTGTCTGCCGCGTACCAGTTTCTGGCGGACATTGTAGGGAAAGTGCTAATGGGAAAGCATTCAGCGCATGATTACATAACCCACTAACAATTCCTGGTTATGTGCGCCGTGGTGAACAAGAGACGTGTCAACTGGGGCACAATCTTCTTTGAATTAATAAGAAAAAAGAACAACAAGAAAGAAGTCTGCTTCGACAGAATTTTGTGGATTTTTCTTCAAGAGAAGGCTGCTGAATGTATGGTCTCCCCGACCATCTTCATAAATGCTAGAAAGCGCCTAACATGCGCTCTGTTTGGCAGGTGGGAGAGGACTATCTCCAAGCCCTCAAAGGCTTCCTCCTCTTCCATCCAAACTTCTGAGAGCACCAGGGCTGTAAAGGCCACTCCCCACCCTGCAGAAGAGGTCCATCCATCTCCATCATCTCTTCCTGCACATCCAGCCAAACAACTCCCCTCCTCTTCCATTCCTTCTACCACACCTAAATCTCCACCACATACTCTTGTGCCAACTCCTCCTCCATCTCCACCACTTGACATTCCCAACATCTCAACTCCTCCAGCCTCACATCATGACACTCATATTCCTACACCTCCTCATTCTCCTCTTCCCCCTCACTTGTCATCCATTCCATCTTGCACCATCCCCACAGACACTATCATTCCAGATGCCCCAATTCCATCTGTTTTTCCATCTTCCATTCCATCCTCTTCCCATTCCCCATTTGATCCATCTACCATCATATCCTTGCTCACTCCCCTCATCAAATCCCTAATCCAAGAGGCCATTACACCTCTTATGACCTCCATCAATTCATTATATGCCCAGATTTCTGCCCTATCTGCTGTCCCCTCTTCATCCAGGGGCCTGGCTCCAGGTTCTCCTGAACCCAGGCAGGGGGAGATGCTCAGTGATGAAGTTGCAGCAGATATAAATACAGCAGCAGTAACAGTCACAACAGCAGTTCCCTCTACAACAGATGTAGATTCAGATGAGGATACCATAATTTTGACTGATTTTGATTCTGAAATGATTGAGTTAATTCATTTTATGGACACTGACATTGATTTGGATGAGTCAGTTGAACAAATAAAAATTGTTGGTGATTTCTCTCTGAATCCCACAGTTAATCTACCAGAATTACTGGAGATTTTTTATACTGTACATTTGCAATTTCTCCCAGCAGATTTTACTAAGCCATGTCTTGTTATTGTACCCTACACCTCTCCAGTGAGTCCAGCAGTTGCTAAGCAACTATGTGATAATTTTTCTATCTCATTTTCAGCTTCCATCTCAGCTTCTAGTCCAGAGGTCATTCCAGAAGATACTTTAGTGCCAGTTTCAGCACCAGATTTTGTTATGGATGACTCTCCCCTACCAGATTTGGATGAGCTTATTCTAGCTGACATTGAAGAAGAAAATAAGGCAGCAGCTGAAAGCTCTGTCCCTATTGTTTCTATTTCCTGTGTAGCTCCCTCCTCTCCTGTTGCTGAAACCTCAGCTCCTGAACCTTCTGCCCCTCCTCTAGAAAAAGCAGTTATTTTTGATAAAGCTTTGAAAGCTTTGGATGCTCTTTATGATATCCCTCAGGGTTCTGATTCAGAAGAAGATGATGATGATGATTCTGATGAAGATGCTGCAAGTAAGATAAAGAAGATGCCAGAAAAGAAAAGGAAGGCTCCTCCTCCAGCTCCAAAGCCTAATTTCAGTGCTGACACCCCCTATTACATTCTGCATAATGTAACTCCATACAAGGGAATGCCTGGATGGATGTGGCTATCCAAGAACCAGCAGAAGGATAGAAAGAGAAGCAGGAGATATTCCCCTCCTCCAATGCACAGATTCAGGAAGGATCCTCCTCCTCCTCCTCCTCCAGCAGCTGGTGCCTCCGGCCTCTCTAGCTCCCAGAGATCTGCACCAATACAAACATATCAGAGACAATCAGGGAGATCTTCTGGAAGCAGCCAGCAGAGGCAGCCATCCTCTTCAGGACATCAACATCAACATCATCAGCAGCAGCAGCAACAAATTTCTGATGTACAAAAAGTTGAAAGTCCAAAGAGACCTCTCTCTCCTCCAATTCCTTTTGAAGATCCTGAAACTGCTAATACAGCAAAGATGGCTAGATTCGAAGAATTGATTGGACTCTCTTTGATAAATAAAGCAAAGGCTAAAGGTAAAGATATCTCTGGACTAACAACAACGTCAAAGTATAGAAAAGAAGAGCTGAAAAGATTTGACAAAGGAAACAAGTTATTCAATGTTGATGATTATATGAAACTTCATCCAGAGGCAGTTGTCCCTAGAGCAACATCATTGAACATTATTGGGGCAGCTGATATGACTATGACAAAAGCTCAAGCTCAAGATCCTACGAGAGAAATCATAGTCAAGAATCCAGGTGAGCAGACAGCTGAAGACAAATCCAAGCAGAAGAAGCCAAAGAAGTAATTTTCTTGTTGTTTCAATTTCTGTCTGTTTTTGTTTTTCAAACTGTGCTATCTGTTTAAACAAAGCTGTGTATATATATATGCTGCATGTGTTATAATTCTCTACCAAATATATTTCTTTTCCTACTTTTTTCTTTTGTTTGTTTCTATTTTGAGTCTCTGTTAGTGACCTCACCCAAATAGGGGGAGATTGTTGGATCCCTAGTTGATTTGGGCTAGGTTCACTGACTTAGGATGTGACCCTACATGTATAGCCAGGGTCAAGTTTGTGTCCTAAAGTCTAGGCCAAGTCCTTATGTTCAACTCCAGGTGGACCAGCTATCAACATGACCATCAGAGACTTCAGACTTAGAGGATTTCAAGACTAAGTTAAATGAGTTTGATGTTCGTCAAACTCAGCTCGACGAAAGGTGTTCTGCGCTCGACGATCGTGAGACATTTCTTGGTGCTGAGCTCGACGATCTTGGTTCTCTGTTCGACGAAGTCTGAGTTACTACATCAAGCCATAGTCAGGACAACTTCAGAATTTTTCTAAGTCCTGCTTCAAGCTTTGGTCGACGAATTAGATTCTGAGCTCGACGAACTTGGTCCTCAAGTTCTCAGCTTCTCAGGTCGACGAAGTCAGCTTCTCAGGTCGACGAATGTAGTACTCTGCTCGACGATTTCTGAACTCTGAGTATTTGTGTCGACACTTAGGGCATGTGTCGACACCAAAAAATTTATTTCGACACCAGGATTTCAGTCAACACCAATTCATGTCGACACCAGAAGAATTGAGTCGACACCAAGATCAATCAGTCGAGACCAGCTTATGTCGACACTGAATATCAACAGATGCAGAATATTTGGCTCAGTCCACAATCTTTCTTCACTTGATGAATTTGGATCTCAGCTCGACGAATGAAGATTGTCTGTTCGACTAATGAAGATTGTCTGGTCGACGAACTAACTCAAGCTCAGCTCGACAAACTCAAACTCAGCTCGACGAATTGCGTTCTTCATTCGACGAATCCAGACTAGATCATCTTCAAGTTTCCCGTCCCGTTTCTTGGCGATGATTCCGGAGTTATTAATGCCAGATCTTCTCAGAATGTTACCGTTAGAACGCGCATTGACTATGGACGATTACATGCCATTTTTCCATGAGACAGTTGGGGAAATCATTGATTGTCGCATCCTTCCTAGGCTGATTGCCATTACTTCTCAACATTCAAATTTTGAATGTTCTCAGTCAGTCAAAAAGACATTGACAAAAAGAAAAGGATTAAGCAGTAACAGAGTAATAGAATTAAAGTACAGCAAGCAATACAGTGATACAGACAGACAATCAGACAGACACTCAGATTGCACAGAAGAACAATCATATAGCAATAAAAAGTTCTATTGCAATCAAGCCTGACCAGAGAACACTTTCAAGAAGAAGAAGAAGAACAATCAAATTCAATCAAGAGTCTTCTTCTTTCCTTCAACTCTACAGGACTACTTCAAAGGACAACAATTTTCAATCTGTCAAAGGAGTTCCTGAAACAAATTCTGGTCCAGACATTCAAGGTCTTTGAAGACCTATCACCCTGAAGCAGTGCTCTAGCATTCCTGATTAATTCAAGATATCAGGGGGAGAAACATCTGCTACAATCAATCCACAAGTCTTCTCTCTAACTGTTGACAGAGAAGACACCATCTCCTTTACTTCCAATTCCTGTACAGGATTTTAATTCCCTTCAAAATTATTCTGCTTGCAAGTTTCCTTCCAAAAGACTTGATATTTTAGTTTTTGAGCACCTGAACAAAAGCTCATTGGTGTCAGGCACCTGATCAAAAACCTGAGTGGATTCCTACCATGGTGGTAGAAGAGTGGATGTACCCAGGTTGGGGAACCACTATAAAAATTCTTGGGTCGTCTGGTTTCCCTTCTTTGTGTTTTGGCTGTGCTGTTCTGTGATTATTTAGGTTGCTGTGCTAATTTATTTTATCTATTGAATTGTTCACCTAGGCTTACAAAAAAAGTTGTAAAAAGTTTTTAGTGAGCACAATACTCTATTCACCCCCCCCCTCTAGAGTATCACAGATCTAACCTGCACTTTCAACCGAGCCCAAATCAAACTAAGGATCCAACAATCTCCCCTATTTGGGTGAGGTCACTAATTACAGACTAAGACTAAACTGAAAATAAACAAAATAAGAAAAACATATATCTGTAGAGGAAAATGAACACATGCAGCAGATATATACACAGATAAGCCTTGTTCAGAAATAAGAAAGCAGTTATAGACATAATAGACATTAAACAGTTCAGAACTCATCTCTTTTGCTTCTTCTCTTTTGGCTTTTCTTCTTTTCTCATGTCTCCTGTCTTAGTAAAAACAATTTCTCTATTTGGATCTGCAGCTTGCACTCTGGTCATGGTCATATCAGCAGCCCCTATATTATTCAAAGATGTGGCTCTGGGGACTACTGCTTTTGGGTGCAATTTCATATAATAATCAACATTGAAAATAGAAAGGCCAAAAAGTTCTTGGAACCTGGCCATACTAGCTGAAGTACTTGTTTCTGGATCTTCAATGGGTACAGGAGGAGAATGAGGTCTGTTGGAGCTTTCAGCTTGTTGATGTTCAGGGAATTGTTGATGTTTTTGTTGTTGATGTTGCTGCTGTTGTTGAGGTTGGTACTGCTTGCCAGAGGGATAATGTATTTGCTTTCTGCTTCTTGAAGATGAGGATCTACCCTGATGTCTTTGATAAGTTTGAAATTGGGTAGTCCTTTGAGATGTTGAACCAGAAGCACCAGTAGTTAGAGGAGGATGAGGAGGAGGAGGGTCCCTTCTGTATTTCTAAGTTGGAGGAGGGGAGTATCTTATGCTTCTCTTTCTCTCTTTCTGTTCATTTTTGGATAACCACATCCAAGCTGGCATCCCTTTATATGGAGTTATCTTCTGAAGGATACAGTAGGGAGTGTCATTGGCTGGATTTGGCTTAGGAGCAGCAGGAGGAGGAGCTTTCCTTTTCTTAGATACTTTCTTCTTCTTTGGATCCTCATCTGAATCCTCATCCTCATCATCATCATCAGATCCCTGAGGATTATCATATAGATCATTTAAAACCTTCAAGGCCTTAGCAGAAATGATAGGCTTCTCAGAGATAGGTGGAAATGCAGAAGGAGCTGGAGAGCTAACTATGACAGTGCTTTCAACAACTGCCTTATTCTCTTCTTCAATGTCAGCCAAGATCAAAGCATCAAGATCTGGCATTGGAGAGTCATCCATCGCAAAGCTTGGAGCAAAAATAGCTTCTGGAGAGGATAGCATGACTGCAGGCTCTGGAGCAGCAAAACTGTCCCTGAGTTGCTTGGCAACTTTTGGACAAATGGGTGAAGAGTAATGGACAATAGCCAAGTATGGATTAGTATAATCTACTGGAATGAAACTCAAAAATGCAGTATCAAAAATTTTCAACAAATGGGCTAAATCTACAGTGGGATTTAAAATAAAATCACCAGCTGTAAGAATCTCTTCAGTAACTGACTCATCTAAATCCATGTCAGTCTCAATAAAATGAATGAAATCAATAAAATCTGTATCTTCTGCCGTTGCTGCCTCTACATCTGCTGGAGCTGCAGATGCTGAAACTAAAACTGCTGCTACTGCTGGAGCTGCTGCAGCTTCTTCATCAAGCATCTCCCCCTGCCTGGTTTCAGTGTGAACTGGAGCCAGGCCCCTGGATGAAGAGGGCGCAGCAGTGAGGTCAGATATCTGGGCAGATAGGGTAGATATGGAAGAAGCAAGAGGTGTATTGGCCTCTGCTATTATTGTTTTGAGGAAGTGTGTGATGATGGCAATGACAAATGAGATGGTGGAGGGATCCAGTGGTGGAGGTGCAGTTGGTGTGTCATATGTTGGTTAGGTGGAAGCATTTGGAGGGATGGTAGATGTTGGGGAGTATGGAGGAGGAGCATCTTGCATTGTGGTATCTAGGGGAGAAGGTGAGTTGAGAGGGGAGATAAGTAGATTGAATGAGGGGATGTTGGCTAGATGAGAAGGTAAAGGAGATGAAAGTGGGGATTGAAGAGATGTGCCATGGGGGGAGTGAGGTGGGGTTAGTTGTTGAGTTTCTTGAAGGAGGAAGTGGTGATGTCTATGAGATCTATTGGTGGAGAGGTGGCAGGAGATGTAGCTGGTGTAAGAACATGGGTAGATGGTTGTTATTATGGTTGTGGAGTAGGAGAGATGGTGAAGGAGGGTTGTTGTAGAGTCTGATATTGAGGAAGGAGGACTGTTGTGTGGGGTGTAGAGGATAATTGGGTTTGGAGTGCTCGAAGAGAGGGGGATGAAGGAGTAATCTCCTCAGAAGGGTGGGGAGTGGTTGTAATAGCCCTTGTGCTCTCAGAAGCTTTGGTGGCAGAGGATGAGGTCTTGGTAGGCTTTGTTATGGTCCTCTCCCACCTACTAAACAAGTCACAGGTGAGCCTTTTGCTGGCATTGATGAATATGGTCGGGGAGAATAGTGATTCAACAGCTTTTTCCTTCAAAAAGATCCCTAGGATCCTTCCAAAACACACTTCCTTTTTGTTGTTCTTTTTCCTGATTAGATCAAAGATGATCTGTTCCCAGTCCACTTGTTTCTTATTAACTACTACACACATAACCAGAAACTGATGCCTGGTTATGTAATCGTGGGCAGTGTGCTTTCCTAGCAAGACTTTCCCAACAATATCTGCCAGAAACTTGAATTCTGCAGATAAGTGTTTCTTCAATAATTTATTAGGGTTATCTCCAGTGTAACACATCATGATAAGCATCATGTCATATTCCTCATTATTCATTTCTAATTCTTCTTCGCCATTACTCAGTCCAAAGATTTCAGTTAATACGGCAGGAGATAGAGAAACCGTATTACCCGCAATTGATCCAGTCATGGTATTCTCCTCTCTAGTTGAAGATGTGTAGACTCATTCTCTAATCTCAGTTCTAGAAAATTTGATCCTTGTTGTCATCAGATTCTTCAGATGCTTCTCTTCCAGGAGGGCCAAAATATTCAGAAAAATCGGGTCTGCATGCTGGAAAGAATTAAAGTCGACATCGAAGCCGGTGTCGAACTTCATCGCAGCTAGGATTCCTGCTTGAATCGCCATGAGATCACCTGCAAGAGAGAAAATGACGATCAAGTGCAAAGGGAACAGAAAGCGCGGGACGGAGGTCGAAGAAAACCTACATATAATGTTTTCCAGAATATGAATCGACAAACTCCGTTCCATGAAAATTTAGAAAATTCTTTGACCTGAAGTCGACGAAATAATTGATAGTTAAATAATTCGTCGAGCTCCGTTTAAAGATCTGAAGACATTTCATCGAGCTCCGTTCGACAAAAGTTTTCAGAAGTGGATTCGTCGATCGCCGTTCGACAAAAACAACTTCACTCATAGAGAGTTCGTCGTCCTCCGTTCGACGAATATCTCAAGAACTTCCCATAGTTCGTCGAGCTCCGTTCGACGAACTTTGGAAAATTCATCGAGTGCTGACAGAAACTAAACTAAGTCTTCTCCATTAATCATTCCAAGCTGATTTATAAAGAATAGATGGTTTCTCTCAACCAAAGGTTTGGTGAAGATGTCAGCTCTTTGTAAATCAGTGTAGATATAGACAAGTTTAATTTTGTTTCTGTCTACACATTCTCTTATGAAATGATGTCTAATGTCTATATGCTTAGTCCTATAGTGATGGACTGGATTTTGTGCTATGGCTATAACACTTGTGTTATCACATAGTAGAGTTGAATTATTTAAGTTGAGACCATAGTCTAGTAATTGATTTTGAATCCACAGCATCTGGGAAGAACAACTGTCAGCTGCAATATATTCTGCCTCAGCAGTTGAGGTAGACACAAATGACTGTTTCTTACAAAACTAGGATACTAATCTCATACCTAGGAACTCGCAGGTTCCTGAAGTACTTTTCCTGTCCACCCTGCATCCAGCAAAGTCAGCATCTGAGTATTCAATTAACTCAAATTCTGACTCAGTAGGATACCATAGGCCTAGACTAGGACAACTCTTTATATATCCTAAAATCCTTTTTAGAAAAATAAGGTGAGATTCCTTAGGGTTCACTTGGAACCTAGCACAAAGGCATGTGGTAAACATGATATCAGGTCTACTTGTTGTAAGGTATAGTAGGGACTCAACAATGCCCCTATATAATTTCTGGTCAACAGGTTTCCCATGTGGATCAGAGTCTATTACAACATTTGTAGTCATCAGTGTTTTCTTTGCTGAGGCATCAGCCATCCCAAACCTTTTGATAAGCTCTTTTGCATATTTAGCTTGGGAGATAAAGATGCCATCAGGGAGCTGCATCACTTGAAGACCAAGGAAGTAGGAGAGCTCACCCATGCTACTCATTTCAAATTTTGAATGCATGAGATCAGATAACCTCTTGCATAATTTGGAATCAGTAGACCCAAATATTATGTCATCCATATATATTTGTACTAACAATGTTTGGTACTTATGATGTTTAGTGAAAAGTACTTTATCTACTATGCCTCTAATGATTTATGCTATATCAAAAAGCTAGCTAGGGTCTCATACCAAGCTCTTGGAGCTTGCTTTAGACCATAAAGTGCTTTATTCAATTTAAATACATGAGATGGATAAGTTGTAGAGACAAAACCTGGAGGTTGTTCAATATAAACCTCTTCTTTAAGTACTCCATTCAGAAATGCACTCTTCACATCCATCTGATAGACCTTGAACTTCTTGTAGGCAGCATAGTCCAGAAAAATTCTGATGGCCTCTAACCTTGCAACTAGTGCAAAGGTTTGATCATAATCTATGCCTTCTTCCTGCTTATACCCTTGAGCAATAAGCCTAGCCTTGTTTCTCACAATCATACCTTGGGCATCCAGTTTGTTTCTGTATACCCATTTTGTTCCGATGTCTGGGTGGTCTTCAGGTCTTGGAACAAAATCCCAAACTCTACATCTCTCAAATTGGTTTAATTCCTCCTGGATTGTAATGATCTAGTGGGGATCTTGCTCGGCATCGTGGATGGATAGAGCTTCAACCTGAGAGAGAAAACAGGCATGCATCAAATCTTGGTTGAGTTCATGTCTTATCTGTACACCTGCTGATATGTCTCCAATCACTTGAGATCTGGGGTGATCCCTTAGTGTGACAAGATTAGTAGGTGGAGTTGGTTCTGCAACAATATTAGGAACTAATTCCTCTTGTGCAATTATGTTTGGTGTTGGGGAAAGTTCAATTCCTTCAGTGCCTTCATCTTCACTTTCTTCAATGACTTTTGGAGAAGGATGTGTTGGAACCTCTTGGGTGAGGTTTAGTCCATCCAAATTCTCACATAGATGAGGTACCTGCAAAGTGCTTTTGGTAGAAATCTCTTTCTCCTTATAAGACATGTTAGCTTCATCAAATGTAACATGAATAGATTCTTCAATTTTTAGAGTTGATTTATTAAACACCCTATAGGCTTTGCTTACTTGGGAATATCCTAGAAAGATTCCCTCTTCAGCCTTAGCCTCAAACTTTCTAATGTATCTATTGTTGTTGTTGTTGTGAATATAACATATACATCCAAATACTTTAAAATAGTTGATTTTAGGTTTCTTCCATTTTAGTAATTCATATGGAGTCCTATTCTTTAGCTTATGTATAAGCTTCTGTTCAGGACATAATTTGCAGTGTTTACAACCTCTGCCCAGAAGGATAGTGGCATGTAAACATCTGTAAGTAGTGTACCTGCAACTTCAATTAGTGTCCTATTTTTCCTTTCAGCTACCCCATTTTGTTGAGGAGTTCTAGGAGCTTAGAAACAATGCCTGATACCTTTCTTCTCACAGAAATCATACATAAGAAGAGACTCAAACTCTTTGCCATGATCACTTCTGATCAACACAACATGAGTAGAGAACTCAATCTGTATGGTCCTGAAAAAATCTGTAAGAACCTTAAAGGTATCTGACTTAGACCTCAGAAAGGACATCCAAGTGAACCTTGAGAAGTCATCCACAATAACAAAGGTGTAGGATTTCCATCCTAGGCTTTGTACAGCAATGGGTCCAAAGAGATCCATGTGTAGAAAATACAAAATCCTAGGTGAATTACTTCTATTAACAGATTTAAAACTAGATTTAGTTTGTTTGCCTATTTGACAAGCCCTCCAAAGGCCTTCCTACTTGTAGGGGCCAGAAGGTAAGCCTCTCACACAGTTGTCTTTTGATAGCCTAGCAATGTTTTTCAAGTTTACATGACCTAGCCTTTTATGTCATAAGTCATTCTGATTACTAGTTATATTAAGTAAGCAGAAATCAGAATTGGCAGAAAGAAAATCAACTAAGTATATGTTACCTTGTATATTCCCAATTAAAACATTTTGGTTTTCTTTATTAGAAATAATGCATGAAGATGAGTTAAAGTGTACCTGATAACCTTCATCACATAACTGAGTTATGAAGATGAGGTTATGCTTCAGTCCTCTGACATAAGTCACTTTCTTGAATGTGACTGCTGCAATCTTCACTTCTACATAGCCTTCAGACTAGCCACATTTGGAATCACCAAAGATTACCTTTGGCCCTAGCTTGGACTTATAGTTGGTTAAGTTGTCCTTGCTGCCAGTCATATGTTTGGAGCATCCACCGTCCTGGTACCAAGTTTGATTATTTTTTGGACAGATCTTCACCTGCAATGAAAAAAATTTAATTATTCTTGACCCAGGTTACCTTGGGTCCTATGTTTTGCTGGTAAGAGAAACTGGATATAACAGAAAATTTAGGTTGAGATTTATATCCTCGTGGGTGATATCTTCTAGGTGGTATTACCCAATCAGCTACAAGATTAAATTGTTTCCTAGAATTGGTAGAGTTACTGCAAAAATTACAGTTGTTATTAAGTCTTTCTTGGTTTGACGAATTATTGTGAGTTCGTCGACCAGGGTTCGACGAATTGGGATGAGATCGTCGATCTCTGCCCAGAGATTGAACATGTTCATTTTCTATGCCCCAAGTTCGTCGACCTCTGCTCGACGAACAATACAGAGTTCGTCGATCGCAGTTTGACGAATAATTATATCTAAAATTTGCGTTCAGCATTCGTCGAATTGGGTTTGACGAACTGACAACATTTCGTCGATCTGAGTTCGACGAATTTTGCTGAACTTTGTTTTTACTTGTGGTTTTCTGATTTTTGTTATTTTGACCATTTGATTTTGGAGTTTGTTCGATGGTTTGATTATGGTCTATCTTTTCTTTCCCCTTAGCTGAATCAAATTTAATGGTGGTAGTCAGAATGTTCTTCTTGAGAATAGGGGGCAAACTTGATGAAGCACCCAAGCCTAGCTTACCATTCAATCTGGCATTTACAGTGCTTGTGATGTCCATTAGCTTGAGGCTTCTCCCATTGAGAGATTCCTCAAGTTGTTTAGCCTCACATAACTCAGTCTTTAACAATATAATTTGTTCATTAGCTAAGGTTAATTCATCCTTTAACCTATTATTTTCTGAATTAACATTCTCTAGGTTTACTAATTTTTCGTAAGAGTTTTAATTTCCTTTTCTGAGTTAATTAAGTCTATGCACATTGTTTTAAACTCAGATTTAAATGAACCAGAATTGTAATTAAAGGAAGATAATACCTTGTCAGCCTTAGAATCTGAAACTTCTTCATTGTCTGAATCTTCTTCATTGTCTGAATCTTCTTCTTCTGAATGGCTCCTGGAGGCATCAATGGTCATGAGGCAAACCTCTTTGGCCATTGCCTCTTCTTCATCTTCACTGGAGCTGGAAGGTGATGATTCATCCTCAGTTTCACTCCAAGATTCAGCCATAAAGCCTTTCTCCTTCTTCTTATATTTGAGGTAGGAAGGCCTGCTGTTGTGCTGTCTTCTGGTATCTTTCTCTCTTCTCTTCTCCTTCTTTTGATTCTCTAGACACTCAGAGATGAAGTGTCCAGGTTTCCTGCAACCAAAGCACTCCACTTCTTTAGTTGGTGTTTTGTCATACCTTGGTTTGTCATCCAGCCTTAATGACTTTCTCCTGAAGTCTTTCCTTGCCATTTTGTAGAATCTTTTGGCAAAAAGACTCATCAGCTCTTCATTTGTGGTTGATGTCTCTGTCTCCTCAGTAGCCTTGAATGCAATTCTATGTTCTTTTCTTGTTGTAGGAGGTGTTCTTTGCTCAGCTGCCTCTCTGGATTTTATTTGCTGTTCATTGGACTTAAGCTTGCCTAAGAGCGATTCAGTGGAAATCTCATTTAGGCTTCTGGCCTCCTTGATGGGCCAGATCCTTGAATCCTATGAGCTTGGGAAGCACATAAGGATCTTATCATTCACCTCAGTGAGGGTGATGTCCTTCTCCAAGGTTATTAGATCATTGATGATTGAGCTTAACCTATTGTATATATTAGCCACTGACTCAGCTTCTTCTTTCTTGAAATTCTCATACAGTGATATGAGACTGGATCTCCTGTCCTTTCTTTCATCTGCTGATCCAGCCACCATTTGATTTAGGGAGTCCCAAATAGCTTTGGCCGAGGTGCATTCAGCCACTTTTTGAAAGATATCATCTGACAAATTTGTGGCAGTATATTCATTACCTTGACATCAGCAATCTTTGCCTTTCTATAGGCCTCAGTCCACTAAGGTGGTGGAACTGTAGTTGTGCTTGAAGATGTTGCAGAAGTAGATGCTTGAGGGGGACCTGTCAAGATGGAGTTGTAGATATCTTCATCAATAAAGTTCATGTACAACTTAATTCTGTCCTTCTAGATGGCAAACCTATTTAGGTTGCAAATTGGAGGTCTGGTGCTTGCATAGTCCTTATTCTGTGTCATGCTGTGTGTAATCCTAAATAAATGTAAAATAAGAGATCTGATCTAACTGAGGATCTTTGGTGCAAGGGTTAGCTTGTACAACCAAATGAACACCCTCTGATACCAATTTAAAGTGATGTGATAGATTAGAAATACTCTAGATAGGGGGGGGGGGGTGAATAGAGTATTTAGAGTTTATAAAATTTTCTGGCTAATTCAATCTAGTCCTAGTGCTGTTGGAAATAAATTAAAGTACAAATACAACAAAGCTAACTATCACAGCCACAGCAAGAAACAAAAGAAAAGGGCAACCAGAAAATCCAATAATTTATAGTGGTTCCACAACTTGGGTACATCCACTCTTCTACCACCAATGAGATTTTGATCAGGTGCTCAAAAACCAAACTTCAAGTCGTTTGATCAGGTGACTTGCAACCAGGAATAACTTTTGAAGGGAGTTGTAACCCTTTATACAGTGGGCGGTTGAGAGATGATAATGTCTTCTATTTCTCAATAAACAGCTGAGAAGACTTAGTGGATATGATGTTAACAAATAGCTCCCCCTGAGATGTAGAATGATTCAGGAAAAACTGGATCTTTGCTTCAGGGTGATAGGCCTTCTATCTTTAAGCCTTGATCAGAAAAGATCTTCAGGAACTTCTTGACAGATAGAATTGATGTTGTCCTTGAAGTGTCCTGGAGAGTTGAAGAATGAAGACTCTTGATTTTTGATTGACTATTCTTCTTCTTCAGATAACAGATGTTGTTCTGGTCTAGGGCTTCTTCTCTGTATATCTTGCTATGTTTTTCTATGTTCTCTTTCTTGTGTTCTATGTATCTGGGAAAAGAGAAAAAATCTCTTTTTATATTTCTTGTCAAAAATTATCTTTCGAAATTTGAAATCCTATGCAATCAATACTAACGGCCTTGAGAATAAACTATATTGAATTACTTCCCCAACTATCCCATGGAAAAACGGCAGGCAATAATCCCAGAGAAGACCATAATCAATGCTCCTTTTAACGGTTATATTTAGAGAATATTTGAGCATTAATTACACAGGAATTATTGCAGTAAGAAAGGGATAGAAGGAAGGAAATAACTAAGTCTGGATTCGTCGAGCTGAGTTCACAGTTCGTCAAGCCAAGTTGCTGTGTTCGTCGACCAGATGACTTCTGTTCGTCGAGTTGAGTTCCAAGATCGTCAAGCTAACACTGAATTGTATTCTCTAGAAACTTTGCCTTTTCTGTGTATGGAGTTCGTCGAGCTGATAACTGGTTTCGTCGACTGAAGTTCTGCAAAGTATTTCTGGACTTGGAATATTTTCAGATGCTTTGCTGCTGTGTAACTCTAGCCAAAGTGGTCAAAGTTCGTCGAGCTGAAAATCTTAAATTCGTCGACTGATGATGATTCTGGACTTAGAAAAATTGAGAAACTTCTGAATCAAGAAGTTGAAGTAGAAATTCCAGAAATCGTCGAGCAGAGAACTAGGTTCGTCGACCTGAGTCTAGAGAACAAAGTCTGGATAGAATGCTGAAGGTAGAGTCCAAAGATCGTCGACCAAAGAATCAAGTTCGTCGAGCTCAGCTCAGAGAATTATCTCAGAGATCGTCGAGCTGAGCACGACTATCATCGACCTGAGTTCGACGAACGTCAAACTCATTTTACTGAGTCTTTGGAAAATCTCTAAGTCTTGAGTCTCTGGCAGTCTGATGATGGCTGGTCCAAGCAGTTTTGATCCTAAGGAGTTGGCCTAGACTCTAGGACACAATCATGACCCTGACTATACATGATGGGTCATATGATCCTAACTTAGTGAACCTAGCCCAAATCAAACTAGGGATCCAACAGATGCAATGAACTAATCAAAATAAAATAATAAAAGCTTCTAGTATGCATATGAAATGTGCGCATGCAAAAGGTAACGCATACTGACTCTCCCCCAGACTTAAACTAAGCTACACAACATATGATATAAAAATTTAAATCAAATAGAGACAAGGGAAGAGGTTACCCAATGCTTAGCTAGCGAGCATACCCGTAGACTGACGTTAAAGCATGAAGCCAAACCTGCGAAAATATTTAGCTCCTCCGACATGCCAAAGAAAGGCCACCGACAAAATAGCTTAAACAACAACAAAAATGTATAACAAGCTATAACAAATATAAGCTAAGAAATACTCGCGAGATAGTACTAAACACAATATCACATCACATATATCAAATGAAACTAAACACAATAGCACAAGAAAGACAGACAATGCAAACAAAATAACTAAAAACCACCGTGAGGACGATGCCCCAGTTGAATAAAGTAATGTATACAATAAGTCAAAATAACCAAAATACAAATATGAAGCAAAAACTACAAATAATCCCAACCGAGAAGAACAGCAGCAATCACTCTGGATGATCATAGAAGGGCGGGGCAGAGGTGGAATACGGGCACGAGAGGTCGAAGCTCGAGCAGGGGAAACAGGGGGCACCTGAAGAAAGTCAACAATGCACGTCATCATGCCATGTTGCTCGTACAATAGCTCCTCCATCTGCATATGCCATGCGTATAAGTTGGTATAATCCCCTGCGATACTCCTACGATGCGGAGCATGGGCAAGAGAAGGCGATGGGCCTAATGGTATGGTATGGACAAGAACGACATCGTCAGACTGGCGGGACTCCGAAGAGTGTCCTACATCTGCAGAAGAAGCCCTAGCTGGCTACTCACGCTCCACGGTACGAATGACGTAGCGCCACGAATCGCTAGAAGAAACACGACGCACCAATCTGAAGGCGGTCATCATGGTCGCAGAAATAAAATCGCCACGGGAAACTAGAGTCATGGCGGGAAAAGTGTCAAAACTCCTAATCCCCTGGCGATTCGGGTAATAAAATGTGAACCACTGATGGCCTTTAGAGGCACGTATGTGGCCAGGTGAAGGAAGTAATCAGCAAGAATGCGGCCTAGGTGGAGATGTATGATGAATTGTAAATATATGCATTTTTGTGTATATTAATTTAGTCGTTTTCATTTATTTTCGTCATTTTTACTTGTTTTTGTTTAATAAAATGCTCATTTTATTGTAAATATTTTCCTATATTGTTTTCTTTTATTTTTCAGAAAAAATCAAAAATCTGCACCAAACTGTCAAGTCACGCCCGTGTAATGTTGGTCACGCCCGTGACCCGGGCGTGATACGTCAAATTCCCGAGAAATGAACATATTTTGAAGAAATTGCTTGACACGCCCGGTCACACGCCCGTGACATGACCCGTGTCCAGCGCTCGACATTTTTCGCTCGACGATTTGCCGCTCGACGATTTGCCACTCGACGATTTTGCCATTCGACGATTTTGCCACTCGACGACTTTCCGCTCGACAGTCGTCGAACCCCCGACATGCCCAGAGTCACGTCGTGACCTGGGGCGTGACTTCTCCACCTCCTCGACAAGCCCAGCGTCACGCCCGTGACCTGGGGCCTGACTGCTGCGTGACCGACACCTGTCTAGCCCAAAGTCCACTTTCCCGTCAAATCGCCGGCCGCCTTCGCAAACAGTAGTGACACGCCGGCCAACACGCCCGTGTCGGAGAGCGTGTACTTAGATTTTTTTCCTATAAATACCCCACTTCTGTAATGACCATGGGTTCACATTTTTTAGCCACTTTAGTGTGTTTTGTGGGATGTATCCCTGGATTCCTTTGCTATGTAAGTAAATTTCTCCCCCCTTCCTTTCATGTTTGTTTTTTGCTTTAGCTTTAGCTTTGTAATAGTCTATTTTAATCAATAAAAATGATAGTTTTTCTATTCTTAAATGGCTTTGGAATGAACTTATGTGCCCACTTTTCTTCTCATTTTATCCTTAGTTTCTCCTTTGTTTTTCTCTTTATGAAAAGTGTGTGTGTGTGTGTGTGTGTGTGTGTGTGTGTGTGTGTGTGTGTGTGTTTATGAGTGTAACATGTTTATTATTCATGTTTTTAACTTGTCTTCATGTTAGGTTTTGTAGTAGATTTCATTTCCAAATCAAATGTGGTATGATAAGTTTTTCTCTTTTTCATCATGTCCTTTTCTTAAGAGACTTATGCTTTCATTCTTATGTATTCTTAAAAGAGTTTTGAAAGTGATTTTGATTTTTTTACTTTGCTTTTTTTTTGTAGGATTGTAAAACTTTTTTGTTATTTTCATTTTCTTTTCACTTTTTAATAGCTTTTATGAAAACATAAGAATGAAAAACTTGTTATTTTAATTTTTAAAGAACTTTGGTTTTTGATTTGTTTTGAAGAACTTTTGTTCTCTTAAAATTCTAATTTGTTCTTTTTATTTGTTTTTGGTAAAATGTGATTATAAAAAATAGTAGTTTTAATTTTTAGGTAACTTTCATTTTGTTTTCAAATTTGTGTGTGTAAGTGTAGGAGTTAGGATTTCATTTTGCTCTTTAAGATTTCATGTTGTGTGTGTGAGTGTATGAGAATAATCTGTATGCTTTCTTTAATTTATGAAGAGTGAGTGATTGTAGGTGTTAAATTTTCATGCTTTATTTTCATGCTTTATTTTATCGTTTTCTTCAATTACGTAGAGTGCGTGAGTGTAGGAGATAAATTTTCAAGCTTTGCTTCATTGATTTCTTTCAATTTATGTAGAGTGTGTGTGTGTGCGCATTTATTTCCGCCCACTCGTTAAGAGTTAAACGGCGTGTTTTTATTTCCCGTCTACTCGTTTGAGTAGAACTTGTAATATTCTTTATTTCCGCCTACTCGTTAAGAGTTAAATGTCGTGCCCTTTATTTCTCGCCTACTCGTTTGAGTAGGACTTGTAATTTTCCTTTTTTGTAACTTAGTTTATGTTTATTTATAATTTGAAGTGTGCGTGAGTTCTTTTTAGCTAACTTTTCAGCTTTCTTAATGTTTGTTATTTTTTATGTCCTCTTCTTATAATCCTTTAGTGTTTAGTCTCAAACTCCCGCCTCATCAAATTATAAAGTCGTCCCCATACCGATGTGTGGGTAATCGCTATTAGCCTAGGTATCGAAGGGCATTGGGACATTTAAAATAATTCGTAATAATTAAAGCTCTTTATTTTCACTTTAATTTAAGCACTTAAGGTTTGCCTCGAGTTAACGACACGGGGGACCACAAATCGATGTGTGGGCCCTAATTCCGTTATCCATACTCTAGCTAGCCGAGAGGACGTGCGTATGAACAGATCACCCCTGGGTAAATAGAGTTGCGTGCATACCCTCGAGAGAGGACAAGCGTAATTCTATCGGATTAGGTTCCCCACCCAATAGCAGGGTTCTTAGCGTGAAGCGAGCGTTAAGAGGAATCCTTCGTCGGACTAACGTTCGGTCGAATAGTCTTAGCGTTCAGGTGAGCAATATTCCTAGAGATCAGTGCGCTCACATTTGTGAAACCTCTACGGCCAAGTTGGCTTTAATTAATTTGAAAACTAAGTCCTCTAATTATTAAAAGTTATTTTTGTCTTAATTCGATTCGATGACGAGCGTTAACCCTTCATCGAATTTTTCTAAATCATTTTTTCGCTCTTTTACTTTTTCCGTCTTTACTTAATTAAAATCTCCACCTTACTTTCAGTAAAATAATAGTCCTCCTGGAGGAGTAAGAATAGTCAACCCGACCCCGAGAACAATACGACCTCGGTATTCCCCCAAATATCGAGTACTACTTGCGATAGGTGCACTTGCCTCATCCAGCAAGCCCGCGGCGATCGACTCATCGAACCAACCACAATAAGAGTCTGTTCGCGGGCCATCAAGTTTTTGGCGCCGTTGTCGGGGAAATCTTCGAGTTGCTATTTCAAATTCCGGAGTCTATTACTTTTAATTATTTTCTATAAACTAAAAAAAAGAGCAAAAAACTTTATTTTAAATAAAATAAAAAAAGAGAGTTTATTTTGTTTTTTTTCTTTGGGTGTATGACCATTGGACAACCCTCCGAGTCTGAAGATTTTGACTTCGACCATGAGATCGAACGCTCCCTTGCGCGTATTCGATCTCAACACTGAATTCCTTCTTTAGACCCCGAAGAATCTATCGACGAACCCTCTTTCGAAGTTATGGCCGCCCCTAACCCTGCCCCGGCGGCTGAGCGTACTATGTCTTATTATGCCCGGCCTAACCTGGATGATACTGGGTCTAGTATTGTTCGCCCTGCGGTGGCGAATAATAATTTTGAAATAAAATCGAGTGTCATTCAAATGGTCCAAAACGTCGTGCAGTTCGATAGACTGCCGGATGAGGACCCGAATGTCCACTTGTCCAACCTTTTGGAAATATGCGACACCTTCAAGATTAATGGCATCGCTGATGATGCCATTCGCTTGCGCTTATTTCCTTTTCCCCTTAAGTGCAAAGCCAAGGCATGGTTGAATGCCCTCCCGCGAGGATGTATCACCACGTGGGCTGAGTTGATGGAGCGGTTCATAACGAAGTACTTTCCACCCGCAAAAACTGCAAAGTTGCGGGCGGACATTTCTTCGTTTGTGCAAAACGATCCTGAGTCTCTATACGAGATTTGGGAACGGTTTAAGGAATTCCTCCGCCGGTGCCCGCACCACGCGCTGTCAACGTGGTTGCAGGTACAAATGTTTTATAATGGCCTGAATTTTCAAACGCGTCAAATGATTGACGCAGCTGCCGAGGGCACACTAAACAATAAAACCCCCGAGGCCGCCCAGGCTTTATTCGAAGAGATGGCTATGAACGCCTATCAATGGAACGTCCCGCGGGGACGCCCAAAGCCGGCGGCTGGTCTTTTTGAAGTGGATGCCACTGCTCTCTTAACCCTTTATGTTGAAAGGTTAACAAAGCAGGTGGCGGAGATGTCTGCTGCCTGCTCCACTCCGCCTTGTTTTATTCCCTCTAACGACTGCGTGGCCGAAGGGTTTGTGGACTTCGTAGGAAATTTGGGTCGTCCTTCATTCAACCCCAACAACAACCCTTATAGCAATAACTATAATCCGGGTTGGAGGAATCACCCAAATTTCTCTTGGAGCAACCCGAACAATGCGCAGCGTCCCCCTCTTTCTTATGCGCCCGGATTTCTGCCGCCTCCTCCTCTTCCAAAACCCTCCCCGATGGAGGAAAATTTTTCTAAGTATATTCGTCCAACGAGTCAAATATCCGGAACTCACCGGATCGCTAAAAACTCTCGAACAACAGGTTGGACAACTGGCGAGGATGATGTCCGAGCGCGCGCTCGAGGCACTGCTGGGAAACATGGAGCCCAATCCGCGGGAGAACGCCAATGCTATAACCCTCCATAGTGGAAATGAGGTGGTCGATCCAAAACGGACCGACCCTCAGGTACATATTTCACCTCCGACCCCTCTTCCCCTTTCTTCGATTACGCCGCCTTTACCGATTTTAACAGAAAAAATTATTTTAAACAAGGCCTTGTCGTATCCGCATAAATTTTATAACGAGCGTAAGGACGCGCAATATGACAAATTTATTTTATTATTAAAACAAATTCATATTAATGTTCATTTTTGCGAGGCTGTCTCGCAAATGCCCAAATATGCGAAATTTTTAAAAGAATTACTTTCTAATAAACGCAAATTAGAGGATATTTCGCATGTATCTCTCAACGTTGTCTGCTCGGCGGCCCTGACTAATGCATTGCCCACAAAACAAAGCGACCCAGGACGGTTTTCCATCTCGTGCCTTTTTGGAGATATATTAGTAAAGTACGCCTTAGCTGATTTAGGGGCTAGCATTAATCTGATGTCGTTCTCGCTCTTTCAACGTTTAGGTTTGGGTACTCCTAGTCCTAAGAATATGCGCATCCAATTAGCGGATCGCTTGGTTAAGTTACCTATCGGGGTAGTGGAGGACGTCCTTGTCCGAGTAGACAAGTTTACATTCCCGGTAGACTTCGTCATCGTAGACATCGAGGAGGACGCCGAGGTACCGATAATACTCGGTCGCCCTTTTCTCGCCACCTCCCGCGCACTAATAGATGTTAGTAATGGTCGTCTTCTCCTCCGGGTAGGAGATGACCAAGTTACTTTCTCTATTAATCCCTCGATGGACAATTTGTCATCGAGTGACGATTTCTGCTATTCTTTAGATGCCTTTTTTGGAGATCGTTCTTCTCCCATTTTCGAGTCCGTATTTTTAAACGATGATATTTATGCGCTCGAAAATTTTAAATGCGATGAGGATACCTCTTTAGACGTGTCTTTCAAACCAATTGGTAAGAAAGACATAGGAATTAAAACCTCCTTAGAAGAACCGCCCATCCTAGACCTCAAACCCTTACCCGACTCACTCAAATACGCCTTTTTGAGAAAATGTGATATGCTTCCCGTTATTATTTCTTCGGACTTGAGTGATTCGGAGACTTCCGATTTATTGGAAGTTTTATTTAAACAATTGTGTGGCAAATCTCTGACTTAAAGGGGATTAGCCCCCTCCTTTTGCACCCATAAGATATTTCTTAACGATAATTGCTGCAAAACGATTCAGCCGCAGCGTCGTCTTAACCCAAACATGAAAGACGTCGTTAAAGCCGAGATTATTAGGTTATTAGATGCGTGGATGATCTACCCTATTTCGGACAGTGCATGGGTTAGTCCCGTGCATGTCGTGCCCAAGAATGGCGGTGTAACCGTAGTGGCGAATGAGCATAACGAGCTCGTCTTAACTCGTACTGTTACGGGTTGGCGAGTGTGCATCGATTATAGAAAACTTAATGATGCCACCCACAAGGACCATTTCCCTCTGCCTTTTTTGGACCAGATTTTAGAGAGTTTATCCGGTCATCCATATTATTGTTTTCTTGATGGTTTACCGTGGTTTTTCCAAATCCCCATTTCCCCCGATGATCAAGAGAAAACAACTTTTACTTGCCCATTTGGAACCTTCGCATATCGAAGAATGCCATTTGGACTCTGGAATGTGCCGGCTACATTCCAAATATGAATGCTAGCGATCTTTGGCGAGCTAGTAGAAGACATTATGGAAGTCATTATTGATGACTTTTCTGTTTTTGGATGCTCTTTTCTCGATTGCCTTCACAATTTAGATAGTATCCTTCAATGGTGCGAGGACACAAGCCTTGTATTAAATTGGGAAAAATGCAACTTTATGGTTCGTGGAGGTTTGGTCCTCGGCCATATGATTTCGTCTAAGGGATGGAGGTGGATAAGGCCAAGATAGAAATCATAGAAAAACTACCGCAACCAACAAACGTAAAATCTATTAGGAGTTTTTTAGCCATGCAGGCTTTTACCGATGATTTATTCAAGATTTTTCAAAAATAACAAAGCCGCTTACTCACCTCTTGGAAAAGGAATCACGTTTCATCTTTAGTAGCGAATGCGAGTCCGCCTTTAATTTAATAAAATAAAAACTTATCACTTCACCAATTTTAGTGGCCCCCAATTGGTCCCTTCCGTTCGAAATTATGTGCGACGCTAGTGATATTGCCTTAGGTGCCGCTCTTGGCCAACGCGTAGAAAAACATTTACATCCAATTTATTACACTAGCAAGACGATCACTTCCGCACAAATAAATTACATGACGACGGAAAAGGAAATATTCGTCATCGTTTTTGCTTTTGATAAGTTTCGCTCGTATATAACGCTATCTAAAGTTATCGTATTTACCGATCACTCCGCCCTTAAATATTTATTAGCTAAAAATGATGCAATGCCCCGCCTTCTTCGATGGATTCTCCTCATACAAGAGTTTGATTTGGATATCCGAGATAAGCGGGGAGCGAAAAATCTAGCGGTAGACCACCTCTCCCATTTAGAAAATTCGGGTGCGGAAGCGCTCGTCGAATCTGACTTTGCAAATTACTTAGTAGCGCAGGTGCTTCCTAAAGAGTTTCCAAGTCATCAAAAGAAGAAATTTTTTTCTGACTTGAAAAATTTCTTTTGGGAGGACCCATTTCTTTTTTGTATCTGCGCGGACCAAGCGGTCTGAAGATGCGTTGCGGGTGTGGAGTGCTTGCAAATTCTTAAGCACTGCCACGAGGGTCCAGCCGGTGGACATTATCAAGCCAATCGAACCGCTCGGAAGACGCTTGAGGCGGGCTACTTTTGGCCCACTCTCTTCAAAGACGCGCATACTTTTGTGCAAGCATGCGATAGTTGTCAGCAGTCGGGTAGCATCTCTCGTTGCGACGAGATGCCCCAAAACATGTTTTTAGAGTGCGAAGTCTTCGATTTGTGGGGCATAGATTTTGTTGGCCCCCTACCTCCGTCTTTCAAAAATATGTATATTTTAGTGGCGGTCGACTACGTATCGAGGTGGGCGGAAGCGCAAGCTCTCTCTACCAACGATGCGCGAGTCATCGTTACATTTCTTAAAAGACTATTTTCTCGCTTCGGCACACCTCGCGCAATAATTAGTGATAGGGGAACGCATTTCTGTAACGCTCTTATGGCTAAGACGTTAGCTAAATATGGAGTCACGCACAAGCTTGCCACCCCCTACCACCCGCAAACAAGTGGCCAAGTTGAGGTAGTAAATCGAGAGATTAAGCGAATTTTAGAAAAAACTGTTTCACTAAATAGGAAGGATTGGTCCGTTAAACTCGACGATGCGTTGTGGGCTTATTAGATGACATACAAAACCGTAATTGGATGTACGCCGTTCCGATTAGTCTACGGCAAAGCGTGTCATTTACCCGTAGAACTAGAGCATCGTGCTCTTTGGGCTTTAAAACTTGTAAATCTCGACGCCAACTTAGCCACTCAAAATAGAAAACTGCAACTAAACAAGCTCGATGAATGGTGTGTGAACGCTTACGAGAGCAATAAGTTCTATAAGGAGCGGCGTACATCCAATTACGGTTTTGTATGTCATCTGATAAGTCCCCAAAAATATTTTCTCCGGGCGATCCTGTCCTACTTTATAATTCACGTCTTAAGCTTTTTCCGGGTAAACTAAAATCTAGATGGTCCGGTCTCTTCTTAGTTGAAGAAGTCTTTCCATATGGGACCGTACTCGTCTCCCACAAGGAAAGAGGTTCGTTTAAAGTAAACGGTCATCAGCTAAAGTTATGCATAGCGGGCGACCCGGTGATCGAGCATTACGAAACCATAACCCTCCTCGATCTATAACTCCGCCAAAATAGTCAAGCTATACGACTATAAACAAAGTGCACTTGGGAGGCACCCCTCGCTTATCTTTTTTCGCTCTTTCCTTATTATCTTTGCTGATTTTTCTAATAAATGCAGGGTCTCTAATGGGCCTCCCCAAACGCATTCTAGGGAAGTTCCTACCCTCCCGTTTTATTTTTGTACATACAACATTTTATTTCATTTTTGTTCCGCATACTTACGTTGCAACCTTGGGGACAATGTTGGACTTAAGTATGAGGGTGTTTTCGTGCTTTACTTTCTGCACTTTTACTTTTCTGCATTTCAAAAATACAAAAAATATATATATAACAACAAAACAAAAAAATCTTAAAATAAGAAAAAAACTAAAAAATTAAAATGAAAAATCCAAAAAAAAAATTCATTTTCTTTTTCTTTCTTTTTTCCAAAAACTCCAAAAAAAATTATAAAACAAAAAATAAAAAATATTTAGTTTCACTTTGTAAATATTTTTTTTTCTTTGTAAATATTTTTATGTAAATAATCTTCTGTCTCTCCTCCTTCCTTTTCCCTCTTATTCTTGTAAATAACTTTTCTTTTTCTCCCAATCTTTGTAAATAGAATGAAACTTTTCTTTAAAAAAATAAAAAAAACTTTTTATGTATATATTAAAAGACATAAACTTAAAAACAAAAAAAAAGATAATAGCTCAAAAAATTCAAAAAAATTGAGTAAAACAAAACAAAAACACAAAAAAAGATAATAAATGAAAAACACAAAAAATGATGATAAAAACTATAAAAATCAAAAAAAAAACTTTTGAAACAAATAAATCAAATATTCCATACTTAACTTTTCTGCTATCCAAAAATTTTGTTTTGAGTTTATTTATATGTGAATTTTATTAATTTTCTATTTGCTATTCGTTTGTTCATTATTGAGTGAAAAATTTAAATAGCCGGGGTTAAGTTTTAAAGAATTCATTATGCTTTGTTAAAAATAGCGAACTCATTTTAGGCACTACTTCTAATTTTTCATTGATAGGAGCATGTGTACTATGTTAGAAAATAACGACTATAGGATTCAATTATATTTACTTTTAGCTTTCTGAAAAATTGGAACATACAATTTATTAAGGTTGCTCTCAAAATTGTTTTTAATTAAAAATCTAGTTTTCCTTTCTCCACTTACCTATCATGACCTACTTGGCATGAAAAAAAAATTTATCCATAAAAGATCCTATGTCAATGGGAATAAGATTTTGTTCCGTAAACATAGGCACCCAATAATTTAAATAGATTATATGTTATGGAGTAAGAGGATAAAATTCATTACTACTACACATATACATTGGGTTAGTTTTATTATTATGAAGTTGAATAGAAAAATGATATTAGGAAAATAAGATTTCATTTTCCTAATAATCCAAAAAGAAAAAATGGAGGTTCGAGAAAAAATTACCTCACCTCAGAATCAAAACCGTCTTCATAAACCAACATCAATCCCCTTAGCCAATTTCACGATTCTAGAATTAATTCAAAAATCTTTTTGAGAGCATAATTTGTAAATTGCATTATTTCCGGTAAAACTCCTATAAGCTAAAAGTTCATATTATTCCAAACTATTTTTGTTAATCTAACCAACACAATTGCTGCTTTCTATTTGATTACATCAGAAAGTCTTTTGGCCAAAACTTTTGCACTATTTAAATCATCTACATAATTTTTGGACTTAACTCTTACACCCAGTATATTTATTTAGATCTCTCTTATAATTGATTAAGCGGTAGCTAAACTTAGAGTTTTTCTATTCCTTATAAGTTCACCTCAAACTTTTGCTCTGTAATAGCAAAAACTTAAGTATGGGGGTATTTGATGTATTGTAAATATACACATTTTTGTGTGCATTAATTTAGTTATTTTCATTTATTTTCGTCATTTTTACTTGTTTTTGTTTAATAAAATGCTCCTTTTATTGTAAATATTTTCCAAATTTGTTTTCTTTTATTTTTCAGAAAAAATCATAAATCTACACAAAACTGTCAAGTTACGCCCGTGTACTGTTGGTCACGCCCGTGACCAGGGCGTGATACATCAAATTCCCGAGAAATGAACAAATTTTGAAGAAATTGCTTGACACGCCCGGTCACATGCCCGTAACATGACCCGTGTCCAGCGCTCGACATTTTTCGCTCGACAATTTGCCGCTCGATGATTTTGCCGATCGACGATTTTGCCGCTCGACGACTTTCCTTTCGACGATTTGCCGCTCGACGATTTTGCTGCTCGACAATTTTGCCTCTCGAAGACTTTTCGCTTGACGATCGTCGAACCCCCGACACGCCCAGAGTCACGTCGTGACCTGGGGCGTGACTTCTCCACCTCCTCGACACGCCCAGCGTCACGCCCGCGACCTTGGGCGTGACTGTTGCGTGACCGGCACGTGTCCAGCCCGAAGTCCACTTTCCCGTCAAATCGCCGGCCGCCTTCGCAAACAGTAGTGACATGCCCGCCGACATGCCCGTATCGGAGGGCGTGTACTTAGATTTTTTTTCCAATAAATACCTCACTTCTGTAATGACCAAGGGTTCACATTTTTCAGCCACTTTAGTGTGTTTTGTGGGCTGCATCCGTGGATTTCTTTGCTATGTAAGGAGATTTCTCCCCACTTCCTTTCATGTTTGTTTTTGCTTTAGCTTTAGCTTTAGCTTTGTAATACTCTATTTTAATCAATAAAAATGTTAGTTTTTCTCTTCTTAAATGGCTTTGGAATGAACTTATGTTCCCACTTTTCTTCTCATTTTATCCTTAGTTTCTCCTTTATTTTTCTCTTTATGAAAAGTGTGTGTGTGTGTGTTTATGAGTGTAACATGTTTATTATTCACGTTTTTAACTTGTCTTCATGTTAGATTTTGTAGTAGATTTCATTTCCAAATCAAATGTGGTATGATAAGTTTTTCTCTTTTTCATCATGTCCTTTTCTTAAGAGACTTATGCTTTCATTCTTATGTATTCTTAAAAGAGTTTTGAAAGTGATTTTCATTTTTTTTACTTAGCTTTTTTTTGTAGGATTGTAAAACGTTTTTGTTATTTTCATTTTCTTTTCACTTTTTAATAGCTTTTATGAAAACATAAGAATGAAAAACTTGTTATTTTAATTTTTAAAGAACTTTGGTTTTTGATTTGTTTTGAAAAACTTTTGTTCTCCTAAAATTCTAATTTGTTCTTTTTATTTGTTTTTGGTAAAATGTGAGTATAAAAAATTAGTAGTTTTAATTTTTAGGTAACTTTCATTTTGTTTTCAAATTTGTGTGTGTGAGTGTAGGAGTTAGGATTTCATTTTGCTCTTTAAGATTTCATGTTGTGTGTGTGAGTGTCTGAGAATAATCTTTATGCTTTCTTTAATTTATGAAGAGTGAGTGAGTGTAGGTGTTAAATTTTCATGCTTTATTTTATCGCTTTCTTCAATTATGTAGAGTGCGTGTGTGCAGGAGATAAATTTTCAAGCTTTGTTTCATTGCTTTCTTTCAATTTATGTAGAGTGCGTGCGTGTGCGCATTTATTTCCGCTGACTCGTTAAGAGTTAAATGACGTGTTTTTATTTACCGCCCACTCATTTGAGTAGGACTTGTAATATTCTTTATTTTCGCCTACTCGTTAAGAGTTAAATGACGTGCCCTTTATTTCCCCCCAACTCGTTTGAGTAGAACTTGTAATTTTCCTTTTTTGTAACTTAGTTTCTGTTTATTTATAATTTGAAGTGTGCGTGAGTTCTTTTTAGCTAACTTTTCAGGTTTCTAAATGTGTGTTATTTTTTATGTCCTCTTCTTATAATCCTTTAGCGTTTAGTATCGAACTCGCGCCTCATCAAATTATAAAGTCGTCACCATACCGATGTGTGGATAATCGCTATTAGCCTCGGCATCGAAGAGCATTGGGACATTTAAACTAATTCGTAATAATTAAAGCTCTTTATTTTCACTTTAATTTAAGCACTTAAGGTTTGCCCCAGGTTAACGATGCGTAGGACCACAAATCAATGTGTGGGCCCAATTTCCGTTATCCATACTCTAGCTAGCCGAGAGGCCGTGCGTATGGATAGATCACCCCTGGGTAAATAGAGTTGTGTGCATACCCTCGAGAGAGGACAAGCATAATTCTACCGGATTGGATTCCCCACCCAATAGCGGGGTTCTTAGCGTAAAGCGAGCGTTAAGACGAATCCTTCGTCGGACTAACGTTCGGTCGAATAGTCTTAGCGTTCAGGTGAGCAATATTCTTAGAGATAAGTGCGCTCACATTTGTGGAACCTCCACGACCAAGTTGCCTTTAATTAATTTGAAAACTAAGTCCTCTAATTATTAAAAGTTATTTTTGTCTTAATCCGATTCGATGCCAAGTGTTAACCCTTCATCGAATTTTTCTAAATCGTTTTTTCGCTCTTTTACTTTTTCCGTCTTTACATAATTAAAATCTCCACCTTACTTTCAGTAAAATAATAGTCCTCCTGGAGGAGTAAGAATAGTCAACCCGACCCCGAGAAAAATACGACCTCGGTATTCCCCCGAATATCGAGTACTACTTGCGCTAGGTGCGCTTGCCTCATCCAGCAAGCCCGCGACAATTGACTCATCAAACCAACCACAATAAGAGTCTGTTCGTGAGCCATCAATGTATGCTATGATGCATGCTGTAAAGGTAGATCAGATCCGACCACCCTGCTACGTTCTGACTCATTTAGCGGGCGTTGATACTGTGCCCGATCAAATGATGAACATAATAGAGTGCGAGAGAGATGATCTGGGATGTCTTGACAGAACGCGCTTTGTACTACTGTGGCAATCCGGTGATCTCCTGCTAGAATGCATGGGGAGAAGCGTTGGTTGGGAACTCAAAGGGTCGGGCTCGAACATCCGATTCTGTGAGTTCCTAAACTGCGTATATCACCCTATAAACGGCAAGCATGCCCACACTAAAAGTGTACTGACACAACTTCATTCGAAATGCCACCGTAGTGGACTCACCAGTGCCTGCGTCACGGCAATCCAAAATGAGGAAGGTTGAGAGGAATTCGAGCGTGACTTCGGGGAATCCTGTCTCCATAATGGAGAAGAGATGACACCACGAACCCACGTCGAGCAATCGATCGACCTCCAGGTTTAGACCGACGGCCGCAAGCTCCCTGTCCGAAACAAAATGAAAATCCAAAAAGGGTTTTTGGACCAAGCATTCATACCTTGTGACCATTTCAGGTCTCCCAAAATGGAGCATCCGCTCTGCATCTTCAGCGTTCACCGTGGCAATCGGAGCATCTTCCGACTCTGCCGGAACCGAAGCTCGTGAAGAAGAGGAAGAGGCACCACCAAAGCTTCGCAACTTTCTAATCACCTTCTTGTAACACATGGCTATGATGAGGAGATAAAGTGGAAGAGAAAGAGAGGAGGAATGGGGGAAGATTTCGAAGAGGTGGACGAGATCTCACTGGAGAAGTAGGAGTCGAGGGAGACGATTACGACAGGCGCATGAGGCTTTGGGCCAGTGTCCGTCAAAAACTCTCGGCCTGCATTTTTATAAATAAAAACGCACGGCCGTGTGTTTTCACCGTGCACATTTTCCCAAACCGTGTGTTTTGCAAAAATAGCCCGATTCGCATCATTTTATACAGGACGTCTCGTCCTGCGACAACAGAGAGAAAAATAAAAACAAATGGAACAAAAAACCTCCTGAATGACTGGCAATCTTCCCGAATTAGGCACAAGCGCACAAAACTCTAGCAAGTAAGCATTAAAGCAAAAATAAATAAAACGATAAGCAAAGCTATTTATAAAATAGAAAAAAGAAAAAAAAACTAACAAACTAATCCTATTCCTAGATAAGTACCGGGGTTTTTGTCATCCTAGCATGACTTATTCGAAAAAAGAAAAGTACTAGCTAATGGGCCTATGAAAGCAAAAATGCACAGGCAACTGTTCTATTATCCGTTGCGGTAACGGGTACCTATACAGAGATAAAACAATTACCCTTCTGCCTAAATAATAATACCTTCCCAACACAGGTAGAGGAAATAGAAAATAAGAAGAGGAGGGGCGTTGGTCCTCGCTCATCTTATCAAAAAACATACCCTCGCCTAGCAAGGCATCATGAACCACAGATGTGTTGGAAGCGATGCCAGCGACATGAACACCAGGCTCATCATCATCCCAGCTTACCCGTGGAGACTCAGCTTGCATAGGCTCAGGTAAAGAAGGTGATGGTGAAGAGGTCCGACCATGTGCTCGTAATGCTCGTAACCGGTTGATTGGTGGCGATGATGTCCCATCAATTTTTCGTGATGATGATGCAGATGGTGCTGACGAGTTCTTTGGCGAGCTCCATGGCGATGTCGGGTCCATGCATTATGTTGATCGTCGCCGCAACAATATGTTTGAAAACTCGTATGGACGATGACGCAACAATAATTTCAATGCATGTCATCGTCGCTACAATGCCATCGCCGTGACAATTATTTTGCTACAACATCATCTCCACTACAACGCCATCGCCGCGACAATAATATAATAAATATAATATTATATTATATTTATTAATTTTCTTATTGCATTGTTTTAATTTGAGAGTTTTTATTTCATGTATTTTGATTTCATCTAACATGATGGGTGCATATAACCATCATGAGGTGTTTAATTTTCAATGGTGGTGATTGTGTGATGTAAGCTATAAATAGCCATGTTATGAAGGAATTTATTAGAAGAATGAAAAACTGAAACTTGAATTCAAAATTTGAATTTCCCCTTATCTCTCTCTTCCCCCTTAGACAAAATTCAGCCCCCCTCTTTCTCTTGCCTTCTCCTAGCCGCCTCCTCCCCCCTCTCCTTGGCCGCCGGCCACATATCTTCCCTCCTCCTCTAAGCCCTTGTGGTCGACCCCTTCTCTCTAATCCCCTCTCTTCCTCTTGAAGAATCATAAGGAACTTTCACGTATCATCTTCCGTGGATCTCCTCCGGTGACTCCGAAGAAAACGGTGTGCGTCTTCTCATTCCGGTGCGGCTCCGTGGAATTTCATGGAAGTGGATCTTTCCACCTTCGTCGTGTGATTCCTCCACTCATCCTAGTGGAAGATTTGAAGGTCCATTGCTTGGGATTGGTTAACGAAAATATCTACTCTTGTGTGATTCCTTTGTTAATTAGTCGGAGGTTGCGAGACATCAACTTTTATCCGTGGCTTTTGAATCCGTCATTTTAAAAATCTGATTTTATCGTTATGTTCTTCAATTTCATTAATCGAATCCGGATCGGGTGGATCCTTTTCGCTTGATCCAAATATTGGCAAATAGGCCTTATTAGATCTCTAAAGGATTTGCGAACCTTAATGTTATATTCGGATTTTTGGGAGCGAACAAGACTAATTTTGGATCGTACTTTTTAGTCAAGTTCTTCTCAGATTGTGGTTGTGACGTTGCGTTATACACGACAAATATTGGAGCGGTTAGGAGTCATAATTTTAGGTGTTGTGAATGTTGTGGTATTGTTTGGCAAACAAGGATTATGCATGTAAATTAATCTCGTGTGTTAAAAGACCTCAATTAAGAACTAAACCATTTGATTTGTACGACCTAGAATTGGAATGTGAGAGAACGATTAAGTGTCGTTGTCCGTTGCGGTTCATCAAGAGACGTAGCCTACATCAATTTGGTATCAGAGGGAGGTTCACGTCAATTTCTTAATTGGCACCCTCCCCCTTTTATTTAGCACGTTAACACACACTTTGTATGCACGTTCAAAGTCATAATAATCAAAAACAAAAAATTTCTGGTCTGCCAATAGCGGCTTAAATTTCTTATTTTTCAGCAAAAAAATAAAAACAATTTAATTAATAATATTCATATTTTATTCTGCAAGAAAATCTATTTTATATTAATATTACCCTAGTGGTTAAGCGGGAACAATTCCGACAAACCTATTTTAATTGGGACAGAAGCGTTTCTCATTGTATGTACACAAATTTCGGATCAAGTTTTCTCTCCGGTTATCACAATATGGCCTACGACGTCAATGTTTCCTAAGGAAAATCATAAGGTTTCATTAGGGACGTGTAACGCCCCCGGTTTTTCTGTGTTTTGTTTGATCTTTGATTAGCATTACGATGATGCACTTCCGACCTTTCGCCGTTGTAGAGCGTGGTCTTAGCTCTTTAGGTTCCTTGTGTAGCCTGGTTGTAGGTTGTTAGTAAGATTCCCCAGCTAGTCGGAGTCTGTTTTGGTGACTCTGTTGGGTCTCTTAGGGAATGCTTGTGTTTTGGCTTCGGGAGGTGTTAGCCCGAGTGTGCGATCGTCGGATGTTATTTTCGACCTCACTGTTGTTTTCGTAGCTTGGGTGTTTTGCTACGGTGCGAGTTTTGGTCGAAGTCCGAGATCGTATGCTTTCACGTCGTTTTGACGTTTGTTATGTTAGCTGTTATGTTGTTGTGTTGTGCACGGCCTAGTGTGGCCGAGCTTGTTAGGCTGGTGCCTGCTCTTCTTTTCTTTAGCTAAGGAGTTAGCTGTTTTTGTGTATGTTTGGGTGTCACGGCCTAGGTCACGGGCGTGACCTAGGACGTGTCGAGCTCGGGTAGAGCTCTCAGTTGTGTTGTCGACGAAATTCGGTCGAAGAGTGTTTTTGTAGGAACACGGCCTGTGACACGCCCGTGTCACAGGGCGTGTCCCCTTTGGTTCGTCGAGCTGCGCTCGATAATAGTCGAGCGGCATTTGGGTGAGTTCACTCCCCCCCTGACACGGGCGTGCCGGATCTGGCACGGGCGTGACTTAGGGCGTGACTCCTGGTCGACAATCTGCGCTCGACGATTGTCGAGCGCTAGTTAGGTTGGTACACGGCCGTGATACGGGCGTGTCACAGGGCGTGACCCTTGTTTCGTCGAGCTGAGATCGACGGTCGTCGAGCTGGTAGATGAGTGACACGCCCCGTGACACGGGCGTGTCGGACGGGACACGGGCGTGTCACGGGCATGTCTGGGGCGTGTTCCGTACTTTTTCTCCTGAGTGCATCTTTTGTTGCCGTGAACCGTTTTTACTTCTCATTTCGTCGTTCCCGAGCGTGGAAAGCTTCTAGCGGAAGGGTTTTGAGAGGAGGCGGTGGTTTTTGGCCGGTGTTTGCGGGAGGGAGCTCTTTTTTCTATTGCTTTAGCGGATTTGGCTTGCTCTCATCTAGATCTTCCCTTTCATGTAAGTTATTCTTGATTATAGGGCTGATTTTAGGAGTTAAACTTCCGTTGATTTCTTTTCATCTTCTCTTAATTGTTGATTTTGACCCGTAGGTGGCCGATTTTGCTACCAAGGCCTGTTTCGTGTTGCAATCGCTACATCTTGGTAGTAAGGCAAGTGGCTCCTTGCCCTTGCCATGTTGACCCCTTTTTCCTTCTTACTTTGTTGTACCTTTGGTTCTTAAATTTCAGCCATGGTCAATTTAGGATGTTTAATTTCAGTCATGTTCAAATTAGGTTGTTTAGGAATTTTTTTTGGCTAATCTCTTTCTTTTATTCTTTTTGCGGTTTGGTGTCCAATGGGTAGCTAGAGTTAGGGTGAGGCCGCGTTTAGTGGTAGTTTAAGTTTAGCTGCGGTAGCCCCGAGTAGATAGGATGGAAGGGAGGGTTGGAATTAAATTTCCAACTCTCTGTTTTCACGCGGTGAGAGAGTTTAGGCTGCGGTTTTAACTAAAATTTACGTTTACCCTAAGTAGAAACCGCTGACAGAGTTGAGTGAGCCGAGTTCATTCAACACCGTCATCCAGCATAGGCTTTGCGGCTAAGTATTTTTTTTGGGCGTCAAGTGAGTGGAGCTTACTCAACGTCGCGTCATGTGAGCTCGACATTTCTGTCTTGGGTTCGTGTGTTTCCTTAGCATTGTTAGTGTGACTTTTCCCTTTTTCCTAGGGGGGGTATTGGGTGTTCGGCTAATTTTTGCATGCCGACTCTTGGGTTGTGGCAGGTGGTGGAGTTTTGGTGGCCTCAGGAGGGGTGGTTATTTTGTAGAGAGTTGTGTCCACCGCCTTTTGCCCCAGTTTGGGTTGGCGTGTGTGGGACCCTTAAGCTGCCACTGTGTTGGATCCATAGTTGATTTGGGCTAGGTTCACTGACTTAGGATGTGACCCATCATGTATAGTCTGGGTCAAGTCTGTGTCTTAGAGTCTAGGACAATCCTCTATCTCAACTTCAGATGGACCAGCCTTCTTCAAGACCTTCAGGAACTCCAGATCTATCAGGGTTTCAGACTAAGTGAAATAAGTTCGACGTTCGTCGAACTCAGCTCGACGAAGGAAGTTGTGCGCTCGACGATCGTGAGACAATTTGCAGTACTGAGCTCGACGAACTCTGTTCTTTACTCGACGGATACCAGATCCTCTTCTAGAATTCTCAGGACTACTTCAAAATTTCTCTAAGTCCAGCTTCATGCTTCGGTCGACGAATTATTTTCTGAGCTCGACGAACTTGGACCTCAAGTTCACAGCTTCTCAGGTCGACGAATGCTAAATCTATACTCGACGATTTTTGTGCTCAGAGAATCTGTGTCGACACTTAGGGCTTGTGTCGACACCGGGCGATTTGTGTCGACCCCCAGGATTTCAGTCGACACCAGCTTGTGTCGACACAAGAGGTTTTGTGTCGACACCTAGACCAATCTGTCGACATCAGGGGAGTTGTGTCGACACCAAGACCAATCTGTCGACACCATTTTGTGTCGACACAGTTTTTTAGCAGATGCAGAGTATTTCGTCCATGTCCAGAACTTTTCTCAGCTCGACAAAGTTTATTCTCAGCTCGACGAATTTGGTTCTCTGCTCTACGAATAATGTTTGTCTGATATTGAAGATTGTCCATTCAACGAATGAAGACTGTCAGCTCGACGAACTCAGCTCAGCTCGACGAACTCAGCTCAGCTCGACGAACTCAGCTCAGCTCGACGAACTCAGCTTAACTCGACGAATTCAAGACTCAGCTCGACAAATTCTGTTCTTCGGTCGACAATTCCCGACTAGGTCTTCTTCCGTTCCCGTCTCATTTCATGGTGCTGATTCCTAGACAATTAATGGCAGTTCTTCACAGAATACTACCGTTAGGATGCGCAGTTAATTCTAGATTATTTCATGCCGATTTCCCATGGAAACAGTTGGGGAAATAATTAATTGCTGCTTCCTTTCCAGGCCGTCTGTCATTACTGCTCGGCATTCAAAAATTCGAAGGCTCTCCTTGACAGACAGAGAGATATACAGAAACTAGAAGAAATTGAACAAGTACACAACACCAGAACAACTAGAACAGCATAGATAGTGATTCAGACAACACAAGAAAAGGATTTCATTCTTGGCCCAGAGAGAAATTGATCTAGAAGAAGAAGAACATTACATCAATATCAAGAGTCTTCTTCATCTGCTTTTACTCAGGAGAACTTCAAAACAATACATTCATATCAGTTGCAAGAAGTTCTTGAAGAGTTTCTCTGGACCTGGAAGTCTAGGTCTTTGAAGACCTATCACCCTGAAGCAGTGCTCCAGTTTTTCTTCCTGAACCATTCTACATCTCAGGGGGAGCAAAGCTGCTAAACAACATCCATAAGTCTTCTCACTTGACTTGAGAAAGAGAAGACCTCATCACCCTCTCACTCCACCTCTGTACAGGGTTTTAATTCCCTTCAAAATTATTCTGGTTGCAAGTCTCCCAACAAAAGACTTGAGGTTTTGGTTTTTGGGAACCTGATCAAAACCCCATTGGTGCCAGGACACCTGATCAACCCCTTCCTGCAGTGGATTCCTACCAGGGTGGTAGAAGAGTGGACTATCCAGATTTGGGGAACCACTATAAAATTCTTGTGTCGTCTGCTTGCTTTCTTTTCCTTTTTGTTTTCTGGCCTTGCTCTGTGATTGTGCTGTGATTAGTCCTTTGCTGCTTTCTGATTTATTGTATTTGCTGCACACACACACACACCTAAAATACAACAGCAGTTGTAAAAGTTTTAAAATCACCATATACTCTATTCACCCCCCTCTAGAGTATATCAGATCTAACTGCACTTTCAATTGGTATCAGAGGGAGGTTGGTTAAAAATACCACATCTTCCAGGTTGGTTAAACATACCATACCTGATTGGTTGTACATGCTAACACCTGAACCCAAAGATCCCTTAGTTAGACCTCTTTGCTTTTATTCTGTTACTAGATTTTGTTCTCACAGACATGACCCAAAATAAGGATTATACAAGCATCAGACCTCCAGTGTGCAATCTTAACAAGTTTGTCATCTGGAAGGCAAGAATCAGATTATATATGAACTCCATTGATGAGGATATTTTCTCTGTCATCTCAACAGGTATTCCTCCAGCTCCTACAACTTTTGCCAGCACATCAACTAATCTGAGTACAGTACCACCTCCAGACAACACTGAAGCCTATAAGAAAGCCAAGATGGCTGATGCAAAGGCTATGAATATTCTGGCCCAAACAATGTCAGATGACATATTTCAGAAGGTGGCTGAGTGCACCTCAGCCAAGGCCATTTGGGACTCTCTCAATCAAATGGTAGCAGGCTCAGCAGATGAAAGGAAAGATAGGAGATCCAGTCTCATTTCTCTCTATGAGAATTTCAAAAAGGATGAGACAGAATCAGTGGCTGAGATGTACAATAGATTAAGTTCAATTATTAGTGAACTCAAGACCCTTGACAAGGACATCACCTTAACTGAGGTGAATGATAAGATACAGATGTGCTTCCCCAGTTCATGGGACTCCAGAATCTGGCCAATCAAAGAAGCCAAAAGCCTCAATGAGATCTCAACAGAATCTCTGCTAGGCAAGCTGAAGTCATATGAGCAGCTTGTCAAATCAAGAGAGGCAGCAGAACAGAAGGCAACTACACCAGTTAGGAAGGAGCACAGCTTGGCCCTCAAAGCCTCTGAAGACAATGAAACATCTACCTCCAATGAAGAGTTAATGAGCCTCTTTGCCAAAAGATTCTACAAAATGGCAAGAAAAGATTTTAGAAGAAAATCATCCAGGCAGGATGATAAACCCAAGTATGACAAGACACCAACTAAGGAGGTTGTGTGTTTTGGCTGCAGAAAGCCGGGGCACTATATTTCAGAATGCCTAGAAAATCAGAAAAAGGACAAGGGCAGGGACAAGGATTCCAGAAGAAAACAAAGCAGCAGACCCTCCTCCAACAAGTATAAAAGGAAGGACAAAGGATTTGTTGCTGAGTCCTGGAGTGACACAGAAGAGGAAACATCCTCCTCTAGCTCCAGTGAAGAAGAGGAAGAAGCCAGATCCAAAGAGGTGTGCCTAATGGCAATAGATGCCTCCAGAAGAAACTGTGGATCAGAAGAGGACTCTGAAGATGAAGAGGCCTCAGACTCAGAGGCTGATCAGGTGATTTCCAGTTTTGATTTCAATTCTGATTTGTTTAAAGTAGAATTTAAAACTATGTGCATGGATCTAATAAACTCAGAGAAAGAGATAAAAACCCTGAGAACCAGACTAGAAAATCTAGAATCTGTCAGCACAGAAAACAGAAAACTAACTGACCAATTGACTCTAGCTAATGAACAGATAATCAAATTAAAATCTGAATTATGTGTGGCAAAACAACTTGAGCAATCTCTCAATGGGAGAAGCCTCAAGCTGATGGATATCACAAGCACAGTAAATGCCAGATTAAATGGCAGGCTGGGCTTGGGTGCTTCATCAGGTTTACCCCCCATAATAAAGAAGAATATACTTTCCACTCCCATAAAGTTTATCACTGCTAAAGGAAAAGAGAAACTAACTGAAAAACCCAGATCAGAAAACAAGTCAAATCCCTTAGACAATAGCAACAGAAAACAGAAGAAAGCTGTCAAAAACAAAGTTCAGCAAAATTCGTCGAACTTAGATCGACGAAATCCTGCAAGATCGTCGAACCACGATCGACGAACGTTGAACACAAACTTCAGAAATAATAATTCGCCTTACTGCGATCGACGAACTGTGTATGGTTCGTCGAGCAGAGGTCGACGAACGTGGGATGCAGAAAATGACCATGGTCATTCTCTGAGTAGAGGTCGACGATCTCATCCCCATTCGTCGAACTCTAGTCGACGAACTTACAATAATTCGTTGATCCCAGAACGACCAAACATAAATAATTTATCCTATAGAAATGTTAAAACAGCTAACAAGGCATTTAATCCAGTAGCTGATTGGATAATTCCACCTAGGAGATATCACCCACTAGGGTATAAGTCTCAACCTGCATTATCAGTCATTTCTAGTTTTTCGTTTTAACCAAACCAAGGACCCAAGGTAACCTGGGTCAAGAACAATTGAGCTTTATTTTCTGAAGCAGGTACAGGTGAAGAACTGTCCAAGGCTAAGTCAGACATGGTACCTGGACAGTGGCTGCTCCAAGCACATGACTGGCAGCAAAGCAAATCTCACCAACTATAAGTCCAAGCTAGGACCAAAGGTGATATTTGGAGACTCAAAGAGTGGTCAATCAGAAGGATATGGAAGAGTAAGCATTGGAGCAGTGACCTTCAAAAAGGTGACATATGTAAGAGGACTTAAACATAACCTTATATCCATAAGCCAATTATGTGATGAAGGTTATCAGGTACATTTCAACTCTACCTCTTATTCTATTATAAATGATAAAAACCAAACTGTTTTAATTGGACTTAGACAAGGAAACATATATTTAGTAGATTTCATTTCTGCCACAACTGATATTTGTTTACTCAATATCTCTAGTAACCAAAATGAGTTATGGCACAAAAGGCTAGGACATGTAAACCTTAAGAACATATCTAGGTTATCTAAAGACAACCTTATTAGAGGTTTACCTTCTGGTCCCTACAAGAAGGAAAGCCTATGCAGGGCTTATCAACTAGGCAAGCAAACTAAAACTAGCTTAAAATCCATTAATAAAAGTGATTCACCTAGGATATTGTATCTGCTTCATGTGGATCTTTTTGAACCCATTGCAGTACAAAGCCTAGGAGGGAAGTCTTACACCTTAGTTATTGTTGATGATTTCTCTAGATTCAGTTGGGTAGCCTTCCTGAGAGCTAAGTCAGATACATTCAAAGTTCTTACAGATTTTCTCAGGACCATACAGATTGAGTTCTCTACTCATGTTGCATTGATCAGAAGTGATCATGGCACTAAGTTTGAGTCTCTTCTTATGCATGAGTTCTGTGAGAAGGAAGGTATCAGGCAGTGCTTCTCAGCTCCTAGAACTCCCCAACAAAATGGGGTTGCTGAAAGGAAAAATAGGACACTCATTGAAGCTGCAGGTACATTGTTAGCAGATGCCTACATGCCTCTATCCTTTTGGGCAGAAGCTGTAAACACAGCTAACTATGTCCTGAACAGATGTATTATACATAAACTAAAACACAAGACCCCCTATGAATTACTTAAAGAAAAGAAACCTAAAATCACTTACTTTAAAGTTTTTGGTTGCATATGTTACATCCACACTAATAACAAAAGATACATCAGAAAATTTGAGGCTAAGGCTGAAAAAGGGATTTTTCTAGGATATTCCCAAGTAAGCAAGGCCTATAGGGTTTTCAATAAATCATCTCTTAAAATTGAAGAATCTGTCCATGTGTCTTTCGATGAAGCTAACATGTCTTATAAGGAGAAAGACATTTCGACCAATAGTCCTTTGCAGGTTTCACCAATGTGTAAGTCTATGGATGGACTAAACCTTACCCAAGAGGTTCCAACTCATCCCACTCCACAGGCTGCTGAAGATAGTGAAGAAGAAATCCAAGAGGAAGTAACTGAACTTCCATCAACAGCCAACACCATTCCTCAAGAGGAATTTTTTGCAGAAGCTGTTGCTCAACCAACTCCACCAACTGATCTTGTCACACTTAGAGATCACCCCAGATCTCAAGTGATTGGGGACATTTCAGTTGGTGTACAGACAAGACATCAGCTCAATCAAGACTTGATGCATGCCTGTTTTCTCTCTCAAATTGAACCTCTCACCATCCATGAAGTTGAGTAAGATCCCCACTGGATTCTTGCAATGCAAGAGGAACTAAATCAGTTTGAGAGATATAAAGTTTGGGATTTGGTTCCAAGACCCCATAACTACCCAGTCATTGGATCCAAATGGGTCTACATTAACAAATTAGATGCAGAAGGGAACATAGTAAGGAACAAGGCTAGACTGGTTGCCCAAGGATATAGGCAAGAAGAAGGAATAGACTATGACCAAACCTTTGCCCCTGTTGCAAGGTTGGAGGCCATTAGAATATTCCTAGCCTATGCAGCATACAAAAAGTTCAAGGTATTCCAGATGGATGTTAAGAGTGCCTTTCTGAATGGTGCACTTCAAGAAGAGGTTTATGTAGAACAACCTTCAGGTTTTATCTCTCTAACTCAACCCTCTTATGTTTACATATTGCATAAAGCTCTCTATGGTTTAAAGCAAGCTCCAAGAGCTTGGTTTGAGACCCTAGCTAGCTTTCTTTTAGAGCATAAATTTACAAGAGGAAGCATAGATAGAACTCTTTTCACTAGACATCATAAGGACCAAATCTTATTGGTACAAATATATGTGGATGATATTATTTTTGGATCTACTGATCCCAAATTGTGCCAGAGGTTTGCTGACCTCATGCATTCCAAATTTGAGATGAGTAGCATGTGTGAGCTTTCCTACTTCCTTGGTCTCCAAGTGAAGCAGCTCCCTGATGGTATCTTCCTCTCCCAATCTAAGTATGCCAAAGAGCTTATTAAAAAGTTTGGGATGGGTGATGCTTCATGAATGAAAACACCTATAGCTACAAATGCTGTTGTGGATTCTGATGTAGCAGGGAAACCTGTAGATCAGAAACATTATAGGGCAATTGTTGGATCCCTATTATACTTAACAGCTAGCAGGCCTGACATAATGTTTGTCACATGTCTTTGTGCTAGATTCCAAGTGAATCCTAAAGAATCTCATCTTATTTTTCTAAAAAGGATTTTGAGATATATAAAGAGTTGTCCTAATTTAGGACTCTGGTATCCTGCAGAGTCAGAATTTGAGTTAACTGGATACTCAGATGCTGACTATGCTGGATGTAGAGTGGACAGAAAAAGTACCTCTGGAACTTGCCAGTTCCTGGGTATGAGACTTGTCTCTTGGTTTTGCAAAAAACAGACATCTGTGTCTACATCAACTGCTGAGGCAGAGTACATGGCTGCTGGTAGCTGCTGCTCACAGATGCTATGGATACAAAACCAACTCCTAGATTATGGTATCAACTTAAATAATTCAACCTTATTTTGTGATAATACTAGTGCTATTGCTATAGCACAGAATCCAGTTCATCATTCTAGGACTAAACATATTGAAATAAGACATCATTTCATTAGAGATAATGTGGACAAAAAGAAAATTAACTTGATCCACATACCTACTGATCTACAGAGCAGATATCTTCACCAAGCCTTTGGATGAGAAAACCCATCTGTTCTTTATAAATCAACTGAGAATGATTGATGGAGAAGAGTTAAATTAGTTTTTGTCTGCATTCGACGAATTTTCCAGAATTCGTCGAACGGAGTTCGATGAATTAGGGAAAGTTCGAGAGAATCTCGTCGAACGGAGATCGACGAATTCTCTGTGTGGAAACAATTTTCTTCGAGCGGCGATCGACGAACCTTGTTTCAGAAACCATTTCGTCGAACTGAGTTCGACGAACTGTTTTCAATTCTTCTGAATGGGTTCGACGAACTACTCTCCTGTACCTTATTTCGTCGATCTCAGTTCGAAGATCTGTTCTTTTTCGTGGAATGGAGCTTGTCGATTCATATTCTGAAAATCTTATATCTAGGTTTTCTTCGACCTCCATTCCGCGCTTTCAGTTCTTTTGCTCTTGATCGTCGTTTTCTCTATAACTTTCTTTGCAGGTCATCAATGGCGATTCCTCCAGGAGCACTTGCAGCGATGAAGTTTGATGCAGCATTCTCAATGGACTTTGAGTCCTTCCAGCATTCCGATCCCATTTTTCTGTATATCCTTGAATTACTGGAAGAGCTGCATCTCAAGGACTTCATGACACGCAACATTAAGCTACACTCAACAGAGATAAGAGAATGGGTATACACTGCTACAATTTCTGAAGATGGAAATCTGACAGGAACTATTGGAAACACTGCCGTTTCCTTGACCCCAGCAGTAATCTCTGAAAACTTTGGTCTGATAAATGGGGAAGACAATTTGGAAATGGACGCTGAGGAATATGCTGATATGCTGAAAGTCATGGGTTTCTCCGGCAACAACCCTAATAAGCTTCTGAAGAAACTACTATCCGCCGCTTATCAATTTTTGGCCGACATTGTAGGGAAAATTCTCATGGGCAAGCACTCGGCGCACGACTACATCACTTGCCATCAATTCCTGATCATGTGCACAGTGCTCAACAAGCGTCAGGTTGATTGGGGCATGGTTTTCTTTGACCTTATCAAGAAAAGGATTAGCAAGAAGGAAGTCTGCTACGGCAGAATCCTGGGGATTTTCCTCCAGGATAAGGCTAGTGAATGTTTGGTCTCCCCGACCACATTCATCAACGCCAGCAAGTGCCTCACCTGCGCCTTGTTTGGCAGATGAGAGAGGACAATCTCCAAACCCTCCAAGGGTTCCTCCTCCTCCATCAATGCTTCTGAGAGCACCAGGACCGTCAAGGTCACTCCTCACCCAGACTCTGAAGAGGTCATTCCCCCTACCAAATCTCTTCCTACTCCTCCTGCACCTCAACTAACTCCTCCTCAACATCAATCTCCACCGCCTGATCTTACATATATGCCTACACCTCTACATTCCCCCACTGAAACACATATTCCCTCTCCTCCTCAATCCCCTCTTCCACCTCACCTTTCCTCTATTCCCTCCTACACCATACCCACTGAACCACAACCTATTCTACCTCCCTTATCCCCTCCACATATTCTTCCTTCCTCCTCTACTATTCTTTCTCCACCTATGGATTCTTCCACCATCCCCACCATCATCTCTCTTCTGACTCCTCTTATTAAATCACTCCCCATAGAGGCCATTACACCTCTGGTGAATTCCATTGATTCCTTATCTGCCAAAATCTCAGCTCTCTCTGCTGCCCCCTCTTCAATCAGGGGCCTGGCTCCAGGTTCTTCTGAACCCAGGCAGGGGGAGATGCTCCATGATGAAGCTGGTGCAACAGCTGCAGAAGTGGATATAGTTGATATAGATACAGATACTACAGATATAGTTAATTCAGTGCATAATACAGATACATTTACAGATACAGCAATAGATTTTATTCAATTCATGGAGACTGACAGTAGCTTTGATGAGTCAGTAGATTCAATAACAACTGTTGGTGATTTTCTTATAAATGCCACAGTTAATTTATCTGAGATACTTCAGATCTTTGATCCTGTATATATGAAGCTTCCTTCAGTAGATATTGCTAAGCCATATTTGGCAATTGTCCAGTATACCTCTCCAGCAAATCCAGCAGCTGCCAGGCAACTTTGTGCATCCTTTGCTGCTCCCTCTACTGTTCCAACTCCTATGTCTATCCCAGTAATCTGCCCTGTCCCAGATTGTGTCATGGATGATTCTCCCATGCCTGATCTGGATGAGCTCATTCTGGCGTACATTGAGGAAGAGAACAAGGCAGCAGCTGCAAGTTCTGTCTCTAATGTTGTTGTAGCTTCACCCTCTGAACCTTCTATTCCCCCTCAAGACAAACCTCTTACCATTCCTGATGCCACTCTGAGGAAGCTGAATGCTTTGTATGATAACCCTCAGAGTTCAAATTCTGATGATGATGATGAATCAGATGAGGAGGCTGCTAAAAAGAGAAAGAAGTTGCTCTCTAAGAAAAGGAATGCTCCTCCTCCTCCTGCTCCCAAGCCTAATCCCACTACAGACACTCCATATTATATTCTGCATAATGTTGCTCCTTACAAAGGGATGCCTGCATGGATGTGGTTATCTAAGAACCAGCAAAAAGAGAGGAAGAGGAGTAGGAGATACTCTCCTCCCCCAGTTCATAGGTACAGAAAGGATCCCCCTCCTCCTCCTCCAGCAGCAGGTGCCTCTGGCTCAAGCTCTCAAGGATCTACTCCTATTCAAACCTATCAGAGACAAACAGGGAGATCCTCTGGTAGTAGTTAGCCAAGGCCACCATCTTCAGGAAGTCAACACCATCAACAACAACAACAGCAGCCCCAGGAATCTAAGAAACAGAAGCTGAAAGGCCCTATTCTCCTGCTGAAGATCCAGAAACAGCCAATACAGCCAGAATGGCAAGATTCCAAGAAATCATTGGCTTATCTCTTATCAACAAAGCTAAAGCTGAAGGCAAGGACACAACAGGCTTAACCACTATGTCTCAGTACAAGAGAGATGAACTTAAAAGATTTGGGAAAGCAAACAAGCTACTAAATGTTGATGAATACATGAATCTTCACCCAGAAGCAGTTGTCCCCAGATCCACTTCACTGAACATCATAGGGGCAGCTGACATGACTATGACCAAGGCTCAAGCTTCAGATCCCAATATGGAAATCATTTTCAAGAAGCCAGGAGAAAAAGCAGCAGAAGTCAAGCCAAAACAGAAGAAATCAAAGAAGTAATTTTGTGTTTTCTTTTCATTTCTGCTTCTGTTTCAGTTTACACTTTTGCATTAAAACAAAGCCAGTATGTATATATATATATCTTTTGCATGTGTTGTAAATTCTCTGCCAGATATATCTCTTTATTTTGCTTTATTTTTCTGTTTGTTCTTTGCTTGGAGTTTCTGTTAGTGACCTCACCCAAATAGGGGGAGATTGTTGGATCCCTAGTTGATTTGGGCTAGGTTCACTAACTTAGGATGTGACCCATCATGTATAGTCTGGGTCAAGTGTGTGTCTTAGAGTCTACGACAGTCCTCTATCTCAACTTCAGATGGACCAGCCTTCTTCAAGACCTTCAAGAACTCCAGATCTATCAGGGTTTCAGACTAAGTGAAATAAGTTCGACGTTCGTCGAACTCAGCTCGATGAAGGAAGTTGTGCGCTCGACGATCGTGAGATAATTCGCAGTACTGAGCTCGACGAACTCTGTTCTTTACTCGACGGATACTAGATCCTCTTCTAGCATTCTCAGGACTACTTCAAAATTTCTCTAAGTCCAGCTTCATGCTTCGGTCGACGAATTATTTTCTGAGCTCGACGAACTTGGACCTCAAGTTCACAGCTTCTCAGGTCGATGAATGTTAAATCTGTACTCGACGATTTTTATGCTCAGAGAATCTGTGTCGACACTTAGGGCTTGTGTTGACACCAGGCGATTTGTGTCGACACCCAGAATTTCAGTCGACACCAGCTTGTGTCGACACCAGAGGTTTTGTGTCGACACCTAGACCAATCTGTCGACATCAGGGGAGTTGTGTCGACACCAAGACCAATCTGTCGACACCATTTTGTGTCGACATAGTTTTTCAGCAGATGCAGAGTATTTCGTCCAAGTCCAGAACTTTTCTCAGCTCGACGAAGTTTATTCACAGCTCGACGAATTTGGTTCTCTGCTCTACGAATAATGTTTGTCTGATATTGAAGATTGTCTATTCAACGAATGAAGACTGTCAGCTCGACGAACTCAGCTCAGCTCGACGAACTCAGCTCAGCTCGACGAACTCAGCTCAGCTCGACGAACTCAGCTTAGCTCGACGAATTAAAGACTCAGCTCGACGAATTCTGTTCTTCGGTCGACGATTCCCGACTAGGTCTTCTTCCGTTCTCGTCTCATTTCATGGTGCTGATTCCTGGACAATTAATGGCAGTTCTTCACAGAATACTACCGTTAAGATGCGCAGTTAATTCTGGATTATTTCATGCTGATTTCCCATGGAAACAGTTGGGGAAATAATTAATTGTTGCTTCCTTTCCAGGTCGTGTGTCATTACTGCTCGGCATTTAAAAATTCGAAGGCTCTCCTTGACGGACAGAGAGATATACAGAAACTAGAAGAAATTGAACAAGTACACAACACCAGAACAACTAGAACAACATAGACAGTGATTCAGATAACACAAGAAAAGGATTTCATTCTTGGCCCAGAGAGAAATTGATCTAGAAGAAGAAGAAGAACATTACATCAATATCAAGAGTTTTCTTCATCTGCTTTTACTCAGGAGAACTTCAAAACAATACATTCATATCAGTTGCAAGAAGTTCCTGAAGAGTTTCTCTGGACCTGGAAGTCTAGGTCTTTGAAGACCTATCACCCTGAAGCAGTGCTCCAGTTTTTCTTCCTGAACCATTCTACATCTCAGGGGGAGCAAAGCTGCTAAACAACATCCACAAGTCTTCTCACTTGACTTGAGAAAGAGAAGACCTCATCACCCTCTCACTCCACCTCTGTATAGGGTTCTAATTCCCTTCAAAATTATTCTGGTTGCAAGTCTCCCACCAAAAGACTTGAGGGTTTGGTTTTTGGGAACCTGATCAAAACCCCATTGGTGCCAGGACACCTGATCAACCCCTTCCTGCAGTGGATTCCTACCAGGGTGGTAGAAGAGTGGACTACCCAGATTTGGGGAACCCTATAAAATTCTTGTGTCGTCTGGTTGCTTTCTTTTCCTTTTTGTTTTCTGGCCTTGCTCTGTGATTGTGCTGTGATTAGTCCTTTGCTGCTTTCTGATTTATTTTATTTGCTGCACACACACACACACCTAAAATACAACAGCAGTTGTAAAAGTTTTAAAATCACCATATACTCTATTCACCCCCCCCTCTAGAGAATATCAGATCTAACTGCACTTTCACACTGTTTGACCCCTTAGCCCTTTTTGGATCTGGTTTTGGTTATGTATTCAGATCCATGTTTTGACCACTGCCATTAACCCACATGTTAGGACTGTTAGTTCTTTTCATATTCTATGGCTTTTTCTTTTGGCATATATGTATATATCTTGATGCTGTTGCAGGTTCTTTTGGTAGGGCATATTGTTTTTATTGCTCGCACTTGGTGTGCTTTGCTGTGCTTTAGACAGTGCTCTTTTCTTACTGTCATGCCCTTTCTTTTGCTTATAACAGTTTGTTGCCGGGTTGTTAAACCCTTCTTACTTGCTCATAAATCTAATGCTCTATTTACCTTTTTGATTATTTTCTTACTGAGGTGTTCTTTTCTTGAATGCCTCAGGTCCAGGTTGTAGCCAGTTCAACAGCTAGTTCTTTTGGAGGGGCTTGTTGGTGGCCTCTTGGGTAGCTGAGATAGCTGATCCCCTACTTTGTGAGGTAGTTCTTTACCTTTCTGTATAGACATACATACTCACCAGTGGGTTCGTGTCAGGTTGTTGACGCCCACTAGTGGCTTCTTGCGATGCTGGGTATGAACTTAAACTGCTATTTTTTTGCCTATTTGTGGTTGTTTACTTGCTTCTGGTAAGGATTTATGCTAGGTTGCATGTTAGATATTTTAAACCCTAAAAGCATTACTATATGTATCTCATGCATAACATATTTATAAAACCAAGACACTATTTTTCCTTAGCGTAAAAGACTATCTTTCATATATACTATATTCGCTTTAGAGTCATGCATACCATGAGTCGTCCCTCATGGACACTTATGCTCATTTAGCGTGTCAACTTAATTGAACCCAAGTATTTTCTGCTGCGTATAAATATACTTTTAATTGTGGACTAGCTGATCCACTGTGACGAGGGATACGGCCATTCAACATAACTGGTTATCTTTCATACTAATCAATGATTTTTCCTTAAAATCTAAAGTCTAGAGTTTTGCCTGAGCGTGTGCAGTTATCCCCTGCACGACATGGCATATCGGCACGTATTTTCTCTTGCTCGGATGCAGTGTAATCGTAGAGAAAATGCGGGTTATGACAGTTGGTATCAGATGGAGGTTGCTTGGCAAATGGTCGGGCAACCTTTCCCTTGTTTGCATTAGTGGTTAGCATCATACCATACACATACTGATATGTCATCAGCACGTCTTGGCTAAGGCACGAACACTACACTTATGAGCATAAAGAAGTATACGGGGCATATTATCTAGTATGGGATGCATAATATGTGTTTGTATATGGATCCACCATAGGGGGCAACATGTGAGGGTTATGTAGTATGGGATGCATAACCTCACCACATGAATGCGGCTAGCACGTTTTCTTTTTTCGTTGCATGTGAATGTTATGTAGTATGGGATGCATAACATTTTCATGTGTATGCCGCCCATGTCATGCATTAAGGCCTTTTTAGAATGCATAGCACATCATGCATAACATAACATTTCATAAGCATAATGTGTCAAGCTAAAGATCTGCATGATGACTTATGTACACACATGCTTTTTGAGTCAAAAAAGAATACAAATACATGCATTCATGGTTTAGGCACATGAGTTAGTATGATGGTGGTGAACCATCTTAGGTTAAGCATAACATCATCATGGTAAAAACAACTCCCAGAGCAAGTGTTGCAGTTGAGGTTCATATTTAAGTGTGTTTGTCTGTACCGGGTAGTTTTTTTCTAGCTGTTGGGCTAGGTCTTGTCTAAAGCTTGTGCGATTATAGGATGGCGAGACGTCCTGTGATGAGATCGACCCCCCAATCCGAGGGTGACACGTCAGTAGCGTAGAGCGAGGCGTTGGTAGAAAACCTGCGGTAGAGTAATGAGGTCTTATCGAGGCAGGTAGTGGCTATGCAGGCTCAGATTCAGTCTCTTATAGTAGTGGTGGAGGGACAGACTCCGAGAATTCAGGACCCCGCTGAGGGGGTAGCTGTTCCTGCCCCTCCTGCTCCTCCCGTGCCTTTGGTTGTGGTGCCCTCGGAGATGACGTTCATATCCCAGTTTCAGCATTTTAGGCCCCCTACTTATGATGGGCAAGCAGATTTCATGATTTTGGATGACTGGCTGATTAACATGGAGGAGATGTTCTCTTACTCAGGGATTGCGGACGATCAGAGAGTGATGCTCGCTGCCTACCAGCTCAAGGGCTTAGCAAAGAATTGGTGGCTGAGGGAGAAAGAAAGCTTGGTGGCAGGATGCTCTTGGGAGTCATTTAAGGTGATGTTGTTGAGTAAGTTTCTACCTTCAGTCGAGAGGGGCCGGCTGATGAATGACTTCCTTCGTTTAAAGCAAAGGAAACTCACGGTTAGTGAGTATGAGATTGAGTTTAGTAAGTTGAGTCGGTTTGCTCCTGGTCTGGTGAGTGTTGAAGCTGACCGAGTTAAGCGATTTCTAGGTGGACTAAGAAGCGACATTTAGCAGTTAGCGAATGCCTACGAAGCAGTCAGTTATGCCAGCGTGGTTGAAGCTGCCTTGAGAGTTGAGGCCATTGAGAATGCCAAGAATAGAGGCCAGCAGTTGAGGAAGGATAAGCGGAAGTCCGGTGGAGGGAAGAGCCCTCAGGAACCTAATGCTGTCTCGAGGAAGAAGAACAAAGAGGTTTGTAGTTTCTGTGGCCGGCCAGGCCACCCCTTTGAGAAGTGCTTCAAAAGGTTGGGAGCGCAGAAGAAGGAACAGGTGCACGCGATTCAGGGTGCTCCCAGAGGAGACTTGGTATGTGCCTTGTGTGGAAGGAAGGGGCATGATGTTGCCCGTTGCTGCATAAAAGATAAAGTCTGTTTTCAGTGTGGGCAGAAGGGACATCTCAAGACAAAGTGCCCACAGTTCCAGCCTGTTCTGCAGCCAGTTCTCCTCTATGCTTTGCCACTGCCTCAGCAATGGATAAAGGAAAGTGGAAGCTGAATGTGCTTTCGGCAGACGAAGCGCAGACTTTGACCCAGGTTATCTCAGGTTTGACTCCTCCCCAGTCGTTTCGTTATGTTCCCTTTTTGGTTGTAGTTTTTGTTTTAGAGTTTGTTGTCTTAGATGCGTGTACAATTTGTAGGATGATTTAAGGTAAAGAACCGCTGGGCGCGCGTTCTCTTCGACTCCGGCGCTACCCACTCGTTTGTGGCTATAGCCTTCGTGGAGCGGTTCAGTTTGAGCCTAGATCGTGTTGGTGGTGCCTTCGGTGTTAAGTTCCCCTCCGGTGACACAGTGGTTACAGACCTGGGTGTCCTTGATTGTCCAATTTTGTTGGGGGATTTTCTAGCAAAGGCAGATCTGAAGGTGATTGACCTGGAGGACTTCGATGTTATCTTGGGCATGGACTGATTGTCGAGGTACGATATAGTTATCCAGTGCAATGGTAAGCGCTTGGACTTCGTCAAAGACAACGGTCAGCCAGGGAGCATTTATGGGTATTCTCTCCAGGAGTCTCCAGTCATTTCTGCGGTGCGTGCTCGGAAGTTGCTTGATTCTGGCTGTTTTGCCTGTGTGGTCTCTCTGGTAGGGATAGTTGTTAGTGTGCCTCGTTTGGAAGAGATTCATGTGGTGTGTGACTTCTCTGATGTGTTTCCTGACAATCTTCTCGGTCTTCCACCAGATCGAGATGTCGAGTTTGTTATAGATTTGGATCCAGGTACGCGTCCTTTTGCAAAGGCGCCGTACCGGATGGCCCCGCGAGAGTTGGAAGAGTTACGAGTCCAGCTGGATGAGATGTTGGCAAAAGGTTTCATAAGGCCGAGATCTTCGCCTTGGGGTGCACCAGAGCTGTTCGTCAAAAAGAAAGATGGATCGATGAGGTTATGCATCGACTATAGAGAGCTGAACAAGGTTACTATTAAGAACAGGTACCCTTTTCCACGGATCGACGATTTGTTTGACCAACTGCGTGGTAGTGCCGTGTTTTCCAAGATTGATCTTCGTTCAGGCTACCACCAGTTGAGGATTCGGGAGTCAGATGTTCCGCGGACGGCGTTCGGCTCTCGTCATGGGCATTTTGAGTTTTTGGTTATGTCATTTGGTTTGACTAATGCGCCCTCAGCTTTTATGGATCTAATGAACAGAGTTTTCAGGGATTTTTTAGATAAGTTTGTGATTGTCTTTATAGACGATGTTTTGGCGTACTCTAAAGATACGGAGGAGCATGATCGACATTTGCGACTTGTCTTGGTGACTCTGAGAGACCATAAGCTATACGTCAAGCTGAGCAAGTGCGAATTTTGGTTGCCTCAAGTTTCTTTTCTAGGCCACGTGGTTAATAAGGAGGAAATATCGGTGGACCCAGAAAAGATCGCTGTTGTTATGGAATAGGTGAGGCCTGTTACTCCCAAAGAGATCAGAAGCTTCTTGGGCTTGGCTGGATATTATAGAAGATTTGTAGAGGGATTCTCTACCTTGTCTGCACCGTTGACCAAGTTGACGCAGAAGAATGTAACCTTCATATGGGATGCCAAGTGTGAGGAGGCTTTTGAGGAACTAAAAAGAAGGTTATGTTCAGCTCCAATTTTGTCTTTGCCTACGGAAGGTAGTGAGTATGATATATATGTGGATTCGTCACACGTCGGACTGGGCTGCGTATTGATGCAGGGTGGGAAGGTGATTGCGTACTGGTCGAGGCAGCTAAAGACTCACGAGTGGAATTACCCTACGCATGACCTGGAGTTTGCAGCTGTGATCTATGCGCTGAAATTGTGGAGGCATTTGCTATATGGCGCGCAGTGCAAGATTTTCATGGATCATAAGAGTTTAAAGTATGTCTTCACCCAGAAAGAATTGAATCTGCGCCAGCGGCGATGGTTGGAGTATGTGGCCGACTATGATATTGAAATCCAGTACCATCCGGGCAAGGCTAATGTGGTGGCCGACGCCCTGAGTCGGAAGTCAGGGAAGATTTTCAATCTCTCCACCGAGCGTCTAGTGGAAGAGTTCCTTTTGATGGACATTTCTGTGGGAAGTTGCGATTCGCAGAGTAGTTTGGCAGTGGCAGAACCTTCGTGGATTGCGCTTACGAGACTGCATCAGAAGGATGATCCCGATCTTCTGCATTTGTATCTTCGAGCTGAAAAAGGTGAATTACCAGATTTCTCTATAGATGATGCGGGTACCTTGAAGTATTGTGGCAGGTTTTGTATCCCCGCGGTTGGAGATATCTGGGATATGGTGTGCAGAGAAGCCCACGGATCTAGTGTTGCCTAACATCCAGGGTCTACCAAGATGTATCATGATTTAAAGCAGATTGTCTGGTGGTGTGGGATGAAGAGAGACATAGCCAGATTTGTTTCTGAGTGTTACACTTGCAGGCGTGTGAAAGCCTACCATGGGAGGCCTGGTGGCAAGCTGACTCCCTTGGAGATTCCGACGTGGAAGTGGGAGATTATCTCGATGGATTTCATTACAGGCTTACCGAGATCTCCTAAGGGGCATGATTCAGTTTGGGTAATCGTAGACAGATTGACGAAGAGTGCTCATTTCGTACCATTTAAGATCGATTATCCGATGAGGAAGATAGCATGGCGTACCCGTGAGTATCATATGGGTTCGAGACTCCAGGTTCACGTCTCATTTTTGGAAGAACCTTCAAGAAGGGTTGGCTACAGATTTGAGATATTCCACAACTTATCATACGCAGACCAATGATCAGACGGAGTGAGTAAATCAGATCGTGGAAGATATGATCCGATGTTATATTCTAGATCACGGAGAAGCGTGGGATGAGCGCTTGGGGCTTATAGAATTTGCGTATAACAACAGTTACCAAGAAAGCTTGCAAATGGCTCCTTTTGAAGCTTTATATGGGAGGCGCTGCAGGACTCCCTTGTTTTGGGCTGAGGTTGGCGAGAGACCTTTGTTGGGTCCAGAAGCACTCGAGGAGATGGAAACCGTTGTGAACTTATTCGGGAACAGCTTCGGTTAGCCCAGGAGAGATATGAGAAGAACGCCAACCGGCGTAGATCGGACTTGGAATTTGTGGTGGGGGACTCAGTGTTCTTAAAGGTCTCCACGTTGATCGGAGTCAAGCGGTTTGGCAAGAACAGGAAGTTGGACCCGAGGTACGTGGGGCCATTTCTGATTGTTGAGCGGATTGGGTTATCAGCTTATAGGGTGGCTTTGCAAGTAAATTTCTCTGGCATGCATGATGTCTTCCACGTCAGTCAGCTGCGGAAATGTGTGCTGAATGGTAGGCAGGTTTTGGATTCTATGCCTCAGTTGGAGCCGAATCTTTCTTATGTGGAGGTGCCTGTCCGCATTCTGGATTCCCAGGTTCGTGCTTTGCGGAAAAAGACTATTCCTAGGGTTAAAGTTTTATGGAGGAATCATGATGTAGAAAGCGCGACTTGGGAATTGGAGTCGGCGATGAGGGAGGCTCACCCTCATCTGTTTCCCTGATCTTGTGTCTGGTATGTTTTGTGTTTATATATATATATATAGCCCCTTCTTGGCTATTTCTCTCTCCTTCTTTCTAGGAGTGTTGCGAGTAAAGTTTTGAGGCAAAACTTTCTTTTAGGGGGAGTGGCTGTAACGCCCCCGGTTTTTCTGTGTTTTGTTTGATCTTTGATTGGCATTACGATGACGCACTTCTGGCCTTTCGCCGTTGTAGAGCACGGTCTTAGCTCTTTAGGTTCCTTGTGTAGCCTGGTTGTAGGCTGTTAGCAAGATTCCCCAGCTAGCCGGAGCCTGTTTTGGTTACTCGGTTGGGCCTCTTAGGGAATGCTTGTGTTTTGGCTTCGGGAGGTGTTAGCCTGAGTGTGCGATCGTCGGATGTTGTTTTCGACCGCACCGTTATTTTCGTAGCTTGGGTTATTTGCTACGGTGCGAGTTTTGGTCGAAGTCCGAGATCGTTTATTTTCGCGTCGTTTCGACGTTTGTTATTTTAGCTGTTATGTTGTTGTGTTGTGCACGGCCTGGTGTGGCCGAGCTTGTTAGGCTGGTGCCTGCTCTTCATTTTTTTAGCTAAGGAGTTAGCTGTTTTTGTGTATGTTTGGGTGTCACGGCCTAGGTCACGGGCGTGACCTAGGGCGTGTCGAGCTCGGGTAGAGCTCTCAGCTGTGTTGTCGATGAAATTCGGTCGACAAGTGTTTTTGTAGGAACACGGCCTGTGACACGCCTGTGTCACAGGGCGTGTCCCCTTTGGTTCATCGAGCTGCGCTCGACGATAGTCGAGCGGTGTTTGGGTGAGTTCATACCCCCCCTGACACGGGCGTGCCGTTCTGGCACGGGCGTGGCTTAGGGAGTGACTCCTGGTGGGCGATCTGCGCTCGACGTTTGTCGAGCGCTAATTAGGTTGGTACACGGCCTGTGACACGAGCGTGTCACAGGGCGTGACCCTTGTTTCGTCGAGATGAGATCGACGGTCATCGTGCGGGTAGGTGAGTGACACGCCCCATGACACGGGCGTGTCGGACGGGACACGGGCATGTCACGGGCGTGTCTGGGGCATGTTCCGTACTTTTTCTCCTGAGAGCATCTTTTGTTGCCGTGAACCGTTTTTCCTTCTCATTTCGTCGTTCCCAAGCCTGGAGAGCTTCCAGCGGAAGGGTTTTGAGAGGAGGCGGTGGTTGTTGGCTGGAGTTTGAGGGAGGGAGCTCTTTTTTCTCGTGCGATAGCGGATTTGCCTTGCTCTCATCTAGATCTTCCCTTTCATGAAAGTTATTCTTGATTATAGGGCTGATTCTAGGAGTTAATCTTCCGTTGATTTCTTTTCTTCTTCTCTTAATTGTTGCTTTTGACCCATAGGTGGCCGATTTTGCCGCCAAGGCCTGTTTCGTGTTGCAATCGCTGCATCTTCGTAGTAAGGCAAGTGGCTCCTTGCCCTTGCCATGTTCACCCCTTTTTCCTTCTTACTTTGTTGTACCTTTGGTTCTTAAATTTCAGCCATGGTCAATTTAAGATGTTTAATTTCAGCCATGTTCAAATTAGGTTGTTTAGGAATTTTTTTGGCTAGTCTCTTTCTTTTATTCTTTTCGCGGTTTGGTGTCCAATGGGTAGCTAGACTTAGGGTAAGGCCGCATTTAGTGGTAGTTTAAGTTTAGCTGCGGTAGCCCCGAGTAGATAGGATGGAAGGGAGGGTTGGAATTAAATTTCCAACTCTCTGTTTTCGCGCGGTGAGAGAGTTTAGGCTGCGGTTTTAACTAAAATTCACGTTTACCCTAAGTAGAAAGCGCTGACAGCATTGAGTGAGTCGAGTTCATTCAACGTCGTCATCCAGCGTAGGCTTTGCGGCTAAGTATCTTTTTTTGGCATAATGTGAGTGGAGCTTACTCAACGCCGCGTCAAGTGGGCTCAACGTTTTTGTCTTGGGTTCGTGTGTCTCCTTAGGATTGTTAGTGTGACTTTTCCCTTTTCCCTAGGGGGGTATTGGGTGTTCGGCTAATTTTTGCATGCCGACTCTTGAGTTTTGGCAGGTGGTGGTGTTTTGGTGGCCTCTGGAGGGGTGGTTTTTTTATGGAGAGCTGTGGTCACCGCCTTTTGCCCCGATTTGGGTTGGCGTGTGTGGGACCCTTAAGCTGCCACTGTTTGACGCCTTAGCCCTTTTTGGATCTGGTTTTGGTTATGTATTCAGATCCATGTTTTGGCCACTGCCCTTAACCAACGTGTTAGGACTGTTAGTTCCTTTCCTATTCTATGGCGTTTTCTTTTGGCATATATGTATATGTCTTGATGAGGTTGCGGGCTCTTTTGGTAGGGCATATTGCTTTTATTGCTCGCACTTAGTGTGCTTTGATGTGCTTTTGACAGTGCTCTTTTCCTACTATCATGCACTTTCTTTTGCTTATAGCAGTTTGTTGCCGGGTTGGTAAACCCTTCTTACTTGCTCATAAAGCTAATGCTCTATTTACCTTTTTGATTATTTTCTTGCTGAGGTGTTCTTTTCTTGAATGCCTCAGGTCCAGGTTGTAGCTAGTTCAGCGGCTAGTTCTTTTGGAGGGGCTTGTTGGTGGCCTCTTGGGTAGCTGAGATAGCTGATCCCCGATTTTGTGAGGTAGCTCTTTACCTTTCTGTATAGACATACATACTCACCAGTGGGTTCGTGTCAGGTTGTTTATGCCCACTAGTGGCTTCTTGCGATGCTGGGTATGAACTTAAACTGCTATTTTTTGCCTATTTGTGGTTGTTTACTTGCTTCTGGGAAGGATTTATGCTAGGTTGCATGTTTGATATTTTAAACCCTAAAAGCATTACTATATGTATCTCATGCATAACATATTTATAAAACCAAGATACAATTTTTCCTTAGCGTAAAATACTATCTTTCATATATACTATATTCACTTTAGAGTCGTGCATACCATGAGTCGTCCCTCGGGGACACTTATGCTTATTTACGGTGTCAACTTAATTGAACCAAAGTATTTTCTGCTGCATATAAATATACTTTTAACTGTGGACTAGCTAATCCGCCGTGCCGAGGGATACGGCCATTCAACATAACTGGTTATCTTTCATACTAATCAACGATTTTTCCTTAAAATCTAAAGTCTGGAGTTTTGCCTGAGCGTGTGCAGTTATCCCCTGCACGACGTGGCATCACGGCACGTATTTTCTCTTACTCCGATGTAGTGTAATCGTAGAGAAAATGCGGGTTGTGACAGGACGTTAGAAAGTCATTCCAATGTCCGGTAGTGGATGAGATTAAGGTGTTGACTGGCCAATTAAAGGCTAGCCAAGTAGTACCATTTCTCCCAAGGCACCACCCTAGTTATCCTACGGACGGCGCTAGTTCCATACCGATCTTTAAGAATGACTAAAAACCTAACGTCCAGACCAGGCGATAGATAACTGAATATTTGACTAACCTTAAACAAGGGAACAAGTCGGTCTCGGATTATATGAGTCTTTTTAAGAATATGATGGTTAGAAGTGGTGTGAAGGAGTTGCCAGAGATCACCCTCTCTGGGTTTCGTAGGGGATTAAACCCCTACATCCAGGCTAAATTACCGCGTTATCAGGACACAGATCTAGACTCCACTTTTACCACGGCATTAAAAATTGAGAAGCACCAGATTCCTGGGAGTAAAGTTCCCTCATATCAGACGATTACTATAGGCGAGTCTAGTGGTGAATCTGGTCTTGGCTGTATTGTGCGTTCTACCCTGATTACGCCCGTAGACCATTTTGAGTCTCCCCCTGAGTTGCATGATTTAGTTGTAGACTCCCCAGATGAGTCTAAGGTCATGCCTAGGACTGTGCCCGTCACTGAGGACGAGGCTGATTACGTTGGCGATTTGAGTGACGATGAGGAGATTGGTTACCCTAGTGACCTGGACGAGGACTTCTCATCTTAGGAATCATCTCCTCTTCCTTTCGGCGATGTTTCTGAGGCGTCTCCCATGATAGTTACGGAGTCTTTTTATGACACTGAGTCAGAAGACATTCCGGCTGAGTCACCCGATGTTGAGAGCTTACCTGTTACTGATTTAGGTGATGACCTGCTAGAACACGAGCTAGTTCCATCTAGCTCGGAACATATTGAGGTGCCCATTTATTTAGCTTCCCCGTTAGATCAATCCAGTCGGATAAGTGCGAGTGAGGATCACAATATTATAATGGTTGACCCAGAATTAATAGATGTTTCAACGATATTGGAAGAGTCACCTTGGGATGGTTGTTCAATTTGGGATAATCTTAGTGGTGTACATCCGGGAGATAGTTCATTGATATTATCATCGTTGCTTGAGGGTCATACTAATTTAGATTCTCCCCGGGATTCGATTTGCCCAACCCTCCATCATGATTTAGACAATGTACCTACTTCGTGGGAAGATTTGGTTAGCGAAGGATGTGACATTTTGGAAGATTTACCCTGTGTGGGAAGGCTATTTGTGGATGACGATCCAGTTGAGTTTTCTGTGAGGACGAATCTACTGTTTGATTTTCCTTTTGATTTTGATGGCTGGCACCCGGTGGATTTTTCTTGGACGTTAAATCCGTGTTTTGACGGTGAGTATGACTTAGCTCCTCCTCCGGCATCGACCATGTCGACTCCCCATCTGGTTCACTTGACTCGACTAGATGACTTTGTTGGGCACAGATTTGTTATAACTAGCCCGAGACAGTTGGTACTGCCTCTGTTAGTAGCCCCTCCATTGGTCATATCTTGTAAGATATGTATTAGTCAGTTGTTAGAATTCATATTCGGCCTCGCCAAAACATTTTGTAGTCCTGTATCTCCCAAATTTCCTATGATTAATCAATTCTCTGATTATACGTCTACGATGAGGTCGTCGATTGTGTCCACTTCTGATTTCGTGACTGGTGTGTCTCATGGTTTGCGTCTGCTAAGCGTGAAATATAATTTAAATCAATTAAACCAATTAGCACCGCCTTATTTTCCACCATGCCACGATATCTATGCACCCACTCTTGTGGCCATAGTTATCCAATATAAGTCGTGTCATTTGCATGTCAACTTACTCCCAAGTGTACCCAACTTACAAGTTGACGCTGCAATTTTAGTTCGTTCACCTCCCGACCGGTTGCTGACCGACACCATCTTGAACATAACTTGTAGAAAAGCTGACCCGTACCTGATTTATATTGAAATTCGAGACATTACGATTTTTTTGGATTTTATGAATGATTGGGGTATTTCACCCATTTTCAATGTCCCTGATTTTATGTCGTATGTTTCTCCTCCTCTAGAGTGGCTTCCTCTATCGTTTATTCCTCCCACTAAATGTTCTCATGGGTTGGGGAGTGAAGTTATTGTCGTATCTATCTTCCACTGAGATTCCATTGTACTTGCACTTGTTGGTAAGATAAACTTCATTTTTCTTTCTGTCATATTTACGTCTAGTTTTTTGGAAACCTTGGTTGTTTTGGTAATGCTTCACAGGTTACTCTTGGCTATTACTCGGGAGATCGTCGTACTGCATTTGGAGGCTGCTTTATTCCACCACTCTCTCCTTGGCCACTCATCGGCGATGAGTGATTTTGAGTGGGGGAGGATTGATGGTGAAGAGGTCCAGCCATGTGCTCGTACTGCTCGTAACCGGTTGATTGGTGGCGATGATGTCCCGTCATTTGTTCGCGATGATGTTGCAGATGGTGCTGACGAGTTCTTTGGCGAGCTCCATGGCGACGCCGGGTCCATGCATTATGTTGATCGTCGCCGCAACCGTACGTTTGAAGACTCGGATGGACGATGCCGCAACAATAATTTCAATGCATGCCATCGCCGCTACAATGCCATCGCCATGACAATTATTTTGCTACAACACCATCTCAGCTACAACGCCATCGCCGCGACAATAATATAATAAATATAATATTATGTTATATTTATTAATTTTCTTGTTGCATTGTTTTAATTTGAGAGTTTTTATTTCATGTATTTTGATTTCATGTAACATGATGGGTGCATATAACCATCATGAGGTGTTTAATTTTCAATGGTGGTGATTGTGTGGTGTAGGCTATAAATAGCCATGTTATGAAGGAATTTAGGAGAAGAATGAAAAATTGAAACTTGAATTCAAAATTTGAATTTCCCCCTTATCTCTCTCTTCCCCCTTAGGCAAAATTCAGCCCCCCTCTTTCTCTTGCCTTCTCCTAGCCGCCTCCTCCCCCCTCTCCTTGGCCGCCGGCCACATATCTTCCCTCCTCCTCTAAGCCCTTGTGGCCGACCCTTCTCTCTAATCCCCTCTCTTCCCTCTTGAAGAATTATAAGGAACTTTCACGTATCATCTTCCGTGGATCTCCTCCGGTGACTGCGAAGAAAACGGTGTGCGTCTTCTCCTTCCGGTGTGACTCCGTGGAATTTCGTGGAAGTGGATCTTTACACCTTCGTCGTGTGATTCCTCCACTCATCCTAGTGCAAGATTTGAAGGACCATTGCTTGGGTTTGGGTAACGAAAATATCTACTCTTGTGTGATTCCTTTGTTAATTAGTCGGAGGTTGCGAGACATCGACTTTTATCCGCGGCTTTTGAATCCGTCATTTTAAAAATCTGATTTTATTGTTTATGTTCTTCAATTTCATTAATTGAATTCGGATCGGATGGATTCCTTTTCGCTTGATCCAAATATTGGCAAATAGCCCTTATTAGATCTCTAAAGGATTGGCGAACCTTAATGTTATATTCGGATTTTTGGGAGCGAACAAGACTAATTTTGGATCGTACTTTTTAGTCTAGTTCTTCTCGGATTGTGGTTGTGACGTTGCGTTATACACGACAAATATTGGAGCGGTTAGGAGTCATAATTTTAGGTGTTGTGAATGTTGTGGTATTGTTTGGCAAACAGGGATTATGCATGTAAATTAATCTCGTGTGTTAAAAGACCTCATTTAAGAACTAAACCATTAGATTTATGCGACCTAGAATTGGAATATGATAGAACGATTAAGTGTCGTTGTCCGTTGTGCTTCGTCAGGAGACGTAGCCTACATCAGAAGGAGGATCAAGTAATAAAAGAGAAGAAGAACTAAAATAATCCAAAATAGGGAGAGTGGTCCCGGTCTCACTCCCGGCAGGATCCATAGATAGATCATCGTCGATATCATATGAGTCTTATCGTGGGGAATACGAGAACTCGAGGTCCACAGTGGTAAGGAGGACGGCTTCGTACAATAAGGAGGTGCAACTCTCCACATCGGAAACGGAACATTCCTCATCTCACCGGGGTGCGTAAAAGTGTTCTGAAGATTCACCTTCTCCATCGGAGATAGTAGAGTCATCATCCCACTTCGCCGCAACCTCAAATGCTGAATAATCCAAAAATATGGCATCGTCATCCGACTCACACAAAAATGGCGTAGAACCATCCGACAAAAATTGTGGAGGGGCGAAGCTGCTCTTAAAATCATGCATTGAATGAGCAGGCCCCATCGCAAAATCATTCGTTGACACCACCCCGTAGATCGGAACAATCTCTAAGTCCCATATAGGAGCGCCCATGGATTCCTGATCATCTTTTTTCTGGCTACCACAAGAGTGATCTTCATCACTCAAGGGAAGCTCGTAAAAAGGGAGCGAGGGACCCATGAAGGATCTGTATGCAGTGAGAGATTCTTCAGTAATCTCAACGGGTAAAGAACTAGCAAGATGAGCGATGTCAGTGTATGGGCCAGACAACACCCTGGTAGGCTTGTCCACAACAGTCTTCCGCGATTGAGAGGTTTTTGCGCACACTCCCTTAGAGGTAGAAGGCTCGTACAAGTGAGGGCAATCCTTCACCATGTGGCCTACACATTGACATAGCAAACAACTAATGCAATGCTCGGCTTTCAAATCAACCATGACATCGATGTATCAACGCAAAGCGTCATAAAGACGGCACTCAGCTACAGAATGCATCACGAACAAAAATAATTGCTGAAAAAGTGTTACACAGCTAGAATAAAAATAGCACGGATCTGCTATCTAAACCAAAAAATAGAAAAGGACAAAAAGAAATAAGCAAAATAAAAATTCTAACAACTAAAGCAAAGAAGAAACATGAAATATACAAATGGAAAAGGACTTCGATCTACTATCTCCCTCTCCAAAAACTCACACGACCGTGCTCCCCGGCAACGGCGCCAAAAACTTAATGCGTTGGACGGCAAGTGCACAGGTCGCACAAGTAATGTAAAATGGGTGAATTTCCCCAAGTATCGATTTCTTCGAGGAACATAGTAAGGTTGAGTTAATTTTGAGGAGGACTTGAGATTGAAGTCCTTTGGTCGGAGTTCACTTAGGGGGATTTTGATGGTAGTGGAAACAGAAAATAAAACACGAAGAACTACTCCTATGCAACGCAGCTATGCGAAGCTTCGCCAGGCAGGATGGAAGACTACATGGGCTGCTATGAACCGAATCGCTTGGCGGATGGACGAGTAGGCTTACGGATGAGGTGGTAAGAACGACAGAATGAGGGTCAACAACACCTCTTCGCTATGCATGCCACAAGCAATTGCTAGTGCGACAAAACTAGATGTGGCGACGGATGGAAAATAAAGGCGCACCTCAAGCAAATAACATAAATATGAAATCACATAGACATGATTGTATACATATGTTTATCAAAATAAGAGCAACTTCATCATATACAAGAGATCAACTAAACTATCAACAACAAGAGAAGAAAGGGGTGCAAAATCTACCGGATCCGAAGTCTTGGGGAGGATTTATGGAAGGAATCGTCTGGTTGTCAATCCGCATCCTAGCTCAGTCCTCAACTGCGTCCGAGGTAGAGGAGGCTGAAACTTAGTCCCAATGGACCCGTCTTCTTCGTGTCACGAGCCGGTGGAGAATGGCACAAACTTATTCCATCTTGATGGAGAAAGCTAGATAAAACTCCTTTTGAGGCTCAAGGATGAAGGAGGAGGCCGAGAGGAAGCTCGGGCTTAAATATGGCGTTGAAAGATTGCTCGGAGCACCTCCCTTAGGTGGAAGATGTAGGGAAATGGCGGAACACTTTCTTGGAGGCTGAAAACAGCGGGGGAGAAAAATAGTGTGTCCTTCATGGAGGAAAATTTGTTCTTTAAATAGAAGCAGGTCAGAAAAATGGGCACGCATAGTTTGGCGCATGACCGTGCACTAACCGTGCGTTATTAACCTCCAGCACAAGCCTGCAGAAGGAGAAGCGTTGACCCGTGCATTTTCCTTCGCGCACGGGCATTTCCGCCCGTGCGTGAAGGACGTCGCACGGGTAGCGACAGAGAGGTGGAAAACAGGGACACACAAGATAACCATGTATTTTACTCGCACACGGGCGCTGCCGCCCCTCTGTGAATAAAGCGCACAATTAACCATAGAAGTCACAAACTGGAAAGCTACAGGAAAACCATGCGTTTCCTTTGCGCACGGTTTCGAAGAAACCATGCGTCAACCGTGCGTGAGGATCGTCGAGCTTGGCTCGACAAAATTCGTCGAGCTTGGCTCGACGTTCTTCCAGCTAACTAAAATGCACGATTTCACGCATACCGTGCGTGAAAGAAACGCGCGACCGTGCATTTTCCTTAAGACAGAATTCCGCCTTGGGGGAAAACACACCACATGCACAATAAAAACCAAAACTGGAGCACAAGCTCCCATCACCCATACAAAGCAAAAAATGAATATAAAGAACCATGGGGAGCACCATGTGCTTACCCCCAACATCCGAATGTGCAATTGCGCACCATAAGGGCCAAAACAGTGCAAAATATGGTCATAGACCGGCCGGTGAAAATATAACCGAATTCCGGTTGAAATGTGGTGCACAAGTGAGAAAACAAGCCCAGATGAGTCCGATAAATCCTATAAAAATCAGACTCATCATCTCCCCTATCCAGCACACACAACCTCAATAGTTCTTCAAAGGTTCTGATGGTCCTCTGAGACTGTCCGTCTGTCTATGGATGAAAGGTTGTTCTGAAGGTAAGGGGTGAACCAAAAACGTACCGAACTGTGGAGAGCAAGGGAAGGCAGACTGTATAGGTAGAGTACTGGGATTGAACTCGAATATAGAATATAGAGTCTCAAATCTATAGGTTAATATAGTGGACTTTATTAGAATAATGAGAATATGGCATGAAATGAATACGGTCGAATAAAGAAAGAATTAGTTACTAGAGGTTGAGGATCCCCGGCTTTCTGCCCTACTAAAAGGACTGGATATCCCGGTTTCGCTAGTACTAGATTTGCTTTCTTATTAAAGCACTTCAGTCTGAGTAACTAATTCTTTCTTTATTCGACAGTCGAGGCAGGTCCAAAGCACGTCTTTTCCGAACGAAGGCCTTTAGCTCGCCCTATTAGCACGTCTCTTAGGCTACCCTGATTCATCAAGTGCTGCGGTTCCCAGGAAAGTTCAATACATAGAGCGCGCAGGCTTTCGTTACGGACTTTTCCTATTCTATTCTCATTACGAGATGAGCGGGTTGGAGAAGAAGATCAAGTCAAATATATCAATTCTTTATCTTCTTCATTCAAAGAAGAGTATAGATGGGACGGTCAGAAAGTTCCAGTGTGATCTACGCCTGTTAGACTGCCGGGCTGTAATGGATTGGACTATGAAGACTTCTTTCAAGTGAAAGAAGGATATCGGGTTGGACCCGCTCTCTTCAGGTGTTTGCAATTCCTGTGGGAACCGCACCACTTGAAGCCTTATAAAAAATATATACAGAATCCACATAATGAGAAGCCCTCTTTTAGACTGATAGGGGGCTTATAGAAAGTGGCATATATATGTCAATCACCCACCATTAGTGGATAGAAAGAAGATTCCTAATCTGATGACCTTCATTCACCATCCTTGGATGCGCATTTCGCTATCTTCTTTGTTATATCAAAAAAAGCACAATTCTATACTCATTCTATCCTCAAAAACCCGGGAAAGAGAAAAAAAGCAAATCTGGTTTTTTGAATATAGAAGGGAAAAGGGGTTTTACCCCAAAAACCCGGGAAAGAGAAAAAAGCAAAGATTTGCTTTTTTGAATAGAAGGGAAAAGGGGTTTTACCCCAAAAACCCGGGAAAGAGAAAGTATAAAAAACAAAAAGAAATCTAAGTAGGAATACCAGATCAGGATTGAAATTCACCCTCGTAAGGCCTCCCTTTAGTTCTGCCATTCCTCTCTGTCAACTAGAACGTAAAGTGTAAGGCTTGACCGTAGCCAATCCACAAGCGTAGAGGGAAATTTCTGTTATAGCACTAGGAATCGGTGCCCTTAGTCTAGGGGCTTTGAGTTCTAGAAGCGATCGCCTTCAAGGGTTGGAGAAAAAGGTCGTTACCCAGGGAAGAAGAGCTTGTTTTCAAGCAGTTAGAATGGCGTGTGACAGAAAAGGAAGCAATAGCATTAGCAGTAGCAGTAGGATGACTTCTAATCCTTAGCGAAGCTCCCAGGAAAGCCAGTTGGTTCCTTCTCAATGCTGGCTTTTACCTGGATCCTTTGCCTTGAATGGGATAGACTAATGATAGAAAGAGAAAGATAGGACAAAAGTCAAGTGATTCAACTCAAGCCGCTACCCCTTAGTCGGAGACTTCAGCAGAAAAAACGAAAACAACTCAGTAGATCATGTCAACAGCGCATTTGTGAGCTCCAAGTGCCTATCCGGTACAAGAAGTTCAGGGTGAATGTGAATTGATCTTCTTTAGCGAGAGTAGAAGAGCCTAAACTGATCAGTTGAGCCTCTTGGATTGGACTGGTCGATTCGCTCAGTCACCCACCCCGATCCATAAGGTTGTAGCCTTTGAAAGCTGTCCCATCGGCCCAGGTATGGTCTTGGATTGGATATGGTTATTATCGGCCTATTTCTTTCGAAGATAAGCTGGTCGAATTGCTCAGGGAGTATAGAGATTGCTTTGCTTGGGATTACAGTGAAATGTCGGGCTTGGATCGAAAAGTATAGACTCCCAATTCAAGAGGGGTCGCCCAATCCAAGAAATATAGGTTAGGAGACCATATAAGCAGCCTTCCAGGAGAATGTCAAAGGAAGTGGGTGAAAGAAGAATTGAAAAGGTTTCTGTTTCTAAAGGCAGGGTTTCTTAGACCAGCTCAGTATATGGAATGGCTCTCCAACATCGTCCCGGTTATGAAGAAAAGGGGGAAGGTAGATTTTAGGGATTTCAATTCAGCTACTCAAAAGGATGAATATCCCATGCCGATAGCGGATATGCTGGTCGAGCTGCTACGCTCCTAGTTGACTTTCTTCCGTGGTTGATCCAAACTCGCTACGTACCCTTAATAAAAAAAACAGAATTTAGCCCATCCCTTCGAAGGCTATCACACGGTTCTTGTGCCATTTACTATATATATTAGTAGTCTCATCTTACCTTCTTCGTTAGCTAGCTGGGCTTGTTGCTCTGAAAAGCATGGGCTCGGAATGCCGTGTGATCTATGCGGAAGAGTAGTAGGAGAAAGAAGATTCAAATAGGGCTTGACTTGTCAACAAAGACCGTTAGCAGCGCTTCCTCATGGTTGAGAAGGAAGGCAGTCCATGACTCGGAGAAGTCAAAAGAGCAACGTTTTGGTGTAGATGTTGGTAGCACAGTTTGAGTGGTTTGATTTCTCTTTGCAACATGTGTGAGAAAGCCGTAGCCCTTGTTCGTTAGCTAGTAGAAAGGATCATCGGGTATAGCTTGGGGGTTGGCTGCATTCCTTACTTGAAAAGACCAAGTCAGCCATAGTGGACGGACAGGAGAAGCTGCTCTGTTTTCTTTCCGAACTCTAACTAGCACAGCGTGAAACCAGTTCATGGTCTGATTGCCTAGTGGAAGCCCTTAGGAACTCAATTCTAGCGTACGCTCGGCTCCTTAAAAAGGGTTCTCGCTGTCTGGTTCGCCGCATTCACACGGGCTGCTCACATGGTTGTAGCTTGAAACTTCGCTATCGCTCGCCTTTACTACTTTCACTTTAGTGAGTAATCTAAGATCGAGTGAGCAAAGTGAAGCAGCAAGATGCTATCGCCCACCAAAGCCCAAGAAAGTGCATCCCGCTAGAACAAACCAGATATCCCTGACATAAGAAAGAGTAGAGGATGGAGGCTCCTCTCGCTATCGCTCGATCCTTTTCAGTCGCTCCTTTCTTCGCGATGTCTCTCTGTTGATGTCCGACAATCCCGGGCTTCGATCTGGTGATCTTAGCAGGGTTGCTTTCCCTGGCGCTCTTTGCCCTCTTCTATAAAATAAAGAAGGTAGTTGCTCAATGTTGGCTGAATATGGCTTCCAAGGACCCCAGTAAAAGAGCTAATTCGCTACGCGCCTCTAGTGAAAATCGCCCCGGCGAATGCCTTGCCTTGTTGTCTCCAGCTAAGTAGGGTGGGTGTGGTTAACAACAGGAATGGGAAGGTTGGTTCGAGGACCCGTTGGTCAAAGGAAAGGGGAAATCCTGGGCGGAAGGCTAGGGGTGAGCCGGAAACGCTTTCAGCGAGGAGCGACCGCAGGGAGCTAAGAGAGGTTTCCCAGGCCAGACAGAGGTCTGGGGGGAGTCCGGATAGAGGACTCTTGAAACCGGTAGGCTTTTCCCGTAGATGTAGGAAGGTGGCCCGCCCGCTAACCGAACTGCGTAAACAAACGCTTTTTGGTGGTTGATGGGTTCAAATTCACCTATGTCAGTTCGAACCTGACGGGTCGCGTTGAGTGGTTGACTTTGATTGCTGTCCCACAACGCAAGACTAGATAGCTCATGCTCATGTCTACTCCTTATGATATTGACCTTTCTACTCTTTCTTATGATATCTCTTTGACCTCTCTTTTTCTAATTGAAAGATCAATCCAATCAATAGGGTGAGTTTCTTTCAAGCGGTTTTCAGCAGTCTCAACGCCCGCCCCTGTCTCTTTCCTGTGCTATCAACAGGGAGAAGTCGGCTACTTACCCACGGAGCGGTCAATGTTCAATCACCCCTTGCCTTACTAACGAAGTGAAGGTTATTACGAAGGGGAAGTAAATCGCTACGCGCCTGCTCTCCTTGGAAAGGCAGTCAGACTTTAGCAGTCCTTAGACCGAACTATAAGAAAACCTAAGTAAGTAAGGCATATTCGAGTACCAGTCGCCGACCATAAGATCTTCCTTCTTTGCTTGTGCATTCGCATACCGACCTAAACTCAGACTTCTATACTCATATAAAATAGTAGACCTTCTTTCTTCCTTCTCTTTCGATCCACAAGGCAAAAGGCAACTTAGAGGCTGAATGCCTACTTTCTGAATTTACAAAAGGAAAGGCTATGAATCTAGCTATCGAGTCACCCTAACGGATAACTCTCACTTGACTTTCGAGCGAGTTCGAGTTCTAAGGTCTTCCCCTTGTGAGATGGGTTCTTCTCGCGAGCCTGTGCTATAAATGGGATATTCTATTAAGTAGAAGTATCCCTAGCCTAAACCGAGTAAGTATAAGTAGTTGTCTCAATAGTAGCATTCTCCAGCAGCAGGAAAAAGGCCTCACCCAGCAGGCTCTAATTATTCTATAGCAGTTTGAAAGTATGCCTTTGAAACCTATAGGTCTTTCCCCGTAGCTTGCTCTGGTGGGAATAGATGCTGATCTATTAGAGATATGATTTGGTCCATCCCATTACCTACTGCCATTCATTGCATTAATTGCTGTGTGTAACTAGAACCTCTACATTTCCTGTCCTTCTTACAGCCATTGATATTGATCTAGTTTCAGTACTTCCCCCTCTTCTTTCTTCCCCTCCCTTGCGAGCCAATAGGTCCATACAAAAGAAGAGTTTGCTTTGCATTTCCCTTTGTGGTCAGTCCAGGCGTAGGCGAGCGACTAGGTTCCATAGACGCTTCGCGCCTTACCAAACGAGGTTGAGGGCTCTTCAGTCCTCCCCGGGATAGCTATACCAGTTCTAACGTGTATCTCATTACTAGCATATAAGATTTCCAAGACCCACGGAGCGGTAAGATCTATATTCTATTATATATTGGATAAAAAAGAGTTGCTCGACTCTGACATACAGAGCGAGGGCCTTAAGAGGTCTGTAAGAACTCGACTGAAAGAAGAGGTAATTAATACAGTCCAGACACAAATAGGGTCCCCGGATAGGAGGGAATACGTTACAGGCCATTCTTCAGTCCATCCATTGTTAGTTCTCTTCCAGCCAGTCAGCCAGCTAGGGCTAGGTATCAATCAACTTTCCAGCGGGCAGGTTATATAGGACTAGCCAGCAAGTCTCTTTTACCCTGGATAATATGACAGTACCTATTGCCTTTGCGCTTCGCTGAAGTGATTTCATTCCTCCACCTCCATAACCCTATATATATTTAGGGTCCCCTCTCCTCTCCTTTCAGTCGAACCTTCACTAGCGCTCTCGAGTGATCCCTGCGGATCACCTCTCCTAGTTAGTTGTATAGAGGTCATAGGTTGCAGGCGCGGATAGAGTTTGAGTTGCGCTTGCTGTCGGTGCGGATGAGGGAATGCGGTCTAGAGTGCCAGTCTTAAGCTAAGCCCCTTCTAAGCCAGCTCTTCGCTCTACTATTCCTTCTACTTGCCCTGGGGTTTTGAGTTCCCGTTGGATGTCGTTTCCATCCAATTTTCTTACATCCCCTTCAAGTAAGTATGAAAAGAAGCAAGTGCATCAGATTGGGGTGCTAAATTCCTTCTGTAGCAAGCAAGTTTTGGAAAGCCAGGTGGAAGAGAAGATTTCTGGTGGGTTTCACTCTTCCCCATCTGAGTCAAAAGCCTTTCCAGCTGCAAGAAGGTGAGGGCAAGCCAACTTGAAGTGAGAAAGCTAGTTCTCTTCTGGAGGGGTCGACTGAAAGGAGACCAAACGAGACCTGTCCCATATCTCCTTGCGATCTAGTTGGTTTTCAAGCCTTTACTTGAAGAATCTCCTGAAAAGGAAGTCAAAGCCAGTTTCACCAGTGTGTAAGTAACCCCTTGAAAGCCAGTTAGGTAAAAAAAAAAAGGTTCACAAAGATCTAGCGCAAGGGTCAAGTGCAAAAGGCTCTTTCTTTGGGCGGAGGCTTCTCATCAACTGAGTCTTACTAGAAGAGCAGGAAAGAAGACACAAATTCTGAACTATGTTCTGTTCTGAGAAGGAAGATATGTCAAGGCAGGTTCGTCAGGATAGAAATTCCAGCATCGGTTATGAAATTGATAGACCAAGCAAGGCCCGGAGGCATAGTTGCAAGCTCCGCTTTTGAAGCACAGGCAAAGGCTGAAAAAGGTTCTTTAAGGTGAGTTTCATCCGCTTAAGCGAATCGACATGGTAGTTCGCCAGGAAGACTGATCTATTAGAGATATGATAGTTGTAGTGGAAATGCCCGGCGACGGCCAGCTGAACAACTACGATAGGATTCGCCAAAGCAGATGAGACTAAACAAAATAGGAGCACCCCTTTCTCGAAGCCATAGTCATTCAGCAACGGAATCTTTCCGTGTATCCGCAGATCAATCATTCCAGCTGACATATTCTATTTCTTAGAACTATGAAAATAGGGTTAATGACCCGCTTCTATCGTAGACGTTTGCCATGTCTGAGTGAAGAGCTTCTGGCAAGGTCTTAAAGGAGCGGTTCTCTAGATTCAATTCCTGCGTATGATGGTGCCTGGCCTGTTTGTCACGCTAGGAGGGACGAATGCTTTCTATCGAGTGACCGTAGTATAAGTATAAGTGAACTTGAACTATCACTAACTCATCGTTTTCTCGTTTTCTATTCATCTTCCTCTTTCTTCTCAGAGATTCATTCTTCCTGATACGCCCGGATATCAACAATCTTGAATAGCCTCTGATCGATCTTATAGCTTATACCAAGGGTGGAAGATGAATTCAGCAACTCACATAGGGGGAGTATAGGATAGCTTTGGGGTGGATTCTTTGGCTTTAGTTCTTTTGTCAACTGCTCACTAGGAGCCTTTGAGGAGTTTCAGAAAACAGGTTGATCTGTTCCCTCTCCCCATGGAAGACAGAGGATCTCCCGAAACAAGAAGGAAGACAGGACTTTCTCGAATTCACTTCTGGAAAGAATGTACATGACTGGACTGCGGGGGGTCATAGGCTGCTTTAGCCGGGCTCCCCCCCTCATGTATTGGACTGAATCCGACGAAAGCGTAATCCAAAAGAAGTCGTCTTCGTCTAAGGCATTCACCTTTGTAGGAGCTTCCCTACTTCCTAGGGTTGGCGATGTAATCCATTCCGCTACCTGTATCGCATCACTTCTTTTTCACCCTGGGGCTAGTTATCCTCAACCTCTGCTTGCCAACTACCTCCGCTTTATGTATATGACCGGGGCACCTATGGTATGGAATTCTCATCTATATATAGAGTCAAACTCTTCTAGTCAAGCCTAGCATATCTTGCTCATCCGACATGCTCTTCTCCCCAGGACGATCTGGTTCTGCATCTTTTGTTTACACCTTTCCCAGTGAATATCCGCCAAACACCGCTGGTGGAGCACATGCAGGCATACGCGCTATCCATTACAGAGCGCCTACGCACGCTATCGCATTAGTGAGGTTCGGTATCTCAAGTCATTCCCGGTGAAATCCCTATTCCTCTTTCTCTAGCAATTCCCGTTCGGTATCTTTGTATTCTTTGTATCAATGGGTTCATCAGCACATCTACGATCTACGATCTGCATCCCTGTTTCCATCTCCAAGAGCAGAAAGAGCTTTCCCTCCAACGAAAACCAAGAAGATCTCCTTGTTCCCCTCGACACCCCCTTCCCCCTAAAACCTCCTCTGCCTGGCTTTAGTTTGTGTGCCCGAGATAGAGAGAAATAGCATAGAGAAGAAGACCTTTTGCCAGTGTTCGAACATGAAGCGTTGCACTCCTCACATGTACACGTAAGGAGCCCATTAGAAACATTAGCAGCAAAAGAGTTAGCCTTTAAGTGGTCGTTAGTCGTTTTAAGTCCATAGAAAGACACATTCTTCTAGTCCATAGAGGGGGATATCTAGAGCCTTTCTTCCCAACTACCGAGGATCCAACGAAATAGCTCGATCTTGCGTACCCGCTTCCGGACCTTTCGAACCATTGCTTCCAACCCCCTGCAAAAGCTTAGGGGCCTTGGGTCGTGCTGGTCTTTCTTTCATAAGAGGGCATTCTTGGTCATATCGGGCTTTAGTCATTCCCGAAGATCCCAGGTATCAAGCATTACCCACTTTTCTCGAGCCCAACTCGATACCCGCATTGAGTCAAGTATTGAGCCAACGGACTCCACTTCCAAGCCCACCCGCAAACCCTAAGACTCCAGTGGTGCTAGTCACAAACCCTATCAAGCAAGATCAAGAGCATTCATCTCAGGACAAGATCATTCTATATCCCACTTCTTGATTCGTACACAAACCCACCGTATCGCACCCGCCGTACCACCCTTAACCTTTCCAGGTCGCTTCCTACCCGTATTCGTCAAGAGCATTTCCAAGTCTTATTCTCTTTGTCCTACTGGTTCAACCTCAGAAGACCTTGAACTCAGAAACCTACTCCCCTTTTGCCTGTTTTAGCTCATCGTTGGTTAACCACTGGTATTAGTCAGTAGACTTATAGCCTTCAATTCAGTAGAGGAGAGAGTCTTCGATAGCTCTTTTGCACCATTCGTTGGTCGAACCAAAGCTTTTGGCATTAGGCTGGACGGCGCTGTAATAGGAACGGCCTTCCACTATGTCTGCGGAAACCAGTCCGGCTTTTCACCTCCTGCGCAATTCTCTCTTTCTGTGGGAAAAAGGGCTTTCTTCCCAAATGTCTTCGAGTTCGAGTTCGGCATAGCGGTCAGGCTTTTGGCCATGAGTCTGCAACTACGATCTAGGAAAGTTTCTTCCTGCCTCCCGGCGCGCATACGCATGATAAGTCAAGCTCTGGTTCTGGCATTCCTGTGGAGAACAGGAAAGCGTGTGAAGTAGGCGTCTCGTCCAAATCCAAATAGTCGTAGCCAGATGAGGTTTTTTTTTCACTTCCTCCGAAAGTACGGAGACGGTAAACTGGGCTCCATGCACCTGTCTTTGACGTCTATTGAACATCAAATGTCAATTCCTGTGTTCAATACCGATTCTACGTTTCAGTCTCTGCTGAGCTGACCTCTTTTGCTCCGCAATTGAGGCTAAGCATGTCCCCTACCCGTGTCAGTGTAGCAGCTGGCATCAAATGAATGATGGTCATCTCTGCAGGAACAATTTGTACTGCTATGTGCCATCACTATCATCTCCTGTGAAACCAATGTCATCCACATACACAATCCAAAATCTTTGACCTTTCATTAAGAGGGTCAAAGAGAAGGAAGGAAGGACGCTTTCAGAGGCGAAAGGCCATGGGGAGAGAGAGCGTCTGTGATCCATGGATCTCCGATCGGGAAACCGTATCCAAGCTCCGTGGCTAGTCTGCGCTCTTTGGACTTTGAAAACTTAGCGAACTGAAACATCTGAGTAGCTAAAGGAAGGAAAATCAAAAGAGAAACCGTGAGTAGCGGCGAGCGAGAGCGGAACAAGGCGAGCGATAGCGAAGGAAGAAATCCGAAGCGGTTTCATTCGATTGGATGATGGAAAAACCAGCAAGCAGCAAGTGGGGGAGAGTCAAGTTGCCGTAGCGCGCCCGGATGAAATTCACTTGTCAAATCAAAAGACAAAGATCTATTAAGAGAAAGGGTAGTATAAGCGGCAACCCCTGACTCAAGTTTCATAGGGTGGGGCGCGCAGTGAACTGGTTTTCTGAAAAGGTTGGAAGATCTGGCCAAAGAAGGTGATAGCCCTGTTCATTCGTTCCCATGGCTACTCTGCGGGTCAAGAAATCCGTAAGGGAGAGGCGACCTGAGTTGTAGAAGGTCGGTTGAGACCAATGGGAGAGGAACTGTCAAAGCCACAGCTTCATTTCATGTCATATTCTCATTATTCTAATAAAGTCCACTATATTAACCTATAGATTTGAGACTCTATATTCTATATTCGAGTTCAATCCCAGTACTCTACCTATACAGTCTGCCTTCCCTTGCTCTCCCCACTTCGGTACGTACTGAGAAAATCACTTTCCTACCTCCCGGATCCTCGGCTTTCTGCCCTACTAAAAGGACTGGATATCCCGGTTTCGCTAGTACTAGATTTGCTTTCTTATTAAAGCACTTCAGTCTGAGTAGCTATCTTGCTAAACCTATCTTATTGCAAAAGACTTCCTTTTTCTTCTCTCTCTCTTTATGCTCGAAATCGTCCTCATTCGACATAGAATTCCATGGGCTGGGCATACCAATTCTTTAGCTCATTCTTCTCTTTCTTTTAGGAAGATCCCACGAATTGTCTTCTGCCGACATCGTCTGCTTACTGTTATCGTCCGCTCTTCTTACCTAATCCAATTCCCCAAAATCCTCTGGTACTCTTTTTGTCTGCTTTCGCTTTCCGGGGAGATTCATTCTCTTGCGACAAAAGCTTATTTGAAAACAGCTTACTTGCGATTTGAATTCAATTGAAAAACCTATGTATTCTGATGAAACAGCTTCTTCTCTTGATTCATGTCCACCCTCTTCTTCGCCCCTTATACCTGCTTTTTTTGGGGCCAGCCTAATTCCTTCCGTTCCTACTTGATCGAGTTGTACTTAGAAAAGAAAGAAATCCAACAACCAATTCCATCAAAGTCAGTGTGTGAAGTAAAGATACACCTGAAAATCTCAATTAGGAACCATTGCTTTCGAAAGAAGTCAATTGGTAATGCAACTCGTTCATCAGCCAGTTATAGAAGGAAGTAACTCTCACCACCGGTAATAGAAGAAGGAGGACGCCGCTAATGAGGTTTCCGGGCGGCGTCAAATATACTGTGTTACGACGGACAGGGTATCATCGAAGTTCCAATCAGAACCTATTTCTTAGGCTACCTGTATCGCATCACTCTTTTTCACCCTGGGGATAGTTATCCTCAACCTCTGCTTGCCAACTACCTCCCGCTTTATGAATATGGACTGATCAACATTCGGCTTTGGACCTTTTCCCGTGGTGGACTAGGAGAAAAAGACGTGCTTTCATAAATGGAATGAACCGCCCCGTGGGTAAGTGAGTGCTTCTTTTCTTTCCTCCTGGGATGTGGGAAAGTGTAAGCAAGGAGTCAGCATGGTAAGGCAGGGATGGTTTTCCTTCTCCCTAGCTCTTGATATAGATTTCTTCGCTATCGCTCGCCTTTCTCTCCTGCTTATGGTGAAGCCCATGGAGCGGTTAAGCGAGTGATTGTGCCCCAGATCAAAGAAAAGTCAAACATATTTGACGATCGTCGAAGAAGTTTGACTTCTTTTCTTGTCTCTCGTCCTGGTTGTGTGTTTCATCCAGTTTTCAAGAAGCCGTTGCTTCGCACCTTTGTTTAGAATTGATATGCGGTTGGTAAGCCTTAGATTTCTCTTTCTATATATAGGCGAGACACTTCAAAAAGAAAGAGTACGTATTCTTACTTTTTTCTCGATGCAACAAAAAAGAAGAAGTCGGAAGGTCTGACGCTTGATCCTTTCTCTTAGCATTCCATGATCGGTCCGGTCCGTACGTCCTGAGGTTCTCCTTAGTTAGTAGTTGACGTGGCATTGCATTTGAAGAGATCTCAAACCAGTGGCACCCATAGTTGAGTAAGGTTTGCACAGTTTTTTCAACTTGACTTTCTCTTTATATAAGTCAAAAGGCTTTCTACACCGTCATTCTAATATGGTCCAATCCAAGAGTTTGATTCATATGGGCAACATATGCAACCATAGGCGAGCGGCGCGAAGAAAAAGAAGCTGCTTCTCAAAGAAAGATTGATAGGAGATCCTGAAGTGGGTCTCCGTCTCCTCGGTGAACCAAGAAATAAGAAAAGTTCTCAACCTATGTTCTCTATCTGAAACCCCGTTACAAACCATTCCTGAAGAAAAGATGTTCCATTCCAACCTTTGCCGTAATATGAGGTTTCTTTTTTTTTGCTTCCTTTAGATTTACAGAAGCAGTCTTTCCCACTCCTCTATAGTAAGGTAAGAAAGAGCGTCCGTTAAGAAGAATGGATCAACAGGCAAACCTACTGGTCTCTCCCTCGGACCTAGCATTGCTGCCTGTCCCATCACCTTGATATGATGCACACTCGTGAAGTGAAGCCCAAGAGGCAACGGAGATGATAGTGGGGAAAGAGAGGCCCACTCCTCCAAAAGGGTCTCTCTAAGCCCGGGCTTTGACGAATCAGGGCCCACGATCCTTATGAAAGGAAAAGTGCGGAGATGTGAGACGCTTTACTAAGTAACTGGGGCTAAGCCAGTTCGTCAGTCTAGGTGCAATCCATCCGGCTTTCAGGGAATAGAGAGCTAGGTAGGGTCACTGTAGCAGCTATGAGCTGTTCGAAGATGCTTAACCTCCTCTAAGGCAAGAGGCAAGCAGCAAACCTACTCCTCTTTCTATGGCCGAATTCGTCGGGCATCTTTAGCTGGGCATGCTGCATCCGGAGCCCTTTCTGCAGCTTCATAACAAGGCGCAAACTCTTCTCTGCTCCTGTTCCTGCTATTCAAGTTCCCGCAAAAGCAGAATCTGCCCTTGCCGCCCCCTCTCTTCTGCTCCAGCTAAAGTCTGAGATTCAGTCCTGTGGCTGCTGCTTCTAGCAAGCATATTTTCCGAGAAGACCCCTAAGAGAAGAGGAGTACTACCCTGGGGAACCTGCTAGAAGTTCAGCATAGAAAGACGTTACTAGACCCGATCCCATTCCGACCTCGATTAGTGAAATCGTCTTGCGCCATATGCACTGGAATTGTTCGGGAGCTTTCTTAATAGATAGAAAAAATCCAAGCCTGAGAATACAGCGGGAAGGAAAGCAAGGGCGAACTAGTCAGAAGAAGGTACGTCAGCGGAGAAGCTCCCCAGCTAAACCATTGACCAAGCACATGGCTGACAACCCCTAACCTATTAATTAAGAAAAGAACAGATGCGCGAGCCACTCTATTATATATGATATCGGAATAAAGGGATTGAGAACAACTGCTTTGGCAGAGATTCCATATTTTGTTTTTTCTGAAAAAGAAGCTGCTTGAGTTCTTCCCGTGTAATAGGTATGGTTGTTGAATAGACGGATTCTTTACCCCCGGCTTCAGGGACGAAGAAGAGCTTAGTTGATAGGATAGAAGGAGGATTGCTTCTCTAATCTAACCCATACGTAGACGAAAGCCGCATTCAGGCATCGGTGGAAGCGCTAAGCGCAAAAAGTGAAGAAGCTTTGAAGCCGATCGAACACAGCGAGAGTAGCAGATTCGCGGCTGATCTTCTACCTGATCTCATATTTCTTTATTAGAGAGACCTACTTCCTACGAGGGAAGAAATCACCAGCTCTATGGGCCTGAGAAATCGACCCCCTGTACCTTTGTGAAAGACATCGCATGGAATAGCTTATACGGAAAGGAGAAAGCTCAGATTCAAAATAGAAGTTCCTGAGCTAGAAGGAAGGCTGGGTGACTGCCAAGGAGCAGCTCGCATATGATAGGCAGGAGAAGTGATAGCCGGGAGAGGAAGGAAGCTCGTTGGTCAAAGCTACTACTGATTTTCATAGTATAGTCTTGCTGATCAATGTATGAAGAACCTATGGAACAAGGAAGTCTTCTCGTGCTACTGGCTTTGAACCGGATTGCTAGTCTAAAGCTAACAAAGAATTCCCACCCTCCCGGAACTACAGCTCAAAAGGATCGTGCAGTGGATGTGTCGGGTTCGAAACTTGCTCCCCCACGTCCTGAGTTTTTGGCAACAATTCTCTATTACCCGGGCGTTGTTCTCTTTCTCGTACGAGATTTCTTGTCTGATAGTGAGGGCTAAAAGACACTTCGCTCCGCTCGCCTTCTATTTGCCTATTGCTTTAGTGTTTGCCTCCCGTCCCCTCTTTTCTTTCTATTTCTCGTCTATAAAGACGACCTTTATTGGTGCTTATAGGGCTGGTTACTATTACTATAGGCTCAAACTGAAAGAAAACTTTGTGAGAAATTCTTTTCTTTATTGGGATCGGGCCTAAGAAGAATGGTTGGGACAACAAACATCCATCTTGTTTTTACCCATCGAAGACTTTTTCAGTGGCTAATTCCTCTCAATTCAGAGACGTTGAGGACAAAGAAATTTTGAGAGTGAACTTACCATTTTGATCTAGTACCAATGAGATGAAAAAAAGAGATTTTTCTTGCAAAAACACTAGCCCTGTTCAGTTCAGAATTCATGAGAATATTTCACTCCTTTTTTTGATTCTGTGTATTCTTCTTATTATGCATATAAGGGAGGAGCCGTATGAGATTCAAATCTCACGTACGGTTCTGGAACGGAGATTCTTTTACTAGAACGGACGACCGTCACGGATGTCTGCTCAATCCGAAGGAAATTATGCAGAAGCTTTACAGAATGATTCTGAAGCTATGCGACTAGAAATTGATCCCTATGATCGATCGAAGTTTTAGACTAGAGAATCTAGGCCTTATTCACACAGACTGAAGTGCTTTAATAAGAAAGCAAATCTAGTACTAGCGAAATCGGGATATCCAGTCCTTTTAGTAGGGCCGAAAGCCGGGGATCCGGGAGGTAGGAAAGTGATTTTCTCAATACGTACCGAAGTGGGGAGAGCAAGGGAAGGCAGACTGTATAGGTAGAGTACTGGGATTGAACTCGAATATAGAATATAGAGTCTCAAATCTATAGGTTAATATAGTGGACTTTATTAGAATAATGAGAATATGGCATGAAATGAAGCTGTGGCTTTGGCAGTTCCTCTCCCGTTGGTCTCAACCGACCTTCTACAACTCAGGTCGCCTCTCCCTTACGGATTTCTTGACCCGCCCTAAGAAATAGGTTCTGATTGGAACTTCGATGATACCCTGTCCGTCGTAACAAGGTAGCTATAGGGAGGCTAGATTGAATCCTTTTCTTTTGATCTTGGAACCCCAGTTTCGCTCCCCATCGCCTATTTCTTTCTATATGCTCACCTACTATCTTCTCTTGCTTGGACTAAATATGCCCTATATTCCAAGCCTCTTTTCTTTGTTTTTTTCTTTTCTCAATCTTACACAATTTCTTTATTAGCACTCAGGGGTCCTGCTCACTATTTCGGGTCAGTCAGGGGAGGAGTGTGGACACTCAATAGGAAGAAAGGGTCAGGGAAAGCAGAAGCTACGGAATCGAAGGGGTTGGTTGGAAGGGCATGATTGAAAAGGCTCAGTACCAATGAGCGGTCCAGAGCTAGGGATACTCTTTGGAGCTGATCGGGTAGTCCCCTCTCTTATGAGTGATTCTCTATGCTTCTGCCGAAAGAAAGCATAGATGCTAACCTATGAAAGTAGCAAGCACTCCTCCGGTGGTCTCAGTCAAAACTCAACTCTCGCTAATAAGGGGCGCCTAAGCAAACGAAGAAGAGGGGAGCGATTAGCGAAACTCGACTGAGTTGGAGAGGAAAAGAAGAAAAACCGAACTCACTAAAGAGTAACGGAGGTGTGCGAAGGTAGGCTCAAGCTCACTCTAAAGGGAGTGAGTGCACTACTAGTCCTAGGGCAGGAGCTTTCCAGAGAGTGACTATTACACAATAAGACTTTTCAATTCGACGAGACCCGTCGAGGGTCTTGAACCTGCTCTAACAAAACTAGACGATGAGCAAGAAAAGTGAAAAAGAAGGTCTCAATTGAATTGACGATGTCTTTAGCTCACACCACCCTTGAAACTGGATCTCAGGTTGTTACATTGGGAGCTCTCAGAAAGCGTTGTTTCCAGGTCGGTCTCATAGCCTGTGCTTTAGATGGGGACAGAGCCCAAGCCAAAACTTCCCAGCTCTCGAGGTATAGGAATCCGTTCCCTGCCAGCCTCCATTTTCACGGCTCTCTAATGTTGCGTGAGAAGTGCAACGGGATGACGAAATGAGAGACTATGTGTAGGTAAGCTATAGTGTTATTGCCTTCCTTCCGTAGCAAGATCCGCTCCCAGCCGCCCGGGTGCAGATTGCGTCGTAACACCAGAACATCAGACCATATTTGTGAAACTTAGATAATTGGTCCTTACGGGGGCCCATTCACTCTATAGACAATCGAAGGGTCTAAGAAAGTTGAGTTGGGGGTAGTCCACCGACATCTCAGAATACCATTTCACGTACTCAAAAGCAGCCGAGAAAGTACCCAATGTTTGAATTGCAACTTCTCGGTGAGGAATTTGAAAAACCTCGCTCGTCGAGCAACTGAAAAAAGGCAGTGCATAGAAGGTTATGAAAGAAACTTCAAAGACCAGTCTCGCATCAATCAGGGGCTTGTCCAAAAAAGCGAAAGGTAGCCCTTGCATCTCTCTCGTGCGCGTCAGCTAATACAGGGAATCAATGCACTTCCAGCTTGCTAGTGAGAACATTGAATCTATCTTTTGTCTATCCTATCCCTATCTATACCCACGGGTTTAGGGTATATAAAGGTGTACTTGACTTCGCTCGCTTCACTTCATACCACAATAGACGATGTATAGCTTCCGACGCTCTTGTGGATAGCTACACTTCCTTCGAATCTTGGAATTCTTCTCCGTTGTTCTCTCTCTTCCTTTCTTGTAAGAAAGGAAGGAAGTAGGCGCTAGGGCTTCTATTAGGCGAGAGCATCCCTTTCTATTTAGATATCTTCGATATTGAGTAAGGGCCCGCCCCGGTTCTGAGAAAGAGATTCGCGATTGCATCCTTCTTTCCATTTCTTGTTTGAAACCTTTCTGGGCCTGGTTGTTACGATCTATGATAGAATGAGGGTGCCGCTGAGAGCCGTAAGTAGAGAATGTCCCAAGCAAGCAGTAGCCAAGAGCACTACCTGGAGCAGCCGGAGAAAGACCGATATGCGTGGATAAGATAAGAGATAGGCGCTGGTAGCTTGCTTCCAAGCCTTGTCTTATATGACCATAGCCCAAACTTCTGTACAATGCTCAAGTCAAGGCTCCTTCCCACTCGTTGCCCAACAGCCGCTTTAGCAACGTGTTCGGGTGAGCTCTGAGCATGCATGATCTGACGTTCGAAAGAGGATCCGCTGCATGAAGGGTCGCTGCTACGTCTCGCGGAACATATGTCTCACCCGGACTCCCGAAACTTCCCCCAACATCCCATAGGAAGAGAATCAAAAGTTGGGCCGCATTAAGAGCAATCTATGCGTTTACTCACTACATCCCAGGCTGGTAGTCCCTGTACTTGAACCTGACCGCTTTGCTCTGTCTCCTTCCTTCTCACCGATTCTATCAATCACTCTCTTGCTGCCACCTTTCATCGGCCTCTGCATCGGTTGGATATTCAGAATGCATTCTGACATGGCGACCTGAAGGAGGGAGTCTACATGGAGCAACCACCTGGCTTTGTTGCTCAGGGGGAGACTCGTTTTTCGTCTTGATATGGTTTGAAGCAAAGGCGAGCGTAGCGATGTCGGGCATGGTTTGGTAGATTCAGTGAGGTGATTATTGATCGTAGATGTGGAGTTGACCACTCTGTTTTCTATCGCCATTCTACCTTACTTACTTCTTAATGAAAGGTCAAAGATTTTGGATTGTGTATGTGGATGACATTGGTTTCACAGGAGATGATAGTGATGGCACACAGCAGTACAAATTGTTCCTGCAGAGATGACCATCATTCATTTGACGCCAGCTGCTACACTGACACGGGTAGGGGACATGCTTAGCCTCAATTGCGGAGCAAAAGAGGTCAGCTCAGCAGAGACTGAAACGTAGAATCGGTATTGAACACAGGAATTGACATCTGATGTTCAATAGACGTCAAAGCCAGGTGCATGGAGCCCAGTTTACCGTCTCCGTACTTTCGGAGGAAGAGCATGAAGCTTCCCGCGTAACGACGGCCGAGGTGCCTACAGACCAAAGCATAGTTCCTATCCGATCGGCAATCCGAAAGGGGTCAATTTAAAGAGTAGAAAGACTGATAGAACGAGAGAATCCGCATCCAGCACCCCGAGTCACTACCATCAAACTAGCGATATAGGGTCTGCCTCGACTGTCGAATAAAGAAAGAATTAGTTACTCAGACTGAAGTGCTTTAATAAGAAAGCAAATCTAGTACTAGCGAAACCGGGATATCCAGTCCTTTTAGTAGGGCAGAAAGCCGGGGATCCAGGAGGTAGGAAAGTGATTTTCTCAATACGTACCGAAGTGGGGAGAGCAAGGGAAGGCAGACTGTATAGGTAGAGTACTGGGATTGAACTCGAATATAGAATATAGAATCTCAAATCTATAGGTTAATATAGTGGACTTTATTAGAATAATGAGAATATGGCATGAAATAAATACGGATTCATTGAATGAATCTAATAGGGCGAGCTAAAGGCCTTCGTTCAGAAAATAGATCGGGATTGAAGCTCTGTGCCTGCGCACGAACCTTCTCCTTGTCCATGCGTATAGTGCCTCCCCGGCCGGGCCGAGGAACATCATTTCGTGCTCCGAATGAGGAGAGAAGTGAATATGAAAGTCTCACAAGAAGCATGGAATCGTGGCGGCGTGGAATTGATTGGAGTTCTAAAAGTTCCTGAACTCCAGTAACTAATTCTTTCTTTATTTGACCGTATTCATTCCAGCAACTTCCGGTTTCAGAGAGGAGATTGGTTCGCACTCTGATGCGTGAAAGTGTTCTGTTGGGAGTAGTAATGTGATCTTTTCCTTATCTCGATCTATCTCCATAGCTCGTGCAAAGCCTGACAGCTCAGTCATTGAAAAAAAGCCTAAACTAAAGGTGGCCCATAATCCCTGTCATTCATAGCTCCTGTGAAAGGCCGGACCCTATTGTCGGTCGATGTATGTCAGTGAAGTTCTCTTTCTCACTTTACTTTCTTTAATAACGCAATTGGTGGTCCAATCAATGCTCTTTGTTAGGGATGGGAGCGGCTTTGTTGCTCTTTATGCGTTAAGCGCCATGAAATCATAGAGATTTGCTCAATTCCGGGCTCCATTCCTTGTTGGCATATCTCTTTCCCCGGCCCCGGCTTCTTGGAGGAGATAGAAAGTAAGTAGGCCTGCCAGAAAGAATTGGTAGAAAAAAGAGGTAACTGTTCAAGCATATACGAGATAGGATTTTTGGAAGGATACGGGGGTGGCAAGAACAATTCTTTATCAAGCAGGGAAAACTGCTATTAACAGTTGATATGCGACAACCGGCATATCTCAAAATTGCAGTATAAGAGAAGAAAGTAGAAGCGCTATATTAGGGGGATATATACTAGAAAAGTCCAATACTACTCTACTATTGGCTAATGGAAGAACTGAGACTAGCTCAAAACCATATGATGAAAGAAAGCAGCATAGCAAATTCTTCTTTAGCTAATGATATTCACACTCATTCACCAGGATTGACCCATATTCCCACACTTTCGGAAAAAGTCCAACGATACGCTCTCCCAAGGTCTTTCCGGAATCGGCAAAGGTTCGAATAGACCGGCTGGTTTGGACCTTTCAGTCTTGTCTTGCTGACATATCAAACAGGTTCTTCTCTTATACTTCCTCATGTTTGTCCAAGAATATCTCCTCTCTAACAGAGCTAATGTGCGGTACCAGCCCGGGTGTCCCGCCCAGGGAGTCTCATTACACTCATGCAGTAAGGTCTTCGTCAGTTCTCCAACTTTTGGCACGTACATGCGACGTCCCTTCGTGACCGTCTTTCACCCAGAAACGCGGGGTCTTGCCTTCTTCAACAAGGCGGAGAATGCTCTTGGCAAGGGGGTGTTTTTCTAGGCCCTCACGGATGTGGCTGACTATGGTGCCTTCAACACGACTTTCTGAGGTAGCAGGCACGCCCCTTAGCGCCATCAGTTCAGTTGTTTCGCATCGGCGCCAGGCTTGTGCGCCAAGATCATATCAAACTCGAAAAGAAAGGCCTGGTCCTTCGACATTTTTTGACGTATGCAGTCATCGAGCTTACAGTACTCGCCGTTGACAGAGAAGATTTGCTTTCTGGTTTTTCTCGCGCACCGCACTCAATTCAATGAGAAAGCAATACGAATCTCTTTCTCTTTCTATATGAAATTTTGGGGTCGGTAGTTAGCTGTTCCAATGCATCTAACGGAAATCAATCCCAGATAAAGGCCATGTGGCCTCGTGATTAGACGAAGAGATTACTCCGCGCACCAAACCCAGGGTTTAGGCTCCATCTTCTAGATACGCAACCTCGGAGATAGAAGGAAGATCCATGTCACACTAGGAATCAACCGCCACTAACCGGGCCGGGGAAAGGAGCGTATGACTCCACACTAGAACCTGTCTCCGGAGAGAAGAAGCGCGTGATTCCCTGACCAAGACCAAGGCGGCGGAAGCTCAGCCTATAAAAGAAAAAGAAATAGAAATAAGAAAGACACAAAGGAGATAGAATGCCTTTCTTCTCTTAGGATCTTTCTTGAAAGAGGTGGTATTAGTTCTGAAAAAAAAAGAAGGCCACCAAGTATAATGCAGCATAGACCACCCCGAGTCCCATTGAAGCAGGAGTTGCTAGTGTAATTCCCGCTTGTGGAAGTCTTCAGCACTGTCATTCGTTCTGCCTTCCATTTCGATGCTAATCCCTGAGTGCTCGTTCCCTGGCTCTAGGAAGTGAGAATTCCTGGTTATTGGGTCAGCCGAAATGCGATCGATCGGCTCAACCGTACTGCCCTGTGGGAAAGGTTCCCACCCAATGGACTTAGAGTTGGCTAATATTCATATGAGAAAGATACGGACGCAGAGCGAGATGTCAATAAGGTCGGGAAATTGACTACTATGCTCTTTTCCAGGGAGTGGAAGAGTGGGAGGCTGTGCCTAGGGCACATTACGAGTGAGAAGGTCCTTCTGGGATTGGGATAGAATTGCTAAAAAATGGGATTTTCGGTATGTCAATGATCGCTCAAAGGATGAATCTCCCGTCCAGTAGTCGAAGCTTTCGTGGCAGTCTCCCGCTAATTGGGAATTGAACGGTTAGTACGCCAAAACGAGGGCTTGAGGTCTATAAGTAGCAGCTTATTCGGATGAGTGGCCATCCAGGTCTGGGACAATCATCCTATGGATTAGTAAGTGGATTTGGTAACCAATTCGTATTGCACGAAATCCGTAGTCCGTCGTTTCCTAAAGTGCTTGATGTAGGTTTTTCGCCTTCTCGCTCGATCAAAGAGATATCTTTCTTCAACAGAAAAAGAGTTAGCATTCATCAAACAAACTCGAGTTCCTGCCTTCTTCGTTCAGTCAGTTGGAGCTGACGCAGGATGGAAAATGAGTCTAGTTGAGCCGCTCCGAGGTTTGGTTTGGACAGAAATAGGCGAACAGCTTTCATAATGCGGTACTTCGATTTCGTGAACTCAGGTACAGCGCAGACGGGGAAGGTTCTTGGGACGGGACGATCGCTCCTTGTTGTTTGAAGAAAGCCTCCAAAGTCAGAAACAAACTGAACTTCACTACTCAGCTGCTGCATTGCGGATAGAAAGTCATGCCTATCGATCGGGCCGGGCGGTACGGGTCAGTATACAGGAAGAGATGTCGGTGAGCTTATAGAAAGAGGCTACACAATGGGTTATCCGAGAAATCTCGTATAAAAGGAACCTATTCTGAAATAGCCATCTTTCTTTTATGGTCTCCTCGTTCTCTTCTGTTGATCTCTTCAAAAAGATGAGGCGTCTTCGTTTCCTTCGTACGTCGCCTCAGGCCTGTCTCCGATGGGCCGCTCAGTGGAATGGACGTATCTTGACGTCTCTGCTGTCTGTCAGCATCTGTTTCGTAGGTTCCCGACTCCTCCAGTTTCACTGCATCGCTACTTTGTTCACCGAGAAAAGCAGTTTCAATAGTGAATGTAGGTAGGAAAACAACCATTTGTCGCAGTAGCAGTAGCCTTCTCTGTCTCACTCCTTTCTTATGTTGAGTGAGCCCACGTTATTGAGTCAGATTCTTGTCATATTGAGGAACAGTATAGTATGCAGGCAGCTGTTCGTCTTTGCCTCCCAGCCTCTACTAGAAATTGCTTCTAAGAAAGTCAAGTTAGAAGGAGAACTTCTCCGCTTTCATGATCTCCGATCTTAGGCTTTCCCTTCTACGCTTAGTTGGACTCCCTCCCAGCCTCTACGCTGGATGAGGTATGCGTCGGTGGTCTACTAGTCGTTAATCAGACCAAAGGCCAAAGCAGGCGAGCGAAGCGAAGTGGTTAACCGATCCCCTATTGGGACCTGTCAAGTAGCCCTGATGAAAAGAAAAGAGGTTCACCACTCAAGGTGGCCCAAGCAGTGAGAAAAGAATTAGGGTGGAAGAAGGATCAAGAAAAGAGGTGTGTATGCTGGTTCGGAACTAGTGTGTGCCTGTTGCCAGAAGACAAGCCAAGTCAAGGCAAGACAAGATAGTTCATTATGAGTAAGTATGGTTACCTCAAGGGGTACCATAAGAAAGAGGAATGAGTCACTTCAACAATCTTCGATGGTTATAGGGCAAAGTACGAACAAGATGGATCTTTGTTGTCCCAACCATTTGTCTTAGTTCCGATCCCGATAAGGAAAGAGTGAATAGATTTTCTGAATGTGCCCTACTCACATACATAAGAAATAGGCAACTCATTTTCCATACAGCCGGATCGAGTCTTCGGCTAGCGCCTTTCTTCTAGTTTATGGGTAAAGTCTTGCATCATCTAGCTCTATGAAATCCGCAGAGTGAACTACTCGCCTATGAAGCTACATTCTTCCTGATCTGACCCTTCTATCGAGAAATCTGCTCGTTCGGACACTTAGTTGTCCTCTTTGCGCTAACGCCTTTCTTCGCCTGTGCCCCTCTTCCAACTCTTGATGAAATCTCAACATTGGTGCTATTTAACCTTCTCAACTGATTCACCTGAGTGAACTACTTTCTTTTGCGTATTGAATTGGACTCCTCTTTCTTCGCCTATCAACAAGCCCTATACTCAGTCTTCTTCTCGGCTCAGCTACTATCTTATCTTGCTTGGACTAATAGTATGTAGTCTATTGGGCTACGCATCACACGGTATCCTTCGCCTATCTTGCTTGCTTGATAGATATGGCCTCTTTCTATAAGCGTAGCTACTTCTTATCCTTCCTTCGTACAGTTCGTGGATGGTGAGTGAGCTGACTTTACTTTAGCTCCGAGATGCTTCCCGTCGCAACGGGTATTCCCCGCTAAGCGGCATAACATCTTTCGCTTCTATGCGGTATACTGAGGTTTGGTAGGGTGCTTTTTAGTCTCAATTGCTCTCATCACCCCTTTCTGAAGAAGAAATTGAATATTCAACCACTCACCACTCTTCACACTTATCTCGATTCAGGGGCTTTCTTTTTAGCTTTGCTTGGAAGCTTTTGCTTGTTCGCCGCTACGCGCATAGCAACTTTGTACTGTCCCGGCCCAGGTACAGTTCTTCACCGTACATAGACCTTGCCAGTTTTCCGGTCAACCCTCTGATACCCTGGGAGCGCTTGACGCTCGGGAACGCCCAAAGTCTTATGACCGATAGCAGCGTATATGTCACCTACTTCGTTGCGTAGCGATGAAGCTGTATTCGTCCTTCTTTAAGGTAGGGTATATAAAGGGAGATGCAGCTTACGGGGTTGACAGCTGAGATGTCTCGTATTGGAGCTGTTGGCTTAGTCTTTGACGTAGCTCTTTCTAATGAGCATACCGGAGTTATGTACTTTAGATGGCTTAATGAACATAGTGGAGTTATGAATACCGATTCAATTCATTTCAGTCGACTCCTCCCGTACTGTTCGCTGCGTAGCGACTACTAGAAAAAAGAAAGTGTCATCAGAGCGAAATACGGTACCTACTCCCCTATGACACTCCGTCGCAAGACACGGTCTTCAACATCGTCGATCGATTCCTTGGGAAAGCCTACCGGCTTCAACTTTGACTTGTTAGCTTCGCTCTTACCTGATTCTCTTTCTTAAGATAGTATTAGAAAGAAGTGCCCATATCCCGGTAATGGGGTCTTATGGAGACACCCTCTTTCGGGACTCCGCTCCTCCTTGAGAAGGAACAACAAGAAATGGTTTCGAATGGGTCCGTTAGCTCCTTTGCTCCAAGTCAAACTCTTCAAAAGCCCACGGAGCGGTAGGGCTGACTACGTAAAGAGATCCTACGCCTATTAATGAAATTAGTAAGAGAGTAGTATAGTTAGAGCCCTTTCGCCTCTTACGCGGCACCTGTCACCTTCGGCAAATAGGAATAGGGTCACTCAAACCAGGGAGATCTAAAGAAGATTTTGCTTAGGACACCCATACCACACGAGTCATTGTCCTTGGAAATCATTACACATTCATTTCATCCTGCCCTTCTCTTTCAAAACTGATCGAGAGAATAGAATGACCTAGGTATGTCAATGGAATAAGCCGACGACCTATCTGATCCTAGCCAAAACTCAGGCTCACCATTGCTACTCCAATGGTGCCTATGAGAAGTCTCAGTTCTCACTGATTGGAGCACTATCTACTCCCCTTGGTGGCCCAATCACTCTAAATGAGAATGCCTGTATGAAAGACATCGAAGATTGGGCTATTCTTTTTGGTGAGTTGCATGAAAGAAAGGCGAGCGGAGCGAAGATGTTGACACAGAAATTCTATATGGAAAAGTCTTGCTTTCACGGATTCCTCCATCATCCAATCAATCGTACTCAATGGATTTCTCTTGTGACTGGCTGTCTTCGCTCATTCAAAAAAGAAAGAAGTGGTAAACTGCTCGGGTACTCACAGTCAATAAAAAACTTTTCCTTCTTTCCCATTCCAGCGGCTTGTTTGCTCGTAGATGCCTCATCGTTCTCAACATGTATGTTTCCTTCGCTGATCCGGTCTTTCATTCTTTCTTTTAGTGTTGGTGCCATGCACCCGTACTTCACAAGTAGTCATTCGTATTGCACCATCTCGGTTTAGGCCGAAGAAGGAGCGCACCTTTTTTAAAAAGCTCATTCAAGTGTGTGCGAAGTTGACGTCACAGCTCTGGTACCATGAAAGACCTGAGATGAGAAAGGTGGCTTATAACGAAGAAACCTACATGCTGAAATGAGAACACGCTCTGCCTCAACTAATAAGCAGAGCAAAGTGAAAGAAGAAAAGTAGGTGTGCTATTAGTATTAGACGTTAGATAATGTCACTATCGGGATTCAATCCAACTAGAGCTACTGGAACGAAAGAAATGACCAGCTAGCTAGCGTAAGCACATAACCTAAGTACTGATAGCCCAGTGCTAATAGAATCTCAAGAGAATAGCTCTAGCTTGAGATTTGTCAGGCTAGCCAGTCGACTTAGATAACAATAGGTAGAAAGAAATGAGAAAATATACAACTCTTCCTTCGGTTTGAAAGTGGACTAAAAAAGCAAGTGGTATTTCAGAAAGAAAATGCTAGAGAATTTTGAAGAAAGACTCTGACTCAGAAATGAGATACCATAGCCCCAGTGATTTCTCTTATTGGATCATTGCATTGTCGAAAGCTCCATTTTGTGGGTCATCCTCTTAGTCAACCGATCTGGACCAATTTCTCTTAGATTCTTGATCTCTTTTTTTTCGGATATGTAGAAATCTTTGTCGTTATCACAGCGCTCAAAAAAAAGAACCTTTCCGAGAACGTCTTTTGTATTTGGACATTCTCCGTATCAATGATCTGGTGGATCTGATTGTTCAACTCTTCCGATAGAAAATCAGTCTCCTTATTCAATTCGATGTATCAGCTTGTTATCTTAGCAGCGACTCTTTCTTTCACTTCCTCTTATTCGTACTCTTCGTTGCACTGAGCTATCCTATCATCTTCGCCATCTTTCCTGAATTCAGGATTTGTAGACTAAGCACGGCAAATGAAGATCAATTCTTAGATGATCTGAAAGTTCTGTTTCCAATGTCAGTGAATCGACTTGATATAGCAACCGCTCCGATTTCCAAACCGCTTTCGATGTTGGCGAACGCGACTCCATATATCTAGCTATTCTCTAGGTTTCCGTGCTACACTCCTTTCTTTCAAAGAAGGAAGCTCTTTTCTTTAGAGAGAAAGATTTGAATCAAAAAAACAAAATGTTCTTAAGGAAACAACTCTAATTTGAGATCTTCTTTTTCTTTGAGTGAATGTTAGGTTAATCTTCTTCTTTTATGATATGGGTCCCCTGTCCTCTTTTTGTAGACGGACAGGAACCCTCTCTAAAACAGAGATGCTATCCCTTATCTAAAGCATGAGAAATCGCTACAGTATTTTCAATACCTCCCCTTATTTGCCCCATCCATTCCGTATTCTTTCTCATAAAGAAATGGAAAAAAACTAGAATTCTGAATAGACCTTTCTTTCCCCTTCAAGTGTCAAAGACTCGATTGTTGGCTCTCTTTGTGCATCTTTAGACCCGTGAACAATTTCACGCGTCAGAGTGCGAACCAATCTCCTCTCTGAAACCGTAAGTTGCTGGAATGATATGCGAGTCTCTTTCCTGAGTTTGGTGCAGCAACCGCCAGCATGCTCGTGTGCAAAAGCCCAGAGTGAGTCCCCCAACAACCCGAGTAGGCAAACAAGAAGCCGAGGCAGACCCTCTCATGTACGACGGAAGAGAAGAGGCCCTTCATTGATCTAATCAAACTCTTATGAAAGGAAAGTGGAATGAAGAAGCTCTTCTTATTCTTAGAGTCCTAAGAAAACCCTAGTAGGCCACTTCGTCCCTGTATCCTGGAGTTCAGGAACTTTTAGAACTCCAATCAATTCCACGCCGCCACGATTCCATCCTTCTTGTGAGACTTTCATATTCACTTCTCTCCTCATTCGGAGCACGAAATGATGTTCCTCGGCCCGGCCGGGGAGGCACTATACGCATGGACAAGGAGAAGGTCCGTGCGCAGGCACAGAGCTTCAATCCCGATCTCTTTTCCGAACGAAGGCCTTTAGCTCGCCCTATTAGATTCATTCAATGAATCCGTATTATATATGAGTATGAGTATTTGTGAAAAAACTGGTTGAAAAGCAAGACTCAAGACTCTTGCTTTGGGCTAGCAGTGGGATGGACTTTGTCCTATCCACACAACCTGGTGTGAACTCAAGTAAAAAGCGGCATCGGGATCAGGAGCGGACGGAGCTTCGAATGACTTCACTATCATCACTGTCAAGGACTAGTAGCATCACAGAGGGCACGAAGTGGCTGAGCAACTAGAAATAGGCGAAGAGTCTGAATAGGTCGGAATGAGCTGTCAGAGAATCTTGAAAATGATGTTCATGTCTGGTTTTCAGCGCTTCTGCTCTTGGGCATTGCATTGATTGGGGCCGCTAGCAAACACTGATCCTCTCCCCGGGATCCTAAGGCAATTTAGAGCCTTAGGAACCCTTCTCTAAACCTATCCTTAGGAACCTTTCACCTGTGGCTTTGGCGCTCACTGATCATATATATTGGACCATTTCCATTGATCATCTCAGAAAACGTCAAAAGTAGACCAATGCTTTCACGCCGAACACGGAGGCGGGCTCGAGATCGATTCCTTCTTCTATTTTGATATGATACTGTACTTCTCTGAGTTACCTCGGTCCACTTCTTGGTTTACTGCTTCCGCCACTGCCCGGTTCGACTTAGTGGTTTCAGCTCGCGCTGCGCTCTCCTCTGCCCCGATTCTTGTTTTACACTCTTTCCAGTCTCCCGCATACCTTCCCATGTCCGCCTATCACTCCAAGCGTGACCAAACTACTATGATAGTAGAGTATATAAACTAACTAACGAGCGCCCTAGCCATAGCTATCAAAGCCTTGCCCAACTCAATGACCACCTGTACTGGGCACAAAGAGCAGACCCTTTCTTTCCACCACGTTCCGTTCTCAAGCAGTGCACTATTGCTGAAATCTCCTTCTCTTGGACCGCGCCTCCCCTACTCTCCAAAGCTCATTCCCTTTCTTCTTCGCCTGGATCCAACTCCTCTATGCTAGTTCCTTCTCCCTCTCTTTTTCGATATGGCAAGAAGACCTAACGGAACAAAGCCTTTATATTATAGGAGACCAGGATAGTAGTTAGCCCTCTTGCTCTTAGATTCCTCCTTCGTGTAGTAAGGATTCAAATCAAATGAATTACAACTAAGAGCTACAAGCAGATAAGCATAGGATAAGTAGTAACTACCTATAGCAGACTGCTTTCACTGGCCTTAGAGAACTACCAGCACAGGAAGGAAGGGAAGCAGCAGACTAAATTCATCTTTTCATATTCTCGAAAGACATCCATATTCTCCTTGCTTGCATCCGGGTTCCTTGCCTTAATGAATGAGCTTTCAGTGCGTGCTTGGTGCTTTCTTTATGAAATAGTATACAAAAAAGAACTGGACCAAGCTCAAGCTTGCCTGGCGGCTGCCTACGTACCCTTTCGGGATCAAGTTTTCACGTAGTTCTTTTCGGACTAATCCAGAAACATTTCTACCAGGGCGCCTATCAAAATCTTCACTTTTGTCGCTATTTTTCTCAAGATCCGCTTGCATCCCCCGCAAAGCAGTAATTGAGGTACTTTCCCCGTGCACCCATTGTCCTAAGACACGCCTACTCTCTGCAGTAAGATTTTCTTCATAGCCTTCTGCCGTCACAATCTCATCTACTTTTTCTTCAATTGATTGTTGTAACCTATCTACTGTACTAGCGGTATCTTCACTTAAGATTTTACCAGGATCATCCGAAATAGACGAGGAGATGTCGGAAGATGAAAGACTCTGACTCAGAAATGAGATACCATAGCCCCAGTGATTTCTCTTATTGGATCATTGCATTGTCGAAAGCTCCATTTTGTGGGTCATCCTATTAGTCAACCGATCTGGACCAATTTCTCTTAGATTCTTGATCTCTTTTTTTCGGATATGTAGAAATCTTTGTCGTTATCACAGCGCTAAAAAAAGAACCTTTCCGAGAACATGTTTTGTATTTGGACATTCTCCGTATCCATACATCTCGATCGGAAAAGAATCAATAGAAAAAGAATCGGATCGGAATTGATCGAGATCTTTCTCGAAACAAACAAAAAGGAAAAGAAAGATGAAACATAAATCATGGATCAACTAAGCCTTCTCGGGGGCTTGCTTAAGAATAAGAAAGAGGAATCTTATGGAAATATCATGGAATAAGGTTTGATCCTCTTCATGGGGATTCCGTAAATATCCCATTCCAAAAAGATTTCGAAACAATTGGCACTTTTTGTTCTATCTTCCTAGTGAGTTTAGCCCAGCCCGAGTCTTCAGTATGGTTCGATAGGACCAGGGGCAGCCTTTTTGTTTAGTGAAAATCGAACGAACAAGAAACTAGGCAATCCAGCAACCATTGAAAGCAGATGCCATAAAGATGGAAAGCTATTTTGCTTAAGGGAATGTGGAAGGAACCCTAGGTCTCGGGAAGGAAGGGGAGTGAGTGCACCGCAAGACCAGATAACGCAACTTGTGAAGTGACCCGAACTCGGGAACGGAGGGCAAGCCTTGTTTTGGTCTTTGTCTCGCGTCCGGCTATTCGAGTCCGAAGGATTAGTCCTCACTCCGGTTAGACGGAAGAATCACTGTAGATAGCGATAGAAGACGCGGTACAAAAAGTGGTCTTAGCATGAAGGGAGAAAGGGAGGATGTGGGACCATTCCCGATATCCGCTCATTCGATATACGACTTCGAAAGCTTACACGTACGAAAGAGCCTAGGAAAGAAGAATCGAAAGCATCGAAGATGCACCCAAAAGCTAGCACGGAATAGGGAGCCACCCTTAGCCGACTTCAAAGGCTTGTTAGGCTTGGCCTGATATAAGGAATGCGGACGAATCTCTTTCAAAGACTCCTCAAACATGGGAGTACGGTCATAGAACGAGTCCCGAACCGGACGGACCCGCCATACATACTCTAATGCAGAATAGAAGTTCCCAGGCTCTTAATGAAGGGTCTAGATTCTCTTAATGAAAGGAAAGTGGAATGAAAGGTCAAAGCCCGGTTTCATTCGATTGGATGATGGATAGGTTTAATAAATGGAATGAACGTAACTAATTCTTTAGAGGTAATGAGAATATGGCGTGATTTTCTCCTATACGACTTCCATTCTTTAGAGGTAAAACGATCATCCCGGTCGGAAACAATTGTCTTTGGCATGTCATGGTACCGTACAAACTGCTCCACAAAGAGGCGTACCAAGACGTTCACATGAGCCTCTTTCTTCATAGGAATAAACATGGCTACCTTTGTCATACGGTCAATGACTACCGAAACCGAATCATTCCCTAACCGTGATCTAGGAAAACTGTGGATGAAGTCCATGGAGATATCCTCGAACTTCCACTCAGGGATGGGCAATGACTGTAATAATCCTCCGGGGCTCTTGCATTCCGCCTTCACCCTTTGAAAGGCCTCAGAGTGTGTAACAAAATATCATATGTCCCTCTTCATTCCCGGCCAACATATGATCTTCTGCAAGTCGGCGTACATCTAGGAAATCGTAGGATGCACTGAATATTGAGAGCAATGTGCCTCTCTCAAGATATCTTCCCGATTTTTATCGTCTTTGGGAATGTAAAGCCGGCCACGGAGTTGAACGAGGCCGTCTTTTAGAGAATACTCGTCAGTATTCCCATCTTCAATTGACTTGAACACTGAGACCAAAGCAGCATCCTATCCTTTCTCTATCCGGATTCGCCCCCAAATATCACAGACTATGCTCATCGCGGTTAAGTACTCTGTGTACCCTTCTGAATGGTCTTTATATACCAAGGTAATCCCCATCTCTTCGACCATCCGAGCTAATTTCATACTCATCAATTGGGACTCAGGGCTCGATTCTGGAAACTTCATGCTCAAAGCATCAGCTATGAAATTTGCTTTTCTGGGGTGGTAGTTCAAGGTAATTTCATAATCACATAAAAAGTCAAGCCATCGCCGCTGTCTCAGGTTCAGTTCCTTCTATGTATGAACGTACTTTAAATTCTAGTGGTCCGAAAAGATTTTGCATTGGACACCGTATAGATAGTATCTCCAAACCTTCAAGGCGAGCACCACTGCTCCCAATTCAAAATCATGTACTGGATAGTTGACTTCATGCTTCTTCAGCTGTCTCGAAGCATAAGCAATCACATGCCCATGCTGCATCAGTACTACACCCATACCTTGATACGATGCGTCAGTGTAGACTTGAAATCCTTCCTTCCCGGATGAAAGAGCTAGGATGGGCATGAAAGTAAGTCTGTCCTTTAGTACTTGGAACGCAACTTCACACTGGGGTGTCCACTCGTATGACAAACCTTTCTTTGTCAGAGTAGTAAGAGTAAGGGCAATCTTTGAAAATCCTTTCACAAACTTACGATAATAGCTGGCAAGCCAAAGGAAACTCCGCACATCGGCCGCTGACTTCAAGTGTGACCATTCCTTGATGGCATGCACTTTGGCAGGATCCACAGCTAGTCCAGCCCCACTAATCACATGGCTCTAGAAGGCGACTTCTTGGAGCCAGAATTTGCACTTGCTGAACTTGGCAAACAAGGCATGCTCTTTTAGCTTCTTCAACACCAAGGTCAGATGATTGATATGCTCCTCCTCTATCTTTGAGTATACAAAAATGTCATCGATGATGAAGATGTATAGATAAGGCTCAATTACTTTGTTAATCAAACTCATGATAGCTGAAGGGGCATTTGTGAGCCCAAATGGGATCACGGTGAACTCGCACAAGCCGTACCTTGAACTAAAAGCTATTTTCTGAATGTCCTCCTCTTGTATCCTCAATTGATAATACCCCGAGACCATATCCAACTTGGAGAACCAATGCGCTCCTACCAATTAATCGAACAACTCATCGATCCGGGGTAGCAGATATGTGTTCTGCACCGTCAGTCGATTGAGATCCCGATAGTCTATACATAATCGTAAGGTCCCATCCTTCTTCTTAATGAACAAGACAGTTGCTCCCCATGGTGATGAGCTACGGCAAAAAAATCCTGAATCCACCAGTTCTTGCAGCTGAGCTCTAAACTCTCCGAGTTCTTTCAGGAACATTGGATAAGGGGTCCTAGAGACGGGCTTGGCACCATGTCAAGCGTGAACACCTGATCCAGAGCAGGTCTGGGGTTTCCTCCTCGTGGTCATCGTCCTCGACCTCGCATATGTCCCCGTCCTCGTGGAGCTGCCGGAGGGAGAGTGGGAGGAGCATTCCCAACTAGTTGCGGGCAGTGATGTCGGATGTGGTCCGGTTGGTTGCATTGGAAGCATACTCACTCATACCTCCCTTCAGGTTGTTGGAACTGTTGGGCTATAGAGGTGGAGGAAATGCTGGCGGCTGTGGTACCGGGCGCTCCATTCTAAAATTACGGTGGAAAAGCCCACCACCTCTCTAGTATCCTCTTCCCCCTCTATTGTCATGATTCCATCTATTAATGGGGCCAACTTTACTCACACCCTCAGCGGGTCTCTTACAACTTCCCAAGTGGTCTGCCTCTAACCTCTTTGTCATGTCAATTATCTCTGCAAAGCTTGAGTCTGCTATAAACAAAAGGGCTTGCCTCAGGGGATCCCGCATGCCTTTGTAGAACTGTTTAGCGTATCCTTTGTCATCCAACTCATAATAGTCAACAAATCTATCCAGATGCTGAAACTTTTGCTGGTACTCTGTCAGTGACTTGCATCCATGCTTCAACTGTAGGAATCTTTCTTCAAGTTCATCTCGAGCTATCGAAGGAATAAAGTGCTCTAAGAAAGCTTCATAAAACTCTCTCCAACTAATATCCGTGTAGACTCTTCCTTGGAAGGTAGAGACCATGAGATACTTCCACCACCTTTTCACATGCAGTTCCAGAAGTGACAGTACCGCGAGTAGAGCCGTCTCGCGAAGCCGCTTCCTTCAGTCGACCCGCCCCGTCTTCTCATCCAAACTTCAATCTGGTCCCTGCGGCCCAAGATGCAGTCGGCGACCCCGTTCTGGTGTGGGAGAAAGACATCAACCGCGTGTCGATCTCCACCCTCCTTCCCTCTTGGAAAGAGCAGGAGCTCCACACCAGCCACGTCTTCGTTGTGGGCTACGACCTTTATAGTGGTCTTGAGGCAGTCACCCCTGAGAATGAGTCCTCATGGGACCTCGTCCTGAAGACCTCTCATGCCCAACTCCATTCCATGAAGCTCTCACATCGCACCTCGCGCCGCCTGATTTATACCAACAAGAAATGGAAATACACCAAGACGGACATGGTGACATAGCGAGAGAAATCATTGACCTTGCAAAAAGGCTATCGGTCGCCGAATCCCTCCTCGCGATAGCCCCGGGCGGCGTGGTAGCATTAACCTTAACCTTGGATTATCTATTTCAAACATTATTTGCTACTGACTGGACATCTCGCACGATGTCGAGACAGCAGAGCGGATGCACTCGCGCATGGCGGCCCTAGAGGAGGAGAATAAGGAATTGAAAGCTCAGATCACCCGCCTCTAGGGCAGTGCTTCATCGTCGTCTCGCCACGAACATCTCCAGGCCCCTCTGCCTCACTATTCTCTTGATGAAGTGGTGGAGCAGTGCCGAGACGCTAGCTTCAGGATGGTGGAGCTGCTTCTAAAGAAGATGAAGGAGCTGGGGGTCGTGAAGGAAGACTCCGAAACGGTGACCGCTCGCGATCTGGTCCCCCAGCTCTATGGCGAGGAGAGCGAAGATTCTTCTTCCAGCGAGGAGGAATGACATGCCGCCTACAAGATCCAGGACCCCTCTCTCCTTTTTTGGTTCTGTATGACTTAACTTCTTTTTGAGTTTCATTTTGAGAACAGTTCAATAATGTATTCATAACACTGTGAACAGATACTGATCAGATGCAAACTCTTGTACTGTTATTCAATTTTTGCATTTTGCAAAACAATTTATTGGCTTGCTTTTGTTTGCGAGATGGTGCTACCCACTCATCTCGCCGTCTCATATTTATGCTTTTCACTTTGATTTATTTTGTTTACTGCGAGACGACCCTTTGGTGCGCTCATGCCTGCGAGACGGTGCTACGTCCCGTCTCGCCGCTTCGTTGGAGAGTTGACTTTTTTTAGAGCGCGAGTTGTCACTTCCCCGATCTCATTTATGCATGAGATCAACTGATATAACCCTCTTGTCTCGCCCCGGGGTACTTTCGATGTGACTGGCTTTTAGTTATTTAACTTGCTCCCCTATTATTAGTCCGAGCCTTCTATCCCGGGTGAGTTCCCACTCGCCATAGGAGAGACCAACCCCGAGGCCGCCGGCTGGGAGTGCCTCCACTCGCACTACTCCGGCCTTTGCCTCTCATAATTTATTTTTCATGTGATTAATTAGGGATGATCCTTAATGAGGTCTCCCCAATCACTCTACCATTGAGTGAGCTTACAGCCCTGCCAGCTTGATGAGAGCCTGGGTAGCGGGTCTACCGGGGACCGAGCCAGGCTTGAGGTGGTGCAAAATTCTCCAAGAACTAAGATCCAAGTCTCCAAGAAGTAATCCTTTCCAACGCATGTGAACCCTCGAACCTGAAAGCTAATGAGAGCCTGCTCAGCGGGTCCACCTGGGGATGATCCGCGCTCGGGTCCCTTACCCCCACAGGCGAGCCATCGGACCTACCAGCCAATGAGAGCCTGCACAGCGGGTCTACTTGGGACCGAGCCAGGCTCAAAGTAGTGCAAAAGTCTCCAATAACTAATAATCAAGTCTCCAAGAACCAATCCTTTCCCCCGCAGGCGAGCCTTCGGACCTGCCAGCTAATGAGAGCCTGCGCAGCAGGTCTGCCTGGGGCCGAGCCATGCTCGGGGACCCTTACCCCCACAGGCGAGCCTTCGGACCTGCCAGCTAATGAGAGCATGTGCAGTGGTTCTACCTGAGGCCGAGCGTGCACGGGGTAGTGAAAAAGTCTCCAAGAACTAAGAACCAAGTCTCCAAGAACCAATCCTCTCCCCCACAGGCGAGCCTTCGGAACTACCAGCTAATGAGAGTCTGCGCATTGGGTCTACCTAGGGCCGAGCAGTGCTCGGGGTCCCTTACCCCCACATGCGAGCCTTCGGACCTGCCATCTATTGAGAGCTTGCGCAGCGGGTCTACCTAGGGATGAGCCCGGCCCATTGTAGTGCAAAAGTCTATAAGAACCAAGAACCAAGTCTCCAAGAACTAATCCTCTCCCCCCACAGGATAGCATTCGGACCTGCCAGATATTGAGAGCCTGCACAGTGGGTATACCAGGGGCCGAACAGTCCTCGGGGTCCCTTACCCCCACAGGCAAGCCTTCGGACCTGCCAGCTAATGAGAGCATGCTCAGCAGGTCTACCTGGTGCTGAACCATGCTCGGGGTAGTACAAAAGTCTCCAAGAACCAAGAACCAAGTCTCCAAGAACAAATCCTCTCCCCCACAGGCGATCCTTAGGACCTGCCAGCAAATGAGAGCCTATGCAGCGGGTCTACCTAGGGCTGAGCAGTGCTCGGGGTCCCTTACCCCCACTAGAGAGCCTTCAGACCTACTAGCTAATGAGAGCATGCGAAGCGGGTCTACCAGGGGCCAAGCCAGCATCGGGGTAGTGTAAAGTCTCTAAGAACCAAGAACCAAGTCTCCAAGAACCAATCCTCTCCCACACAGGCGAGCCTTCGGAACTGCCAGCTAATGAGAGCCGGCGCAACGGGCCCACCTGGGGCCGAACCAGGCTCGGGGTAGTGAAAAGGTCCCATCTTCCTACCATTATAATTTCATAGTAGGTAAAAGCAAAAGTAATTTTAGGAACATATTACAATAAACTTGACTTTCAGTATACAATTTTACTCTCGCCTCTCAAGGGTAGAAGCACTTTAAGTCGTCGTCGCTCTAGGTGTGGCTCATGGACCTACCCTCCACAACCTGGAGGTGGTAACCTCCCATTTTCAGGACCATCTCGACAATATAAGGCCCTTCCCAATTTGAGTCGAGCTTACCTACAGGGGCAGATCTCCCTGCATCATCAACTTTCTTCAACACCAGATCTCCTTCCGTGAACTGCTTGATCCTGATATGCTTATCAAAGTAATTCGCTATCCGTCGCTTGATCTCTTCATGCCTGATAGCTGCGACATCATGTACATCTTCCACCATATCCAATGAGAGGAATAATAGCCCTTCATTTTCCAACCTCCAAGCCTCATCCCCATCACCTGCGGCAGCGACTCGTGGGGATCAAACCTCGAACTCCACAGGCAGGACTGCCTCACACCTATGGGAAAGTTTGAATGGGGTCTCTCCGGTGGCCGTGTTCGGGGTTGTCCACAAGGCCCACAATACTGAAGGAAACTGTTCCACACAACTTCCCCTCAAGTTTTACACATTCTTCTTGAGTTGGTTCACAATGATCTTGTTGGCCGCCTCCACCTGGCCATTGCTCCTGGGATGATGTACCTAGGCAATTCTAAGGTCTATCCCCAGCTGAGTGTAGAAGCTGATGAATTCTTCACTGGCAAATTCGGGTCCATTGTCTTTTACTATCGCATGGGGGAGCCGTGCCTGCATATGATCTCTCCCCTGACTAAATTCCTGATGACTTGTGAGGTGACCTTGGCCAATGCCTTGACCTCCAGCCACTTGAAAAGTAATCAATCATGACCAGGAGGAACCTCCGTTGCCTACTAGCCGGAGGGAAAGGCCGGATTAAATCCATCCCCCAGATGACGAAAGGACATGGTGTCGTGATGCTTCGGAGCCTTTGAGCAGGCAAGAGCTAGAGGGGGCGTATAGCTGATACTTCCATCACCTCCTCGCAAATTTAGCTGCATCCTTCCTTAGGGTCTGCCAGAAATACCCTTGCCTCACCACCCTTTCTTCCAACTTCCTTCCCCCTGAGTGACTGCCACACTCACCTGAATGCACTTCCTCCAGGATCCTCGGGATCTCCTCCTCGGTCACATACCTTGCCAGGAGCCCTAACAACATCTTCTGATGTAACCCCCCTTCCAGCATTAGGTAGTGAGCCGCCTTGTGCCTAAAGCTTTTTGCATCCCTGGCCCACTTTAGAAGCTCTCCAGTGGTTTGGAAGGTCACCAATTGATGTACCCACAAGGGCCGCCGATCCACCTCCATCAACTCTCCTTCCTCGATAGCCGGCCGAAATAGCTCTATCAAGATCCCTCCTCCACGAGGTCCAAACTTAGCCAACCGACCGACAGCTATACTCTCTTCCGTAGGAACATGTTGGATGGAGAAAGTTCAGAATCCTCTGATGATCACCCTCATCTTGGACAAGTACTTCATAAGGGTGGGCTCCCGAGCTTCGAACTCCCCTCGGATCTGTGATGCCACCACCAATAAGTCTGTAAAAGCCTCTACATCCTGCATCTCAAGTTCCTTCGCCAAACGAAGGTCGGCTATCATGGCCTCGTACTCCGCCTGGTTGTTAGTCGCTGGAAAGTGCAAGACCACTGCTTGTTCTATAGTGACCCTGTAAGACCCGATTTTTTTCTTTTTCAAACCCGGGGTCTTATGCCGAGAACGACCGTTTTGTGGTGGCCCCGACACTCGGGAAGGCCGCCACTACAAAATGACGATTCTGCCGGCCTTTTCGATCAACAAAGAGAGAGCAGTAATCATAAATTGAAATATAATTGAGTACACAAATATCATATATAATGAGAAACTACAACAAATTCAAAAAGAAAAAAGAGAGCACTGTAAAAGAATAGTACAAATGAAATATAAATGGGTTTAAGCCCGGTACATCAGATCCTCACTACAATCTCTCGCGGAAGCTATAAGAAAGACTAATCACTCACGGAGGTTGTCACCAGTGCTCCGGTGCTAGACTGGCCAACCTCTATGCGCAACGCACTCCACTGGTGCTGGTCCCTGAGCTGCTGGTCCCTGTCTCCCATCTGGAGCCCCTGTAATGTTATGGTCTGAAAACTATTAGTCATAAAGACTAAGTCCTATCATCCCCTACCCCTCCCTCATGGCTCCTAGGCACCGAGTGTGGAGGATGAAAGGGAAGCTACAACGGTGGAGAGTAAGCAAAGCAGGTGACAGTTGAACTAATCTAGAAGTTAATTTGTATTGTATAAACAGTTAATGAAGAAAGATACGAACTAGCAGTTCTACAATAGTAAGCAGTAAGGTAAACATGTAGAATAAGAAGCATTTGTAAGAAAGATAAGGTAAGAAGTAAGTAACCTTAACTTATATGAATGCCCATACAAAATTATAAGTTAAGGGGTCTTCCGCAAGGCTCCCATCGTATAAAAAGTCCCATACCAATTTATATGTTGGGGTGTCGTTGTACGCAAGTATGAGTATAGTGATATGTTATGCCATGATTCATGCAAGTGCAACTCTCGCACACGACTTTATGCGCACAGACCTTTAGTTCCCCCTATTTCGACAGCTAGCTTCACTCCCAGGAAATTTCGTAGTGGCAAACAGAGACAGTGGGTCGGGCCCCCACTCCTAGGCGGGTATCCACAGTACCAGGCCTAGCCCTTATGTACGCCTCTAGAAGGACACAACCTAGAGTCTCCGCATACTAATGCTTGCCATATCCACCAGGCTTTCTTTGGCTAAGTGTCCCACACCCGCCGAGTCAACGTATCAACGTCGGTGTGAACGACCGTCCAATACCGAAGACCTACCACCTTATTTGTATCCAAACCTTCCGAGCCACCGGCTCCCCGGACTATCCCGTCCATTACATCTACATTCCGAACCTACCATCCGGATGGCTAACCAAACTAACCTAACCAACCTCCCAAGCTATCGAGATGTGTGAATGTGAAATCCTAGTTATACTAGTTGCTCTTGTTGTTTATTATTCCTACTGTTTAGGTTAGACCAGGACTGCCCAAGGTATTCCTCGTGAAGTGCTCTCGAGGGCACTAGGAACTACGATGGGATGAAGCCCAAAGCTCCCTTTTGCAAGGCACTTACTATTATTGGTTGTTACCCAACTCCCAATACCTTTAATGTTGTACCGGATCTATCCCTAGCGTATTTTGACTCTTTCTCTCCCCACGGGGAAGACGATGTTTCGTCGACCCCGAGCACCTCTTAACACTTGTCAAACCTCTCACTCATCATCACTATTATCGATGATAATCTCATTTCACCTACTAGATCAATACACTATCATTCCAACTCCCTACGTCCATTTGCACAACATTATGATTTCTGAAGATTTTACTAAATGCAGACCATCCTAGGCTATATGATGTATACAATGGACGGTACTCCAAATTATCATCCAAAATCCCAATAATATTTATTGGAGGTCTATCATGGCATGATTAGCCTAAAACCAGAAGTTTATAATTTTCCTAATTTAATTGATAATTTATTTAATTTCCAAGGAGATCCAAATGCCTTCGTTTGAACATGAAGTATTATTTTCATGCATGCAAAAAGTGCCACATAATTATGATAAATAAAAGATAACTAATTATCAGTAAATTCAAGGTCTCCAAATTTTTTAGTAAGACTTAAATCTCCAAACATAATTTTTGTACATAACCTACATTAACCAAATTAAAGAGACAAGTACTGACAATATACCTCTAAAACTTCGGAGAAAATTCAAGGACAAATATAAAGACATAAAAACACTCCAGGTCAAGTTTCATAATTTATCAGTGAATAATGAACTCTAAACTTGATTGTAACACCCCATATCTGTCGCATAGCATATAGCAGTAGGTCCGGCCGTGGCCCGACGCCATATAACACAGACAGACCGGAAGGTTACTCAATGGAAACCATCCAAATAATAACCAACGTCCTACACAGAGTCATTTTAGCGGAATCAAATTTAAAAGTTGCAAAATAAAGAATCCAGCCACAAGCATGAATGTCCACTACAAAATCCAATAGGAATGAAGTACAATACGCAAGTATAATGGCCTTAAGGCCTTACATTTGTTTACTCAAATTACATGTTTTGCAAACCTCGGCACGCAGGTCGGTCACACATGAGTAAAGTAAGTAAACACTCAAAATTTTGGCCTTCGAGGCCTGGCTCAGCAACATGGGCTTTTGCCCGCTATTTACCGCTTGGTCCTGCAGCACATGCAAGTAACAACCCACCGCAACAGTGGCAAATAAAGGCAACGGTCCGCTATGCTAACCAAATTATAACGATCCTGCCCCCAAACTCGGGGCGGTGATGCTCCTTCCCTGCACTTTATTATCATAACCAAGCATTATAGAGCAATAACACTACATCACAGGCGTAGGCATGTACAACCACACACCACGTGCTCTCAGTGCACATTCTTGGTGAACCCGGTCAATACCGCGGTCTCACCACCGCCAGTTGGATGGCACATCTCGTGAGCATTTGAGTCTTTCAGGCAGAAGTCACGTCACATGAAAACATCGACAACCTAGGACCCGACCTCTGTAACACCCCCTATCTGTCGCGTAGCATATAGTAGTAGGTCTGGCCGGAGCTTGACGCCATATACCACAGACAGACCGAGTGGTTACTCAATGGAAACCATCCAACCAATCCAACGTCCTACACAGAGCATTCTAGCAGAAGCAATTAAAATTGTTGCATTAATAAAGAACCCAACACTAGCATGAATGTCCACTAATACGCCAAAAAGGAATGAAGTACAAATATACAAGTACTGGCCTTATGGCCTGACAATTGTTTTCCTCAAATTACATGTCTTCAAACCTCGGCACGTAGGCCGACCATACATGAATAAAAGAAAACATTCAAAATTAGGCCTTCGAGGGCCGGCTCAGCAACTTGGGCTTTAGCCCGCTATTTACCGCTTGGCTCCGCAGCACCTGCAAGCACAATCCACCGCAACAGTGGCAAACCAAAGTAACGGTCAGCAATGCTGACCAAATTATAACGATCCCGCCCCCAATTCGGGGCAGCGATGCCCCTTCCCTGCCCTTTATTAGCATAATAAAGCAGTATAAAAATACATTGCATCATAGGCGTTGGCACGCACGACCACCCGCCCCGTGCTCTCAGGGCACATTCTCGGTGATCACGGTCAAAGTCCGCCGACTCACCACCGCCCCCAGGACGGCAATATATCTTGAGCAATCTGGTCTTTCTGGCCACTGCCTAAGACCCTCCATCTATGCCAACAGTAAGTGCCAAGTAACTTTAGGTATCTTTAACCGAACGACATAAATCGGGTACGGTTCCACCTAACCCGTTGCTCACACCGCAACGTCAAATTAAGTCATCTGCGTCGTTCAAGCTTCCCCGAGTCCCGTATCTCCCATACTTATCACATAACCCAGTTATGTTCAGGTTGGCTCCCAAACCACCATGATGGCAGAACCACGCATCCGCCCAGTTTTCTGGGTGCACCTCGGAGTTAATCCCCAAGGCTCCCTGTTGCAATCTACCTCGTAGAAAACCCAAAAACAAACATTCGCACAGAGTCTTCTCCGGCTACTTATGCAATACAACATCACCGTTCCAGACCAACTTGTCCAGGTAGTCTTCACACATCATGCCTATATCCGTTCTCGATTACGGACTCTACATGTACACAACAGGGACTATTCATGTCTATATGAAGGAACGCCTCAAACTCACCGCAAAGTCGCGAGAGTGGACTTCCCTATGCAAAAGAAGTAGAGCTTCACATGCTCAAGTAGAGAATCGTTACCCTAGCATTCTTCCTTGTCTCCATGGAAATGTAAGCAGATGAAAAGCACCGCACACTACTTGCCTCCATAGATTCGAAGTCGGTTCACGATTTGGAGATCCGAAGCTCCGCCGGTGACCGGATCTAGACTTCATCTTCCTCCTTTGCTCTCCCCCTCTCTAGACTTAGAAAGAGAACCACTCAAGTGTGATGAGGGTTTCAAAGGCCCAATCCCGGGTATATCCCAGTAGGAATAACCCCTAACTGTCGGATCCCAAAATAAGGAAACGAACGGCTACGATCCGTAGCTGAAATGTAAAACCAGGGCCGAACATGGCCTGCGACATGCCCGTGTCCAGGGCCGTGTCCCTTATTCGCCGTCAAAATCGACGCGTCTCAAAAAATACACGGGCATCCGACACACCCATGTTTGACCTGACATGCCCGTGTCAACAAGTACACGCCCGTGTTCCCGGGCGTGTTCCCCCATCAACACAGGACCAACAACAACCCGAGACTCATACGGGTCTTCGACACGCCCGTGTCCTATTTGACATGCCGCGTCATACCCAAAAACGCCTAGGCTCCAGGCGGTGTTCACTGTCTCGACACTTCGTCGAGTGCAGTTCGTCGACCACCCGACCCAGCCTTGGACATGCCCATGTCCTAGGTCGTGTTCCCTATCTCGACACATCGTCGAGCGAAAATGTCGACTTCCCGGTCTGATCGTCAACACAAGCTTGACACGCCCTGAGACACGCCCGTTTCTCAGGCCGTATTCACTGCTCGACGATCGTCGACTCCAAAATTCGTCGACCTCACGGCCAAATCGTCGACTCGAGCCTGACACGCCATGGGACATGCCCGTGTCCCATGCTGTATGCCCCGTGCCAAATTCGAAATTTGGCCCAAAACACCACCCGTCGCTCTTTTGAGTTTCGGGGCGTTACAACTCTCCCCCTCTTAAAAGAATTTCGTCCTCGAAATTACATAAAGGAAAGAAACATAAAACTTAAACGGTACCTGAGTGAAACAACTCTGGGTACTCCTCAAGCATAGTCTGCTCTCGCTCCCAAGAGAGCTCCTCCTGACCGCAATTTTCCCAACGGACCTTGACCATCATGATCTCTTTATTGCGTAGCCGTTTGACTTCAGAGTCCTCAATATGTATGGGCTTGACCTTCGTCGTTAACCCCCTATCAACCGGCACTTGATCGACCACGATCACTTGCGTAGGATCTTGCACCGCCTTCCATAGCACGGATATATGGAATACATCATGTTGACCACTATGCTCAACTGACAGCTTCAACCGGTACGCTGCTTCACCAATCCGCTCCAGAACCTCAAACGATCCAAGGTACCTCGGGCTTAGCTTCTTCAAGCGCTGTACCCGCGAGACACCCTTGAATAGCTTGATCTTCAAGTACACCCAATCACCAACATCAAACTCCACGCTCCTGTGCTTGACATTATAGTACTTAGCCTGGCAGTCCTGAGCGATTAGCAACCTCTCCTGAATGGTTCTCACCAAAGAAGTAGCATCCTCCACATCTAGTCGCTTATACAACTTTGATTCACCCGTTTCTAACTAGGACAACGACGTGCGACATTTTCTACCATAAAGGGCCTCTAAGGGCGCCATTTGAATGCTCGCCTGGTAGCTATTATTGTAAGTGAATTCCACCAAGTATTGGTGATCTTCCCGGCCAATACTTTCCAAAGTCCAGGACACACATGCGAAGCATGTCTTCGATTGTCCTATTAACCCTCTCGGTCTGCCCATCCATTTGTGGATGAAAGGCTGTGCTAAAACTCAGCTTTGTTCCCAACATCTCCTACACCAGGCTCCAATCATCGGACGTGAACCGCCCATATCGGTCACTCACGATGCTGCGGGGCACGCCATGAAACCGTACAATATTATCCATATATAGCTTTGCCAATTTCTCAACCGGATCATCCTTCCTATGCGGAATGAAATGCGACACCTTTGTTAGACGATCTACGACGACCCAAATGGCGTCGTTCCCCTTTTGCAACTTGGTAATCCGTGCACAAAGTCCATAGTAATGTCGTCGAACTTCCACACAGAAATAGGCAAGGATTTCAAGAATCCTCCCGGCTTTTGGCATTCCGCTTTCACCAAGGTGCAAGTTTGACACTTCGCCACGTATAGCGCCACATCCTTTTTCAGTCCTGGCCACCAGAACAATTTCTTAACATCGCGGTACATCTTCGTGCTCCCTGGGTGAATTGAGTACTTGGTATTATGCGCCTCGTACAACAATTCCATTCGCAAATTACCCACGCTTGGGACGTACAGACGACCGTCTTTCCAAAGTAATCCGTTCTCCACAACGAATTGGGAATTTGACCCATCCAGAGCCTCTATCATGAGTTGCTTCAAGTGTACATCCATATCCAACGCCTGCCGAATCCGATCAGCCAGGTAATATTGGACTTTAGTCCAATTCAATACTGCTTCAACACTTGATTGCTTATCAACGCAAAAGATCTCCAACGCCTCTAACTCCCGAACCAACCGCTTGTCATGGACCGACAGCCAATTGGCTTGAGGTGGGGCCCGGCGACTCAACGCATCCGCAACCGCATTGCCTTTACCAGGCACGTAGTGGATCTTGAATGTATAGTCCCCAGGAACTCCATCCACCTACGCTACTGCATGTTCAGATATTTCTGATCCAGCAAATACTTCAGGCTCTTGGGATCGGAGTAGATATCAATCTTCACACCGTATAAATATTATCTCCATAGCTTCAAGGCAAAAAACACGGCCGCTAACTCCAAGTCATGGAACGAATTGTTCCTCTCGTGCACTTTTAGTTGTCTTGAGCCATACACTATAATGCTTCCATGTTGCAGTAACACCCAACCCAAACCACTGCCTGAAGAATCGCTATAAATCTCATAACCTTCGGTCCCACTCGGTGAACTCAACACAGGAGCCGTGGTCAACCGACATTTCAACTCCTCAAAAGCTTGCGCGCACTCCGGCGTCCAAACAAACTTCTGCTCCTTCCTCGTCAAAGTAGTGAGAGGTAACACTATCCGCGAGAAGTTATCTACGAAGCGCCTATAATAGCCGCAAGCCCCAGAAAGCTCCGGACTTCCGCTACCGTAGAAAGCTCAGGCCACTATCGTATCGCAACAATCTTCACCGGATCCACTGCAATGCCTTCCCCACTCACTATATGACCGCGTAACGCCACTGAGGACAACCAAAACTCGCACTTCGAGAACTTGGCGTACAATTCATTCCTCCTTAGCGTCTCCAAAACCAAATGAAGATGCCCAAAGTGATCTTCCTCACTCTGCGAGTACACCAAAATGTCATCGATGAAGACGATCACAAAATGGGCCAAGTACTCCCTGAAGGTCATGTTCCTCAAATCCATGAACACTGACGGCGCATTCGTCAACCCAAACGGCATGACCGTAAACTCGTAATGCCCGTATCTTGTACTGAACGCTGTCTTATGGATATCACTCTCCCTTATCCTCAGCTGATAGTAACCAGACTTGAGATCCAACTTAGAGTACACCGTCGACCCGACCAACTGATCAAAAAGATCATTGATCCTTGGGATTGGATACTTGTTCTTTTTCGTTAGCTTGTTTAACTCTCGATAATCAATACAAAGTCTCAAGCTCCCATCCTTCTTCTTTACAAAGAGGACCGGTGCGCTCCAAGGCGACGAACTTGGACGCAGAAATCCTTGCTCCAACAACTCTTGAAGTTGTACCTTCAGCTCCGCCATTTCCTTAGGCGCTAGCCGATATGGAGATCGTGACACAGGCTTCGCACCTGGCACTAGCTCAATAGTGAAATCTATCTCCCGTTGAGGCGGGACTCCAGGAAGATCTGTGGGGAACACATCAGGTTACTCAGCTACCACTGAAATACTATCCAATGTAGGCTTTGTATTTGCAACCTCCACTAGTGTAAACAACATCTCTGCACCAGCATGAACCGCCTGCACCACCTGAAGAGCAGACATCAATGTCTTGCTCGACCCTTTCAAGCCCGTAAAAGTCGTTTCACGACTTGCTCCCAACTTGACTTCTTTGCGACCACAATCAATATAGGCTTGCTGCTCCGAGAGCCAGTCCATGCCAAATATAACGTCGAACTCCACCAATGGTAGTAACGACGCTTGTAGATCGAACTCTTGATTCCCAATGTGAATCTTAACACCGCAGATTTTATCCACGCGCATCGAATACCCATTCGGTAACAACACATCCAACTTGTCCTTTGCCATCGAAGAAGGTACTCTGATGCGCGATATGAATCCTTCGGACAAGAAGGAGTGTGAAGCTCCCGTATCAAAGAGTACTCTCGCCAAAAACTCACAAATCAAAACAAATCCTAAAAAGCAGTGGTAAGGTAATATATGCATAACAAGTATTTAAAGAAACTTAACTTGCTACAAATTAAACCATACATGTCACCACATCCGCTTGTTTTATGGCCTCCTGTTGGCCAAGATTATAAACCCTTGGTTGAGCCGGAGCATAATGGGTCGCGTTTGACTCCACCGCCTTGCCCTTCTCTTCATAAGTTGCTCCCGGTTTCCTCTCGGACTTGGGATGTCCGCTCCAACAGTCACGGGAAAAGTGCCCCAGCTTCCCACAAGTAAAACATGCACCCGGGGTCCGACCCGTGGTCGCCCCAGAAGCACCGGAAGAAGGAGCTGGACCCAAAGTCCTAGCCTTCTTAAAGAACCTACGGTGCCCAGACTTTGAGTTAGCCGGCACCTTGAACTCAGTCCTCTTATCACCCAAGCTCTACTTCGCTTGAACATTCTTCATGTCCTTCTCCAAGGACCGGGCCGTGTTGACCAAGGTCAAGAAACCCTGCATCATCGACCCCGAGAGTAGTAGCCTCAAGTCATCTCTTAGACCTTCGTAGCAACGTTTGGTCTTACGCTCCTCATCTGCGATGGTGGAGCTAGCATACCGACCCAACCGAGTAAACTCGTGGATATACTCATCCACGCTACTCTCTCCTTGTACCAACCTCTGGAACTCATTCTCCAAAGCTATCCTCTGAGTCGAAGGGAGGTACCTAGTCAAGAACAGTCTCGAGAACTCCTCCATCGAGACGTCTGTAAGTTGCCTTCCTCTCAATAGATGAAGCTCCAAACCTTCCCACCACATCCTAGTGTGTAAGACCCCCTTCTTCTTTTTCTTTTTTTTTAAAACACCGGGGTCTTAGGCCCAGAACCGCCGTTTTGCGGTGACTCCTTCACGCTCTGAAGGGTCATCACCACAAAGCGCTGATTTTGCAGGCCAATTCAATGACAGAAAAGTAGCAAAACAAAGTAAACTCAAACTAGCAGTCCACAGAAAATCCCATATCATATAGATAATCTCCATGAATGGAGTGTCCACAGGATAATATATCAGAGTACTAAAATACGGGCTTATGCCCGGTACATCATGTCCTCACTACAAATCACTCATGCGGAAGCAAAAATAGAACATCTACTCATGGTCGAGACTTACAGTCCCGGCTGTATGAACTCCGAAGCTAGACTGCCTCATCTCCAAGGGCACCGGTCTCTGGGGCTTCTCCCTCATACTGGGCTGCACGATTCCCTAAAATGATGCGGTTCGAAAACCGTTAGTCTAAAAGACTAAGCCCTATCATCCCCCACCCCTTCCCCCATGGCTCCTAGGCACCGAGCAGAGAGGAAGAAAGGGGAGGACTTGAAGGTGGAGAATAATCAAAAACAGATGGCAACGGACCTATACTAGCAATTCTATAATAGATATTGACAATAAGATGAAGTATGAAAAGTAACCTTCACTTATGTGAAAACACATAAGCCAAGGGGTCTTCTACAAGGCTCCCATCGTATAAAAAGTCCCATACCAATTTATACGTTGGGGTGTCGGTTATCAAACAGCAGTAAATATGTATCAAAATTAACCTTAATTTATAAACGTGCCCACACAAGCTTATAGACCAAGGGGTCATTTTGCAAGTCCTAATGTATAAGCGTCCCATTCCACTTATACCTTAGGTGTTAGGGGTTAAATAAATCGATTATGCTATGACATGCAAGTGGGTATGATGGAACATGCAAGTGCAACACACACACCCGACTTTGTGCACACAGACCTTTAGTTCCCCCTTTCTGGAGCCGTAACCTCCCAGGATACCTCCGTAGTGGCAGACGAAAGCGGTGGGTTGGGCCTCGCCCACCTCTAAACCAGTAAAGAACTACCGGTCAGACCTATCATACGCCTCAATGCTTGGTGCACGAAGCGGGCTCCTGCGTACTCTTGCTGGCTGGCGCACCGGACTTCTGTTGGTGAAGTGCTAACCATACTTGCCGAGTCAGCGTATTGGCGTCGGTGCATTGACCCTCCAATACCGAAGACCCACCACCTTAATTTTCTTTCCTTTCATGCACATGTAAATTTATCGTATTCAAAACCGAGCCGAAGCTCCCCGGACCAAAATGTCCGTCTCAAACAATCGAGCTGAAGCTCCCCGGACCAAAACGTCTGTTTCCTAACTATCCAAGCGGAAGCTCCCAACTATCTTCCTGTGCTATCTGTGTTCGTGAAATGTGCAACCCTAATTACTAAGTTACTCTTTTCAGCTTGTTAATACAGATTACGTTAACCCAGGACTGCCCCCGGTATTCCCTATGAAGGGCTCTCAAGGGGCACTAGGAACTATGTTGGGTTTACGCCCAGCGTTACCTTTCGCAAGGTACTTATTATTATTATTGGTTGATTCCCTTACCCATTATCTTCTCATATTACAATAGGCTAATCCTAGGGTGATTTGACTCTACCTCACCTCGGGGAAGACGATCTTTCGTCGAACACGAGCGCCTCTAAACTCTAGCCAAACCAATTTCTCACCACTCTTCCTATCCTTCTATGGTGAACTCATCCACATCTATCCAAAATGACTAACTCCTACACCATGTCCCATCGTATCTTATTGCAATTTACCCATCTTGCCAAATGCAGACCATCCTAGGCTATATGTCGGACCGGACATGAGATAATCCAAATACTCATCCAAATGGCCTACCTTATTTACTGGAGACTTATCATGACAAAAATAGACTAAATCTAGGAAATTATAATTTTCCTAATTTATCTGGCATTTAATTAATTTCCTTAAAGCTTCCAAAGGCTACCAGTTTGAACATGAACTACCCTAATTACTCATGCAAGATACCTAACAAAATTATGATAAATATTAGGTTATCTCAATATGGTAAATCCAAAATATTACAATTTTTGTATCATCAAAAGGGCACTAAAATTATTTTAGCAATATTTACTATCTTCCGTTGTTTATGAATCAAGTACAGAAAATATCCATCCAAAAATTATAAATTAATTATATTATGCAGATACAACCTTAAAAGTAGCAATTGGCCAAGTTTCATAATTTTTCAGCAAGTATTAATCTCTGAATAAATTAATTATCAAAATCTTCATATTTTGGACTTGTAAAGAAAGTATTGTAATCAAAACTCTAAAAATTATGAATAAATTTCTACAATCATATTTTGGCCTGAAATCAAATCATCAGTACCTAAGTTTCATGAGTTTTCAAAAGATATATCATCTATAAATAATTTTATACCACCAAAGCCCCTTTTTGAAACTAGTGAAGGAAGTACTAAATATCACCAATTAAAAATTGTAACAAAATTCAGTGATATTCACTTAGACCTAGATCATCTACTGACCAAGTTTCATCAGTTTCAAATGAGCAGAATAATCAAATTAATTAAAACACCTTTTTGGGTCTGTTGATATTTAACAAATAATGTACTAGAAATATAATCCATAAAATTCTGATAAAATTACTAGGGGTTCTAGATGGTCTAAAACTTACTCTACCCAAGTTTCACAACCTTTAAATAAGGTTTAGTGGCTGAATTTACAAAATTGTTCTTCTACCCTAAAACTAGGGTTAGGGTTTTGAGGTGCCTACCTTCCTCCAAGTCCTCTAAGATTCCTTCCAGAAAACTTAGGTTACACTACCTTCAATTATGCTGAGTTTTCAAGGTCATAAAAAGGCATTAGCCCCCATATCCTTCACAACCCCCAAAAGTCCTTCCCTAGGGTTTGAGGTTGAACCCTAGGGTAAATCAAGCCTAAATCACCCCATTTTCCTTAAAAGGGTGACATTGGCCATACTAAGTCAGTGTCCAAAACCTCAGCCTCTGTTGAGGGTAGGTGGCCACCCTAAGCCCATGGTGCACTTTTAATCAAAAACACATCCTTAAGGCCAAACTACGGTTTGGTGATTCCCTAACCAAAACCCATCCAAATGAGTTGAAATGTTGTACAGAGCTAGGTATTGATGCTAGGGACCACTCACCAAAATTTGGGAGGGTTTGGAGGTTATTAGACCACTTAATTAAAATACCCTATCATTATTAAATAAAAGTAAAACATTTAGGCAAAGTGTCTCCAAAAAATCCCAATTTTGGACAAACACGAGATATAGTTAATACTGATCCCCTGTCCAAATTTCAGCCCATTTGGACAAGGATTGAAGGGTGGGCATCCACTTGAATCTCATGACAGCCCTGAGTATAGGTCCCACGAAAATGGGTGCCCTGGTCCAACCATACGGCCACATTAGTCCAAATCAATTTGGATTAAAGTAGACCCATATGGCTACAACTTTCATATTGAACGTTTTCCCACCAGGTGGCCCTAAGTATTTTTCAAATTCAATTTAAAACAGCCTAGAAATGAGGCAGAAATTAATAAAATAGAAATAATTAAAATCTGATCCAGCACGGATCTTAAAGTAGAATCGTGGGGCTCCTGGTCATCTTCTTCCTCTAGCCAAGGGCTGGGATTGGCCGAACCTGGAGCCTATTCCAAGCTCATTTCCCGGCCATCCGGACACCTCCCTGGCCGGCCACCACCGCCACCACCTTCGTTGAGGTGGGGGCTATCGTCGGGCGGCGGCACGGCCGCCGGAGGGGCGGTTTCCGGCGAACTCACGAGGTATAAAAATCCATGAAAAACTGAAATTTTCCTCACCCGATCCAGCTCAATTGAGCCTGATTTCTCTCCTAATTGTTCTAGGATTCTATCCCACGAAGAGAGCAGTAGAGGAGGACCTTCAACCGTGCTTGCTGACGTGTTTGGTGGTGGTGCGCCATGGCCGCCGAGCTCCAAAAGCTTCCACCTCCAGATCTCTATCCTTAAGCAAAAGCAGCGATGTAAAGGCCTAAATATACTGCTTATGATGCTCTGAAGATGATAAAGGGGTCAGTGGTGGTATGGGAAGGGGCATGGCTTCAAAGCCATTAATGGCCATGAAAGGGAATTTCGGCCATGGAGAAAATCCATGGAAATTCACGTCCCCTTGGTCCCAATTCGTTTGGAAACTCCTCAAAACTGATAGGGGAGATGAATACTAATTAATTGGTGAAGAATGGAGGGGTGATTCACCTTCCCCACAATGAATGACCTTCTCTTTCTTCTTTCTCTCTCTTCCCTATTGGAGGAATTGAATTCAGCCACCTTGGGTGGCTGGCCATGGCTATTAATCTCCTCAAAACTGATGAGGGTGAATGTATTCAGCCTTTGAAATCAATTGGAGAGGCCCTTGGTCTCCGTTAGCCATGAATGGCCTCTTTTCTTACTTTCTCTCTCCTCCATTAAAGGGGAAAATGGAGCTTCTCTCTCCTACTCACCATGGCCGAATTTTGATCTCTCCTCCAGCCTATTGGCAGCCCACTAACTCATATTAATAATAAAAATGAGGTTACCCAAGTGGGGAAAGTGGGTTTGAGCTTGGGTTAGCCCATTTAGGCTAATTTGACCTAACACTAGAATAGAGTTGACCTTGATCAACATGACCATTTGGGTTGATCCTAATGGGTCCTTGGTGACCCATTGGCCTCCACTAAGGTCTAGGAAGACTTGAGTAGGGTTGGTTGGGCATCTTGGGGGTCACTTGACCCTTAGTTAGGGCACTTTGACCTTAGCCTCTTTGGTTGACCCCAATGGGTCCTTGGTGACCCATTGAACTCCCCAAAGATTTAGGAAGGATTGGGTAGGGTTGTCTTGGCACTTTCGAGGTCACCTACCCTTAGGAAGGGTACTTGAACAATTTAGGGGCTACAGTTGACTTTAGTCAACATAGACTCTTGGGTTGACCCAATGGGTCCTTGGTGACCCACTGACACCACTTTAGGTCTAGGAAGACCTGGGCAAGGTTGGTTGGGCACATTAGAGGCCAACTGCCCTTTATTAGGGCTCCTTGCCCAATTTAGGCCCATGGTGGTCCTAGGTCAAATTGGCCACTTTGGGTTGACTCCAATGGGACCTTAAGGCTTTAGTGGACCCTCTAATAGGTTAATGATGTTATGGTGGGGTCATGGAGTCATGGTGAAGCCCTAAGGTCAAACACTAGGTTTTGTGATGAGGTTGTGTCATAGGCAGACCAAGGTGATTCTCACCTTGGCCTTCTATCACTTGACCCTTTTTAGCTTCCTAGGGTTTTGTCATGACCTAGTCATGGCCAAAACCACTCTTAGGGGTCTAGTTGGAAATGGGATGTTACATAGCGTCTCCATCCAACATGAATGTAGCTATAGTTGTCATCTGCCACTCCTTCGTCTTTGTCGCTGTCAAGACACTCTTCACACGGGAGAGCCAGTCTTCAGCTTGAGATGGGGTTCCGAACCCCGAGAATACCGGAGGATTAAATCTCATGCCATGTTTACGCTGTCTATCGGTTTCCCTCCTTGGCACCAACGCCTCCACTACTACCTGCTCCACTCTTCTCGGATCAACCTCTGGAAGAGGTACCTGCTCCATCGCAGGAGCGGGCAGCTGCATTTGCCTTGTAGGCTGCACATTGATCATGCCAAACACTGCTTCGGCCACCAATCGTATGGTCTCAGTCGATGGAGGTGTTGCAGGAGCATCATATCGTGCACTACTAGCCTTAGAAACTTGGCGTTCTGGCAACCCAGCACCTCTTCTGGTCACCTATAGTGGTACAAAACACCGTTAAGCGACCAAACAAAATTGCAAAACGTAATTATAGGAACACTCAGGTTCCTCAAACGCATGTATTTTTCATTCCTAAGTGGACATTCATGGGTTCTTTTGCTGTTATAACGATGACGCACACATATGTGCTCACCACCCCTTAAAAGAATTCGATCACAAATTCATTTTAAGCCTGACCGAAACCAATTGTCTGATATCAAATTATAACACCCCCTATCTGTCGCATAGCATATAGAAGTAGGTCCGGCCGGGGCATGACGCCATATACCACAGACAGACCGGGTGGTTACTAAATGGAAACCATCCAACCAATCCAACATCCTACATAGAGCATTCTAGCGGAAGCAATTAAAATTGTTGCATTAATAAAGAACCCAACACTAGCATGAATGTCCACTAATACGCCAAAAAGGAATGAACTACAAATACACAGGTACTGGCCTTATGGCCTGACAATTGTTTTCCTCAAATAACATGTCTTCAAACCTCGGCACGCAGGCCGGCCATACATGAATAAAAGAAAACACTCAAAATTAGTCCTTCGAGGGCCGACTCAGCAACTTGGGCTTTAGCACGCTATTTACCGCTCGACTACGCAGCACCTGCAAGCATAATCCACCGCAATAGTGGCAAAGCAAAGCAACGGTCAGCAATGCTGACCATATTATAACGATCCCGCCCCCAATTCGGTGCGGCGATGCCCCTTCCCTGCACTTTATTAGCATAACCAAGCAGTATAAAAATACATTGCATCACAGGCGTTGGCACGCATGCCCACCGCCCCGTGCTATTAGGGCACATTCTCGGTGATCACGGTGAAAGTCCGCCGACTCACCACCGCCCCCAGGATGGCAATATCTCGTGAGCAAACTTATCTTTTTGGCCACTGCCTAAGACCCTCCATTTATGCCAACGGTAAGTGCCAAGTAACTTTAGGTCTCTTTAACTGAACGACATAGATCGGGTACGGTTCCACCTGACTCGTTGCTCACACCGCAACGTCAAATTATGTCGTCTTCGCGGGTCAAGCTTCCCTGGGTCCCGTATCTCCCATACATATCACATAACCCAGTTATGTTCAGGTTGGCTCCCAGGCCACCATGATGGCAGAACCACGCGTCCGCCCAGTTTTCATGGTGCACCTTGGAGTTAATCCCCAAGGCTCCATGTTGCAATCTACCTCGTAGAAAACCCGAAAAACAAACATTCGCACAGAGTCTTCTCCGTCCACTTATGCAATGCAACATCACTGATCCAGACCAACTTGTCCGGTTAGGCTTCACACATCATGCCTATATCCGTTCTTGATTACGGACTCTACATGTACACAACGGGGACTATTCATGTCTACCCGAAGGAACGCCTCAAAGTCACCGCAAACTCGCGAGAGCGGGCTTCCCTATGCAAATGAAGTAGAGCTTCACTTGCTCAAGTAGAGAATCGTTACCCTAGAGTTCTTCCTTGGAGCCATGGAAATGTAAGCGGATGAAAAGAACCTTACAATCCTTGCCTCGATAGATCCGAAGTCGGTTCGCGATTTGGAGCTCCGAAGCTCCGCCGGTGACCGGATCTAGGCTTCTTCTTCCTCCATTGCTCTCCCCTCTCTCTAGACTTAGAAAGAGAACCACTCAAGTGAAATGAGGGTTTCAAAGGCCCAAATTTGAGTATATCCCAGTAGAAATAACCCTCAAACGTCGAATCCCAAAATAAGAAAATGAACGGCTACGATCCTTAGCTGAAATATAAAACATGGGCCGAAAACGGCCTGCGACACACCCGTGTCCAGGGCCGTGTACCTCATTCACTGTCAAAATCGACGCATCTCAAAAAACACACGGGCATCCGAAACTAGATTTTTGGAAAGCAAAAAGGGTTAAGATATGATATATTCGAATTATTTAGTTACATAATTTAACAAAACATATATTTTTTGGATTTTTTAGAGTTTTAATCATTTTTTTGTGTTTTAATTATTATCTTTTTAAGATTTTTAGAGTTATTTTTTTAGGATTTTTGGTTTTTCTATTTTTTTTATTTTTAGTGTATTTTGATAAGTTATTTACAAGAAAGAGGAGAGAAAGAAGTGTTATTTACATAGAAGATAGGGGGGAAAGAGAATAATTTTTTTTTGTTTTTAAATAATATACAAAGTAAAAACTCGAGGGCAGTCCGCGTACAGACTCTTATTTGGGTGGTTGGTTCGATGAGTCGAACGTCGCGGGTAGGCAAAATGCGAGTTTTTATAAAAAAGAAGAGAGGGGGGGAAGAAGATTATTTTTAAAACATATTTAAAAGTAAGAATTTTTTTTAAAATTTTTGTTTTATAATAATTTTTTTTGAATTTTGTTGTTTTATGTATTTTTTTTGGAAGTTTTTGATTATTATAAAAAAAATTATTATTATTTTTTTGAGATTTGAATTTTTTTTGCATTTTTTTGTATTTTTTTGCTAAGTTCAGGATATAAAAAGTGCAGAATAGGAAAACACCCCCATACGTAAACCCCATTGTCCCCAATGTTGAAATCTAAGTATGCGGAACAGATAATAGACAAATTGAAAGATGTACAAAAACAAAAATAAAAAGAGAGGGTAGAAGCTTCCCTTAGATGAGTGCGAGAGGATCGGGTTGAAACCCTGCATTATTGTGAGAAGACGTAGGAAAAATATAATAGAGAGAAAAAAATAAAAGGAAAAATAGAAACCCGGCGAAAAGTGTGCGGGCGGTTGGGGGGCATGTGCATGGTGACTCGTAAGCTAACGTCTTAGCTATAAGAGTGTGAGAGAAATGCGCTCCCCGTGCGTGCACAAGAGTGAGAAGGGCGCCGAAGCAAAATGAAACGAAATAAAACAAATTAAAATAAAAAAAGGTAAATAAAACATATATACATTTGTTAATATCAAATTATTATACTTTTTTGGTGTGTTTTTTGTTTTTGTTTTTTTTTTGTTTTTTTTAAGTAGATGTTTTTTGTTTTTTTTAGTTGGTTTTTAGTTTTTAGTTTTTTTTTTAGTTTTTGAAGTTTCTCGTTTTTTAGTTTTTTAGATTTTTTTCATGGCATAAAAATCATGATAAAAAAAAACTTGTTGTTTGTTTTTTAGTTATTATTATTTTGAAGTTTTTTTGGTATATAGTTTTTTTTGGCATGAAATAATGCAAGATATATTTTTTTGTTTATAAGTTTTTTTTTCATCATTTTGTTTTTTTTTAGATTTTTTAGTTTTTTTATAGTTTTTTCAACTTTTTTTTTAATTTTTATAATTTTGTATTTTTTTTATTTATTATTATTATTATTATTATATTATATTGGCCAATTTTATATAGATATATATATATATATATAGGTAAAATTAATAGATTTTCAGGGTTCAAAATAACGAGTCGAAAACTCCCCGGCAACGGCGCCAAAAACTTGATGGGATGTTAAAACTCCAAAAATTATTATGAAGCGCGGCGCCCCGGCAGGTTTTATTTAAGTAAGCGGAAGTGGTTTTTTATTTAGAAAACTGGGCGCGCGTATTTATTTATTTGGATATAAAATGGATGTGATCGAGTTTTAACAAAAGGAGGCAAGTGCACCTAACATGAGTAGTACAGGATATTCCGGGTGGAATATCGAGGTTGCATTGTTCTCGAGGTCGGTTCGATTATTTCTACTCTTCCCTGGAGGGGACTATTATTTTACCGATAATTAACTTGTCGGGTTATATTTTATATATAATAAAAAGACAGAAAATGACAGAAAGAAAATGAAAGCATGAAGGTGGTGCCGATGAAGAGCTTAGCTCGATGGCACCGAGAAAACAATTGAACTAAAATAAACTTTAAATAAAAAGAGCTCCTAAGTTTCTAATTAATTAAGGCGGATACTTAACCTTGGAGGTTCCACTAAAATGAGCTCACCTAGCTATAGGTCTATCGCTCACCTGAACGCTAAGACTATTCGACCAGGCTCTCATCCGACGAAGGATTCCTCTTAACACCCGCATTACGCAAAGAACCCCGCTATTGGGTGGGGAACCCAATCCGGTAGAGTTGGTGCGCCTCCTCTCTCGAGGGTTACTGCGGAACTCTCTTTGCCAAGGGGTGTTCGGTCCATATGCACGGCCTCTCGGCTAGCTAGCATATGGACTACGGAAATAGGGCCCACACATCGATATGTGGTCCTACGCGTCGTTAACCCCGGGCAAACCTTAAGTAGTTTTAATTAATTAGAAAAATACGACCTTTAATTATTTTAAGCTATTTTATCTGTCCCAATGCTCTTCGATACCGAGGGCTTAGAATGGTTAGCCACTCATCGGAATGGGGACGGCTTGCAGGAAAAGTAGAAAAGAAAGCAGAAAATGGAAAGCAGGAAATAAAAGCAGTAAAATAAAGTAGTAAAGGAAAGCTGAAAATTGCAAGTCCTACTCAAACGAGTAGGATTGAAGAAAGCTGTAAATTGCGAGTCTCGGCGCAAATGCGTGGGCGGGAGAAAGAAAGCGGGTCCTACTCAAACGAGTTAGACTAAATAAATACAACACACGCACGCACTCGACAGAAAGTAAAACTCACGCACACGCTCTCTCGACATAAAGTAAAACACACGCACTCTACTGTATTTAAAACACAGACACACAACATAAAGTAAACACACCCACACGACAAAATGTAAAAACTCACACACTCTACTGAATGGAATAAAGCAAAGCGCCATTTAACTCATAACGAGTAGGCGGAAATAAATGTGCACACACACATGAGCGAAAAAATTAAGAAAAACTAAGTTGACGAAAAATTAAAATAACTGCATTTCTACCGCTAGAATGCGGTAGAAATGCGTAAAAAGCTAAAATAAAAATAAACCGGGCAAAAAGGTTTGCAAATAAACGCAAAATGAAAATGCCCGAAAAATTGAAACGAATACATTTCTACCGCTAGAATGCGGTAGAAATGCATAAAAAGAGAACGAAAAAATTAAAAGAGGAAAAAGTTTTGAAAATAAATGCAAAAATATAAGTGTTTGGAAAAGTAAAACGATGAGATTTTCATTCTTATAGTTTTATAAAGGAGCTTAAAAGTGGAAATAAAGTCGAAAAGGAATAAAAAAGGGGTTCTACAACCTAAACAAAACTAAGTTAAAGAAAAATCAAAACAATTTTTAAGTTACCTTTATAACCACATAAAAATGAAATGAAAAGAACTAAAAACTATATTTATGAAAACTATGAAACTAAACTCATACACTCATGCACCCATATTAAAAAGATGAAGACAAAACTAAAGCAAAGTAAAAACAAGAAAGAAAGATAAGATTGCAAAGGGGAGATTTGCATTAATCCATTCCAAAGGCATATTAAGAGAAGAAAAAAAACACATTTTATTAAACAAAAGGACGAGTTACAAAGACACGAAAATAAAACTAAGGAGAGGGGAGAAATTATCTCTTACAAAGCCTTTGTAAGCATTTCAGCAGCGTTTCCCCTATACAAAATGGTTCAAAAAAGTGGAACAGGATTACATATAGCAAGGGGCTATTTATAGGGAAAAAATTCATGGGACACGCCCTCTGACACGGGCGTGTCAGGGGGCGTGTCAGCACTATTCCTGATGGCGGCCGTCGATTTGACGGGAAAGTGGACTTCGGGGTGGACACGTGTCGGTCTCGCGTTGTTCACGCCCCAGGTCACGGGAGTGACTATGGGCGTGTCAAGAAGGTGGATCTGGGCGCGGGTCGCGCCGAAAGTCGTCCCCCGAGTCTTGTCGGCCAGGTGGAGAAGTCACGCCCCAGGTCACGGGCGTGACTCTGGGCCTGTCGGTTGGTGTCGACACTCGACAAACGTCGAGCGGAAAATGTTGAGTTGAAAATCGTCGAGCGGGAAGAGGTGTCACGCCCTAGGTCACGGGCGTGACTCTAGGCGTGTCGAGGGGTCGACGAACGTTGAGCTGAAAACATCGAGCGGGTGGACACGGGTTGGGTCACGCCCCGTGTCGGGTGACACGGGCATGACCCCATGCGTGTCAAGGTTTTCTCTTCAAAATTTGCTGATTGACGGGATTTTGAGCTGTCACGCCATGGTCACGGGCGTGACTTGTCAATTTTTGGCAGTTTTTTGATATTTTCTGAAACATAAAAATAAAGCAAGTCAGCAAAATTATTTACAAAAAAAGGTGCAATTAATTAAGCAAAAACATGTAAAAATGACGAAAAGAAGTGAAATCAACTAAATTAATGTACACAAAAATACGTATATTTACAATTCATCATAGACGAACTCTATTCCGAGTGAGAATGATAAGATTTCCATATTTCTGTCCCTAATTCATTCTATTCTTTGGCAGTAATTCTCTGAGTATTTAATGCTCATATTCTCAATATACAACCTCGGGCTTGTAGGAACTGTTCGGGCTTGAAGAGATGATAAGGTAAGGCAAGATGGACTCTTTGACATAAGCCTACTCAATGGCGAGTGGGTCCCAGGAAAAGGTCTAATCTCCGGGTTAAGGCTGACTCGTTAGGCGAGAGGGCCCTAGTGGTTCGGGCGAGAAGTGCTCACCGGCTCAGGCGAGAGCCTTTTCAGGTGAGACAGACACAGAGAGAGGTCCTAGCAGCTCAGGCGAGAGCCTAGCTAAGCAAGACGAGCCCCATAGGTAGGAGCTCTCGCCGAGTGCCGGTTCAGTTGGAAGGCGGTTCACCTTTTTAGCCCTAGGTGATTTTACACTTTTGCCCTCGGTGGTCTATG